>OY720629.1:1200000-1814394 GCA_963170105.1 Cantharis lateralis
GAGGCGTATTAAGGGATCCGCATGCAAAAAAAGTTTCCAAAAGTTTGGGTCAAAAAATATAGGTCAAAGGTTAAAAATTTTCAAAAAATCCAACGACAAAAAGACGGCCCTCGCCGAGAGGATTCCGAATCTCGAAAAAAAATCGAAAAAAGTCTTAAGATCGCGGAGATGCGAGCGGATTCCCGAAAACCCTTTAAACCGGATCATCGGGGGCGGCGGACGACTTTTTCAACTTTTTCGATTTTTCTGGCTATATGCACCACAGATCACGTCTTCCGCGAAAATTTCAGTTTTCCAAGTGGTCGGGAAGGGCCCAAACATTTTCGCACGTGGTGATGAATCAGTGAGTGAGTACAAGCAGCTTTATATAGATAATATTGTATACTTTAAATATAAAAATTAAACTCAAAAACTATTATTAATAAAATTATTATTGAAAATTATTCCAATTAAATATTTACTTTAAACATATTACAGCTTCTGAGTGTTTTTAATTTGAATATTTTGTAGAATTTTTTTGTAGAAAACAACATTGGCAATATTTCTAAATTTGATAATATTCTAAATTATGATAACTCTGAGGCTCTAATCTCAATAAAAAAAAAATTTGAGAGGTACCCGTGAGTGTAAAAAGTATTCGTACACTCCTATGTTGGCAATGTAAATTGAACATATTAAAGCCGTTTTATAAATTTAGGGAAGAATTTATCTCGAGCTTTACCAGCGCACGCCTTAAGGCAGTAGTCTGCTTTAGAAGTCGAAAAAAAAGCGTTTTTTCAGCAATTTTTTTGAAAAGGAAGGAAATGATTGCGGTAAACGAAATTTTGAGACGATAGTGTATTATATTCACGCCTTAAAAGCAAATTTTTATTATTAAAAAATATAGAAATTTTTCAAAGTTGTAACGATTTTTCTGGGGCGCCTGGAGTCTGCACTTGTAAATCGGTGCCGGTGATGGAGGTCGTGCGATGCATCTGAAACAGTCGAACCAAATTTTTTTTTAGTTTTTATAAGTTCCTTTTCTATATGAACTAAGAAAATACCGAAGAAATAATGAAATTCCAAATTTTTTCAAAGTTTGAAAAAAAATTCGTTTTTTTGAAAAAAAAATTCACTTTAAGTTGCAAAACAAGTAATTTAAATAGTACTTTTGTCCAACTTTTTTAGTTCAAATAGAAGATAATTTAATACTGAAGCTAGATCACTTTGATTTTTTTTGATCGGATATATGTATGTATATTGTTTTTACTATCGCCGGCACCGATTTACAAATGCAGACTCCAGGCGCCCCAGAAAAATCGTGACAACTTTGAAAAATTTCAATATTTTTTAATAATAAAAATTGTTTTTTAAAGCTTGAATATAATACACTATCGTCTCAAAATTTCGTTTACCGCAATCATTTCCTTCCCTTTCAAAAAATTGCTGAAAAAACGCTTTTTTTTTCGGCTTCTAAAGCAGACTACTGCCTTAACAGGTAGCGACTACACAGCTTCATTTGCTAGAAAAGGAAAAACAAAACATCTGAACATTCTTGAAAAGGATACGAAAACTACTGAAATTTTTTCGACTTTTGGCACTTGTGCATTAGTATCGGAAGAACAAATTGACTGTGTAGAAAGATTTGTTTGTAAGATGTATGGCAGGCAGAGCCTAACACGAGTTATGCCCGGTTTCTGAAGATCTCTGGTTATCCTATATATAAGTAATCTAAGGTTAAAGCTAACCTTAGGTTAAAGTAAAATAGGTTTCTGAAACTAACCTCTTGTCAACTCGCTTGATGGAATTTCCGGTAGATGGGGATACAGTAGTTACTTCAAATTAACCAATTATATTGTAGTTTTATTATTTTCTGATGGCAATGTTTTGCGCATGTTCTATACAAAGTTAACCAACATATAACTCGTGATTTTCCGTCGGTCAACTTTGACCAGAGATCTAAGATTATCTTTCGCTATAGAAATTCAAAATCTGCAGTTATATTACGGTTAAGCTTAACCTTTGTATAACTCGAGTTTCAGAAACCGGGCATTAATGAAGCACGTTTTGACATCTTCATAAAAAATTACGGCATCAGAACCTATCAAGAAAAAAATCCTCTTGGGAAAATAAAAAATTTTGATGGTAGCTTGATGCCACCCTGTCGTGATTCTTTATGGTGTAAAATAAAATGGGTAAATCAGATTTGTGCTATCTGGAATTTTGCAACAGAGCCAAATCCAATGTTTTATAAACCTGAAGAAAATGGATGGATTTTGGTTGACCACTTTGGAAGAAATTACAGTATCACCTAAAAGTGATGATGAATGTGTCTTGTACAACCAATCAAGTGATGAGGAAGATTAAATTGTTTTTTGCAATAGCGGTGGTAAAGTACTCACTTTAGACCCTGATTTGCGGGTGTAAAGTGGTACTTTTTTGCCCTAGGGCAAAAAAGAAGTTACTGCCGGGTAAAAAAGAAGTTACTGCCGGGCAAAAAAGAAGTCACCAGATTTTATTATCATTTTAATTCTCATTTTTTTGTAACATTTATATTTATGTTTACTTGACCGTAATTTGTGATTCCAATATTAGTGCAACCTACAGTGAAATAAATAAAAAGCACTTACTTTAGCTACAAAAAAATTCTCACGAGGCGCCCTTTTAAAAATTTTACCACGTGGTCAGAGGTTGCGACGCGCGATTTTTTCGGAACATATCCTTCGTTTTTCCGCTTCATAAAAGCGGATAACTTGTGGAAATTGCCGATGTCAATCTTATTTTCCAATTTGGTGACCGCCTTGATCATAGAATACTGCGACCACATGGTCAACGACTTCAACGTTTTAGCCTTTTGACACGTCTTATTCCTTCAAAGGCACAAATGTAACTGAACCATTCTAGTACCTTTTAGTGAAAAAATTTTTAGTGAAAAAATTCTAGTTGGCAATAATAATATAACCAACTATGCTTCATTTACTTTGGTACTATCAACCACGTGCTTTATTGAACAAATTTTAATTAAAATTTCGTAATTATTGTCGAAGTGAGTACTTTACCTCCCGCAATTGCAAAAAACAGTATATGCACCTCGGGAATAAAGTGAATTTTTTGGCCTGAGGGTAATTTTTGCCCCCGGCTACGCCTCGTGCAAACAAACCTTTACCCTCAGGCCAAAAAAGGATCAGTTTATTCCCTTGGTGCATAATGTACTATTTTATCCCTTTATTTGTTTCATTTTGTGTTTATGCTTTGTTGTTTTAGAAGAAGTTTCTTTCTTTTTTTTTATCAATTTTATTGTATTGGTGTAATATATAATAATATTTTACACTTTGTTCATAAGACGTATTGTTTGTTTTCCATTTATCGCTAAGTAATTGGAAGATGTAAACATTGCAATCAATTACTCAAATAGTTATGTTAAAAGTAAATCGTGTTTTCATTTATTTTGTGCGAAAAATAGTTTGATATTTATAGGACTGTCGGTTAATACCAAAATCTCAACGTATTATTTTTTTAACTTTGAGCTCGTCTGCCTTTTTAAGGCGACCGTCTGCCGACGTTTACTTTTTATAGTTCGATTATTTGAATCTTAAATTAATTTTCTGCCCAAAAATTAAGATGGTATCTTATGAGGAAGTTAAAGGCGTTTTTTTCAGGTTTTTAACGCCGTCTGCTTCGAGAATGCGACCACATGAAAGCGGCAGAGGAATAATTTTCGATGCAATATGTATTTCCACTCACTTTGGCCTTTAAATCAACCTGGTATCTCATGAGGCAGTTGTAGGCAAATTTTTTCACAATTTTGAAAATTATTGCGATTACAAGGCGACCACTTCCGGCCGGCAGACGAGCGGTTTTCTGTTTAGTGCGGGCAATTTTACACACCTAAAATTTTAAACCTTTGGTATCTTATGAGGCAGTTGTTTTTACTGCCAGCTCTCGGTCTATTATATCCACAAAACTTATTACTACGTATGCAACTAAAACAAACGTTCATCAGAAAATACCAATAAACTTTTAATAGTTAAGAACATAAAATTTTGAAAAAAATTGTAGTAAAGCGTACATGGATTTTAAATATTTCCAACTGCAGTATAGGTACATACATCAATTTTAATATAATATGTCACTAAAGGCATCTAGAGCTCGGATTTATATGCGCCATAAACGCCAGTACTACTCTTATTAACATTATACATTTTATATTCTTCCTCATAAAATTTAACAAACTAATTATAAATTTACAATAATGCTCTGCAGTTTTACTTCTTCAAAGTTGAAATCAATTAAAATTTATAGGAATTTAATAACCCCAAATATAAGGACGGTTTTATTTTATTTATTTTGGTAAGGTCTTGCACGTAGAGAGTTTTCTATTGTTATCCAAAAAGCAGTAAGAAAACAAATTCAAAACAAGATAGCTAGCTATTAAAGAAACAAAACTTAGAATTTGGTCACCTGTCTGATACACCGATATCATATTAAATATATATGCAAATACAAGTGTCATATACGGGTATGTACTCGGTACAAAATTTTATATGACAGAGGCAAAGAGCTGCCGACCCTTTGATTATAATTTTTATAAATTAATTAATGATATCGCGTCACAAAACGTCACTTCTGAACCGGTGCGAACGCAGCTTATCTTCTTATCCCAGAAACCATCGCTTACTGTATATTCTGAAAGATGATCAACATCTCCTGATAACTTTATATCTCTAATATCAATCTTTCTGTCTTTTAATATTCAATTTTATTAATATATTGACAAAGAATTGCACGAAAAAAAAAGGAACCGATTAAATGGCTCTGAAAAAAGGAAACGATTTTTACTTCGGGATTTTTCATTTTAATTATTAGAAGAATACATTGGTTAATTAAATTATTATATAAATAAGTTATTGTTTGTATGTAGGTAGGTTTTACATTTTTTGGAGTTGGGGAAATTTTTGAAAATATATTTTTAATCCAGTCAAAACCGTCTTTTAATGTATAGTACTTGCATACCAACTTGCTAATCAAGTTTCAACAATATTTTTCATTTGGTATTTCTATAAAATTACAGTAATTTGTTTCCTTAAGCATCTGAGAATTTATTGTTGAATGTTGATTGTAAAATAATGAAATACTTGCAATAAGCGAAATTAATTTTATCGTTTATATTACCACACATTTCGTTTAAATTTATTAGCATATTATATTTAGAATAGCTGCTTGAAAGTTGAGAACTTTATTATTATTTTTATTGTCTATAAATTATTTGTAAATGGATTGTAAAAATTGTTGCGGTTTTCGCGTCTTTGCGAAGAAATTTTCTAATTTTTTGCCTGCACTCATTGACATTTTATAACATTTTTGGAGAAATTGACAAACGTTGCCCAAATACGGATCTAAACTGAAATTATTTTGTAATGTTGGTGATGAATCTGCAACGCCAATTCTTTTACGTTTACATTCCATTATATTTGGCTCACCATTTAATGAACCTTATATGTCGTGTCTAGTAAATTAATGAACAATAAAATACATGTAGGTCGAAATTAATTATTGTAATTATAATATTTATGTTCAAGTTAAATGCACACTAAAAGCCAGAATTGCTATTTGCACCAGTAAATTACTTTTCTATGTAAACCCATATATGTGTAAACATTATTATATTATTATGTCTATCATTTATGGTTTGCTTGTTACATAACACGGGGATCATTATTGCAGGTTAAAACGGCATTTTCCAGATTAAAATTAACGGTTTCATAAGCGAGAAAAGGCAGGTTCACCGCAGCATCACATTGTAAAACGATACCACGATTCGCTCTATGTGGGCTTTTACGGTCCATCCATCTGCTCGTGCAAAATTTAAATATCAGTTTAATAAAGAAAGTGTTTTTCGCAAAAAATGTGATCCCTTCGGAAGGTGAAGACCACCGTCCAATTTCATTGCTTCAAGGATCGATGCATTCGTGCTTCATTTTAAATACCACCTTGGTTGGCTGAACGCTTATAGTTTAAGAAGTTCTTGCATTAAAGTTTTTCAGCAGTTGGTTTTTATTTTATTACAAATAAAGCAATTTTTTTCGATGCCGTCTTAACATGCTTAGTATTGCGGAAAATAATTTTTATTGTTACACATTTGTTATTATATATTATTATCTCCTAAATGCCTAGCACGAACTTGACAGAATTTTAAATTGCATTAAAAATACGAAGCCAGGCAAGAGAGAGCAGCAAAATGAAATTTTCCTTATATACAAGCGACTAATAGTCTGAGATTTTTAAAACTCAAAGAGGATGGTATAAGTATTTCATCTTAACGTGTAACAAACGGATACTCAATAGCAGCTCAAATTGAATTGCTGAAAATAAACGTATAAGCTTCTTTGCTATAAAAACATTTTAATAACTAACGAGGTAACTAAGTATATAATATTTTTTCATAAATTTCTATAAAAATACAAATAATTTTTGTTTATCCGTTCGCTGCAAGAGTATTTTGTATCCAATTAACGTAATATGGAAAATTGACGTACACTCCAAAAACGCCCGACTGTCCGCATCCTTTACCCCAAGCTACCAATCCAGCCACTTGGAAAGCTCCATTAACTTGGCACACTAAGGGAGAACCACCGTCTTGCTGAAATTTTTGATTAAAATTTACAATTTTCGAAATTTTTATCACCTACAGTGCATGCATCTCGAAGCGGTTGACCTCCTGCACATATCTCGCCAACTGGATCCAAATATAAATTAACGTTAGTTCCAAGAAGCGATGCATTGCTCATCGATGCATAGCAAGTACCATAGCTGACAATGGTCACCGATACTTGTTTTTGTAAATTAGTTGGTGCGTCGTTAATATTGAAAGCCGTTTGACCCCATCCAGATACCATACATCTAGGATTATTGCAAATGCAGAATAAAAATAAATTTTGAAATAGTTTCTTACGTTAATCCCACGAATGATTGTCCTTGAGCTGGCAAGCACGCCGTGTTTACTAATTGTTGAGGAAGAGGAGCAATTGCTGCACTCAAGATTAATATCGCGATATCGTTGAATAATGTCGCCGGATTAAAATTTGGGTGAACAATCACCCTGGCGACTACATAGCCTGTTCCGAGCACTGCCGGATTCGTTACACCCATGTAAACCACTAGGAGATTTGGAGAATTTCTGAAAGTTTTAAATTTTGAATTAAGTATTTTTTGGAGCTAAATAATAGATATTTTGTTATTACACGTTGAGGTAAACTTTATGGGCTGCCGTGATGACTGTAGTTGGATTAATTAATACACCACTTCCGGCATATCCCGTTTGATTCCGGAGATAAGCTTGCCATGGGAAAGCTCCAGGAGTTGCAAAACCATCTGCTTGGTTTACATTCGTAACCGCTCTCGTTCCACACGTACTGGTAGTTGGAGGTTGTGTAGGAGTTGGACAAGGAACTTGTCCTGGTGGGCACGGATTTGTGTTTCCCTATATTATTAATTATTATTAGCGAATTTGCTAAAAGGTTTCGGTCGTTTACTCGTCGATAATAATATCGAGTTTAAATTTAATAGTTTTATCAACATGTATTTTTTAATTAATTTTAATTACTTATATTTCAAGAACAATTGATTGTTAATTATTAGCTCTTAACGATGTTTATATTGTCACAATGCTTTATCGATTTATAAATCACCCATTTAATTAAAATATTAAATTTACTTACCGGCGTTACAATTCTGATATCGATGCCATTATTTCCACCTGAAGTGCAAGTTCCTGCAGGGACACAACTATAACCTGGTGGCAATTGACCACGAACTGATATTATCACACTAAAGAATAAAATAAATAGAAGCATCTTATTTGAACGATCAGATAAAAATGATAAACGTTTGCTAAAACCACCTGTATTTAAATGTAACTATAATTTTGTATAAACGAAAATTAGGTGACGTATTTATGATTTAACAGAGCACTTTGTCAAAGAAATCCACCGTAACCGGGAAATTTGTAGGAAAATTAATTTTTAATACTATATTCAAGGTTTTGATAACGTAAAATAGTCTTGTTCAGCCAACCAACATACGTTTTATTTATAATTTTCATTTAGGTTTGAAGGGCAATTAATTGGAACCTTCGCCGCACAATAAAATATTATAATAACATTTTTTTAGAGCTACGGTATGAAAATATGTCAATAACACTGTATTATATTTTATTAAAAATCGAGACCGATTTTGTAACTTTTTTCTGGGTTCGTTGAGTTTGGTTCTACTTAACTAACACAACTAGCCTTCTGAAATTTTGCATAATAATAGTCGTAAAATTTTATGAATCACTATTTTGATATTATGGTTTTATTTTATTTATAACAATAATTAACAGTCGTTTTCATATTTAAAAAAAAAGTTTTTGTTGACGAAAAGTTCGGTGGTGGTAGGTGTTCTGCGTTGCAAGAAACTATTAAACTATTTTGTTATCGAGTTATATTGAATGGACAAATACAGTAAAAGTGAATTTAAAGTTCATCAAGTTGTTAATTATAAAAGTATATCACAATAGATTACCATTTATTTTCAAGTGGAAGATGAAACCACTTATAACGTAATAATGAAATAATTCACTTACAATGAGTCTGTCCTCTCAAAATTTCAAATTATGTCGTAGAATACCTACTTACTGCGGATTTTATCGTATATCTTGAGTTAAGAGGTAATACCATACCATTTAATATCATCTCGAGTTAATTGAGTTAATTGTGTAGTGAATCTTCTTATTGAATCGACTACTACTAAACGTCCTTCGGCGTCTTCAGCATCTTCAACTTGTGCATTCAATTTAACTTATTTTTCTTACAATTTGTTTTGGTTTCTTTTTGGAAAAATTACATTAGTGTTTGAATTTCTATTTGTATACCTTTTAGTTTACTTTTACCTTTCGCGTTTGTTAGTTTAAAGAGTAATTTTCTTTTTTGCTGCATTAGGGTTTGTGTAAAGTTTTATTAAAGCCTACGATCAATTTTGTACCAAATAATATAAATGTCGTGCTATTTATTTGTTCTGTTATAAAAAATAAAATTTTTACCCGTTTGTTTTTTATTTCAGGTAAGGGCACTAATTTCCCATAATTTCCTTTGTTTTGTGCGAGAATTGAAATGTAAGTTTTATTATCGTGTTTTATTTGTGAATATGTTTTTATACAACCAAAATTTAGATGTTGTCTATTAAATTAATATGTTCAATTAAATTTTAATACATTTTAGCCAACTCATCGGCTTTAACGAGTTTCAAAACATTGGTCTTAATTCACTTGCAATCAGGTTTTGATTGAAAGGTGTTGCTGTTAATAGCGTTTTATTGAATTTTAATTTTAAGTACAATTTTACGCTTACAAATTCATAGTAAAATTATCGGTAATGGAAAATTTATTTAAATAATTTTATAGCATCCATTATGAAGCTCTTCAAACGCGACCATAAAAGATATTAATTAATTATTATAATTTTCGATCGGATTTTAAGACCATCATTCTTTGTTGACTGCAAGTTGAAATGTTCAGCAAATTTTCGTCTGGCTCCCGGTTTCATTTTGTAAAGAAATTAACGTACAAGTAAACTATCGATTTGAAATATTAGAAAGACGAGCCGATTAATTAATACTTATAACAATACTTATCGGCTGTTAATTGGAAGATTATGTCTTCAACTTTTTTCTAGGTATATTTATGATAGAATCAACTCGAATAACTTGTAATCTAAATTAACTATATTATGTTTAACAACATTTTTTTATAAGGAAGAAACTACTTATTTCTGCATATTCCGGAGTAATACACTCATGTCCTTTTTGTTTATAACATTCTAATAATTTACCTCGTTCGCACGGAAAATAAAAACTATGACACATAGTTTCATTCATGGCTTTTGCTCTGACAGGCTCTAATTAGTCATCGTCGTATGGACTAATCTTTACAAATTATATCAGACTGGCTACTTTTAGTAATCTTAATGGTACTTGTTAAGATTTTAATGCGGCTTTTAATTTCGTAACTGTAAAAACACTTGATCGAGTTGTTTTAAAAAACATCCATGCAAGTTAACATAGCATAGATTAAATTATCATAAAAGGTATTGCTACAAAAGGTTCTGAATTAATTTTGCCGCCATTGCCTATTCTTGCGATGGTTATATTATTACAAAACGGAGTGCAAATTTCATTATCAATTTTTGCAATATGTTTGGCAATGTTGAAACCATGGAACAGGTCCTTGCAAGTGTAGCTGCAGACAAAACCACTCCTTTGGTTTGCAACCACATTGCATTGAATTTTTAGCAAATTTGGTAAAAAAATCGTTTTAAACTATCGCCATAGCTGGACGAAGATATAGATGAATGACTTGTTTTTTCAAAAGAAAGATAAGGACACCAGATGAAGGATAAAGACAAGATAAAAGATATCTGCAAGAGTCTAAGGAACAGAACACTTTCTATTATTATCTGTTATTTATGGAAAATTATAGTTTTGGTGTAAGTATTCATATATATTTACAAAAATACATTTAAAAAGTTGACAAAATTTGAAAGCAATCGAAATCATAATTTTTTTAAATTTACTCTTTATGTTTGGAAAACAATTTGGTTTGATAAACAAATGTTCCAATTGATTATTTTTTTGCTGAACTAATTTTTAAGTGCTTATATATTTTCTTTTTTGCATCTAAATCTGTGACATTAATTGCAAATGTTAAAATATAAATTAAGTTAAATTGCCAGGTACATCTTAGGAATTGCATTTAATGTTTTCTACCTTAAGTTTTTTAGTTTCATCTTATAACCAACTTTTCGTTTTAGCATGTGCATACGCGACTTAATAATTTATTATTATTCTGTAATTAATTGACTAAATAAAACCACGATATTTTGGCCATAAATTAATCCTATTAATGAAACAAAAATCTTGTTAGATTACCTCATTTAAGATTAAGGTTTCGATTTCATTAAGAAGAATTTTCTTTCGACTTTGATGTCGTATTTTAATTAATCTAAACTTGACCTGTTAAAAATTTTATTTTTGTTCGGGAATTAAAAAAGGGTGCATCTTTTTGAAATACTTTATGTCTCAGTCCCATTATTGCCACCAATTTGATTTATACCCAATTATTAATATATTTTATTGCTCCGATGAAGTGCATGGTTTTATTATTGCAAAACAAGAATTAATTATACCTACATTAATGGGTGATATGTACCTTTGCGAATGTATTAAGAATTTATTCGATAACTTGCTAATAAACGTGTTGTTTAATATTATAATATTCGCTGCTAGGCGTTTATTAATTCTTACATAATAACAGGTATTAATGAACATTTGACTGCAATTGTTCTTCGAGAAAATATTTACCATATTTACAAATGTCTTCTATAATTTTCACTATTTGATGTATAATTTTTTTATCGTAATTATTACCAACACTACTGTATCGCTTTTTCCCTAGGGGCTTTAACCATTTATTTTCTAATCAACGTTCCCTCTTCCGTCCCCTTTTATCTTATATTTTATTTTATCGCCTTTGCTTAATTGTATTATTTATATTTCAAGACTATTTCGAACCAAGTTTGCAAACGGGAATTTTACCTGATAAAAGATTTGGGCAGCTGGTTGCGCGTACCTATATATTTTGTTTCGTCGTGTGTAATCAACGGTTTGCTTATATTTATAGAGAGAAAGTGATTAATGATGCATAGTTGAGCATACTTATTACCGATGATTAATACCTTTTTAGTATCCAAATAATTTTTTAATTATTAAACTGTTTAGATAATTAATTTTACTTTATTGCTTTTGTAATTGATGCTTTTGTTTTTGATAAATAATTTGTGAATTGCTGAGATCTTCTCCTCTTTTCTCAAGTGGTTATTAACTTGTGATTTGCTCATCGTTTCATTAATTCTTCTCTCTTTTTATTTTTCAAACTCGTGCATACCTTAGGTAGGTACGTAGGTACATTGTATTGAATTAATTTAGTTATACTAATTAAAATGTTTGTTAATTTTTTGTTACATAATCGTTTGCCGAAGATTTTATTTAACTATCGTGACTTGAAAAAGACTATGATGGTTACTAATAGCAAAGTTGTATTTTTGTAACATATCGTATCGTGTATCGAATTTCCGCACAATAGCAACCATAAAATCTGACATACAAGGTAGAGGTCAACCTATAGCCATATAATAATGGTGTAGAACCGTGTGCTCTGTGGAGAGATAATGGGACTGTAAAAAGTTCTCATTTGCTACAAAAAGCACCGCGATGAATCAGGCCAGATCAAACTCTTGATTTTATCAATTTTGGATCAATTTATAAAATTTGCCCATATGGAGTAGGTACTTTGGCACAGCTTTAATCGCCTCAATTACTGTTAATTTCTTTTATTGTTAAATTTACGATTTTCTTCAATTATTTTCTATTGTTCGCTTCGAGTGCACATTTCAGTGCAAGTGAGGTATTTAAAAGTGGTACAACAATGCAGTTGTTGCAAAATCAGAATCACGAGATTAATCCATAACTTATTTATTGTTCATTACATGAGCTACCGTATCTTGTCCTTTTTCCAATAAAAATGAGCGTAGGTTGCTGCCGTTGCATTACAATCACTTTCTATTTTTATACTCGGGCAGTATTTATTAGGCCAATAATTATACTTTCATTGTTACATTATGACCGATACAATTATTTTAAAGTTCAGATTAACTATTTTAGAGGAAATAAGTGCAAGATTATCTTGGGAACTTGATTTTATGAATAATTCTTGTGCAAATCGTATCTCTGATCAGACGTTTTCAATGCCGTAGAAACTGGATTTCTTTTTAAAGAAAAATGCACTTACATATTTATTTTTTTTACTAAAAAGCAAGTAAGGTTAGATGGCTCTACATTTGCACTATATTAGTGTGTATACTTTTAAAAGTTATTTTTCTTATCTCGGGCTTCTATTTTATTTATTATTCCAAATATTTTATATTATTCCTATATTTTTATAGAATAGGCGTTAGATTTTATCTCTCTAAACGATTATCACGTAATGGGTTTTCACCCTTATAATTTATAAAATAGACGTTGAAGTAGGTGCCTACTACATCTTTAGTATTATTTATCATAAAAAACTGCCCAACTTTAATAACGGTTTCGAGTTTAATTTATTCAAATTTGTGGTACTTTATTTAAAATTATTTAATTGGCCGCTATTACTCTATTACCAAAACTAATAGCTGAACGGAAAGTACTTAACTTTTCAACAGGTGCATGGATAAATGGATGATGAATTCTACGTCACGAGCGTAATATAAATATATGGTTAACTTTTAGATTTTGTTGCTACACGCTAGATTTAGCCGTTAATTATCTGGAAGACTAAGCTTTTCTAAAGAAGAGTTTGCAAGAACTAATCAAATTAAAGTATATATAAGAGAGCGAGCGTATAGAACTATAGATACTATAATTCGATGGGTTCTTACATGCTACTTTAAAGTTTCGAGTTCTGTGAGAAACTAGCTTTTTGATCTGGGTTTGAAACTTGGGTATTATCTTCGAACAACACGGATTATATAACACTAACGTACCGAGACGACTGGTTTGGCTTGGCAAATGCTATACATATAGGTTAGGTCTTCGTTTTATTACCTACATTTTAAAAATATTAAATTTATTGAAAAAAGTAGACTACGTCTATCGTATAAATGCTTGGCGTTCAGTGGCGGTGCGTGGGCAATGAAATTCTTTTACTGGTACATTAAATAATATTATCTGTACAGAATCTATGTACGAGTTTTCTTTTAAGATCCTACGTGAAATACGTAAACTGGTCTCGACAGATTAATTCATAGTAATTACTATTGAGCAACCAATGAGAATACCTTCCCATTGATGATGGAAAAGCAATCCTATAGAAAGTCTGAAAAGAAATACTTTTGTCAAAAGAATATTATAATGGCCTACCCATACGAGTCGCCACTGATCGTATTTATTTTTCAATTACAGTGTTTATTGACTAACGACATATCACGGCTTTGACTTTTAAATTTGAACTTCAACTAGTTTACTTTCTAAACGAAATTAACTAATCTTTTTGTTGATCTGTTAGAATTCGTGACTAGATAATTAGAAATGCAATTTATAAAAAGTTTGCGCCGCAGCTGGATAGTTACGCTCTTGCACCTACAGTAAATGTACGCCATACATAATATTATGTAGTTGAACAACAAGAATGTCTTTGTTTTAAGTCTTTCAGACAATATTTTTTACCGTTATCTTTTTATTTTCCTTTTTTTACAAATTGATGCTTAGTTCAAATTCTTAAAGCCCGAACGGCAGGGCATTGTATCCGTATACAATCAATGTTTCGCAGATATTCCGATTCAAGTCAAACTATGCAAGACTAAACTTTCTCAAATGCAATATAAAATGTAATTTTGCTCTCAAGACTTCTAGTATCTATCGTCAAACCGTTTTACTTTTCTTATTTTCTATTAAATAATACTAGAAAACGATCCCGAGCATGGCGCTGGCATTAAAGAGAGAACTTTTAAACGTGGAAAATATTGTGTCAATATAAATAATGACACTTGGATATATTGGAAGTTTGAAGGTGTAGTATTTGCAGTTTATAATAAATATGGCACTTAAATGTGTCAACCACTTTAAGGTGAAAATTTAATTTGTACAATTATTCTCTGTTTTATATCGGCCGTGTAATGTTAAAAATTGATATCAAGTAAATAACTCTTACTTTGTTATTGTCATTACCATGTAACTAAATTGTCGATCGTAACTTTTAAACGAATGCTATTTGTATTTGTACCTTTTGCTTTACAGTTTCCTTTTCTCTGACACCTTAAAATATTATTCCAAGTGTGTAACAAGATAAATAAAAAAATAGCGCAATTTGCACCTTAACACGGGAAAGACGAAGCCAATAAACTTTATAATTTCATATGAATTATGTAATAACTACTTCCAAGTGCAGATTATTATTATCATCATCAAAGAGACTTTTATTTATGGCGTGTTAACAATTTTATTTGTATAATTTGTTAAGCCTTTACTAGAAAGTTGCTTTTCAACTTTATATTTTATCGAGCCCGTAATGCAGGGACTTCAGAATAATGTTCAAACCCTCCAGGTGTCGAACGTGGAAAAGATACATGTATGTCCCCATGATATAACTGCAATTGGTACAGAATTAATGCACTTGGTCCTTTAGTGCATTATGGAGAGGATTAAACTGGAAGGGAAAAAATTGTGAATATGGCGAGAAGAAATTCAGAAATGGCATGGCTCGATAATACATACGTTATTTTTTGTATTTCAGAAATCATTGCTATTTAAATTTTCTCCAAATCCAATCCAAGTTGCAAGTGCCTCTTTATAACTGTACGCGAATTCAAGTTTTCCGAAGAAAAAGTGTATTTCCCCAAGGTAATTTCGTACTTGTTATAGGAAATTTAACTTCACAAACGAACAGGTACATGCCAAAGTGTAGTTCCAAAACCACTTTATTTTCAATTATCGAAACGTCTATCAATTACACCAAATGTAAATTAAAAACACCAGCAATTTGTTTATCCCGATGTAATATGCTGGTTTTATTATTATTTCTTCCCTGACACTTTCAAAATTAAAAAGAAAGTCTAGGAGATTAATGTTGTTGCATTAATTATTATTGTAAAGTAGAACAGTTGGCGATACTAGATGATGTGGTGGTAAGGGTCATTAGAGAATTTTGTCGTGAGTACTTTCCCTTGATGTAATCTACACAATATCACGACTTACAGTAATACTACTACACATCTTGAATTATTACCTCAAGATGCGTAACTTGCATTGCTGTACGTCTGCTGTAAGATACGGGACACACCGTCCACATACTTAATTACAACTTGGACAAGTAAGTTAATTTCGGTTTCATAAAAGAAATTTTTTAACTAAATAGTAATTACTACCTTTTTAATTTATGCATTAACGAATGGTATTTATTCGAGTTTAAGTTATGAAAAAAATTTATTCAAATATTTTCTTAACGGTTTTTATTGCATCTCAATTCATTACGATGATTAATGTTTGTGGCACCTATTTTTCTAGTATTTACTTTATAACTGTTGAAGAATCAAGTGTTTTAAGACAAAATAAAATTCGTTTAATAAAGTCGACCGTACACCGACTGCGCCGAAACTCGAAGTTCATCTTCCATATTATATAAAATACCAATGATGAAATAATTTTAATAATGCCGTGTATTTGAAATAGAATTTTAATCTGCTCGAGTGGATTCTAAATCCACATCTTCGTCTAAATTATGTAGAAATATTCAAAATTTTCGAGTTTTATAAAAATCACTCGCCGATATATTTTCTTTTTCGTTATTTTTAAATAATTTACATTTAATTTTATTAACACGAAAACTCATTCGATTTTTTTGTACGCATGAAGTTACTAATTTGGTTAAACGACTGTTGTTGTAATTTAAATTCTTTTGAAAGTTTGGTCGTGATAGCCGTGTCGATTTATATGGCGTTAAGAAATTTCGGTTTAAAATAATGGTGCGTTCAGTCGAAATGTGTTTTGACAAATTTTTGAGGAAGTAATTTTTGGTCATAAATTAAATAAATAGGAAATATATCGGCCCGCGGTAATTTAATGTTCTGTTGAGCTTCTCTATTTTTAATTATTATCTCATAATGTAGTGGGCTCATTTATCATTTTTATTTAGCGTAACAAATACTCTGAAACAGAGTCGCCGAAACCAGTTAATCATATCGGTAATAAGAGGGAATTTTTATTGTCGACTGGCTTGTCTTTACATTGTAGAATAAAACTAACTAGCGATGCACAAGTACACATTATTCATATAATTAAAGAGCAATTAATTCACGGCTTCAATAGGAACAACTGTCTTAAACTTCCGGTTTACCTTTCCTACTTGCAAGATTTATTATCTCTAGTTAATTTAAGGTATTTATTCAATATTCCACTCAATTATTATAAATTTTAGTATGATTAGGTTCTGTAAGAATAGTGGGTTTTGCAATTTATTATCAGGTTATTGTATATTAATGAATACCAGTTTGGTTGAAATATGTTTTGCAAGATAATATCAAAAACTTCAGCAGCCAGTAGATAAGTAAATATATCATTATCGTTACTTACTATTTATTGCCTTTTGTATTCCAAATTAGTAGACCATTTGTTTTCTTTAACTTGTTAATGTAAATTATTTTCAACTAATTTTAATTAATTTTAACTCGATCTATTAATTTATTATATATTCATCGAAATTTTGTGCAAATATCATTTTAGGACGAGTTTTTATTCATAAATCCTCTTTTACATATTTTATATTATAAAAAATATGTTTCCGAATATTTATGTATTCTCTGTGGCATGAGAAATACGTGAAAAACAAATTTAATCTAACACTTGAATTTATTCTATAACATTATTATTTTTTTCGTTTTGACCCGTCTCTGTCTAACTGTGCTTTTGCAGAAAAAAATTTAAATTTTTTTCATTCGGTCAGCATAAAATTGAATATACTTTTGCAATAGTCAGATGAAATATATTGTGCGTACATTGATCGTTACTCCTGCTTGGGAAAACAAATCAGGAAGTTGAAAGTAAGTGAAATTGATAATCAAATCAAATATTAAAAGAATTATATAGCACCCGTATCAATAAAAGACATGTGGAAGTTCTACACAACATTCAGCTTCTTAATCAATAGTCCAGAATACAGCATAGACCATGGAGATAGATACATATTATATTGTGGTTATTTCTATATTTGAATTTCAACTCCTCTAGCAGTATTCCTGAGTTGGCCTAATATTAATTTTGGTATTTTCTAGCCAGATTAGCACTCAACTAGAACGAATTAATAGTGTTTCCATGTAGCAAAGGTAAAAATTGAAGCTATTCATAAAATGATCCATCCGAACGGAATTATGGTGTTTATAGGAATTCTAATTAAGAATTTTTGTTTGAACAATCCTGATGATATCAGGATAGATAAAGGAAAGGATATGTGGATACCATTGCCACCTGACCTTTCATTCAATAAAGAAATTCCTCTAGAAGGGATAAAGAACATAATATAAAGTATTGGACAAATTGTTATCTTCAACTGTACAAAAATAAAGAAAAGCATTGTTTTCTGTCATTATGATCACTCAACAGGCTGAGCCAACTACGTGCACTTAATAATATTTTTGGAATTTGAAAAAAATTATCGATTAAGAGTGCCTTACTCACAGGAAGTTATATATGGCTTGGTGTACGTATAACTTTTTGTAAATTGAGTTTTATGATTAATAATTTAGTTTACATTTAGTTTTTGACTTGATCGGTTTGTTCTGTTATCGTAGTGTTGTTTTCCGTTTTGTTAGTTTGTGAACTTTCTTATTATGGATTTGGGGATGTTCTTCGCCGGATAAACGATCGGGATCAAAATTTAAGGTATGCTTGGTTACTACAGTCTTTCATCGAACTCGGTTCTTCATTCTTAAACGAAATAGTCGCATTTTTAATCATATCTTGTACATATCTAAATAAATGTTTATAAACACATTGCTATAACTATAAATTAATTTTAAGGCGTGATTGATTTAGCATTTTTGTGTTTAAATGTGCTCGAAACTTAACGGTTTTATCACTATCTTGAATACCGAACACAACTATTTTTTTTATTAATGATACTCGCAATCGTCTACCTAATATTTTTATTATATCAGATTTTCTTCATTGTATTTTTAGCTCGGAGCTTTAGTTTGATGGTGAAATTTTACCGTTGATTTTTTATCTAATTTAATTAAAATTTCTTACATGTCATTTTAAAAAATTTAAATGAGTCAAGTTGAATAATTTATTTACGCATAAAGTAACAGGGTGGATGGATTCAACTGCAAACTTTTTGGCAACCATAATACAATTTTATATAATATATTTAGTATAAGATTTTATTATATAGATTAATTTAACAGTTTAGAACAGAATTATGATTGTAACTGCCCAAAAGTGCTGTACAGCAATGTTTAGTTATTAGAGAGACTAGCAGTCCTAACAGTTAGTAGTACATGGTTGCGTTAGTGGAGATTTTCCAAGTTGGTTAGATACAGAAAGAATAATTAAAAATTATTAAAGAAATAACAGAAGAAAGTTTTAAATGTTTAATCACATCTTCAATGGAAACTGAAGGATGCGTAATTCACATACACAAAAATTCCAATCCTGATGCAGTTGTAAAAGGTAGCTACAGAACAAAATCGGTTGTAACACCAGTAAATTAAGACAATTTAAGAAAGGAATATATTGTGTAACTAAATAGCTGTCATATAGACCGCTACATTACCTTTCTCATTTTCGTTTGCAACCTGACAACTATTTTACACACAAACAAGAGTAATCTTTTCAAATGTACAACAATTTAGCCGACAATACATTAATCCATTTTTGATTTATCTATCACTGTGATATTTTAATTTACAAAGTTTGAAATCTTGTTAAAAGCAAGAGCTTTTATTCTCAAATTTCATAGCCCACTTTATTCATTACTTAACAGCATTCCATACCACGAACAGAAAATTTATAAAAAGTTTAACGCAGCAGAACTTGTGGCACTTTGTTTCAGTCATAATATAAAATGAAGCACTTTGAGGATATAAAATTTTATTTAGTGGAGTCTAATTTATTATTCTCTTCAGCGTTTGCCTTTTTTAAAAATGTTCCCAATACACATTATCGGGACAAATCTATGTCGTCCTTTCGCTCGTTAAATTTTCTTTTTGTAACGTTTCACTCTGTTTGATATCAATTTTGGAAGCTCTGATAAAGAAGTATTTTAAAAGCCGGTGTTGGTTTTTAGCAAACCAAAGATTTGTTTTATACAGGGTTTTCCACTTATGTCTACACCATTTAAGTGTATAATATCTATTTTTTTATTTTAACATAACGTACTTTTTATTCCCCAATTTTTAAAGTATACGTCCTTTCCTTGTTAACTCGATCCATTATCTTGTTGATTACTTTTTCATGCAGTGTAATTTGTCACTTTACCAATTTCAGTGTTTTTTTTTTCATTTTTTAAGAACGCGAGAATAATTGAACCTGCATCGGTGAGCTCGTTACGATCATAAAAAGAATTTTTGGTATTATAACATGCTTTACATTAATGATTCGTTAATCTTTTTTAAATTATCGTACGTTCGTTGTTTTGGGTTGCGAATACCTTTTTGATAATAATTGCATTGCAATTGTGATATGCATAGCGCAAAAAATTTATGACGGTTGCTTTTGATTCTTTTTTCTTTTTGGCGAAAGCTTCATACTAAACCCACCATTGACTCGAATTTTTTTTCTTGTAATTAAGTTTAGTCGTTAAACGTTATGAGGAAACTCGTTACTGTCAGGCAATCTTGTGACTGTATTGTGTGTCAATTGAAAAATTGACAATTATCACATAACCAATTTATTGGAATGTCTTCTTCTGTTACTTTCACGTTAGCAAAATTGCTAAGAATGAGAATTTAAAAAATTCCAAACCTTGTGCGATTATGTTTTCATGTAACCGTTTCTCACGCATCATAATGTATATAACACACTTAGGTTTATAATATAAAAGTCGAGTAATTTAATTTTAAAGACTTAATTGCAAAGTTTGTTTATTTTCTTAATTATCGTAAATTAGACAAACTTGTAACTCTCTTTCAGTAGTGTTAGGTGCAAGGGGGACCAGTTTTAAAATACGAACAATAATTTTCTTTAATTTATTTAAAAAATCAAATGATTCCTAAAAGGCAGTGTCGAATTTTCGTAATTTGTGGTTAGTGTGTGGTTAGTGCATTAAAATTCAAACATCGATTTAATTTGCAAGTGGACATATTTTTAAATTACTCCATGTCTCAAAAATACCTAAATTCGTAGAAGTTATGCAAACGATTAACATAAAATGACATAATAAAAAATTCCAATTCAGAAAAAGTAGGAATTTTATAAAGGAACAAAAGACGTAAAGTAAATAATTCCAAAAATAGAAGGCTATAATAAAATTAAAGTTACGTGTTTGACATGTAAAATTGTTATACATTCAAATATAAAAGTAGATAAACACAGGCTGCACTTGCTTTCAGCAGGTTTGAACGACGGACAAGAAGATTATATTGTTTGAGAGTTCAACGAGACGTGAGGAACTAACCGACACAAGAAGAAGCTATTGTTATTTTCAAACTTGTTAGCGATAACCAAATCCAGAATTCATTTATAATCCATGTAGTATGTGAATCATTGCTAATCAAATTTCAAAATTGTTAAGTGTATAATATACAAAGTACAAAACAATAATTATAATTAATTTGTATATGAATAACAAAATATTTTAATTGTGATTTGGAAAAAAACCTATTGCCATAAATGGCATTCCAAAGTAGAAAACGTTTGAAAGCAAAACCATCAAAATATAAATAATAAAAAACTACCTAACTGTTCGAAAACTTGCACGACCAGTTAATAATTTTGCAGTCATATTATAAAATGAGAACTAAAACAGGAAAAAAGTTATTCTAAATGATACAAATTTTTTAAATTATTTTCTGCAAAACCAAGTCCTCTCTATTTATTTTTTTGTGGGTTCACATACAAATTAAATAAAATTATTTAAGGATACCTGGGATTTAATTATTATGTTTAATTATCTACCAGATGGAAAAGAACAAGATTTTATTTTTAATTTGATGATTTGGTGAGCAAACTGCACGCAAAGTTAATTTTAAAATAATTTTGAAATCTAAGAATGCATCGCAAAATAATAAGATGCAAAGGAAATGAAAAAACTTGCTTAAAACCACAAATCCACAGGATGAGAGGATACAGTTGACATCTTCGGCACTTTAAATAGCATTACGGTAACAAGGTGGATAATGAGAATTAATTTAAAATTATATTAACGTGTAAACAATAACCACTATAATTAGCAACATGCCGGGGATTCTAAAACTGTGATCCGATAATGATGTTATATTATCGTAACAAGGGTTAGAATCACGCAATTTAAAATTGGATTTTAAGAAGGGGGCAGAAGTATTACAATATAAGCAATAAATCTCTTTCAATTGTAAGATTGTGTATGTCTTTTTTAATTTTGTAAAATTTTCAAATGAAATAAGATTCGTTTTGGAACCTCTGTTGCAGACAATTAATCATCTACATTTTCCCAAAGAGTCGTTAATTTTAAACAACGTGAAACAATGATGTTTTAAATTAAAATAATAAATACCCGCTGTTCTTATATTACGTGCTCGTATATGCAACAGCTTTAATTTTTTGTGTCTTGGCCAAGAAAACGTATTATTAATGAAACTGCTGATACTGTCAATATACAATCAAGAAATGAAAGCGTACTAAATTAAAAATCAAATTCGAAACGGAAGCTTTTTTCCAGGTGACTTATAGCGACCCATTGTAACTTCATTTTAATATAACATGCTAAGAAAAATCTGCCGGACTAGTTTATCTGGACACACCGACCTTTAATGAACGGTTATATAACTTGTGTGTTTATTAATTATGCCACACATTGCATTTGACAATTGAAAGTTAGACATTGCAAAATTCGCCTTTTAATGCAATTGACATTTTCCGATCAATATTTTATCATCAAGACACACCTCATATTCCCGCTCGTATTATAATCAAATCGTTTGCTCATAACTATAGTACCACACATATTAGATACCTCTATTGTATCCGCATATATATTTTGAAAAATTTAAAAGCTGAATCACTGCGTGCCCACATTATAAGCAACGAAAGCTTGAAACAATAGATTTTGCATGTTTCTCTATTGCTGTACAAGGAAGTGCAAAATTGTTTTTTTCGAGTGTAATTACTTGTCAATCTAAACCACCCAAAAGTGTAGGAGTTGCTAACGATACTATCAAATCAGTTATATTAACACTTTATTGTTCGATTAAAAGTGACAACTTTTTTTTTTGCTAAGAGAAGATAATTTAAGAGACGTGGACGAGATGACCATCGGGAATGCTTTATCAAACTTTTTTTTAAATACTTTTTCTACTTCATATTACTATTTTAGAGAAAACTGAGTGTTTATGGCGGATATTAAAAAAATCACCGAAGAAGGTTCGCCATCAGCTTGGAGAAGTTTAGACGTTAACATCATATAGTGGGTAATTCTGTGGTGTAATAAAATAACAGGATACCGTAAAATATTAAATTGTTATAGACTTTAACGACGTTTTCAGAAGATTTATTGTTTATGATTTAAATGTAACTTTCAATCATCAAACTTTACGTTTGAATTTCTAGAGCTTTAAAACAAGCACGGCTAGATTCTCAGACGGGCATATTTTAAATACAAAGTAACTTGCAGGTCAATGTATAAAAATTATATTATGTAAATAAGGAAAAGTAGTATTTCATAGTAGTTTCTCCATCTATCTCTATATTTTTTGTAATTTTTACCCCCTTGCACCGCAATAGTTAAATATTACTTAAGTTTAAGATTCAGCCAATAGGGAAACAAATAATGACATTTTAAGTACGCCTCAAGCTTACTTACTGCGGTGCAAATGACTATTACTATCTCATTAATCTAGACCTGGATGAAGTTGATAGCTGATAGTTGAAGATGTAGCTGTAATTTCAGCTTAAAATATGAATTGAAACAATAATATTAGTAGCATTTCTTTGCATGTCCAAAAACTTCACTAAACACTTTTTAGAACTAAAAATGCAAAAGTATTCACAAATAATAGTGATTTATGATATAGGTTTTTAAAGTAAATCATTATCTAACTCATGTAATATTTTGCAATCACGTAAGTTCAATAATCATACATTAACACCTAACTAAATCCATTTCAAATCATGAGGGTGGCGGGGCCAGAATGAGGAGAACCGAATTTTTTTCTTCGACCCGAAAAAAAGATGCCCCAAAGCGGGATTTTAATATTTGGAAATAAATAATAATCTTAACTGATGAGTCAAATTGGCTAAACTAATCGAATGATAAACCGTGGTTATAACTAATTCAAAGGACAAATATTTTCATTAGTTTCCTATAGTAGAAGTTCTTTATAACCTGGCCCATTATAGCCAGACACCACTGTAATTTATTTTTTTGGTTTTTCCTTTATTGATTTGAATGTGCTAAATCTAGAAAATTTAAAGCCTCTGAAGGTTCTAAAATATAAATGATATTTTGGACCTTCAAAGCAAAGGTTTACAGAAAAATAATAACAGTTATTCGACAAAATTTACAGTTCTCAAGGTTCATGTAAATTTAAATTTCTCAAAAATGTATAATTTTTGATGATTATTTATTAGGATTTATCATCATGTCAAGTGTTTGTTTAACATCAATTTAACGTGAAATTTTATTTACCTACATACGTTTCAATATTATTAATTATTAACATAGCTGCAGTGAAGAAAAGTTAGGATTATCTAGGATCCAATTTTAATATTAAAATTTATGAAAAGACTTTCTTAAATCTTCAGTTAGAAACGGCAAACAAGAAAATCGTTGCGTGCTTATTTGAAAAAGGAAATTCTTATGCGGAGTTAATTAAGCCGTAATAAACTGTACACAAGAAACTGACTTTTTTCTTGTAAAAAACGTTTGCATAGTGCAAATATTTGAAATTCGCTAATGGTGTCATTCTTTGTATAAAGTTTTTCTTTATTGTAACTTACAATATAGTCGTTATGTACACAAGCACTCAGGAGATACCAACTATGGATATGCAAAGTTTGCGCCGTAAAATTTTAACAATTATTGAACTTAATGTACGACTCACCTGTGTCAATAAAAATAATAGGTTAAAAAATTGTGACATTTCTTAAGAATAGTTTCTATTTTTTCTTCTCATACGGGGGGACATTTAAATAACTAAAGGTAAATTATTCTATATATGCATGCTTTTTAGCAGTGCACAGGGAGTTTCTTCAGAGACGACATTTCTTTAGTCGGTAGATGAACAATTTTTTTATTTTCTTTTTGGAAAAAAACAACTATTTTGAAAGTAGATGTTCCTGGAATAGACTGTTTTGAACTTGGTTTGAAATGCAATTTATTCTTCGGGGACTTGTTCTTTCTTTTTTTTTTCTTTTTAAATAGTTTCACTTTCAGCATAAATGACGTTTCCATTATTTATTTTTAAAATGCTCATAGTTAGCCGCTTAATTTTAAAACAACTATTTTCTTGTTGACCTAAGGATATGCGGTTCTCTGAGATATAATTATATAATTATTCTATCGATGTTACTAGTAATTGGTATATCTTCAACATGTCTATTTATTATGCTTATTTCTTTATCTATAATACTAACCAATTTTGTAATACGAAATTTAACGGTAGAAAAGGTACTAAATCACCTGCCCTGTCTTTTGCCTTGTAAAAGACGGTGGAATTTTTACTTATATATTTTTGAAATAATGTTAAAATGTGTAATGTAACTATATTATGTTATATTAGCATTATTTACATTTGTTCTAGTCACGTAGTCAATAGAATTTTGCTATAGCACATGTATTGTTTCAAAAACATTAAAATATATCATTTTAAAATCAAACTCTTGGTTTGTGAATATAGAATCAGGGCATTGATTATACGCACGACTTCCTACAAGCGTTTCTTTGTTTTTATTATTTATTTCTGAATGAAGGAAGGGATTATCGTTGTGTTTCTGCAATGCTAAATTTTTACAGCCAGATATGAAATATTCATAGTTTAACCTTTACTTGCAGAAAATATGGGAAATTGAATAACTTAACTTGTTGATCTTGTATTCAAAATTAAATGTGAGACTGTGAAATTATCTTTTTGAAACTCAATCGGAGTATTCTGCTATCGAGCACCCAATAATTACTTGTTTATATTTTGTATAAGTCGGTATATAATTTATATTTATGTATACGATATAAACGAACGATTTATGATGTCCTCTCCTATGGTCGTATTGCAGTTTAATTAAAATTTCATTCTATACGGTTATCTTATTTTTTGTTCCGGAACCCATTGGTTCTGGTAGAGAGTATTTCAACAATTCGTTTCGATCCTAAAAATTGTCATTTTCCGGAACCCGAAGAATTAACTGATATTAAATTTGCCCATTAAAACGTTATTAACTCTAACACCAGTAGCAGGGGATTATCCGACCATAACTCATTATATTTTAGTACCATTCCATTCAACCTATGGATTTTAAGAAATCATTTTTGTGCATATAGCAACTTGGTAATATAATAGGGTTTAAAAATAATTTTTGTCACACAACCGCGCACTCGGCGCACTCGTTAAAATTATTTAAAACACAATACAAATTGCTAATTATTTTCCAAAAGGTATTTCAACTTCAACTTTCAAAAAATTATGTCTTTTTTTTATCTGATGTAATGTTTTAAAATTAAATTTAATTTGATGTGAAAGATAAATTATCTATTATATGTCACGAATAGTCAAAAAACTCATTTCCTTTTTCACGAATGCTCAATATAATATAGTCGACTTCTTTCTTTTGATTAACATTATGTATTTTTTATGGTTAAAAATTGTTTCTTTCGGAACTGGTTTGACAAGATAGAACTAGTTAATTTTCAATATTTGGCCAAGTTGCACATTTTCGTAATATTCTCATTAAAGAACAAATTTTCTGCTCATTAAAGGATGAATCGTCAAGCCATGTTACGCATTGAAGTTATTTATTACCAATTAAATTTATATATCATACAAATTGATAGACAATATGTTTCTTTTAATAAACTATAAGAATATTATGGGTTTATCAGAAAATATTAAAGGTTTTGTATTGCTTTAATTTCCAATTTCTTCAACAACACAATGTATTTCAAGTTTTTTGCACTATTCGAGTGCAACGAATGAACGCTTACCACCGGCATTGACCAGTATATCTACTGCAGCACGATCTTCGTGCATATTGTGCCGAGCAGGTTCTCACACAGCTTTACATGCAGTCGCCCAAGTTTTTCCTTGAGGATTTGCAGGAAGTCTTTAGCAGTGGCATTATTGCTCTGCTGCAACTGGAGGCAAGAATGCCATCAAACCATTATATTCTATATTTTTTCATTGCAACTGAAGTTTTTACGGTGAAATCGTCGTCAATACCTAAGCGATGTGTCTGTTCATTATGCCATGACATGGTAAATACAACACGATCTATTTATAATCCATAAAATCAACTTATCTAAAAATTAAAAAGTAAAAGTTAGATCACGTAATAATTTTCCTTAACGCACACCTCATGATTTATCCCAGAGGTTTCTTTACATGCAACATCTGTTCAAGAAAACCTTAAAAACTCACTGCAAAATCTAAAAATTATTCAGAAGGTCGAATGAAGAACGGCCTAGACGCCTAGAGCAACCAATTTACATTTAAAAAAATCCTGGTTTAGTACCCATGGTTAAAACTATTTGCATTGAATATGAAGACCATTATTACCTACTAATCAAATTATGTATTACATTTAATAAATACTGAGAAATTTTTCAACCAATAACTTTCGAAATGGATAACAAGATGTTTTAATTTAATTGCTTATAATCTTTGTGTTGTTCCAGTTCATAAATAACTAACAACTAACAGGTTGCATTACACTGTTTCGGATTGTTTCTGATATAATTTGATGCATATAAGGAAAATTTCAATTACGTATCCTCCCATCGCATAATGTTAAATTTAGTTTAATATTTAACACATTTCTAAACGTGAATTTTTTGCAATATAGATTTACTGGCTGCATTGTCTTTAATATGTTACTTTAGATTATTATGTCATTTAATCTTTTTAAAGGTCCGGTGTAAATTAAGTTTTTATGGCTGCCTATAAAAGATTAAACAATAAATTATTAAGATATGAATATCTTGTTAGCCTGCTTATATCTTCCACACGCATGCGATATTATTATTTTGGTGGATCATCTTTATGGTTAGACTTTTGATTAGTTTGAGGAAAAATATACCAAATTGGTTCAAATTTATTTGTCACGTTTTCAGTAGTTTTCGTCTCTTCAGTGGTATCCGATCGTTATTGATTTTTGCTAAATTTCCTTGAGATTGAGTTTATGACACCGTGATGGATGGCTTATTCCTTCAGATTGAATCACGTTCAAAAAATAAAGTTTTGACTTTTTCATTTTCATCGCGCTATTCAAATTTTCTCGGCATACCTATAGTGCTTTCCTTTCTTCAAATTTTTTTGTCTCGTTCTATAGAAAACGAATACGTAACAGATAATAATGATAAGAACTAATGCATCCTCTGGATATTGGATGAACCCACCTATGTAGTTATTAGGTGTGTGAGAAATATAAAAATTGAAGTCGTTAAAGATGAGCTTTAATGATGTGATATATTTTCACGGTTATATCGGTTGGATAATATGAAATTGTCTGAAATTATCGCCTTAAATCATGCACGGCTTTACGATTGTTCGACAGTGGAGCGAACATTGTAGTGGTCAAATTAGTTTGCGCAGCGGAGGGTCAACGAGTCAACCAGCACTTGTTTGTTTTAGGTTTCTGGGATAATTATATATGAGCGATCACGAGCAAGCCCGCCCAGCGCACTCGACACATCCGCATGTTAAGTGCCGTGTACTCGGCTTTAAGGCATAGCCACAAATTTAAATAACTGGACACGTTTTCTGACGACTAGTAAGACGAAAAAACTTTAGTGGTTAATGAATGTGGCGAAAACGAAGCCGAAAATATAATCGATTAATTTTATGTGATGTGCTTAAGATTATTTTAATGCATTATTTTTATACACTTAATTTAAACTTGACGATATATTTTGAATTCCGTGTTACAAAATTTTCACTCTTTGTTTCATTTTTTAAACTTTATCATTAACATTGTCAAGTTATACTAACATTTATAATAAACTCTGATCGACTCAAAAAACTTTTGATTTTTTTAAAATCAAGTTTCTAAAACTGCCTTCTTAAAGGTGACGATACTTTTGGTTTATTTCATTCGAGAGATTTTTTGTTTGCTTATGAGTTTTTGCTATGCTAAGATAAATCGTAAATCACGTGCTAATTAAAAAATTACTAAAAATTTGTTAACAAGCAAAATACCAAATTTATGTGAGGAATGCGTTGTTGTAAAATAAACCGATTGATTTTTAATTAATAATTAAAACTAATTATTTTTGTTGTTTCAGGTGAGCGATAAAATTTAGTCAGACCTCATACTTGTTAAGATGCATCAGGAGCATTATTAGCTCCAAGGTAAGCAAGCTCCTCCTTTTGCTAGCCGTTTTTTGGTTTTAAATTTTTTAATTAAATACAAATCCTGCAATACTGGAAATGATGAGCACAATGACATTTTTAAATGAAAATCGTTAAAACGAAGCTGGTAAAAGATTATAATCGGTTGTGCTAAACTGCATTCTCTTTATACAGTTGGTTAGTTGGCTCGCTTGCAGAATATTGCATGTTATGAACTTCTATGTGTGTTTGTAACTTGTCACGACATACATACTTTTTGTACATTTTACCATAATACCATTATTGAGATTGTAAGCTATTTAAGCTTCTTAGCAATTCCAGAATTATAATGTATGTACTAGATAGTTTACTGTGTGAATAGTAAATATTGTGACAGCTCGACAAATATGCACATTATATTATATGGGCGTACAGTACGTGGAAAATAATATTTGGAATCGAAAAACGGAAATTTTTTATTGTAAATATATTCCACCAGTTATATGTGGAAATTTGTGTAACCTCCCACCTTGCTAATTCCTGTGCAAACAACCCCCCGACAAAAAATTACGTTTTTAAATGCCAAGTTGTGTAAAATCTAATTTGTAGCTTTATATTTTAAACCTTAGGATGTGGATATAAATTATTCCTCACCGACTATACAAGCATCTAATATATTTTCCGCAAAACGACAAGTGGTCATTATCGTTTACGCTTTATTGAATTTAAAAGTCGATTTTGGTTGGGTATTTCAAGTTGAACAGGTAATATTTATTAACGTATGTATTCGATATCGTATGCTCTTGATTTAATGCAGAATATTCCGAGAGAATTTCAAGCGATCGAACGAAAAAAAGGCGAGTTGCTCAAATTATAGCAATCTCGAAAAGTTGCGTCGACCGCTGCGACTCACAAAGATGTAAATCATTCAAATTATCAAACGTGTACGTACCTTAATAACGAACCAAAACAGATAATGTAGCGCAAATATTATCTTTGAATTTGAATTGTGGCTCCCAAATAAATACACAGGTTTATAAATGAACAACACACTCGCTAAGCGATTGTGTAGTTTTATGAGGGTTTACTTTATGAAACATTTTTATGGCGTTTCGTGTTGTTAACGACTATGTTAAAGTCAAAACCGTTGCATCCTGACCTTACGTTACAATACTTTTCGAAAACTGAAACTGCAACAAAACCGCACGCAAATATTTACAAAAATTGTGGTTACGTCTTTACAGGTCGAGTCTGGATAATTCCAAAAAAAAGAAGAGGTGAAAAGGTCGCGAAATCTCTGCCAGCAACTTTTAATTAACTCAACTTTTCGACATACGCTTACCGTTAGAGCTTTTTATTCGGCACGGAGATCCAAGAGTTCCAAAAGTAGCACTAAGCTTCGGAGGATTTAAGACTACGAATTAAAATATAATTATTCATTTTCAAAAGATATTTTAATTCCCTACTTCTTGAGTTAACGATCGAGCAAGCGACAATGCACCAAGTGCCGTACTTGTCGGCTTAAGCTTGAATCTGTTGAATGACCATTGTGGGCGAGAACTGACTCAAGAACAAGAGCCGTATGTCTTGCTAACACTGCAAACAAGTCAAGAAATGATTATGCAATTTTTAAACAAAGACTTGTCAGCCTTAGCTATTTTATGAGGAACATAAAAACGTTATATCGTTTAATATAAATATTAAATAACAGTTATCGTATTGAATAGATAAAATCTTCAAAAGAAAACACCAAAATTGACTTCTTCTGTTTAATTATGTATAAATTTTAAGCATCGGCAACACAAATCTTGTATTCAACAAAAGTTTTTACAGAATTAGAAATAAATAAATACCTAAATGACTTTTAGTATATGAGCCTTGATAATAATCTCAATTTTACAAGTAGCTTTCAAGTCAAATTACAATAAAATGTAAGAAGGCAAATTGCAAATTAATGTTAGGTGCGCATTAAGTGCATAGATAGCATAGATACATATAAGTAATATCCATATATGAATTTATTGAAAAATAATGGTTGCTAATACATATTCGTACATTTAATTCAAGTGAGCGGAAAGTAGGTAGTATTTCAAATAGAAGTTTCAAATTGTCGAGCTAATTAAGCAATATCGACTTAAAATATTGTCACAGCTTTTTGGACACGAAATAAAATCGTGGCTCTCGTATCACATTTCAAATATTTAGTGTAAAATTCTATCAAATAAATATTTTATCTAGCGTGTAATCCATCATACTACCGTTAATTTGAGAAATAGAAAAATCTGGTTTTGATTTACAGATAACTTAAATTTAATACTTGAAAGCGAGAAATTTTGAGAAAATCACTGGCGCGCATTTTAGAAAAATATATAGTATAGGTACTGTAATATAACAATTATATGTTTATTATATTTTTCACACTGGATTTTACTGTGCCCCATCCTCAAGTTCAATTTTTTACGCCTTAGAGAAAATTGAGAAAATTCCGAAAGAAACAGCAGATTTTAATTTATTATCTTAAATGCATATTCAAATTTTGTTACTTTGAAAGAATTTCGGGATTTTATTTTTAATTAATGAACAACATTAAAAACTGTACGTTCGATGGGTGGTATGTATGTCTTAACGAACACGATACATTATTTAGTATATCAAATTTACCAAATTCTGTTATCGGTGTTTTAAAAAATAGATTTTATAGAATCATGTAAAACATTTCCTTTATCACATTTATTTTCTAATTTTATTTACGGCTTCGAAAATTTATTGCTTCAAGATTTTATTATCTCATACTTTTTATTGAAAATTAACTAATGGTAGTAATTTTTTACTAATATACTGCAATATTCCTTGGACAAATTACACATATGAAAACTTTTAATGGGGCCAGTTAATTAACTGTACAATGGGGTTTAAAATTTTTTTCTATAACTTGCTGGTAAAAACTAGTGGAATTTTCAAAAAAATTTATTCTTAGGAGATCTTTTATCGTTAATTTATTGTAACAGGTTTATAATAAAATATAAAAAAACTCATACCAGTAAAGTTGATTTACTCTACTCCTGAATGGATGGGCGATTTTAGAGAAAAATGTACATACCTACTAATATATTACAATTTCTTCTGTATAATAATATTTTATTTTAAGCAGTAGTCTTTTGATTTGATGAATTCGATTAGAAAAGTTAGAACTTAAAAAATAATCTGTTTTAATTTTATAAAATATTTAAAATAATACTAGTTAAATAAACGTAATAAAACAATAATGTTTTTAATATTTCGCAGATTTAATATTAAAAACATTATTGTTTTATTACGTTTATTTAACTAGTATTATTTTAAATATTTTATAATTTTCTCACTAGTTAATAATTTTCAAGTTTGTTTTAATTTTATTAAAATACAAATTTCTTATCACTTTTTGAGGTAGGGCCCACACACAGACAGACATTATTTTAAAATGATGATTTTCATCTTCTGGAACCCCAAAACTCAAATTCTTAACTTTTTTCCGTACAATTACAATATTTTTGAGCATAATAATTTAAATGAAAAATTATATCTTATAAATTGAAAGAAGACCCGAGTCAAGTGTGAATTCAATTAATCAATAATTTTAATTAATATTACACATCGATAATTTATTCCGTTGACAATACCATAAATTATTGCATATAGATATTGAATTTGTTGAATCGATAATAATAAATTATAGCAGACACAATGATCATTTTTTCTAGTGGTTGAAAATGGAAATGTATAAAAAATATTAACGTTTTATTATGATATAGAAAAAGAACATTCAGGATGGAATATGGCAGAAATACCTAATATAGTGGTAAATGGGATGGGCAATACCATTTTACCAAAAAAGTAATATGGAAGATTGGAAACTATAGAGTTTAGAGACATTAGTGATTTAGAGAAAATATTAAATGAGAATCTACCAAGTTTTGAAATTGATGCAGGTGTGAGACGGAGTAATAGATATCCATTAAATAATGGTGATCGCCTTATTTAACCATATGACAGAAAAACTAGTAGGAATAATATTTAGAAAATTTAGCAGATACAGATAGAAATTTTCAAAAATAGGGGAAATCAAACGAACGTAATACAAAATCGTGATCCAAAACCTAGTGAGAAAAAACATTTTATAGTAAATGTTAAAGATACAATATGTTTTCTCTCTGCCTTTCTATCTCAATCCTGATCACGAAATTATAGTAAAAACATAGCATTATTCAACAAATTAGAGTTTCAATACAGTCTCACAAGTTCTACATTGCTATATTTTTCATCTATAATTGGGGTGAGTTTTTGTAGTGAATTATGTACTAGTAATCAAAATTCATTTAAATTTATTATTTAATTTTAATTTTTAAATCAAACGGTCAACTGTTAATTTAGTACATCTGCGATGGCCAGGTATATTCTCCCTGCGTTCTTTTTATGCCTTAATTGCTTTGCAAAATGTTTGCTTTAAATTTCAATTTAATAAATGCTTTTTAATGTTGTTATACTTAATCATTACAATTTTATATAAATTTCAGGAGGTTAAATTTCCATTTTAATCTTTTCTACTGCTAGATTTTTTTATTTCTAAACTATATTTTCATAATTTATTATTTTCGGATAATTTAAAAATTTTTAAAATAAATTTAATATGTAAAATTAAAATCTGAAAAGATCAGAAAACAGTAAAAAATAAAATTGAATCATCAATTCAAACAATTAAATTATATTATGTTCTTTAATTTATTTATTTAAATTAAAACTAGTACTATGACATGTCATTTCAAATAAAAATTATGCAAAAATCACATTCTTACGAATGTTGCGATTGTGTCGACTATATCTAAACAATGAGGATATAGGAAGGATAATAGCAACTACGCATTAGTGATTGACTTTTGGAAAATTTTGTCGATGGCTTTTGGTAGAGCTACATTTTTGAAGTAACCATTTAGTTGGAAGGTGGGTGTAATGTTCTAAATTTTGACTAACTATTGCTAATTTTTATGTTCTATAAGTTATAAGATTAACAATAATAATACACAGGTTCGATACTATATAATTTACTATCAAAAATGATGTTATAAACTTATGCTTCCAACTAGTATCACTAAAAAATGATAAAAATTGTATGCTCTACCACGTGTAAAATCACTATTTAAAATTATTTCTATAGTTGCCATGGTAGCGTGAAGAAAAGTACTCAAAAAAACACCGCGTGTGTAAAAGTTTCTTTTACACAGTTAGGTAACGTTGTAAATTTAATAATTACAAATTAAAAATTTCGTTTTGTTTGGTTTTTATAGATAGAAAATAACAATATTTTCTAAATTTTATTTATTAAAAGATAGACCTGGAAACTTATTTAAAACTAACTAATTTTATGTTAACTTGGCCGCATTTAAAAATAAGTGTAACGAATATTACATGGTATTTGTAAAAATTAGGAAATAGCAATTTTAAGTGTGGGAAAATAGCACATGTAATAATTGAAATTTATTTAATAAGTCTTTTATGTTTCGTTATAATGCAAGGAAACACACATTGGGTTATTAAATTTTCTTGCAAATTAATTTTTCCTAAACATACCATCGAATATTTTGTAATGCAGTTTTTCTCGGCACTTTTCAAACTTCACAAAGGACGAATAGGCACAATTTAGTAACAAGAATTGATAACCTAAAAATTCATTCAAAACGTGCAAGTTACAACGTAGGTGGTCTACCTAGATTCAGAAAATTAACTCCATTTACTTTTTTTTATTTTGTAATACAATGAAATTTGCTCAGTGTTTACAGTCATTTTCAGCCAAAACAAGTAACTGTAAATTTATCATTACGCTTATTTTGTTTTAAGTTATTTAAGTGTGGAAGTAAAAGTAAATTTGGTTAGAAATTGTAATTGGAGGTTAAATTTAGAACCATAGAAAAACCCATTTGCTCTTTAAAAAATTACATTTTTCCGAAACTCGTTGAAGAATAACGGAAGTTAGGTATTTAAAATGGTTAGCTTTATACATCGAGACAAAATTTTTGAAAGCCTTGCTTTTAGTATTAATGGAAACGTATAATTATCAATTATTACGTTAAACGTAATTATTTTTTGAACGACATTTACAAGTGCGTGAAACTATCGCTTGCGTGTTCTAGGGCTCATTTTTTCAACTCTCAACATAATTGAAATTTATATGGAAATAATAATAATAATGTGTATCTTTTTAAACATTTTTGTCACGAACCCAAAACTAAGCGCTATCGAAATTATTTTTGTATTCTACATATAGGAAAGGTGTTGATGTTCATAATTATGTTTATCTCTTAAATTTGCACCTTGTTATTGTGAAAAATTATTAATTTGGAAATGCGCGATTATAATTTTTTTAAGACACGAACTAAAAATTATTTTTACAAAATGCGGCGATTAAATGAATTTATTTCAATTAAAACAAAAAGTCGAGTTTGAGGATGTTTTTTTCAAAATACTCTTCTTCGTTAGACGTAGTTCTCTCTTCCAAACGTGCGATATTTCGAGGAAACCGTGTTGAATTGTTTATTATTCAAATTTCGGGTTCCTGTAGAATTTATGGGGGTGGTTTTATCAAAACACGGTTTAGATTTTTTTATCGTAACTCTGAAATCTCAACACAGCATGAAAATTGTGATTAATTCATGAACGATCACGTTTTCAGTTACAAAGTTGTTGGGATTTAAATTCTTTTCATTTTTAACGCTTACTCTGTGATGGGATTTCGATCGTGATGGGTGTTCCATGTTTGTTGTCTGGATTTACTTTGTCAAGTTTGGCTGTAAGTTGAAATAAATGTATTTGTGTGCCTCACGCCTTGATTTACGTAGTTGATTCGAGTAATGGCTGAGAATTTCAAAAATAAAGAAATTACATATATTCACGTAATTTTAATTGTGGAAATATATTTTTCCCTAATTTCATGGATGCGGCGAACCGTTTGTAAAGTGCACGCATAACTGTCTTTTTGTCCATGGTTAAATATAAAGAGCTTGTCAAAGTGTGGTTTAATGGTAAGCTGTCAGAATTGACGGCTGCATTGTTAGATCGTCACTAATTGTAGCCGACACAGACGTACAGGAAGTAATGGAATGTGATTGTGATAAAAACAAACGCTAATGTTAAAAGATAATAAAGCACATGTTCCGAAATAGTTCTTTGTTTTAGAAAATGAATCTGATTTGTTCAAAATTTGCACAATAATATTAGTATTGAATCCTTGCTGACCTCAGAAGAAATCTAACAGTTGAGGTGGTGGTACGTTGGACTTATAAGAAATGTCTTTACGATAACTTGCCCGCAGGCTGTCTTTTTACAACCGCGTACAGCTTTTTACAGCTATCTGTTTTATGTACCTACAAGAAACCATATCATCATAACGTGTGAATGTAATATTTTTGTACAATTTTCAGGGTTTTCAAACTAGAAAATTTTTGATTTGGTTATAATTTTTATTTCCTAGTTTATTGCACTTTCGTATCCTTGCACACTTGGTTTGCTTTGCCAATATATTTCTTTTTTTCACACATTCGTTTACCTCTTCTTTTTGATCCTCACATTCTTCCATCATTATTATATTTGCTTCGTCACCCGATCAACGCTCATTCTCTCATTATGGCCAAACCAGCGTAAGATATTTCTTTCTTATGGATTCATTTTCAAACTGCGCCCATTCATTAGAGGTTTTCCACATACATTAATTTCGATAATAGTGTGCGTTAATTTTATAACCAAGTAGTGTGACTTGTAAAAGAGAACCGGCTACGTAAACACTACAACATACAACCTACAATGTTGTGTTCTAATCGATTTTTCTGGCATTTGCATCAATAATTTTCACATTTGATTGCTCAAAAAAAAGTTAATGTAAAAAGACTTCGACGTGCATAGAAGGTTCACTGTACTTCCATGTCTCATATAAACGAGCCTGAACATACCATTTACAAGTTAATAATTACATATAACGCATTAACTTATTTACTTAATGCAAGCACATAATAATATGTAAATATTATGAACCTTCGTGTTGCAGGAATGCAGCTTTTAAATTAGACCTTATTGCAAAAAGCAGTTTTTTTTATTAAGTCTCTCCGGTCGATCGGTGTCTAATTTAATTATGATTATTTAATTTATTTCTGTCAAATTTTCAATGAATGTGCTTTGCTTGAAACGGCTGCTTGGTCACATGGAATATCAATCAGAGAATATTTCAAAATGTTTTGACGACAGCTTGGAAGTACGGAACAGCTCATTTATGGAAGTGGTGTATTTTCACTACGCCTCATTAACAACATAAAACTACCATCTGACAAACAAACATTCTTTAAACGTTTTATTTATAGCTTAATGCATTTTTAATGGTCGATATTTGTTTTTAAACTTTAAAATACAACAATATTGTTGATGCATTAAGTACCTACTTTGTCATTTAAAATATATTTATTTTTTTTAGAAAACCAATAACTGGGGGCAGGGTAATCAAAGTCGGTTTTGTAAATATTCTGGTATAAAAACTTCTTTATATCATAATATTTACTATTAATTTTTAGCTATTGTAAACTGCGGTAGTTTAGTCCTAAAATTGTTTTTATTTATATTATAAGTAGACACCTATCTATTACCTACCATTCAACCGGGTTAACGACAACTGGATTTAGGCACGTGAACTTTTAAACACCAATATTAGTCACTTTGTTCGTTATACTTTAAAAATTAGTTTCCACCTGTTGCGGTTTCAAAAAGGTAAACGGTAGCCGGAGGTATCCCCATGTTATGAAATAAATTTCACACAAAATTGAAATGGCTTTTGAAGTGAATAAAAAATTGAGAATTGATGGACGGCCTACCACAGTTAAATGCACAAATGCTACGGTTTGATGGTAATCCATTCATTGTTGACAGAAAAAACTTCCTTTCATTAGAAAGGCCAAATTTGTAGCAACCATAAATTTTACATCAATAGAGGTAAACAAAATTAATATTACGTTAACTCTCAGAAGTTCCAATGAAAAACGGTATTTGTAAATAAATATTTACAAAGCAACTTTCCATAATACCAATTTTTACCTTTTAAGTTTAGAATACCTGAAGTTTATTGACTGAAATAAAATAGGCTTACAGAACTGCTCATATGAACCATCTTCGAGTATAAATAATATTAATTTTGAAACCTTGCATTTTATGCAAACTAGTCTTTTCTACAAAATTTATTTGGTATGCGGAGTCGAAATATATTTTTAAAAATCCTATTTTCGAGAATGCTTTAAAATTCCTCATGTGTGTCAGCCTGCATCGTTTACTTCAGAAAATAATTAACGAAGTCATTTTTCTCTTTGCCCATCAATCAGACATTGTTACATTTTTTGTCTTTCATCGTGTTCCGGTCATGAAATTTCCAATTGTTAGTTAAATTAACGCTTCGTAAACTAATAAGATGCTTCCTGACGTTTTTTAAAGGTCTCGTGGAGTATTTGCATCTTTTTTTTGTAAATTTTAACAGTTATCGATGGTAATAAACAAATAATTATGCTAGGGTCTTACACTATTTAGGAAAATTTAATTTTTAATTTCACGCTCTCACGAACTTGTTATAGCTTAACTATTTGGAAAAACTTGGCATGGTTTTTGTAACATTTTGAATTCCAAAAAGCACCTCGTCGGTGTTGCGAAATGTCACTTAATGGTTGGATAAAGTTGGAAAATGTTTATACCTAACAAATTTATAGCCGGCACTTTTTGATTTCATCCAACATTTTTGTTTGCTCGCTTAGAACCATTATGGTAGGTAGAAAATTCCAACACAACATTTACATTCTCTGACTCATGTATAGAAGCCAAAATCGTCTACAAGACAAACTTGGCTTATAAACGTCGAGAATTTGATAATTTTACGGATTTTTGGTCCACTTAAAGTGGAAAAATAAATAATATCTGCCGTTTTTATTAGGAAATTTATAAGAGTAAATTTTTCGGCCATTCGCACAAGAAGAGAATGGCTCATTTATTAGCCTTAATAATAGTAGATAACTATAAAAAACTTTCAATTTAAATTCCTTAATAATTAAGAGTTGTTATTGAAGTTTGTTAGACGTTAGTAATTTTTGTTGATCGAATTAGCCAAACATAAATTTAATATAAGAAAAGTCGTAAGATTTCGCTTATAATCTCGTGTTGAATAGAATTCCTTCAAGTTTTATATTTGCTCGTTGCATTCGATTCTTTTGATGTTTAATTAAGTAAATAAAACACATTAAATTATAATAAACAAATTTAATTTATTACTTTCAGGAAACTGTTATTAAATAACTGTTTATAAATTCCTAAATTGGTAGCTACTTAGTACTAGGATATTTGAATAAGTGACGGTTTCTTTTGTATGCAATTGATCATTATTTAGGCAAGTTTTAATGTTATTTTATAACAAATAAATATTTGACGTTCTTATTAATAAAAAATATATAAATATTTACAATTTTAGATACAGACATAAAGGATACTTAGCTATACAAGTCCATATGTACAAGTAGAAACAAATATTAGACTCTCCTGCCGCTCCCGGTAGTCGCGTACTCCTGGAGGGCCCGAGTTGTCCGAGATTTCACTCACACTCTGACAATACGCACTCATTTACTCAATTTTACATCCCGGACAAAATTATCACATTCGATTTAACACTCAAATTGCACTCGCAGTATTGATTGTTATTACGTATCACAAGGATTAGTTTACTAACCTAAATATGAATGGCAACAGTTCTAGGAGTATTTCCAGGTGTCGAATGACCACGTGAATTATGCCTGTGGACGTGGTGATGAACGTGAGGGCCTCGAGTAGAAGCACGATGTCGCTGATTATTTGGTACATCTGGTAATGCGTACTTGAGCTTTTCCCAAAAAAGTTTATCACCCCATTGCAAATAGACGTTGGTTTTTAAGTACAAACGTATATCCGGATCCAAGTCTTTATGAGACACTTCTCCCAATAATATCACTATTAACCTTTTTCGTCGATCTCGCAGCACTTGATGATGAGCTGATTTAAATTCAAACCTGCACCATTCGGACTTGATAAAATTTTCTGATAATATCATGATCGTACGGCGAGAAGATTCCACGGCTTGCATAATCGTATCTGCAAGATATGCACCAACTGGAAAATCGCGATAGTGAAGACATAATTTATAGTTTGGTTCCAGCGTAGGTGCGAGAACTTCGGCTACCCATGTTTCATCTTTCGAACTGTAACTTACAAAAGCGTCGAACAATTTTTCACGCTCGTCCATTTCTAATTCGGTTGCTCTGTGAAACATTCGAACGCCAAACTTGGCGTGAATCCACACGCGCAATTCTTGTCGATAAATAAATAAAAGTAAAGTTAGAGTCACTATAATGGCAAAAATCACTAAAGTACTAACTAGCAATGGCAAGTAATCGTCTATTATTTGTTGACGAATGATAGTTTTTGTTGCTGTCAAATTACCATTAATGCTGTTATCGATGTTTGCTGCACCGGTGCACGTCGTACTATTTTCGGCACTCACGTAAAATCCGATATCCGAATTGTTCGCATAAATATCTTCGGTGTAATAATCAAGTTCGCTGGCATTATAAACGCACCTTACGGACGTAATGTCTATAACCACCTCCCCACGAATCATCCATTCTTTGAGTTGCTCAGTAAATTCGCAATCACAAGACCACGGGTTAAACGCCAAAGTCACCTCCGCTAACGTTGTAGGTAATTGCCACACCACGTAAACGTTTAATCTATTGTGATCCAGTCTTAACACGCGAAGATGATGAAAATTAGAAAAAGTCGAATTGGTAATATGCGTTATTCTATTCTTCTGCAAAAATATTTCCCTCAAGCCGGTTAAACCGTCAAACTCGTATCCACGTAATTCGCGTATGCGATTTTCGTCCAAATGAAGCACCTCGAGTTCCTTTAAGCCGTTGAAAGTTCTATTTTGAATATTTTCGATATTGGAATTGTTCAGAAATAATATTTTCATGCGCTTTCGTCCTATAAATGCGTGACTAATTAAGGAACGTAAATCGTTTCCATCGAGATATAATTGAGTAGCGTCCATAGGAATTTGATCCGGCAATTTTTCAATGTAGCCGCTCGAAGAACAATCGACCACGTTTGCGGACCACGATTGGTCATGATAACAAGTACAATTTTCCGGGCACGTCATTTCGCAATCGCATGCATCAAAGTCACAACAGTGGCACAAAGCGAAGCAGTGTGTCTTGTAAGTGCATAAGAATTGATAAGGCGCAGCTTCTACAAGTGGAACAAACGTACGCCCTCGGTTATAAAGTAATTGACAATAAATACTTTCCAAATCTACCAACTTGGGCTGCGTTCGCGTTCGATTTCCGACATCCGCTTTTTGTAGCCAATCCATCGTGCAATCGCATTGATAAGGATTGCCGCCAATGTAGAATTCCGGCAACTGTTTGTCCGGCGGAACCGCAGAAATGCGCAACGAATTTGGATCCAGGTGTGTTATCTTGTTGCCGAATAAATCCACTCGCGTTAAATTTGGTTTTTTAAAAAACGTGTACGACTGCACTTTGGATATTAAATTGTCGTTTAAAAATAGCACCTCGACCCCGTTAGGCACCGAACTGCCACTAATTTCTGTCAATTTGTTCGCACTCGCATCGAAAGTACTTAGGGAAAGTGTCGACTCGATTTCGAAATAATTGCCAAGTTCTGAAATTTGGTTCGAATGTATGTCCAGCCATTGAAGTCCGTTCGGAATTAACGCATAATCGAACCATTTTAATTGGTTATCCGATATATTGAGCCACACTAAACTAGGTAATTTTGCAAACAACTCGTTGATGTCCGTTAAATAATTTCCATCCAATCTAATGGCTTGTAAGTTTAGATTAGAATCAAATGCGCTTCCAGCAACTTTTTGTATCTTGTTTCGCGATAGATTTAAAATTTTCAGCGAGGTCATTTTATCAAACACTCCCTTTGAAATATTTCCTATATTATTTTCGGTCAGTCTTAATCCGTATATGTGGTTCATATCACGAAACGTATCGTTTGTTAAAGTATCGATATTGTTTTCTCCTACATCTAAGGTTTTTAGCATTGGAACGTTGGTAATCACTTCAGGAACTTGTTGCAATTTATTGCCATTTAAGTGAAGATCTTGCAGACTCGAACAATTTTTTAAAGCTTTTGGATGCACACGAGATATCCGATTGTTATCCAACGATAATAATGATAATACGAAGAGACCGTTGAACGTGTCACTCTCTATGCTAGTCAGTCTATTATTCGATATAATTAAGGTGTGTAAATTATACAAGGGAGAGAAGGAATTTTCGGGTATCGTTTCTAAAAAATTATCATTCAGTCTTAAAATTTGCAAACTGTACAAGTCTCTAAATACCGACGACTCTAATTTATTTAGTCTGTTGAACGAAATATCTAAGACCACCAATCGAATGAGGCCCGCAAACGTAGCCGCGTTTATCCAATCGGGCGTTAATTCGTTGTGAGATAAATCGAGCACCAACAATTGCGTTAACTCGCCGAATAGGCCAGGTGCCAATACGTTGATGGTGTTGTTTTGTAAGTACATTTCTTTAATTTCGCGAGTGTCTGAAAAAAGTTCTGGTGGTAAACTCACTAAACGATTATCTGAAAGCTTTAAAATATGTAAAGATGACAATCCTTCTAAGGCACGATCAGCTAAATACGAAAGACCATTTCCTTGAAGATAAAGCTTCTGCAATCGGGTTAATCCTGACAGCTGTCCAGATAGTAATCGATCGATGTTATTTCGTGACAAATCTAATAAGCGGAGACTCGCACCACATCTTTCGGAAGGATTTTGTGTGAACTTGAAGGAGGCAATTTCTCGAAATCGATTGCGAGTCAAATTAAGTATCTCCAAAGAATTTAAAGAACAAAATACGCCTTCGGGTAAATTCCACATGTTATTTTCTCCCAGGTCTAGTTTTTCTAATAAGCGTAATTCCTCTGTAAATACGCCCGACGACACCTCTAATGTCATCGCCGACCAATCGGTATTGTGCGTACGGACGGTAAGATTGCGTAACTCTTTGAGACCACGAAACGCACCGTCGGATAAGTTACCGATTTTACAATATTCGATGGACAACTCGCGTAATTCGATGAGCGGCCGAAAACTACCTGCGTTTAATGAACTTTGGAAGAACAAGGCATCACTACATTCTAGCCGTAAACGCACCGTATGTTGGGGTTGAATTACGCTGAAATTTGTGCTCTCCAATTCGCTGTTGATTGTACGAAGTTTACACACAAGCGCCACGTCTTCGTCAGTTCCCCCGTTGTCCATAACCCACTTGCATTCATCTGGTGGCTGGTAGCGTATAGCCTTACTCAGAGACGCCGATAAAACTCCGAAGACGACCCCGAATAATATTGCACACACCACCGTGGTGCCCATGTCGACGTAAACACGAGGCTACACCATTGTATATAATAACGTCTGCACTCTTGCATACCGCATCCGACTCTCTAGCAGCTCACCGCTTCACTGCGGCCGAGCGCACAAGGCCACGAACTCTTCACCTGCCCACCCTCCTCACTTCGTCAAGCACGACTCCGCAAGAATATACCGAGTCGGCGGCAAGTTACAAAAAACTGTTAACTCGATCCGTGTTTTTACTTAAATGCCAGGGTTTCTATCACATTGCCCGTTTAAATCTCTAAAAAGTAATCGCGAATCATCTATAACAAACTTTGCTTTATTTCATTAAACAAAGAATAGTCGAACAAATAACTGTGATAATAAAAGTACACTTAATAAAACTTTTCGTTATTTGTAGGTAGGCGCGTGAAATTACATTTCATTGTTGTTAATTAATACGTAATTGACCGTGTAATATGTAAATGCCGATTTTAACTACCTCACTCGCATACGTATAATATAATATACACCACGGCTCCACCAACCTATGTCATGTCCTTAACCATGCATTCGTCGCTCTCGTAGGGCGGAGATTTCAATGCTACGTTAGCCAACGATTTACTAACAATAAACTAATTAAATTCTTTATTAATATGAATTGTGGAGTTAATAACTTCAGCTAAAGCTTAATTATAATATTTTTCCATTTTGGCGCCCCAGAGGAGGAGCTACACCCATCTTTCTTTTTTGTTGTTGCAAATGCTCTTCACCTTATTAACATTCTCCGAATTTCTGGAAATTATTTTCAACTTTTTTTCATTCCAACATTGCGCGCCCCATCTAAAATAAAATTTTATTTGGCACGATTAAAAATTACAAAATACAACTCAAAAAATTAACATATTTCTTACATTGTTGACCTTACTCACCTGGAAAATACTTCTTCAGGCGCATATGCTCGATTCTTTCTTAGCCTTGTTACCGCCACGATAATTGGTTCAGACTATCGTCTGGTCTCTGGTGAAACGTACCACCATAACTAAATTATTTACTGACCGAATGCAAACTGTTATTGTCGATTAGTATATACGAAAGAGAATATAATGGTAGGAATTAAATTTCATGTTTCAATACCAACCAATTTTGTTGTTATACATTTATGTTTGTATTTATCCTATTAACCGCATAATATTGCTTATGTTTATTAAATACATTAATCTGGTCACATTTAAATTATACAAACATTGATTTTTTGAATTTAATATGGTTCGAAGCAAATTGAAGAAAGTATCTGCTTTCTTCGGTAGGCAAAGTAGATGTAATTTCTATGGAAATAATTATTTCTATGGAAATAATCATTTGGTTAGATTTAACTCCAGATTGATAAAATGGGCCTAATAGAAAAACCTTTGTACAACCACACATACGCAAAAATAAAGATGATATACTATAGACCGTATTAAGTTACGAGAAAAAGAAGAAAATATTTAAATCGGAGAGACATTATTTTACTTATTCAATTTACAAACGAACCAAATGTTCGTACGAACCCGCTATATGCCTTAAAATCTACTACTTGGTCATATTGATGACCACATTCATAAATTCGATGATTTTTTTCATGAATACTAAGATTATTGTTCATCGACAACAAAAGTTACGATTTTTTCATCATTATGGTGAAACATTCTTTTCGGTTGAACAGCGAATCTCATTTTCAAGAATAATAACTGAGCCAATTAATATTTTGATCTGTTATTATATCAGGCATCCAGTACTGAGCATAAGGCTTTCTTCAGATCTTTTTTAATCAGTATTTTTCATCCGGTGAATTCTTCAAACACTGAAATATTGTCGACAGAAACTGAAATTTAGGTTAGATTTGATTATTCCTACATCATCGCCAGAAGAGAAGAAATCGAGCTGTTTTAATCACATTTCGTAAGGGCGAAAGGTGCTTTTTTACAAAAATGTGAAAATTAAACAAAAATTGTAATATAGGCAATAAGAAATTTAAAAATGTTATCATCTCATCAAGAATCCCCCTTTGAATATGGATACCTCTTCAAATGATCTACTATCCAGTGCTTCTATAAATGGTTTTGCGACAGCTTCTCTTTTCGAATCTTCAACAATGAGCTTGAAAATTGATTAGTGATATTATTGTTTTTATAATACTACATCCGATATTCAGTCTTGACTATCTTATGGTATAATCCTATATCGTAACTCATTACTCATCAGTCATCACACTCGACGAAGCTGTTCTATTTACTTCCTAAGGAGGATGCTGTGTGTTGGTCGCGTTTCTAACTAGCAGCGCAGAAGTCTTATCCACTTTTTTGTTCTGCTAAAATTGACGATACCATCCTGATACAGTCTGGTGTAATGGACAAATGCACCAATAATTATTTATTATAATAGGGCACAATCATAAAAAAATAACATTGCTGTATATATAACTGGGTGGGATCAATGGCAGCTTCTTGTATTTCGAAATAAAAAACTAAAAATGTAATCTTTTATCTCTGTGTAGGACATTCCCGATATAAGGGCAAAAGACTTGGATATTAAGAAATAACAATGTATTTTGTGCCTTATTATTGTTGGACGCTGACTCGCGAAGCTGATGAAAAATTGCCAAAAAGACCATAGACAACATTTTGTATTTTTGTTTTAAAAAAGTCGCCCAAATGTGCACAGAACGCAAAGTTTTTAAATTTTACCATTACCTGCATAATATAATATAGGTTATCCATAGATATTCTTCAAGTTGTCTGTTAGCTTCCACAAAAATTTCATTTTTTCTTTGTCATGCTTCATTATTAAAATGCAAAATCCATTTTACTATTTTTGATTTTGAATTCGGTAATTAATTATTGGTTTCTTTCGAATAAATTATTTGTTATTCAACACAAATATTTGAGTTTAATTTGGGCTTTTTAAGTGTTGTTTAACTTCGATGTCTGCATGTTTTAGTCGCCTACTATTAATGGCAATGGGCCGGGTGAGGCAAGTTACATTTTCACTACATGCTTTAAGCTTTATTTTTTTATTAGTCTAATAAATACTTGTAAAATTAGTCCTGGACTTGTTAATCCTTCACAATTTAAAATCGAGCTATAAATTAGATAGGGAAACAACAGTTAAATTGATTTATAATTAATTTGGATGGTTTAAATTAAAGTTTTTATTTAAAGTTTAAATACGATTTAAAATTTATAAATACACCTGTATTTCTATCCAAAAACCTTTCTAACCCAATACAAACTTAAAGTTTTTGTTTAAATAATTTGATGTGCCTACATTGAAAATATGAAGATTATTATGTTAGAACTGTATTTCATTTTGTTACATTCAATAACAGCTTTGTTAAAAACTCTTTTTTTGTTTCAGGTAAGAGGATTCAAATCTTAAGCATGTAAAACTGTTAACTGCAGCGTAATGGTAAGTGTTAATTTTACTGCAAAATTTTTAATTTGGACAAATACAAAAATTTTACAAAAAGGTTCCAGTACCTGCCTGAAGTATCAGCAGTTAAGAAACACTTACCAGTTAATATTTTAAGTCTTCAAATATAATAACTTTGTTCTGAAGGAGTCATGTAATGGAAGTCAGCACAGGTTCGAAAACTTGTACTTGTCAAGTAATTCCATAAAAAATTAGAAATACTTCATCGAGCTTCTCTCTGCTTATCTATCATAAAGGACTTGCAAGTGGTATTTATTTTTAATTGAACGGCATTATTTTTTACGATATTTTGACGTCGGTAAATACACAATTTATTTTCGTACAGGCAGTTTGGGGGTTCATATTATTTGGCAGCTTCGTTATCGGATCATGAGAGATTATTATATTTCACTCTTAAACATTTAAAAGAGGCTTTGTTTCACATTATTTGAACCCGACGTCTTATATATCGGTATCCCAAAAATTATTTTTTCAGTAGTAATTATATTTTTTGTAAAAGTTATAAATCGGCAAGGAAGTTATTACAGATTAACAAATCAAGAAAAAATTTATTGTTTCTCGAACACTTACTTACACGTGGAACAGCTATTAATGACATTTTATTTAAATTAGTTTGAATTTTTGTATGCTCGGTTATGAAAGTCCATCAAATTCTTCCTACTCAAAGCATAACTACTTAACACTAAAGATGTGATACTCCAACTGTTTTATAGGGCAACGTTTATGTAGCATGCGGGGCTGGTTTGCTAGGTATATGAATATCAAGAAATATATTTTTACTGCATAAATTATCTTTTAAGTCAGTGCCAGTGTGGTCCAATCAGTGGATTGCATGCTGTTATTGAGTCGCGACCCATATTTTGGCCCACCGAGAACTCAAAAGCTAACTTCAATTTAGGTGATTGGAGATGGGAATAAAACAAATTGCTTTCACTTGAGCAAAATGGAATTCTAATATGCATTTTGAATGATAAACTCGACGCGCTACGGCCATAATATGCGAGGACTAATTTATATAAATTTATTATCGAAACGTCAAAACGGACCGGATATTAGAAATTTGAATAGCTTAACTAATGTCAAAAATTAGTTTGTCTGAAAGGATTAGTGTCTATAGCTATTGTTGTCACAGTTATCTCTTTCTATATTTTAATCTTGTTTAAACTAAAACTGGTTATTTAATATAGGTGGTATGGGTAACATATTAGACTTATCGTAATGGGCACTTAATTTGACTGTGTTTTGTAGATTTGATATGTTTTTATGAGTAGTTTTTGGTAGATTTTTTTAAATGAGTTACACACCTGTGCACCTTACAGAAATATATCGACTGCACCTTAAACGAGCAATACAATCTTCCTATATAGTATACCCAGTTCTTTACGACATTGTTTTTCTTGCGCCTGTAAAATAGTGGCCAGCTAAAAAAAGGAAGAATAGAAGTGACTGCGTAATTATTCCCATTACAATATGCTTTTTGTTTATGAAAACCAGCCAACGAGTTTTTTCTTGTTTGCTCATTTGTATTTGCATTTTTTTACGATATTTTACCAACATTGTATTTATGAAAACGATTATTGGCTAATTCAAATAATTTAACCACTCCTGTCGCATTAATTTTTCGTATGAACGATTTACAACAGTGGTACTGTATAGTGGAAACCATTTCGGCTAGAATGTTATGCTATAATAATGCAATAACTAACATCCATAAATGTTTTTTTTCACGGCAACTCGACAAATCAGTTTTCAACATTTTAGACTATAATTAAATATTTTAATTAGTAGGTACAACAATTTGCAAACAATATTTTTTAATTTGCATTTCTTTACATAACATAGAAGATGTTTGGCCAACGAATCTCTCTTTTCAATTGGTACCTATAGTATATCGAGTTGCGTTTTACGATCTAAAATTTAATTATGTTTCTTACTACTGTGGGCTGATTTTTATTTCGATAAATTTTATGTTTTACAGGTAATTTGTAGTCGATTATTTTTATTTCACATTTTAGGATCGTATAAATCCCGGTAGCCGGTGTTTAGGAAGATTTTATTTTGAGCGCTTACACCTACACCGCAAACTCAATTATTAAAAATTCAATTCTTTGACGCGTGTCTACTTTACGACAAACCGGATAAGTTCATCATTTAGAGCAATAATTTTTTTAATTCTGCAGGTTTGCACATTTTACTAATCGACTTTAACATTTAATTTGTGTTGACAAAAGTGGATCATTTTTTTCAATTTAACTTTAGATGAAAAAGTAAAATTAATTTGACAGTGAATATTGTAATTAATATTAATTTCATCGCTTATTGGATTAAGTGCCAATAATTTTTTACTTCTTTAATATACTGTTTTTCTATTGGTTAGGGGGGGGGGGGGTTCGTGTAAGTTAAGAAAAGCCAATTGACTACGACGTATTGGTGGATGAACAGTTTAATCTGTTAATTCTCATCGCTTCTGAAAACTCCAACTTTTCCAGCCATTTGAGTTCCGACGGATGGACAGAAGAAAATATCGATTTTCACTACATCAACCTCGAATCTATTGATTACCGATTAAAATACCTAAGACGTATAATTTTTTAAACCTCGGTGGGTCTGTACTATCTAATAAATAACGAAGACCAAGAAGGAATCTTGATGAGCGTTGGGTGTGAGTACAACGTGTTTATGCGTAGGGGTTACGCATCATTAAAGAACAGTTTTCGACAACTAACGATTTTGGTTCGACATTTTGTACGTAACAAGAATCATTACAACTCGTTATTGTTCTCGAAATCATGACAAAGAAAATTGTATATTGTGATCACGATTAAGATCCCTAAATTACTACCCACAGTTAATTTCGGTGCATTTAATAAAATTTACTTAAAATTACAATTTCACGGTTGCATTTTTTTTAAACAACTACTTAAAGTTTCACTTTTTTTAATATCTACCTCGATAGCAATCTTAATAAGTTATGAGTAGTAACTTTGTGCAATGGTTAAAAATATATAAATTACTTGTATGTAATTAGATAATATCAACCACTGTGTATTATTAAAATACAATTTGTCAAATAATTGTCTTCACAGATAATTCTAAAAATATTTCTGGTTTACAAAACGTTCAAACAAGTCCGCCCATTATAAACGCATCTACAAGGTAAACGTCTGGCTACCTGGCTTGTTTGCTTATCTCAATATACAAACTTCAAAATTATCCCCACTAACTTTGTAAAATACATTTAACAATAGACATATGTAACAGAAGATAAGGAAAGTAATTAAAACTACGTTGGCCCCAGCCATTTATCTTTATATGTAGGGTCTTAAAAATACATGGCTTTTTATAACATTATTATTTGGATCTGCATACTTTCGACAAACTTCTGATTTACTAGTGTGATCTTATTAATTGCATTTTGATTAATCGGCGATTGAATTCCCAACTTCTATCTACTAGAGAGATAATTGTTGCAGGGGAATCCCAGTGACTTGAAATAATTTTCTGCTATGAGGCATGGACGAAGGAAAATATCTTGGTATGCATTTGAATGGACATCCTACATAGTACATTGCTGTAGACTTATGTACATAAATGTATAATATTTGAGATATATAGATCAATTTAGTGGAAGAGAATCCAAAAACCGAATTCAACCAGTATAGGTATTCACTGTATTCTTCTTGATAGTTCAGCAAGAATTGTTCTATGATATTTTGCTCTGCGCCGAGGTTGAGTATCTATGGTGAACCTATAGCTTAACGTCGATTTGGAATTCAAGGATTATTTTAAATATTTTAGATCCAACGGCTACCTAAATTGTATGGGGTTGTTTGCAGCATCCGTGTTGATACGTTCTAATATTTACAATAACTAAACTAAGGAATAGTAAAGTTTTTGCTTAATTTTGGATTAATAAAGCAACATTTTTAGGATTCCTTTGTTGTAACACGAACAATCTCAAAGATGCCGATAATAATGCTGTTTTTAAACGATATTGATGTATATTGCATCATTTGTAATCACTATGTTGAATCGCCACATTTGCGTTAGTTATATCGCCACCTGCTATGTTTATAGGACTTGTTATGCATAGCGCTACCAAGTTGAATCCTGAAATTTATAGATTCAAAAGAAAGTGAACGAGTTTAGAATTAGTTTTTACAATAAATTGTTTATCTCGGTGCGAAATAATCATGGTTAAATTCGGTTCGGCTGGACCCTTATAAAGGTCCGTTCCTATGATTTTCTTGTTTCTTGCTTGTAAAATGTAAAGCATCTTGAAATTAGGAGTCAAATTATGGAAATTAGAAAACGTATCGTACCGCCTACTTGGAAATTTATTTAGCTACATGATACGGTCATGGTGAAAAATTGAAAGCCATTTAGAAATTAATCAATCCTTTTGCGATTCAGATTACTTTTTGTTAGACAAATGAGTTAATTAATTTTCAATAGTACAAATTTTTCTATTTGAATACACAGTAGGTACTAATTTAGTTATTATAAATTAATTTAACTCTCTTTAGGCAACATAGAAAACAAGTACAAATTACATATCATCAGAAAGTTAAAATATTGATTCTTTTGCAGTTCGTATAGTATGTGTACAAGCATTGTAGGCATTTACGAAACGATAATTTTGATCTAATTAATGAGGAATATCACTGGTCGTTACAATAACATTTTCGTAATAATTGTGGTAGATGGTGGTGAGTTATTGACAACTGCGGGGTTTCTAAAACCAGTGTTCCTGCTGTTATCCACTTAGCGCGCACGGCGAGAACTTGTTTAAGTTGCACCAAGGCATCGGCATTTAACAATCAATATTTTTTTTATAATCTCACAACTACTTTAGGTTTTTTATTTTCAAATATTTTTGATTTTAATAGCATTTGTGAGAAATGCAAATTTTAAATTGCATTTTAATGAAAATATTACCGTAACTCTCAAACAATATTATTGTATGTAGATATGTAATTCTTGAAAATAATTGAAATATGGTAGCGCAAGTAAAGAAATAATAAATAATTTACTTTATGTTATGCTCTAATTATATGGTCGTGTAGTTAGTTATATACGTCTACTATTTTATAGCCATAAGTTAAGTGTATAATTACCAAGTAATTGGAGGAGCCGCGTTTTGAAATAAGATGCCAAGCTATTAATATTGAGAATAATCGGATAAACGTAGCAGGTCTTTATTATTATTTGTTTTAATATCGCGTTTGTTTTCTTTAGGTAGGGTAATGGTCGTTATTCATATTAATTTTAATTATATATTTCGACTTTTTATTAAAATACAATCTTTAAGTGCTCCGTGTAAAGCTTTCCAACTATTAATTGTGGTTAGAATATATTAAGATAAATAGATGATAAGAATTGAATAATAATGAAAAGTGTGTGGGCTACTATTACTCGGGTATAGATACCTGAAGAATGGAAAAACTTTACTGGATGGTAAAACGGATGCATCGCCACCTTATCGGAGTGATTTTTTAAGAATACAAAAAAGTACATAAAAGGATGAAATCAGAATAAAATCAGATTATATTGTAAACTAGAATTAAACTTTTTTGAATCTATACAAATATATAGAACATTATCTATAAGGGCTAGCTAAGGTGAAAAATGCCGGCTTAGTAGTCGAATTTTGAGACATTTTTGTTTTATATTTTATAACATTTTTTACTCCAATAATTTTCCGAATCGCGCAGATATGCAATTAACCTACCCCTGCAACTTGAAAATTTTAAACAGCAGCTTTTTCTTTTCAATACCATGTATGTCGAGCGAAAACGATTTTAATTTGCGTTTGAATTCAAAAATGGCATTTATTATTTTCCATTCCATAAATTGATGCTTGTTATTTAAAATATTTGGGGTGGAAACTTTTGAAATACTAGTGAACAGTATTCCTACATCGAAATTGTTATTTAAAAAAATTGATTAATTATTTTTTGAAGAGTTTTCAATCAATTAAAATATAAAATAGTTAACTACTAATTAAAGTAGATAGTACATTTAAAGTTTTTTAATTTTATAGGGAAAATCGGCCATAGTTTTGAAATAAAATTTAAAAACTAATAAATTTGCTGTATTAGTCGGATCTTCAAAATAGTTGTAAAATTATCATGTTTTGTGTTATTTTATAAAATGTACGGATTTGATTTTCCAAAGTTACCTCTTGTTTATTTCATTTCAAATTGAGATTTTGAATCCGTGAAGCGATTCAGTGTAAAGGATAAAGGGTTTAAAGACTCTTTGAGAAGAGCTGGAAGAAGCAGACTTAAATAGAGATTTCGGCCAACCGGAATTTTGCAAATGAATTTTGCACGCATGATGCTCTTACAGCCGGTTGTATAACAGAAGATCAACTTCAGATCAGAGTTAACCCATGGTTTTGACTACTGTGATTGGATAAACAGTGAGTTAAACCTGGAACAACTGGATGATTAGAAAATTTTTACTCAGGGGCACACGAAGTATCTACATTCTAACTGTTTAAATTTTAATAATTATTAGTTATTTTAAAAATTATTGTTCTTAGTTCATCTCTGTAGACATTTGATCTTTATTAGTTTTTGAAATGGCTTTTCATGAAGTGTTTGCTATTTAATAAACCTAATGGATATTCCATCCATAACAGCATCTATCGGCTCGGATGGACTTTCGTGGTTCGATGCAATAATTTTAACCGTTACCTCCAACTCATTTAAATAACTTTTAATACCATTAAGTGTCATCTTCCATTTGCGTTTAAAATTTTTCCATGTCTACGTACGTACGTACAAAATGTGGGTGTATTTAGCGTTTTGCTGAACCATAAACTAGTGTGGTTAATAATAATTATTATTTAGATTTTTATTTAACAATCGAGAAAAGCAAGTGACACCATGCCGATGTTATGTTTGAATATGAACTTCTTGGAGAAAATAATAAGCAACCTCATTCACTTAAACAAATTAAATTTTATGTTTAGGGACATGAAAGAGACATATTTATGATAATTGAATGAATAAAATGTAACTTGAAAAGTTAAAATTGGATTTTATTCGAGTGGAGAATGCAATTCAACTTATTTACGACATCTAATGTATGTAAAGTGCTACCCGTAATATGCTGCGCAACTAAGTAGGTTGGTTGACGATGGCAACCACACCCATTCAAAATATTAGAAAATTTCTTAAATTTTTCGACCAACTTAAGTTATTTGCATTTTGCAAACTCCGCGCGCATCAAATTATTTCTCTCTGATTAAATTATTAATTCGTTTTTTGCCTTTCGCTACCTACCTGTAGGGTGTTTTTTTCATTATAGCATATCTCAAAAAATCGGATTATTATAGTTATTAGGTATGGAAAAAATGTCATTGAAGTTTTGATGATGTCCAATTTTGCTAACGATCATCTAGTTACGCCACGATAGTTTGTTACGAACCGATGTGTCATCTAATTGCTTCGCATTATGAATTAAAAGTTGAGATTTTTGCTTGCTTCACTTGATAATGCTAATTATAATGACTAGTAAAATTGCTCACGGGAGCCTTAACATTTTTTAACAATTGTGCTGGAAAGAGAAACCAAACTTCCTTGGACAAATTTGATTTTGAAGTTATGTTGTTTTCTTGAATCAAACGTCGGTCGGTAGACGAAGAAGATATTTCATGACGGGACCTATAAGGCTTAACGTGGAGTTCGAACCACGGGACAAATTATTCTTATCTCGATATTTATTAGAAAATATTTTTTTTCGACATAATTAATTGGTAATCATAAGGGTAACGACGTTGTATAATTAATCTAAAACTATCATAATTATGTCATAAATGGGATGGTAAATTGATTCAATTTAATAATTAGTATTTAGTATGCGTATACAGGCTGGTTCGAGTTTGTTCCAGTTTTCAACAGCGAAATTATATAAACGCTCATTAATTTCAGTAAAACGCGCTTTGATTAAACAAGATCAAAGATTAATTAATCCTCTTCAATTTACGTCTTACATATCAAGTGTAAACAATATCATACATGTTAATACTAACGACTTTAAATGCAATAACAAATCACGTGCATCGAGATCAACGACCGAAAGCTTTCTACGAGCAAATAGTAATCGGTTGCAGACAATTATTGTTTTATTTTACCTATAAGAAAACTATCTCAGAATAAAACTCCATTTTAAAATTTATTTTTAAAACCACTATAAAATATTACCCGCAGAGAAATAAACATAAATAAGTACATACATACCGAAATGATACGTGGATGGAAATGATAATGGCGTATTTATATTTTCTACAATATTGCAGTACACTATTTTATCTCAAAAAGGTGAATTTTTATAATTTCCATTATAAACCAGTCCGTTACTAAAACCAATGTCAACAATAAATTGTCAATTCTATAGAAAGAGGAAAGATAGCTAATTTGAAATTTACACTCAATAATAATTGTCTTGTGCAAAACGTCTCAGACGTGCTTTGATCTTATTGAATATTCATAAATTTGTCTGCCAATAGTGATTTAGTGATGCTAAAATGGTAATATAAACATTATAGATACTACTTTGCAATTATACAATACCCAAAGGCAAAATTTTGTATACCTTATTAAAAATTGTAGTTATACATACCTACTACAATATTAAATTTTCGTCACGCTATTTATTTTGCCATATTAAATTAGCACATTGTTAATATTATTACTTCGACTACAATAATTTTTATTATATTAAAATCAGATAATATATTATATTAGAGGTTAATGGAATTTATAAAAAATTCCAAGGATTATCCGAAATTTCTAATAAATTAAACAGAACATGTAAAACAAATCCACTAAAAGAAAAATCGAATAAAGAACATTCAAACTTGAAAATTCACCGAATCAATCGATCAACTTGAACGAGACAACAACGCCTACTACCTCGTGCAAGAACCACTTGAAGATGGATTTGTGAGTAAATAATAAAAACAACAGCCCATAGAATATAGGGCTTAATCGGTTTTAGTTCACGTTTCAAGAGAGATTTAATAAAAATGGAGATATTTTAAACTTAACACCACATATAATTCACTCCAGACAAGCACCTTCGTCGTAAATAAGTCGATAATAAATAGGTACAGTAATTGTTAGTAAATTGATAATTTATGCATATTTATAACATCAAGTGTCTGGCTGGTGTAATCATTTTATGTCGATTTATAAATCAATGCAAACGGCATTCATTATCGAGCGAGTGCGAATGGACCATTCGCATTTTGCGATCTTATTATTTTTTTTTTTCGATAAGTATAATTTTTGGTAAATCATTTTGCTCTTTTATTTTTGACGAAATACCGAAGGACATAATTGCGAGCCCAAGTTTGGAACAATTCGTGGGTGCTTAAAACAATTCAAACAGACTGATAATGTCTTATTTGTTCAATAGAATGAAATTGTATAAATAAATCTCGACACTTGAGCAATAAATTTCGGGCACGATGTACGAGATCACCACACGTCTTCAAAACAATCGCGCTCTCGTTTTACAATGCTAATATGGCCATGGTAAAATATTTATTATCTCTATTTTATTTGCTAAGGTGAATAATTATACTAAAATCAATAATAAAAATTGTTGAAATAAATATCGAAACGCGTTCCAAAATGGGCATTCCGTTGCTTTCGCCGCGATTCGGCAATCGCTAAGGTCGGAAAAAGATAAACGACGTTTTAACGAAAATTAATTTTAAACCGGGATTGCTTGCCAAGAGTAATTGATGCACAAGTTGACAAGTGGCAAACCAAATTACAGTAAGGGTGAGATATATTGCATGTGGGCGAAAAGGTGCACTTCCTCGGGGGGTCTCAAAATTATAATTTGCATGAGGGCACCGCGATATTTAGACCCCTTCGTCGAGGCATAATTAGAAAATTAGTCCTAAATTTTATTCAGAAAATTACAAAATTTACGACCAAGATAGTACCCACGAGTAAAAGTAGAAAAAAAAAATTACATCGTTATACGTATAGGTAGGTACATACTATGTATATAGAATTCTATTTGATCTGATTTATTGGGTTGTCTTATTTAAATTTTTATCAATCTTGCAAGAACGTGTTAGAAACTTTTTCGGAAATCAACGTGACTAGAATCTAATCAAGCGATATGACTTGTACGTACATACCTACTCTTTTATAACTTTAGGTTTGCGTTTTCAAAATTAAAAATTTTCTTAGTTTTATTTGTTCGAATTGTCCCAAATCGGGTCACAATCGCCAAGTGTGCTTGCTATATTAACCGAACGCTGAATTTTTTCGTCGCAAGATTTTTGCACGAATATAGGCTAATTAGACAAAACAAATATGAGAATGTTATATTATAATTATTCAAAAACCAGTTGAGAAGCACGACGTATATGTAGATTTATAGGAATTGATTTATTAACTCTTTGGAACACTAGAATTAACTTCTCTTTTGTTTTTCTTTGTAACAGAAGAGGTATTTTATTCAATGTACAGATCCGATACCCATAATTATAGGTTTTTTTAAGCGCATTTCATGTTCGCATCCTAATAATTTTTGGCCAATCTATGATTCATGATTTTTAAGAGTTGCCTAGGTACATCGGTATGCCGTATGTAAATTTAACGCTATCACTATACTATCTCTAACAAGATATTTTCCAACTTTTAATCACTACCTTTAAATTTTACAAAACAAGTTTTCGTGAAACTATTTGTGGGATACACGTTGAACGAAGAATTTTCTGTTAAATCTCGTCAACTTTATGTCAGATTAAAGAAAGTTGTGTTGGATACGGGAATTTAAATAGTGAACATCATTTGGCAGGTGTGTCCAAGTCACCCTTGGACGCATTAACGGAGGTGTAAAATTAGGAAAGGAAACTTTTAAATGAGATAATTGACGGGCACAACAGAAAACGTTGTGTAGTTTTTATGTACTTTTCGAGGGGTTACTTTTTGTGATGCGTTATCCGTGGTATATCAATGGAAGATAATTATAACTCTTTAATGATATTTTAATTTATAATTCAAATGGATGTAAGTTGACGCAGATTTGAAATTATAGCAGCATCTAATCAGTGAATCGATAATACATCCCGAGCTGGGCAGTCGATATCAACGATCAGCAAAAGTATTACAGACCGGTTCGGTGAGTGCCATTACCTTGCCGCACTAACCACTCTGGTGCTTACAGTCCAGTACAGCTAACTCGAAATTTTATGCCACTTATGACCAAGCATTTCTTCTGTTTGACTTTTGAATTAAATCAAACTGAACTGTTGATAGAACTTTCATTATTAGATGGAATTGATTACGGATGCGATGCAGTATCTTATCAATTTATCTAATAAATACAATTAATAATGGAAACAAAAGTAGGTAGTACTACCCAAGTTATATTACATTACATTATTTATTGCTATTGCTTTGTAGTGTTAGTTGTAATAAATTGACTTATTGAAAGTATCACATGATAGCTTCCAAGCTTTTTTATCATTCCGTATATTAAGCACTCTATGTTGTGGTATGTTCGTTCGAAACATTTCGACATACCTAGGGGACCTACTGTTGGCTTCAAATCGAGGAAAGCCTAATACACAGCTTTTCGTTCTTAGCTAAATTTTATATTTTAATAAAATTTATTTCAAAACGAGTAAAGTAAAACGGAAACGATATTCGAAATTGCAATTTTTAAATTTTACTGTAGATATTAATGCACTTGTAAATATTTATGCGGCTTGGCGAAATCCGTAAGCAATAAATATAAATTATGAGAACATAGTTCTAGTATTTTATTGCGCATTCTTTAAACTTTTATAGATTTTAAGAGTCCAATAGATTAAAATTTAATCGTACATTCAGCGTAGATATTAAATTGAAATTTATTTGCAGTCTAGTTGGCTGTAGGTATAGAATAGATGAATTATTAAAAAAAATTGCAGACAGTTTTTCCGTCGTATTTAAATGAAGAGGTTTATAATGAAAGATAAGATTATTCGATTGATATTGCATGGTTATTTAAATATCGCGAGGTTCGTCACCGATTGCAGTAGTTGACAGGCAGCTGTGCTAAAGAAAATGACAAAGTCATAAAGCAGTAAGTGGAAGGAAGAGAAAATACTTGTCTTCAAACAGATCTTATTATTGCCAGTTTTGTAATTTAATGGCTTCGGCAAGGATCTTTTGACAGTCACATTGTCATTTTGAAATTGTTTTGTATCAGATTTTTATTTTAAAGATGAATTAATTCCGATGTTCATAATTTGTTATTCTTTGTAATGTTTTATTTATATTTCTAAATTCAACTTTTCTTATTTTTTAGAGCTTTTTCTATTACTCGTAAAATTTTCACTTTCATGATTAATTAAAATTCATTGCTATATTGTTTAACAATTTTAATCGCAGATTAAATATTTTAAGTCACTTATGCGAAACCGTCCGTTCGCGAAGTGGATATTATTGCCAAATAAAAATAAATAGGTATATTTAACCACTAAATTAAAATTTTAATAAATTAAAGCTTTTATTGCCATTTTTACCACGCGATAATTTTCTGTTATCATTTTAATGCGAAGGTTAATAATAAAGAGTCGGTTGTCTGTGAAAAATTAATTCTTAAAACAGTCCATCAGCTATTAAAAAAAACACGGTTTTTATCTTAAACCTTCAACTGTGAGTCGCACTCACTTAACAAATACATAAATTGAAAAGCCGGTATCACACTGTGAAATTAGTACCATATCGAATGGAACTTAGGGAAACTCGTGTTGTATTTTTAGTGTAATAACTGCTATTGCCAGTAGCAGCGATAAGTGGCATCTCGTGTTCTTCGAAAACACGTACGTTTCTTATTATATGGTCTCAGCCAAAAACCGCCTCCCTACAAATTATGAACTTGTTCGTAAATTCTTTCTATACCGGGAATATGGGATTATCTTTTGATGTTTAATTGTTTTTGACTTTGCTGTTTGACTTTAAATTGTATTGAACGAATCGTTATTTTTAATGGAACTTTTATTTTTTTTAATCTAAAAAGTATACACAAACCTTTAATGAAATTAATAAATTGTTTGTAATTGCGAGTATAAATTTTAGCACGCTTGGAATTTTTAATGACAGTGATCAACCGGCTTTTTGGTTATCAAAAGCGTATAGTCTAACCGGACTTTTTTCATTCTTTTATCATAATTTAAATTTTATATTTCTACCCCAGTAGCACGAAACTCAGCTACCAATAACACATTTGTAGCGAATTTAGATACTAACTCTTGGTTAGAAATTGTATTAAACCGGACATTAGCATCAAAATTATTTCTAACTTCCTTGGCATCGAAGACCTTTCGACTGAGCTCTGCGGGAAGCCTCGGCCAAATTTTATTGGACTTAACGGCTGTTTTAATCGAGTAAAACTCTTCCTTCATTCATCCCACATTTAAAAAAATGATTTAGCAAAACACACCGACTATTTTTCTGTACGATGTGGTATACTGTTACTACCATAGTATCTACCTTCGAGTTTGTTTATTTTTGGTGGAACAAATTTGTTGTAGAATTGACAATTAATTTTTTACATCCATTATTAGGAGTTCTAAATCAAATTTATATTCAAGAATCTTGGGTAAAAGTGAATTACTGTTCAGTACCACCCAAGGCGTTTGTCGTCCCACCAACAGTTTTAACTACTTACCAAGAAACTTATAGCTTCTGAAATTTATAGGTTATTATATATTCTTTTATTTCCAACACAAAACGGTTTATATTATTTTTTCTTTAAGATTTGCACATACCTTTTGTGAGTCAATGAGCAATAAAACTTTTTTTTGTAATCCTACGTTTGAGTATTTTAAACGCAATTTTCCATTTGTTCACGGTATTAAAACCCATTTAAAATACAATTTCACAATTATTATGATATCGCTGGTAATTATTATTAGTCTATAGTGGTTGCCGAGAAGAAGTCGTAGGTTAATGAATGTAAAACTATTTTATTTACAATCTGCACTACGGAGTCCGGCAATTCAAATGTTACATTTTAAAACACGATATATACAACATTAGACTCTTATGTTGTATGTATCTCACTTGGGTTCGACAAAAATGAATTTTAAAATATTATCTACCTTATAACTTAACCTAACTCTTCATCCGTCTTTAGATTTAAAAAATGATGTCATGGCTGCCGTTTTAATTTAACTTTACTGCGGTAAACCCAGCAATGGGATCCTTGGAGAACACCAGACGTTACTCAAATCTTCATCGAGTGAAAATTCTTACAGTTTACACAATTCTTACAACTACGAAGTAGCTAAACTCCCAACGTAATGAACCTTAGGGAGGTAATTTTCCGTAATTGAACCTTAATGTAATGAACCTTAGGGAGAGCATACTCGGGGACACTATCAATCAATCAACAACAGATAAAATTCATTCAATACTAAAAGAATGGGGAAGAAGAACTTAGTGCAATTGAAAAACGAGAAGTATCTTTGATAAAAAAGTTAATAGTTAAAGAACAGTGGAAACTCAAAAGACAGAAGATGAAGAAAAAGTTGAAAAACTGGATGAAAAAGTAGTGGGATAAGAGAAGATATTCGAAATCAATTAGAAGAAACTTAAGAAATAAAAAATATATTATAATAGAGCAAATTACTATAAGAAAAGAAAAGCAGGGAAATGCCATGAAGAGAATAAGTCGTTGTTGTTCAATTGAAGATGCATCAATAGAAACGAAAATCTCGTTAGAGTAACTCCGAAACCTATAATAAATTAAGACTATTAAAACTGTAATATCAATATTTTTGATTGCATTTTGTATTTATGTCCTACGCGAAATGCGTCGCTATATGTTTGGGTATAATTATTTATTAATTATTGCACTTAAGGAGATATTTCTTGTACTTGGAGATATTTAATGAACTTCTAATGTATAATTAACATAAGTTGTAAGTGCTTGAAATGGGTAATGAAACGGACTAGAAAAATTCGAATCTCCAGTTCACGTGGCGCCACGGCTCTTAAAAATCCGAATTTTAATATTTCAAGGTCGCTATGTCGCAGCATGGCTCATGAATGCACACGACCGAGAGTTACCCATCTAAATTTTTGTATTTTTCCGTAATTTGGAATAGAAAGAACTTGAACGAACACCCACAAGTTCTTCCAGTAATAGTAATATTGTGATGCTTATAAACGAATCTGTTGGAGCGACTACTTTTCGAATGCTGCCAGGTTGGTGTGATGGCACGTAGTGAATCAACACGGTACCGACTTACCTTTGTATCTTAACCGATCTTTATTTGGTTGCTTCTTTATAACAAGATCCGGAGGTATGGGCGAAAGAAGTCGTATATTATAAACATTGCTTAGCCTCGAAAGCTGACAATAAATAAAGGAAGGCGCTCGTCATTTCGTATTACTTGCATTTTTCATCTTTGTTCAATATTGGTACTGAATTATTTTTGAGTTGTCCTTTTATGGCTTTTACAATAGCAGCGAGAAAATATTGGTTTTTATATTTCGGTTCTTCGTCATATGTTGTATGTAATACGTCACTTGTGAGGCTCTAATATATAATTCGATATATTACAAGACGACGACAGTTGTTTTTTTAATTGCTAAGAAGCAAACCGTTTGTAGAATTTATTGATTAACAAATGAGAAACAAAGATGAAAGAACTTGACGGTGAAGAAGGAGAAGGCCAAATAATTCCCGAGAGGCACACATATATAAGTCGGCGCGTCAATTTGGAATTCTAGAGCGCTAACTCACATAGAGCGGGTTTTTAGTGGTTCGACATTTTTTCGAGTCCAATTATTTTTCGACACAAACCTTGTCTGGAAGCTGTTTATTTTTGAATCCGAAAAAACTGGCTTTCGCACTTATTTTTGGATGGGCTAAGGCCACTCGGGATTTATGTAAGTGTTGGCGATATGAGATAGCTTCTTACCGAAACACAATCATTGAATACGTTAAATATTGTGTACGTGTTATCGAACCAGATTATTTTAAAAACATCCGGCCAATTAAACGGTCATGTACTTATCTGATTTTGGTAAAATGCTGGCTATTGAAAAATAAAGCATTTCATCAATAACAATCGGCGACCAATCACACTTTTTACCTTTAAATGGTAAATTTTAATTCAATTCCGACCTATAGAATGGATAAAAGGTGGTATTTTAATGTGGCAATTTATTTCGCAGTTTACAGGTTGTTTCTAAAATGCGCTCTGCTATAAAATAATATCCAAGATCGCGAACGCTAATAGTGTTAACACTTTTTTAACGCACATATTTTTCCAGCCAGTTATGCCAGTTAATTATTATGAACTAAACCAACTTACCATCTTATCTCGCGGAGTAGCCACGCGTTCGTGACCCACGGTTGCCTTATCCGATTTGGAACACTCGGAATGGGGATGAAAAATACTTTCTTTGGTATCAATTTTCAACAATTGCGCCTCGTCGGTGCTTTGATGCGAATATTTGATCGGACATTTCTTGCTCAGGTATTTTGGATAAAATTAAAAAATGTTATCGCCGGTTTACCGTTTCTTAAATAGTCGAATTGGACATTAAAACTGTCGAGAAGTGTTAAAATTGTTGTTTTTTTATCACGCTTATTTTACATTATTTGTTGATACTTATCAAAATTGTACGAGATACCAATCTATGTTTCGAAATTATAGGCAATTTTAAATAAAATTTCGAAAAGTTACACGATTAAATCCAGGTGGAAAAACGATTTATATTCGTGTTTGTTCCAAACATGACGCGTAGTCGAGGTGACGCGACAACGGATAGTGGACGATAGCATCGCTCGTCATTACAATAACAAATAAGAACAGTGAATGTCGTGTTCCACTGACAGCCAAAGCATAAATAGTATTCTGTGTTGGCGAGATCACCTCTTGTTTCACAATCATTATTTTCTCTTTGCTTCTATTTTCAACGTGCATTTTTGTGATTGATTCGTTGGAATTATTTTCCAACTTTTCCGTGGACAGTGCTTTTCCCGACCGTATGGGCAACGCGAACGGACGTCATCCACTTGCACTAACCGCGCTTCGATTTAATGACGGACGCGGAGTCCTCTTAAATTACTATGTTGTCGGTTGTTTGCTCGTTATATTATTTTAATTTGTTGCCCTGTATTATTTTAATAAAAAAGCCAGCAGAGAAAAGGAATTTTTAATTAAAAACCAAAAAGTTATTCAAATTCCAACTTATGGGATGGCGTGCTATCGTTGACACAATGAACCGTTTTTGGATAGCTAGCTTCCTCTGTGTGCCGTGCGTCTGTATGGCACAAATCTATCATAAAGTTGCATTAGCGATTTAAATTAACTTGTCCTGCTGCGTGCACGTATGCATCTCGGCAGTTCGTGATGTCAAGAAAGTTATAAACAAACCATCAACACAGCACCAACACATTTGCTAATAAACTTAATTCGCAATAATTTTTAATTTAAAGAGATGTTAAGCAGCTCTTGTTGATATTTTTATTATTGTATGCAAATTAAGCCGTACACTCGGGTGCAAAATATTTCTTAATTATGAAGTGCTTACTTAAAACGAACCATCTGACTCGGAACCATAAATTTGGGAGAGTTTTTTGAAAATTTAAATTTTAATGTGTGTGGTCCTAAGATGAAAACTATGTGAATTATTTTTAAATAGTTACTAGCATGCATTCATCAAATCTCGATTTCACTTATAATTATTTTGGAATTCACATAAACTTTAAACAAATGGTTACCTTTTGTATCGATTTTGATAACGATCTCAGATAGTACTCGATTTCATAGTTATTTTTGGTATCCCTGTCAATTTTAACCGACAGGCGTTCATGAAATTCTCATACCTCTATGTTTATTTAATTTAATTATACTTTGGCAGGTAGACAGTACGAAAAATGTGGATGTGTAATGTCGAATAATTTTATTTTGTTGTTTATGGTTAGAGTTTATCGTAACTTCTGTTTTTTATTCTGCTCTTGCTGCGAGATTCTATCGCTTTGAATTTAAACGCCTAAATTTTTAAAACTTTTGTCGCCACTAAATATTTTCATTTTTCACCATCTAATTTCCAAACATGCTGTTTTGCTCATAGTGGACTCAAGAAAAGTCTAAATAACGATCCTGGTTATAAGAACTTGGAAATTGAATTGTTTTTAGGGTCAGTTGTATACCAGCAGATCAATCGAATCGCCGATCAGAGATGGCCCACGGAATTCCCAGGGTTAACTCTGGCTTTGGCCATTCTGATTAACTTTCACCTGAATTTTATTAATCAGATACCCCCACCTACCAACCCCCGTTTTTTTCGCGTTAAGAAGTTATTAACAATGGTAGCAAAAGAATAAGAAATTTTGATGCCTTTTTGTCAATATCTTGAAAACTAACAAAGCATTGACTAAGAAGATGAGCTTCATATTACAATGGGATTTATGTAAGATTTTTATGATAGTATTGACATACTGACAAAGATATGGCATAAGTTAATTGAAGATAGCATACTGAAAACTGTTGAAAACGGCTTTAGGAGAATTTTCGTTCTCGCCGTTTTCAGTGCAACAGGAAAATGATTTTTAATAAACCTCTGTTATATTATCCAGTAAAATTTCAGAATTTGTTCAATCTAACTTGGCTAGTCGCCACGAAAACTTCAGTTGAAAGTGAGCTCGTAAAGTTTGAAACAAATTCAAAAGAAGTAAACTAGGGATTTTTCAGCAAATTGTCGAACACGCCAATCTTAATTTGTTAAATGTCACTTTTTCTGCCACTGTCTTTTTTTTTATCATATTTTGTTTTTGAACTGTCATGTTAATTTTTTTAAATGGCAACCATTATTTTTGGTTACCAATTTAACCAGTTGATAATATCCCATCCGTCACTGAAACTCCTGTAAAACTGAATTTTCCGAATTTTATTACGCATTTTATTCTTTAGTTTATCAATGTTGGTTGGTTTTTGAAATAGATTTTGCTGTGCTCAAGCAGAGTAAAATTGGTTTATACAATTGGTTGGTAAATACCTAGTTTAAATATTCACGAACCATCATTGCAAAGTGGAGTGCTGGTATCATATCGGGTTGTTGGGCAGATCTCAACATAGACAATAGGGCTAATTCTTATTTTAAAAAGTCGAAATACATTTTACCTGTTTGGGGCCCAATATCCTACAACCTACAACACCAGCATAAACTTTACGAGTTCACTACATACAAATAAATGAATAAATAATGGTAATCGTGTCATAATCTCATATCTATTGGAATAATCAGTTGGTTTGTAGCAATCAGCTTCCTATTAATTTAGTGGGAATCGTGCAACTTTATTGTTGTAATATGCAATAATTGCCTGTTTATCACTCTTCTAAAGGAAAACTAATAGTATTAATTCGATTTTATTCTAACTGCTCGTATAACTAATAATAATTATTACAGAAAATTCTAATTCAATGAAATATAATTTTATTGTTTATCGCAAATATAATAATTCTTGATTGTGCAATTATTTGGTTGTTAACTTGTGTTAACTTCTGAGGCGAAGGTAAATTATTTTTGATTATATATTGAAGTTGACGCCAATTAGTTATAGTCGCTTTCATTTTTAAGATACTTTTAAAAAAAGTAGAATGTCGGTTAATATTAACACTGAATATTTTTATCTGTAAATTATTATAATATTTTTGTACATTGGTCTTGAATTGTGCTGAGAATCGTGATCGTGGATTTTAAACAGCACCTGATATGATGTGTTAATAAAATCGAAATATGTTGTGTCCTTAAATATGTATAATATGCTTTGCCTTTCTTTTCAATAATATCTTCCATGGATGCCAATATTTTATGTGTGGTTTCCTATATTATAACTTAATGATTACAGATTTGATCTTATCTGGTACTTACAAGGGGCACCTATAGCTGATCACCCGCCGATATTGGTAATTCTTGTTTAATTTAGGTAAATTAAAAATGAGATCTCGTGAACTATTCGACTTAGATGCGATACATTTTATAGCATGAACTTGGAAAATTTATTTAAATTGGAAGTACTTACAGCTGATATTTTATTTAGTGTTCGTGTGTAAAGAGATGAAAAATTAATGATTTTTGTTTAAAGTTTAGCAATGACTCTTCCACCTTCAACTTCTGAACGTCTGTTTTCTTTTATGATCAAAATTTACATACCTTTTTTATAACTAACCAGCATAATCTCACGTCTCTTTATAATAACAATTTGATATTAATTTCAGTACTTTCAGTTAGAGTCATAAAAACGTGATGAAAACCTAATATTTACACCCCCCTCGCGTGAACAAGCAGAATTCTTATTATTTGATTCGCTAGCCGTTTTGAGTTCAGCAGTTTCATGTTCGTATTTTCCATAAGCTGTTTAGAAGACGAGATTAGAAAAATAGATCAAATTTGAATAGGATTCCAAACAGCGTTGGTTAACGATTCTTTATTCTTCTAAGAACTGTTGAACCATTAATTTGATAATCATTGATAGGCACGTATAAATTTTTAAGCGTCATGCTACATATTGATATTTATTTATATAGACATATAAAATAGGTTATAATAATTATCGATCATAGCATGAAGGATTTCATAATTAATTATAATTCTATTATAAATACCGTGGTGTGAAAACAGCGATGTCATTCCATTTGTATCTCAGCAGGGTGGCGTTAATTGGAGCGGGTCTTTAAAAGTTTTATATTACCGAATATTTTTATTACGTGATATTCATATTAACAAGGTTAATTTAATAATAAAAGAATCTTCTCTTAATTTAAAGCAATGAAAGAGGTTTTTATTGTTTATTTATTATTGGAAATTTATTTAGATTTTTGGCTATACCTGCACCTATCGTGCGTTGCAATCATCAAATACTTGAGAGCAAACCTTGAACTCGCTAAATTTCGTTTGAACTTGATTTCAGTTTTAGCTTTAATAAAATGGGATTTTAGTGCCCCATATTTTTAAATTTGTTTCTATAAACACTTTTTGGGCGTGGCGTGCGGTGACATAAAAAATTTAAATGTGTATTCGCAAACCCTTGCACAAAGTGTTTTGCTTGCAGACAGGTTAAATGGAATTTGATTTTTATATACCATTCAAAGTTTAATTGTATTTTTATAAAACCTATACTAAATTGAGTTTGAAGCATTTAAAATTCACTAGGAATTTTCCTCCGAGTGTTTGTTTTTTTCGGAGTTACGTTACCGTAACTTGAGTTACCCATCGGCCATGTTTTTTTAGATCACATGGTTCTTCAAGTTGTAGGTGTTTACTGTTTAATTAAGAAATTTTCCACTGAACATCATAAAATAATAAATTAAGAACAAGTCTTCAATTTACCATGATTTTCAATATTCAGACTTTCTTAAAACTCCAGAATATGGTAGATAGAGAGATGAGAACTGGTAGTAGGACCGCATTGCCTAACAGGAAAAGTATGGAAGAAGTGAAGAAGAATTTGTAAATTTTGAAGGTGACTGTGTCACACCGAAACTATAAACTAGACTTAATTGCTGCTTCTAATTGAAACGGCAAATGCAATGACACATCGCGATATGCAAATAGTGGCCTCCCGGTACGACACGCGCACAGCTTATTTGTGAATAAGCGCTGGCGACTAATTGCTATCGATAATAATTGTTCCAGGTATTACAACAATTATGCAACACATGTGAACTGGACGGGGTTGGCAATTTAAAATTTTGTTGTTTCTGCCGACTAACTTCGGGTTTAACGAAGTACAGGGGGGGGGGGGTACTAGAAATTATGAATCAAAGTGTAATTTTACCTATATTACATACCCCAAGGTTTGCAACGATGAGACGAATTACTAATTTCAAAGAATGTAACCAGAAGAACCGAATATATTCCTGTATACATGGACAATGAATATTACTGTTCAGAGCAAGACAGAAATTTGAGGTGAAAGTTGTTAAGAAATATTTTGGCAGAATGGATGGATGAAAAGGACGAAGAAGGAGTTGAATGAAAAGCCACTGCAAGACTTGAGAAACTTGAATCCAGAGAAATGGGCGAAAGAGGAATGATGGAAAGAACAGTGGAAAGATCGTTGATTTTGCTTTGGGTCCACAAGGTTCTTATTTTTTACCACAAATATTAATTATTAAATTTTCCGGAATTATGTATTTTGTTGCAGTTAAAATTAAAAACATGTAATTTGCGTTCGTCGGGAATTATGTAGATAATAAACATAATATTTTGCCTATTTTGGAATTTTAACTCGGTTACGGTTTTCAAAATAATGCGAAAAACTAATTACTATATTACATCTGGAACCTTTTTCGAAGAATTTAATTAAAATCGAAATTGGAACTTCACATGCATGGGTGGATGAACTTCATTTACAGTAATAACTATAATAATAAGAAATTAAATAATTAGTTGTAAAAAGAAAAATTGTCGTGAAGATTGTCAACTTCTTTTGACGATCATTTCTTCAATTGTTGCATTATAGGAGCATCAACCATGTGGCTAGTTTGTTTTACGCCAATAGGAAAAATTATTTAATCTCCAGTAGCTTTTAGTTATAAAATGACTCATTTAGGTGTAATAATTATATGTCTTAAATTCGAATCAGTTAACTTCAACTCTGTTTATGAATTTACACACCCTATACCATGTTTGCAACAAGTTTTTTGTAATTTTACCTTTTGGGTTTAAAACATTTATTGATGATCTGGGATCGCAATCGAGTGAAAAGTGTGTAGTTTAATTTGAACACGAGATATTCTGTCCGGACGCGACATTTGTTACCAATGTTGTGTATCACCATAAATGACGTTCTCGAGCAAAACAACAGCTGATTTAAGTTTTGATTAATTGCATACAAGGGTTTTGAAATATAATGGAAAAATGTATTGCATATGGTATTTCATTCAAAGTATGCAGGTAAAAATTTATATTTAACTATTAAAATAATTTATTTATAAAAGTCCGCTCGATAGATGTGTCGCTCACAGCGGGAAGTTGCACGAACGAGCGTATCCAATCGAATATGTCAGCTTCTGACGAGTTCACTTCTTGCATAAACAATATAACTATAAAATTTATTTATTATATAATTTTGATATATTTCATTTTTCTTTTGTACTACATCGTATAATGCAAGTATGGATAAACAGTTTGTTATCGATGCTTGTATGTTGCACAGCAGTTTGCATATATAATTTTGAAATTTAACTTTTATAGTAAATGAGATATAAAACTTGCAATTTTATTAAGGTTACTAAATAAAATCGAAACGTGCGTTTACGACTATGGATATATTTTTTTAAACCAAAGGCGTTTTTGTATATTTTTTCGCACCATGCGAGAAAAAAGGGTCGAAGGAAGGAGGACCAATTTTAGACGCGACATTTTGGAGTTGGTTGTTGGCGAAAACTTCCCAGTTGAATTTTTGCTTGGGTTGATACGACTTCAACAACCGAAGTGTACAAATTTAAATTTTTATGGATTATCTGGTTCTTCGATTTTATTGGCTACATCTTTATATATGCTAATCGAAACTTAATACTCGTATAGATTTTTTATATTACTTTTTAAAATGTACGTATGCATATAAATTGTACAACTTAAAGTTTTATGTGCTCATTAACTTGAGTTCACGAAGTATTTTTTACATCTTGTACTGGGTTGATTTTTACAATTATAAATTACTAATTATTTGCTGCAATACGTAAATAATTTCTAATTCTGTCTCGTTTACGTAATATTAATGACTTTTGCTTATTTGGAAATAGGAATTTTGTGAAAAAACTAAGGCTGGAAATAAATTTTGGCAGTACATCGAGAACCCGCACAATCAAATTTGTAAAAAGAATTTTAACGATCATTTTTATTATACTTAGCACCATCTTCTAGTTTTCCAAGAGATCCATGCAGGTGTGCACCGGTACCTACCAGCAGTTTTTTATTCTATTTTCCGGTTGTAAGCGTGGAAACTTAAAATTGAAAACAATTTAAATTTTTACATCGTGCTATAGTTTAACCAGTTCATAAAACATATACCTACTACATCATTTGTTGATCTTACGGGCATTGGTATTTTACCCCGGGGAGGTTCTAAATCATTTAGTATTTTTACTTGCAGCCTAGATAAGTAGGAATAAAATTCTTTACCATTTGAGCACTTCCATTGTTTGCAAATCAGCAATCCTTGTTGCACTCTATTGTTGTACAGCAATTCTCTTCCTTTATTTTAAGTGTTGTTAAAAACTATCAACTTAACGGTTTAGATCTTGTTTATTATATACCATTATGTCGAAGCAAGTGCAAAGTCTATATAAGGACGAAAGTTGTTTCGCGAAAAAGGCAATTTTAATTAATGCTAAAGTTTACTCTATTTTCACTATTTTTCTTTAACTGCTTCAGAATTTAGTACCTATAAATTCATATTAATTTATATACGTTAACCCATGTAAATGAATCAATTCGAATCAGTGTGATTCGCGGATCGATTCTAAAATCCAGATACGAGAATTAATATCCACACCAGCAAAACATTCAATATTTTTTATGGCAATATATTTTAACAGTAAGTTATAGAAGTCAAATAATTCGATTAACAATAGTTACACGTACTTATCTACTAATAAATCGATATAAATGTATAATTCAAATTAATTCTTGGTATTATCGGTAAGGTATATGGATTATTAATTTTGTTGGTGGCAGTATAGATTGATGTGGCTCACATTTTTATATAAATTCAGATTTCATCTTAACAACACATTGTTCAGTTAGTATGTGACGTGTTGAACGCGATATGTCCGATAAGAAAGACAAACGATGCAACCATTTTCATATATTTGCATCCAGCCATCAAATAATTAACTAATCAATACATTAATATAGGGGGCATTCCACGCCAAATCGATCTGACCCTTACCAGTTTGGTTTTTGCCTCTCGAGTACGAGGGTAGATCAATAAGTACCCGCGTTAGGAATGAAGAAGCAAGTTTTTCTCAATTTTTTTTCTTCTATTTTTGAACGTAATCTCTTTTAGTGCAATACATTTTTTCCAGCTTTTCTGCCATTTCTTTAAGCCCTCCAAAAATACGATTTGTCAAACTCTTCAAAATAAGCTTCTGTTTCGACGATATCCTCCGCTTTTGAGCTGAATTTTTTTCCACCGAGCCACTTTTTCATGTTGAGGGACCGAAATAAGCCCCAGGGAGCCAAGTCAAATGGGTGCGACAGCAATTTGTAGTGCAGTTCGTGCAACTTGGCTGCGGCAATCCTGGATAAATGTGCTGGTGCCTTATCGTGGTGAAACAGCAATTTTTTTCTTAGCCAAATGGGGCCGTGTTTCCTTCATTTTGTATCGAATCGGTCCAATAATTCACTGTAGTACTACTCTATGATTGTTCTTCCTTTCTGTAAAGAGTCCATGAGGATTATTCCCTTGGAGTCCCAAAACCACGTCTTCCAGGCTGCCGCAGTTCTCTTCACATTACCCCTCATCAAAAACAGATGTAAGACCACGTTTAAATTCGTTGAACCAATATCTTGTGGTTGTCATAGATGGTGAAGTGTCCCCATAGACAGCACCCAACGTTGTTTCCATTTCTCCGCATGTTTTTCCATTCAAAAATAAAATGCAAATAACGGATCGATATTGTTCTTTTTCTATTTTATCGAGAAACACGCAACACGTGTGAAATAATTGGCTGCCCAATAAAAACTAACCCATGAAACAGTCTGAAATTTAGTATGGTGTCGTGTAACAGATGGTAGTACACGACGGTAATGCTAACTTCCCTTAGCAACGCCACCTGTCTTCGAACACGGGTACTTATTGATCCACCCTCGTATGTCGTAGAGCCACACAAAAAATGACCCACATCAATTTTTAGATTTTTTTAAAAATTGATTTGGCGGTTGTGATGAAAATCATCGGGGAGACCTTGATCGATATTATCAAATCAAGTTTTACTTAAAACAAAAATTGAAAATATATTTGTGCAATGTTACAAAAGTCAATAAATCGGATAAGGAAAACCCGGAGTTATAGAGTTAGCCTTTCTTTCGGGATCTATTTCACCCTTCATTTATTGGAACTTTATCAACATTTCCAGAAAAATATGATTAACTTTCTAATTCTATTGGTTAAATTTTGGATTTTTAGAAAGCGGTACCGTGATATAGCGGTCGTAATATAACGGTGGTACTTAGATTTATTTAGCATAATATTTACCTAAAGCAATGATATCTAATCTATATTAATAGTATGAATCCTATTGTAATTACTATTCCTTGTTAGAAATTTAAAAAAATATTTACGGTCGGAAATATTAAATTACCTAGATGTAATAGAAATGTATTACAAATTACAGTACAAGCTTAACATTTCGAATTGAATTGTGTTGTCCAAGTTTTTGGGTAAAAAATATGACGGTGTATTAGGAGAAGACAACCGAATGAATTTGAGAGTAATTAATTAATTTAGAATTAGCCGTTAGTAGTTCATAACTTGAGTTAAATCTGGTTAATTACCAAAATTTAAACTAAAGCGAACCGCACTTCCTTATAAGTCTCTAAAATTTCTATATGTAAAAAGGAATATGCCAACAGAAGTATTTTATCTTGTCTGCATATAAAATGGAGTTGTTTGGAGAGCTTGTGTAGTTTGAGTGAATTTAAAAAATTTATTTAGCATTGGTATTTAACAAATTTTGTATATATTACGAGGGACGATCTATTTATTTAGCTGTTGGTCAACGACCTATTATTACAAGCATATTACAGATTCTTGTCGTCGTTGTCGTTTCTGGTAATACTGGTGGTATTTTAAAATTTGTAAACAATTGAGATTTGTTCGGCCATTTCTACGATTACCAAGACAATAAAGAGTTATAGTGCTTGGAATGGAAATAACGAATAGTGGCCTCGTATTGTATTTTTAACAAAAAACATATGTAGGTGTTTTGCATGATACATTGACCACACCTGACTTTCGCGTTAGAAAAACTTATAAGAAATGGTGCGATATAATCTTCACATTACCATATATAGCTAAATTATCTTCCTAATTATGTAATGATGGTTCTTTCGACGAGAGCTAATTTGTAATTTTAGTATTCGCTCGTTAGGACCAAATTTATTCGAAAAATTTTCACATGAATCGTAGTAATGCTGGCTTGGTGGAGATGAAAAAGCCTTCGAGTAAGACTGCATGCTGGTGTGGTCAGAAAAACTGGCCAAAATTGAAGATTTTCTTTCGTTCTTGGAGATGACTATAATAGCAATAGAAAATTCAATTAAAACTGGAACCTTGGTTGGAAAAGAAGTTTTCTGAAATTTGCACGTGTGACTAATTGGTGAATTGAGTTTGAAATTGAAATGCACATAAACCATTAGTTATACTAATTGCTATTATTTGTTGTCGTTCACTTCTCAATCAAACTGAAAAAACTTATAAGGGTTGTCGTGGTTATGTACATGCTAATGTAGATCAGACGAATTCATGTGAGAATGTTATATCGCCAATCACATTTACGAATTCTTTGTTCGATTGCAGCCTGCAGTGAGGTCAAGTTTTCCAATTAACACTAACGGTATTCAATGATTGATTTGTAAAGCTATTGGGTGTTTTACGTTTTAACGTGTTGTTTTAAGTGGTAATGTTTTGTAGCTTACGAGCGCGGATTATTATTTATTTCTTCAATTGTGGGCGAATTGCTATTTATCTTTTGAACAATTTCTCAAATTAGGGCTTACATCAGTTTCGACACTTCTTGTCGCTCGCCGCCTCCTCCTTGGCCAAGTCAATAATTTTACTTAATAATTATTTTTAACAAACTTATTCACAAATTACAACACATTATATTTTTTTGCAAAGTGCGAAGCAATTATATATATTATTGATATTGGAACTTTTAATTTATAGAACAACTTTTTATTGTGACAGATGAAACGACACGTTTTATTTATTTTTTTCTATTCGAATTTGATTTGCGCTTTGATAAAATACAGTCAATATAACTTATTGACGATTATCTTTAATAATTGTATTGGCTGATTCTTATCGAAAAATTGGTTAATTTAAATTTATTGATTCAGGGCCGAGGCGTTGTTCAGCTCTTCAAATAACCTGATTATTCGATGAAAGCTACTGCGAGGTTAAATTTTTTTGATATACCTTTAGGTAATCTTTTGTCAGGAAATATAATTAATATTATGTTTATGCACGCACACACATGCAAGTTCACTTTTGGCCAATCCTAATAGCGATACTTTATGGCCTCATTTTCAATTTTTATTAAATCTTGTTGTAGATTTATTTATAGGTTATGTTTTTAATGTCGGCGTGCATTTTTGGTGCCTCTTATCTCGGGAACTTTCGTCGTTTGCATTAACCGTTTAGTTTGATTTTGCTTACACGTTTCTCGGGGCTACCGCCGTTTCTACGTCAATATAATTAAATCTTTTCTTTATGTCTTTTGCTGCAACAAATTTGGACACACCTAGAAACTATAAATATTATTTTTAAATTAGAGAGATAATCAAGCAACTTTTGAACAAATTGTATCGTAACTCGGATATATTTTAACACAATCTTGATGGTAAATGGTTATGTTTGTTAATAGAAGTAATAAATTACAAGTTAACAGTATTAATAACTTCGGCACTTCATTTAGCATACCAACTAAGATGCCGCTTCCATAAATCTAAAGTTTACTGAAAATCATATTCTCCATATGTAAATGATATATTGTGTATTGCAAGTAACTTTAGCTCGTTGTCAGTTGATTTATGGTATTAGAATGATGTAATAGGTAAACATACGTGTATGCTGGACATGGTATGTACGACAAGTGTAGAATGCTGCACTTTATGCATCCGATGGCATGTGGAAATGCACCAATCATTCAAATAAAATTTTATTGTAATGCGGAATTACTGATAAATTATGCTCGTTTATAACATAACTGTCAAGATCAACGACATGTTTTGATGCCTCACGCAGGGCGTCAATAGTTATTTCGCTTTTTCTAAATAACACATTGGAGAGTTAAATTATAACCTGGATTTCGGCGAAAAATTGGAAGGATGTTATAGCTATTATTACCGAACTACCTTCAAAATTTTGTGGTGTCGGAAACAAACGTTAAAAAACCGCACTTAATTTATTTATTGGCCGTTAATAAAACGTCCCGACAAAACTGGAGAGTGTTTTGAAAGTAACTGTTCTGGAGGTATGAACATCGTTTGTTGTGTCTGGGAATGTGCCGAGAGAAGTTAATGTTCGTACAATATGCAAAGATAATAAGATACACAATATTCTTTATAGCTCTTGTGTGTTAAAATTACCGTTTAAGGTGGTAAATATATCAATTATTTCAAAATAAAACCAATAGATGGCTCTGGCAGCAATTATTGTCTTCTTGTTTTCTCTACTTTATGAATTTTTTTAATGTAAACTTAATATTTTAGTTAGAATATAAAGTGCAATATTATATTTAAATGTATGTATGAACACTGGTTGAGACGTAATATCGACATGTTAAACACTACCAGAGTCAGCTATTGGTTTAATGTAGAAACAAGTTATATATTTGCCACCTTTAAGATCTTTTTAAACTTTTTATAAAATTTTCCTTGTATGATTAAATGTTATTATTATTATTGGTACCCATTGTAAAGGAGAGTAGGCATCACCTTTGTAATTATTGATCTCTATAAGAGTTTAATAATTTATAACCAACATAAATGTCTACCGTTAAAAAACCAATAATGAATATTTTGCAAGGAATGATTTTTTACGTTGCCCGCAAGCCATTAACCTCCGCGGAAACTTTTCTTCTTTTTGGAATTATTTTCGATAAATATGTGTAAGATATATCACCGCTGTATATGGTAGAAGGTTAAAGGATTGAGCTCCATAGAACACCGAATATAGGTAATTTATTTAGTCGAAACCGGAGTTTCGGTTTCGTTTCCATTTTTGAAGGCTCAATTTCGAGTACGGTCAATTGTTTATTTCATTTTGTCAATAGTCTGTCGCCGTGTTCGTAGCTCCACGATTTAGGGTCTACGGAAAAAAGTTGACCACAAAACCTGCTGATTTCTTAACGACTGCATACCACAGGTTGTTAGTAGCTATGCAGCTAATTCTTAAAAACGAGTTACCACTAATCGACACAGACATTCATTAATAATTACGAAATCATAGAAATTATCGTGATGGTATTGTAATATCGCAAATTTAAAAGATGTAACTCTATTAAGGCGGCTGTCTTGCACATGTTTATTCATAAGAAACGGGAATTAAAATCGTGATTGACGTTTATTCTGCACATTAAGATTTTAATATAATCTAAAGTGGTTTTAGGGGTACAATGAATGTGGAATATTTGAAATTGTTTACATAGATTATTATTGCACTTTGGTTAATAAGGTGATTCTGCCTCGACTGCTAACGATTCACGAAGTTGTTGCATCGCAGTTCGCTATCAAAAGACGTTCATAATAGTCACACGTCAATTAGTGTACAATTAAAACAGCATCTGCACTTGATCTTGCAGTTTGTTGCACGGGGTGAAGTCACGATTTGGTTTTTTGCGAGAAGTATAATACAAACATTAAAAATTGAATATCCAACAAATAATAATAATGATATTTTATCGAGATTTCCTACAATTTTCCAAGCCAATAAACTTTCAACACCAGGATTTGTGTCGTGATCTTAGCTTAATGAGGGTGCTTAGCTCGAGTGCGCCCATCGCTATTTATGTCCATTAAGTTGGTAAGGACAGAACAAATAGAGATTTTAAATTAAAGCTATCGGCTGTACGAAATGCATTTTTCAAACAATTCAATCAATTAATATTTATATTGTCGATAGACTTGTTTTTCTAAAATATCAATTAGGTTTTTGATTGAGTAGGTTAACATAAGATGGATTAAATTAGCAATAAAAGAATTTCTTTACGGCTTAAATATTTTGATAAGCATTGTTTAAATACAATCGATTTGTGTTAATTACATAAAATGTCGTACTTTTGTGAGACAGTTACAATAACAATCGGTGCTTTATAAAGTGGCTTAAAGGCTTTTATCTACTAGGCTACGTGATTAGCATAAGTTCGATTTAATATCTTAACGCCATCTTGAATAATTCTGCTTACTTTTGTTACTATCTATATCGATGATCTCTCCAGATGGAGACAATTGTATCACGTATATCGTTTGCACGCTACTAAATGGAAATAGAGTGGGTTATTTTATGTTTAGAAGAAATAATAAAACAGGCACATCTATATTCTATTCAATGAAACAATTACATCTACATTACAGTTGATTGTTTGTAAATATGTAATACCTAATTATTGTAAATACATTGCAACTTGAATTTAGTACCGCTGCAATGTTATACCTAGTTTCTTTTGAATTACACGTTGGTATTTAAGTTGGCAATAGGTGCCATGCTCCCAATCTCGTTCTGTTTAGGTATCTACACAGTCCCAGGCCGTTATTAGACTCGGAACACAAAATTTTTAATTTTTTCAAAAACTTAATGTTGTTATTCCACCCTTTGTTTTGCGACACCCTTTGCGACATGTTGTCAATGCAGTTTAAGCAGTTCTTATTTAAAATTTGAAAGGTTGGCAAGCCTACAATAAAGAAATAATTATTTTATTATTGATTAAAATAAAATAACCTTTTTGCACTGTGTAGTTCGATGTAGCAAGAGAGACACGAAACAAAACCAAAAGCAAGTTTATGTTTATGTTTTAAACCGATAAAAGAAACGTTACGCCACTGCCTTTTAAACCCATCACAGGTTATCTGATGCATTTGAATATCGTGTATCCCAATCGTGTTTTCAGCAACATATTGGTGGATGTGCGATCGAACTTTAACCTTTTTCTTATATTGAAGTGTCAATGTAGTACTTTTTGTTTTGTTGCAATACCTCGAGTCAATTAATTCAGCTGAAATTTCACGCAATATATTTTTGGTTTTATTCTAAAAATCCGAGTATTAGGTGTGCACAGAGGCAATATATTCTAGACAATTCTCATTTATATTCTCTTGGATTTGTTTAGAAATTTTCGGCCGAAAAGTATAAGGTAACTTATGTATACTGAATGATGGATGTTTGTATATCTTTGCATTTATTTTAACTTGCGTACCAATATACATTTACAAATTTTTTGTTTATCGATTAATTACTAAAAAATAACCAACAAATTCGTATACATACATTATAGTACATATATATCTCTCTCGCTCCAGCGACTGATTAATTAGAAAACAGTACACACCTAGAAAAAAAATTTACATTAGTAACTAATTTTTCATTAGAAATGGCAGCTACAAAGTTTTTTTTTGCTACTACTACCAAATATTTTATTGTTGAGGTGTTTTTTTTCTGAGTGCAAAAGGAAAATAGTGGACAATGATAGGATTTAAAGTGTCCCTGCATATAAGTAGGTGTAATTGTAACAATTAACAAAGACAGATTGTAAGTTTTGCATACGTACTGCATATGTATTGTAATTACCGAAGAAATTCTCGGCGTGGAAATCCTCAAGTGGTGTGTGATAAAATCGCCAAAATTTATGTTCACGCCATGTTAGTATGTCGCATCTGTCCGTGATTGTGTCACCAGTTTAATTAGAATGGTGCCTTATCGATATTTCTTCTTATAAATCTAATTTGTACAACTAAGCCTGTTTTAAAGTATTCGCAGTGGAATGGCACCTATTCTTGATCCATTTTTGCAGTTGGAGTTAAATTGCGAACAATCACGTTAGCAGGTTCGCCGTTTTAATGAAAGATGTCATTTATTCGTGAGTAGGTATGTCAGAAGATAAAGATAAGGTGTTAATAATGGCGGATGTGCATGAAATAGGCAAAGGTATCACGTAGGCGTAGGTGTCCTGTGTGGGCTATACTTTAGTTATTGGTTTTATTGGTGGCTTATCAGATTCCAGCATTTGTTGTTAGTTCATTTGTGGCGTGTATCGCTTTAACTTTGGTGTGTACTTATTTCGTTTCATAGATTTATGATCTTCTGGTGTAATATAAATTAGTATTTTTATTTTGTATCACGCCACTGCGTCCTATAGGATTTATGAGGTGTACGAAACACTGCAGGTGATTAATTTATGTATCTTTTAATAACGTAAACTGTTACTCAACTTTTTGGCTTTTCACATTACATTTGTTCGATATTTGGCAAAAACATACGAGTATATAATATTATATACAATTTAGGTATATGGGAGTTTAAATGATGACCATCGTTTTGAATTTTTGACTCGGTAGTAATGGCAAATCCTCACAAAACGACCGAACCATTACGATAGTTTTGGAAGCAATTTATAACATTCGATCAGACATTTGACCATTTTATTGGTTATAAATCTAACAATCTTAAAATCTACGTTGCTAAATAGATGTCGGTGCCATAAATTCCCCTCGGTTTGCGGCGCAGTCGGTTCACCCATTAGATATTGGCATTGTCTGATTTTTGTTGTTGTATTTCAAGCGCGCGCGTCTCGGTCTTTTTTTCGAAATTCCTTCTTGCGCTGGTAATTGACTTTTTATTAAGATTTGATTGGTTTTGGAACCATCTTTCGTTACATTATTAGCCACTTAACTATTTGGGCTGAAGTGGTAATTAAGTATTTGAAACAGTTGTTATATTGCGTTAGCGTGTGTCGAAGGCGTTAATTAAATGGACAATCCGAAATCAGAAGCAACAAAATCAATCACTGTCTAAAGCAAACTACGTATCTTATCTGGATGTTTAATCGAAAACACACTTAGCATTATTATTTATTTGTTCAAGGTGTTAATCATTATTCATTTCGATTCGGGTGGACAAAAAATTAATTTTTTAGTTTGGAATCGGACATATTTGCCGGGTAAAGTTTTGTTTTTATCAATAACACTTAATGTCTAACATTTGTTCTCAAATAAAAGTTGTTAATTTATTCTGCCAACAAAAGATGTTTAAATATAAAATCTTATACCAAATATCAAGTTACATTTGTTTGCCTAACCACCAACAATTTTTTAACGTTGGCTTGCTGTGAAACTGCAGTACCTAATAATTTTTTCTTTATTTTTACTTATGTTTTGTGACAAAATTTAATATCTCTCAAATTTATTAGGAATGTTGAATAATGGGAGTAAAATTGCTTTATAAACTCGTTTTCGAATACATTTGATTGTACAACTTTTTTTTCCTTCTCGACGTGGGCTTCTTTGCTTCCAGTCATTTTCGTAGTCGTCCAAACTCGACCGATTATTATGTTCGATTCCACAATAAGTTCAACCCCGTACAATTTTTCACGAGTGGAATTTAGGAATTCCAATTAGACCGAATTCGATAATGCATATTTAGGACAAACAGGTAGACTTTAATAAATTTATTACCACGTCATTAAATCAGATTACAATCTTGAGGTTTGATATATATGCCGATTACCGTTATAAATGCATAATCAACAAAAATTAATTATTGTAATTTTGTCGGTTACCTTTCTGTATTACAAGATGTCATATGTTTACATATCGATTTAACCGTTGACAACGCCACATTTGAAATCGGTTGGGCCTTTGTGATTGCATCTTCCAAATAATGATATCAATCCGGCCATCGACTGTATGTATGTAAATGTAAGTATATAATAATAATTCCTATAGGTATCTCCTTGATCAGCTTCAATCACGACCGACACACAATTTCGAATACACTAAAATTTAATAAAACAATATATTTTGTGGTATTTAAAGTCAGGTATCCCAATCTTGCAACTTTGTGGTCAAATTGTATGCTCGTACGCTTTTAAGATTAAATTTATAAGGCAATCAATTAACAAAACTCGACGTATTTTATAATTAACATCTCGTCAGATGAATTTTTTAATTTATTTTTTATTACTAATTAATATTATTATCTCTTGTTGTCTAGAGTGTAGTTTCGAACTTGATTGATTGATTTGTCTTTCTAATAGTTGGTAATGATTTTGGGACATTTATTGACTAAACGAAGCGTGCCGCTATTGTCTCTTACTATACACCAGCGTTAAATTAATTAGTGTTGTTGCAGGGAATGCAATCGATGGTGAGCGTTTGCTTTTGCTCGAGGTAATCGAGGTATAACCGAGAGGACAGGATTGACGGGTATCTATCTATTAATTGGGATTGTCTGTCCAGTTCAATTTAGATTAATTGCCGATATGTTGGCCCGCTCTGCGTCGTCTACCGACATTGTTGCCGTTATGAAATGAGCACAGTATTTTATTAATCTGATAAAAGAGTCGTGTTTATAATGGCTTTCGATTAAAACTTTGCCTTACCGCGTTGATCGTTGCCATCACAATTACTTCGAATATTCAATACTTTTTTTTTTATCTAAAATCATCGAGAGGTGTGCGCAGTCCAAATTCGAAACTTGTCCGTTTTGAGAAAAACCGCGTGGTCCGTGTGCAATACCAGTCTGCTCAAACCGGCAGGAATGTTGTTTCGACTCAAAAAAATTAACACCTATTTTGCACACTTATTATCTAACGGTTATTAATTGTGTGCATAAGTTAAAATTAATTAGCTCCTTATGGATGAGTCAACTTAAGGTGCTCCTCCCATTTAAATTACTCGAACAGCTTGGGTGTTCTTGATTGGCCCGTGGGACGTGACGTCATGACGTGTGTAATTAGCCACATGATATACAAGTTTGATAATTTTATATATCCGAAATGGCCGTGCTTAATTTCATATGCCAAACTAACGGATTCGCATAATGCATGCTGTTCAACCGCTCAGTAGTATTATGTATAGTGGATAAGTGGTAAGGACGACCTCTATGGTTTTGATTTAATCTGTGCTTCTATTGTTATTTGTTTCGAGTCGAGAATTTTGAAAAATCCCGTAAATATGTAAATGGTCATCGCCTTAAAGCTTTTATAGCCTACGGTTACGCTACCGCAATTTTATTGTAAATAAATTTGTAAACTTTAAATCAACAATTTCTCTTAATTTAAAATCTTCCATTTAAACTAACACGAAAATTGGTGGTTTGTGTAAAAATTTTATGGTTGGCATACTTGCATGTTACCATATAATTATAAAGTACTAAAAAATCCATTACATTATTACAATACCACACTTCCTGCTTTTGTATTTTTGTTAGTTAAGGAAGATATAAATAATCAAACAAACGACCTTTTAAATCTACAATACTTTTATTGCAATAATAGATTTTATTTTTATTGCACGTAATTTCTGTTTTGATTTGTTGCACAAGCCCTTATTTGTTCCAAATTAAATTACTCTTATTTATTGTGGTTTTACAGCAGTTATAAATTAATATATTATGAACAAATTATATGGACATGTAAATTTAGAACCTAACTTTTATTCGTGACGTAATTGACATAACCTTACTTCTGAACCACTTTCGCATCATGTTGGTAATGATATACGTACCAACTTCTGCAGAATGATTATGTATCAGGTTAAGACACAATCAGAATCTGACAAAGTGGGCACAAGAAAGAAATAAGATGGATGATAATTTACTGTGAGACTGAGAATCGAACTCATGACCGTCGAGCTCTTAACCTTATGCCATGATATGGACTGCACAAAACTACTTAATATACAATTTTGTTAAATGCTTGCTAGGCAAAATGGATAATTTTCTGCAAGTCGTGACCCATTATCATTAATTTTATGATTTTATTTACTATTAGAGTGATAAATAAAATTAGTGTGTGCTTAATATGGGCGTGTATATTTTGTAAAACTACTAATTTTTGCATTATTTTTATGAATGTCTCATTTTCAACGCATCTTGATTTAATAATCTGATTATAATTGTGCAAAAAGATATTTCTGCTGTAAGCACTAAGATACAATTTTTTCAGGACTGTTTTCAGTGTGAAGTGAATTATTGCTAATGGTTTTTCTTTGCTTTTAAAAAGGAACAATTAACAAAGTGTTATAACTTCCGAAGTAATCCACCATTAATTGATAATGGTGCTGCATTGGGAAGATAAATATGGGAAAAATTAAAGACTATAAAACATTATAATTGAAAATATGGCCACCATATTTAATTTTATGTAAAGTTGGTGGTTTATACTATTTCTTGAGAAAATTATTTAGATTTTATCACAATTTGGTTTTAAATATACCAGGTATAATTATAATGACAAAACACAACAATTAACTCTTCCGAAAATGATCTTTTGTACTTTTTTTGTCACTCAACAGAAATAAATCAAATTCTTATTACGATCAACAACTATAAGGCGAAAACGATTAATATCGCATTTCCTGATGTGCTTAATGTTCCAAAGGGATTTAAAGATGTTAGATATTTTAGATTTTTTTGTTAATACATCTATGTATCCATTAGCGAACCGATTAAAATAGTTATTATCGAAAATCAAGATCAATGTAGAGTAGGTATATTTTTTGTACAATTAATGGTATCCACGTTTGGTTATACAAAAGTTCAGTATTATCTTCTTTTCCGCATAATCTTCGAGGACGTTTTTTACGTGGTATTCCTGTAAGGTTGGGTAAAATCCAAATGATGGTAACTAGCGACTATGGAACTTGGGAGTTTTTAAGCAATTTTGGTTATCTCATAAATTTGGCAAATAGATGACATAATCTCATTGCATGCCAGGTTACGGTATTACTCTAAAGTCTAAAGGATTCATTTCGTGTGCTTAATCATTAGAATTCCGTAAGGTAACATCTAAACCGACCATACAATGAGATCTTTTTGAAATCATTCTTATTAGTTGGAACTTAACTTTCAATTTTATTTTTCAGTTCGAAATGGATATTCCTGTGTACCAGTGGCCCTTGCCGAAGGTTTGGACATTAAATTGAATGCTTCTGTGAAAAAGGTACAATATGATCAAGAAGGGGTGGAGGTTACAGTTTATAATCCGCGAAATCCAGTTTCAGTTAACACGTATCACGGTAAGAATTTTTAACTTTTTAAATTGATTCTATAAAATCATGTCGGTTGATTTCCTTAAGAGATTTTCCCAATTTATTCAATGAAACGAAGTAAATATTTAAATTTTTATACATTTTACACTTAACGTCTTCCACAGTTTACATCAAATTTAATTGATGTTTTATCTTTGCAATTGTTTAAATTTATAGAGGTATAAAACGAACGCCTTTTACATTGGAACTATAAAATTTTTTACAAGATTTGTAAACAGAGCTATTTGTACTTTAATGCATAGGAAATGAAAGTAACAAAGAGTCATTATTCGCTCTACAAACATTGAAATTGATTCAATTATGTCAACTCATTGCTTTTACTGTTTTGTGCAATTAATTTCCGTTCTATTTTTTAATAATTGCTCTTAATTGGGTAAATGCAATTTTGCACTACTACTGTTTTTTTAAGATCGCATCACGCAACCATTGTTGACACTTTTACTAAATTTTTTTTGACAATAATGGGCCAGTTTATGTGAGAATGTTTGTATGTAATTGTTTTATTATTAATTTACTTATGGGAAAATATAATAATATATAGTAACATAGTTTACAGTAAATTATTACGGTATAGCTAAACTTTTTGGTGTATAAACTGATTTGTGCTTTTATAGCCGACGTTGTTCTATGTACCTTGCCTCTTGGAGTACTGAAAGTAGCAATAGAACCTAACTGCGGACAACTCAATACGATACAGTTTCATCCTCCATTACCAGATTGGAAAGCATCTGCAATTCAAAGATTAGGTTTCGGCAATCTCAATAAGGTTGTTTTGTGTTTTGAACGAATATTTTGGAACCCCCAAGCTAATCTTTTCGGACACGTTGGCAGTACTACTGCAAGTCGGGGTGAATTATTTTTATTTTGGAATCTTTACAAGGCACCCGTTCTGTTGGCTCTAGTGGCCGGAGAAGCAGCAGCCATAATGGAAAACGTTACAGACGATGTTATAGTAGGAAGGTATGAGTAGATAGATAGGGATGGTTTCGTAGAATTAAAAGAATTTTGTATTAGGTGCATTGCAGTGTTGAGAGGAATATTTGGACAAACTGGTGTTCCACAACCGAAAGAAACCGTCGTCACCAGGTGGCGAGTTGATCCTTGGTCTCGTGGTTCTTACAGTTTTGTTGCTGTCGGAAGTTCTGGCAGCGATTACGACTTACTAGCTTCGCCAGTTATGGCGCCTAACGAACAAGGAGTTTCGGTCACGTCAGGACCCGCTAAATTATTTTTTGCTGGAGAACATACCATACGAAATTATCCTGCGACTGTACACGGAGCGTTTTTGAGTGGCTTACGAGAAGCCAGTCGTATAGCCGATCAAATTTGTGGTAAAAAGGTTAAACCAGAAACATAAAATATAGTACTTCGGATTCTAGAAAACGTCTTCTTTGGTTTATTTTTATGAGCAACTTGCGTTTTCAGTATTACGAGAAAAAATTATTTCTTTTGCGTTGTAGTTATTTTATATTACGTGGCGTTTAAGAAGTATTTTTGTGATAGCTTAAGATTGTGCTGTAGCATGTCAAACTAATGCCAATGGCAAGTTTTCCTAGTTAATGTATCCATATTTTTGGTAAGCTTTGTCTTCCCAATTGACTGTAAATGTAAACTAAAAAGTATGTAATATTATTTATATATTAAGTGAAACATTATTGCATGTAGGGATCTATTTTTTTTGCTAAATAAAATTGTTGAAAGTTTTTCTTCTTTCAGTTCTTGGCGCGTTCTTGGTTAATTCTCAAGTATTTCACAAGTTATGGAATGCAGTTTTTCGTGTAAGTCAAGTTTAAATTTAATAAAATCCTTCAACGTGGGATCCGAACCACGGCTGTGCAAACTTACAGCTTACGCTCTGGTATTATTTCTGAGAGAACATCTGTATCGATGAATATCGTCAAACCGCTATGTTTGTTTCAATTTAAATTATGTATACACATAGTTGCGTTGTTGGAATTTGTAATGAAATCGATTATCTTCGGTGAGTTTGTCTTGAAACAAAATTAATATTATCTAGAAACAATGTACATTTACCTTTTATTGAGCTACGTTTAATCAGGATGCAAATTGGTATCCTGCCGTAATTTAGACGATGAAAGAAATTGTCAACAAACGATAACCAAGATTACCGAGATTTAATAGTAGTTTGGATTAACCCAAGCGAGTTAGTTTAGTGGAATATTGTAGCAGTCTTTTTAAGTGATTGCCATTACTAAAGTGGTTTTCAAACTATCGTCAATAATTGAGTTTGCATTAATGTGTTTTTACTATTACATTAAAATTTTAAGGTTTAACTAGGTGTTGTTTTACAACCACGTACGTACATTCCAGTCTGCATGCAATCGAAACTAATAATTTTAATAAAAATAAATTAAAATTAAAAGGATTGCAATTAAAATTGCTAAAATACAAGCGAAAAAATGCGTTCGTTAAAAATTTGAAGAAATAAATAATGCATTGTTGGACAGATATATGGGTATGCTCGGGCTTTCTTCTCATTATCTATGCGCTTGTTGCTCTGTATAAATCACTGCCTGCACTTCGTATTTCTCAATTTGTTTCGCTCCGACTTTACCAATTTACAGTTTATCTTGGTTAGCGTCACTCAGTGCTGATTGCATCATCTTCTTAAACTCGAATTTCTGAAAATAAAATAGTGCAAGTTATTTATTTTACTTAATCCACATAATTTGCTTAGCCCTCAACAATAATACCTAATATTTCAGAACAAATTTAATCAGAAGTGTTCATTTTCATTATTAATAACATCAATTTGGAGTTTTTGTTTTATCATCACGTTCCGAAGGGTCCTTAATATTTATAACTGCACTTCTCCAACCTATAAATCCTTTTTCATATTCATCCAAATTTATTAGATATATGTAGGTAGGTTGGGTACTTACGGGAACTCTTTTTTCTTTTTGTAAACAACAGTATTTTAACGGGTTTGGGCATTAACAAAAAAATTAAAATTTTGATAATTTTATTACAGGATTATTAAGTTGTGATTCACGATTTTGAACGCCGGAACTAACTTAAAACGTTCACTTCAAGTTTTTATTTCTTTTGTATAATCAAAAACGCAGGTAGGTATGATTAATTTTATGCCTTATCGATGAATAATATAACAAACTTTGATTTTATATTGTCAGTTATAGTTTAGAAGTGGTCAAGTGTAGACACGTTGGGACATTTTCTTTAATTGAAATTTTCATTGTGAAAGTGTTTAGTGCATGAGGTGTTCAAAAGGAAAATCGTGCTTGCAGTGGATTTTTTGTAAGTATCAAATAATAATTACTCGATCATTTTTGAATTTATTAAATAATTTCGATGGGGTTCCCATCTTGTTGGATTTTATTTAAATTATATTTGTTCTTTTCAGATTTAAGAAGACCAATATGCGTTTTCTGCATGGGAGGGAAAAGGTAGGATTTTTATTTTTACACTTAATTTGAATTCAATATAGGTCGGTTGTGTAGTATTCTCTGTATGTGACAATATAAATTTTGCATTCATTTCCTGAAGGGTTGGGTATCTTCAAAGGACTTTCTGTTTTCATACATTTTGTGTTACAAAATGTTTCGTGATTGATTAATAGTTATCGTATCAGAAAGCCAAAACGTCAATATGTACCTACTGCTGTTTTGAGTTTAATTTGTGCTCGGATAGGTTTGCGGTAAAATCACAAGATCACTAAACCGAGAATCCGTTTGTCAATTTCCAAGTTGGAAATTAGATTGATATTGGCGATGCGAAGAAATGACAATTTTTGAAATATCTTTAATGCCAGAATAACTACTTTAGAACGTCTGTGTAAGCGACTAATTTTTTCAGCTGTTCAATTCAATGTCGTCATACTGTAATTAAATTGTTAATGACTGATCAAATGCAATATAAAATTTCTCATCTTTATTAGTATTATTAAAAATAAAAAATTTTCATCTTTTGGTAGTAAATTTTATGCTCTTCAAAGCTGTATATTTGCAATTTAGCTTTATCCAGAACTACTCAATATAATATTGAGTTGTAAATAGTTTACCTAGCTAGACAATCGCATTTCCATTTATTTTATTTTATAAATTTCATAATAGTAGTGTATGTAACTTGTTTTGAAAAGTTAATTTTCAAATCCACAATAATTTTGCATGGCACCCACAGAAGAAAAACCGAACAATTTGATTATTTTAATTGACTCTTTTTTTTTGCACTATAAAAGTTTAGTTTCTAGTGGCAGTTTATTCAACTCCCGGTGAGTTAATTGAAGTGGATTTTTAAGAGAAAAAAATTAAAATTAAAAAGAACGTGAATTATAAAAAATTAAACGTTATTGAAAAATTTAATAAATTTTCAAAGTGTAATTAAGAAAGCGCAATTTGCTTGATGAGTATAGCCCTAGCTTATAACAACGCTATGATAAATTAATTATTACGCTGAAATTCGGTATCCATGTCTACTAACGTCGTTCTTTATGATGTACCACGTCTTCACTTTTTTCAAGGTGAGTTATCAACGCCTGAAATTGCCTCGAGTGCTCGTGCTGTAATTGTTCTTTACTTATAATCGATAATGAGTGCCCATAAACATTCAAAATGTTTAATTTATCGTACCGGAGATGTTAATTGAAATTTTCTATTTTAATGTGCCAAATAAATTTCTCGGTGGAACACAAAAATGTGAATCTTAATTTCGATCGATGGCTATAAATATTTTTTATAATTAGGTCATATTAGAGAAATTCCAAAATGAAATTGATGAACAGTTTTGGCTACCGAGATCTTTATCCAGCTTGGATTGAAATATTATTGAATTTTGGAAAGCCTTGGTGTGATTTGACAAAAATTTCAAAGACACCAATATTATAAATACCGGTAGCAAAATGTTTGATTGCCCCAAAAGCTGTTAAACGTAGTGAACAGCCATCACAAAGGAAAGATTTTGACCGTTTTGGTATAATAATAAATTAAAGTTAATTGTGCGAACGCCCATTAATCGTATTACCGAAATATCAACGACCTGTTAAAGAAGTGTAGGTACCTACTATCCAAATAATAATTACTTTTAACTTTTAGTTGCGTATTGTTTTAAAAGGTTTTAGTAAGTTTGGACAACTGGAAATACAAGTTCATTAGTTATGTAAATTGAATTCGCCTTTAAATAATGATTTAGTGGTCAAAGTGCCAGTGGAGTTTTGATGTAACTACGATAATGTAAATAAGTAAAACTTTCATGTTGTTACAGAAGCGTTTCCAGTTTGTATCTCGTACGTTAAACGTACATTAAGTGATATAAAATTAGTTAATTATAATCAGTTTTCAAATTAAGTCGCAGATGCTCATCTTAATTGCAATACAAATGGGGCGACGGCCAAGTTGGCCTTTTTAAATGCAAAAAGACCAACTCTTGTGCAGGTACCTAACTATTCGGATTCGTGCACAAGATCAATTTGAATTGGCGAGGGGCCTGTTCGGGCTGGCGGGTTTTGCGGGTGATTTGTCATGTCAGTGTCGCGGTGATGGATGCGCTGGCCCAACGCACATTAGCATATTGAAAGGTTTGATTCATGTCCGAGAATTCCCGTTGTTTTAAAATAGCAACCGCTTTGTTCAGTACATGCATTTGAAAAATGAATATCATTCGTCGATAATTTTTTTTCTTAATATTTTTTTCCAAAATAACTTTTCTTTTATCTCCCTGGGTAACCCACTTAGACTCGCACACATATTTTCATGAATTTTCAGAGACTATAGTTTGTTAGAAAGATCAAATTTTGTTTTACCGATTTTATGGTAGTCATTTTTGAATTAAAATTAATGGAATTGTTAGTATTGTAGCATGAAAGAAATTTCAAAGTTTAATTAATAACTATTTTAGCTAAGTTGTGGTAATCTTCAAAGCAAACCGGTAATTTTTTAAACAGTTTTAAATGAAGTGCTATGAAGACTTTACTTACTTACAATAATAAGGTTTGGTAAAATTTTAAATCGGTAAACAAAAAATTTAGATTAAGACAGTGTTGAGCGAAACACCAAGTTGAGAGGTATCATATTTTCGATTTTGATCTAAATTTTATTTTAACTGCATTATAGTATTTCGAGTTTATTATTTGTTTATGAATACGAAATTTGATCTTGATTCTATCTTCGTGAGAGTCTGATGCAAATTTATTTCACCAAGATATAAGCTGAAGTTTGGAATTTTTTTCATAATTATGCAACTAAAATTCCTATTGACAGTAATCAGCGAAGTAAGATCCGGGTAGAAGTTTCCAACTTCTTCTTAGCTATCTTTAGAGTAAACTAGATTCCATGCGGAGGCTGATTGCGTTTAAAGTATTGCTAAGTAGTTCGAAATTGTTTCTATTTGAAAAGTTTAAAAATCGTGAAAACAATGTTTGTAACTTAGTAATAAAAATGCAAATAGATCTGCAATCCATCTTTTTATTATAATAAAGAAGGATAGTAAAATTTATCGTTCCTTTTCCTATTGACGATTTATTATATTAATATGTATGCATAAAAGTAATATATTTTTATTAATCTTACTTGCTATTAAAGTTAAAAATTCTTTCAAGTAACAGTTTTACGGTTAAAGGCGTTGATTGTCACTGCAAGAATAAATGACTAAATTCCATATTCTTATTAGGTACCATCAAAAAGTAATCAAAATCATACGCTCTACGACGTGTAAAGTTCTTTAACGTTATTTTCTTGGTTGCTATGGCAACATAAAAATGCAGAAAATGCCGTTATGTTCTCTGTAGTAAAATAGTTAACATTTAACAAAAAGCTAGCTTGTATTTAAAAAGAGTCAATATAGGTTTTTAGCCGGCAACAGTCTAAATTTTTGGATTTAAGTAGCAAAGTAATTTATTGTACAATCAAATAAAAAAATTTTGCATAAATATCTCTTCCGCAAATTATTATATCTTACTTACCTATGTATATCCGCAAATAAGAAAATATAAAATTTATAGAACGGAAAATGTCCTATTAATTTAAGATGACGGTTTCAACTTTCAATTACATTGAGAAAACTTATTTGCAGTGCTAACAAAACTTTTAGTAACTGCTACCACAAATTTTATGCTGCCATAACAAAGATTATATATTTATATATTAATAAAATTTATATGAAATGTAATTTTGCAGTATTTATTTGGTATTAAAATCTTTGTATCCTAGCTATATATAATAAAAAATTTAATAACAATTGAAGGCAGTAAATGAGTTAACTTTGAAATGTCACTAAATTTTGCAATAGACTGTAAATTACAATAAAATCTTCAAAACACGAATTAGATGGGTTCTAAAAGTTTTATTCAAAAACGAATCTTGGAAAATTTAGCCACATTTCAAAGTTGATTAATTTATAGCCTCGTATTCAATTTTGAGTTATAAATTTTAAAAATAAACAGTAATCGAAAATATACATATTCCAAAACCGAAATCCTCTTCTTTGAACTGTCAATTTTTAAATAGATATTTGTGTATAATAAAAAATAAAAATGTTAAAGCATTTTGTTCGTCTATGTACTTTGATTTTATCATTGCTTACCTCTGGCTTTGCTCCATCAATGTTGCAAAGCTCAGACATTATATTGCATTTTACTCGAGAATCAGTGTCTATATTAAAAATACTGTTATCCCCTATATTGTAGAATTTCATTCTCTACATTTTTGTTCTGTTTGTAATTTGTCGTATTTGGCTTTATATTCGCTATAAAACAGTTTTTTGGACTTTACCCCCACTTTTCTGGAGTTCAGAGGAAGATTATCCCAGCAAACTTTTTCTTATTGGATTGCGCAATCATTTTTCTACTTAAATCCAAAATTTCAGCTTGTTTGCGTGTTAATCAGTTGTTAGTCTCAATATAACAGTAATAAATTCGAAATTTCAGTTTGAAATTCGTATTAGTTTTTGAGGTACAGCGCATAAAAAATTAAAAAATACGTATGGTACACAGACATTTTTTGGAAATGATAAATTTGAACCCCTGGGACTTCAAAACGTTGAAATTCATCAAAATCTCAACGTTTTTCTGCACGATTAAAATACTTTTTCATGCTACTTAGTATGATGAAGCAATTAAAATAATTTTTGTGCAAGCGCATCGGAAAAGTCACTTTTAATCTAAATGAAACCTCTCAAGAATACGGAATAAAATTTCGAATTTTAAAGTAATTTAACGGGGTTATTTCACGGCAAAGTTACCTCGGTGGTCAGATAATAGTTATTATTCAGTTTATAATATTTATTATATTATAAGTATGCATACATTTTGCTGTATAGGCCAATAAACATTTTATCTTAATCGTAAAGGGTAGGAAAATTCTGAAATTTATATTGGAAACTCGATAACTATTAAGAGATTGAAAAATTAAAATGCATTGTGAAGAAGGGTTTGTTACCCTACCAAAGCTTTCAGTAGCAGGATAGCCTTAACCGAGTTTTTTTGCTGTCACAAAAAAGTTTATGCTGCGATAACATAATTTTTTTTTTATAGAAGAAAAAATTAGTTGGTTCAAAAAGCTTTTTTTTCTGAACCGAAAAGCTTTGTTATGGCGAGAAATCCTTTTTCGCAGTGTATACATCCTAAATTTACTATGGATTTTTGTTTGAAAGAAACTGAATTGGAGTGAAAATCAAAATTAGCAAATTTGTGCAGGATTAATTAATAAATTGTTATTGTTTGCAATTTCTTTAAATATGTTTTTGTGCGGGGGTGTCTACAAATTAATTTTTTCCTCAGTATATTGGCTCTCGATTGTAGCCATAACAAAAAAAATAAATAGCGATGAAAATGTTACATTTGTTTTTATATCAAGTACTATTAGAAGTACATCTTAAGTAGATGTATAGTGGATGAAAAATAATAAGAGAACGTTTTTTAGTTGTTTATTCGAAAACAGGTTACTCTTTCCCACAGGACCCATGCATTATCGGTTTACTCGAGTATCTATGCGTTTCGAGGCTTACAGCTATCAATTGGAGCATACATTTTTGATTGGAGTAATTCCTCAACTTTGGTTTACCTCACAGTTTAATTTAGTTTGTCAAATAAATAACTCAGGATGTGCAAAGATAGATTAACTCGTCGGCGGCGTCGTCGGTCGATATTGAAAAATATAACATTGTCGATAATTAATATAATTAGATAACTTGACATGAGACGAAAAGTTATAGTTGGTATGTAATTTGGTCCCATTAAGACGTCATGGAGTGTATTACGCATTACATAAAACCAACGAAGCTACCGATCTCCGAACATATCTACAAAGAAAAACGTTGATTAAAATTTTAATCGGATCATTAATCTTTAGTCTAGGTTACGCCCCGATTAGCGAACGGACTCTAGTTTGATTAACTTTTAAATATTTTAATTAATTATTATTTATTATGTTTTTATAATATTATTTACCGGACGTTATTAATTAGATAGAAATATATTACATAACATTACTTGAGCTTTATATCCGTTTTAAAATTTACTTTGCCCGTTCGAGACTTTGATGAAAAATCCAATTAAGACGACCAGCTCGGCGTGGAGCGATGTCGGATTTGACTTAAAATTGATTTTTTAAAATGGCGAAAAAGTTTATTATTAAACACTTATCTCGATGTATTATTAAATGCGCCAAGTTGGGCCATCTCGAAGACGTCCGTATGGTATTTCCAAGGCCATATAAGGAGATCTCACGGACCTCAAAGGAGCCCACGAAGAATCAACAGCTTCGCCCTATAATAACAAAGCCGTGATGAACACTCCGATACCTTGAGTTATTTCATATTTCAACAAACGAGCCAGTACTCCATCACATATAATTAGCCTCTAGCAACAACATAAATTATGATGTTAACTTTTTATAGGAAAGTTATCTTTTTGATTTATTTTATCGTTTATTAAAACAACTTCATGTTATAAAAATATTTGTGTTTGCCTTTATTCATGTTATTTATGAATTTTTTATATAATCATTTCTCCAATTATGTTTTTATTGTTCCACGACGTTGTATTTATATATTCGACCAACTCTTGTGGAAATATGGAAGCTTATTCGTGTTCTCGCGAATAAAAAATATAATGGTAGGCGAATAATAATTATAAAATTCTTTGACAGCTTACTTTAATTAAAATAAATTTGTTCGGACAACCGTATCTAATTCCGGCGGTGCTTAAGAATCTTTAAGTATTTTAATCGTCGTTTAATTTTTCAAAATTGAAACAAAAAACCTACAAAAATTTGTTTAAATCGAAACAATCTTGCATAATAATTTAACTAAGAAAAGACCGACCGGCTCTCTCGGCTTGTCGGCCGGATTCAGTAGTATTTCGCTGAGCGAGAGCGCTCGGATTCGCTCACTTAATAATAGATAAATAAATATTATATTAACGTTCGCGTTAGGTTTTCACGGGCGTAAATTTTCAATTAATTAATGCTCTCGGGAATACAACGAGCGTATTGGATAATTACTTTTAAAGCACCCACCATAATTACAGCTCGCCATACATCATGCAATTAAGTTTACTAAAAATTTTAAACCGCTCTCAAGAATGTAAGAGCGAAAGACATTCAGAAATTGCTCCAATGTTTATAAAAGCAGCGATAGACGAATAGGACGAAGCGTAATAGGAAAGAAAATGCGCACTATTCGGTCGTTTAATCAAGCTACTGCCTACCGAAATTAGTACTTATTTTTTGTGTTTTCATTTACAAGGCGAAATTTCAATTCTGGAAATAAATGCTTGTACGATCAATTAGCTAATACTTTTAGCCTAAAGCCAGCAATTATTTATATTGATAAATTGCGTTGGTGTGGTAAACTTGACAGCAAATTATTTATGACAAATAAGAAAATTACTATATATAGAGAATGCAGTTGTCAAGAAACAAATTATTCCTGTTGTTCGCATTCAAAATATATATATTATATCTTCTGCATAGAGGAAAAATGCAAAATACATTATAAAATATGTTTAAACGGTGTCAGCTGTCTTGGGATCCGAGTTTGAAATTTTCCGGAAAAAGAGAGCAACACTCATTTCCGTTAGCATTTGTAAGCAACTCTGTGTGCTTTCATTATCCCATTCTTTAGTAGACAGTTTTATATTTTTCTAAAGATTTTCAGTGCGCATCTTTCTTTAAATGTGAGTTGTAATTGGAGGAAGAAAGAAAAGAGTAGCGATAAAAATAAACAACTTGGTGTAGGTCGAAATTGTTTTCGTGATTGTTCCGACTTCTGAGCCATTTCCTCGTCTTTGTGAAGTTCGACGGCTAATTTTCTCAGACACTGAATTAACTTTAGATAGCCTTGTTAGGTTTTGTTTCCGTCAACAAATTAGGTTATCTTTTTTGTCATTTAGGATGCTTTATGCGATCTTTTGATTAATAATGTCTACGTGATTGCTCACACTAAATAAAACAGTTTACCACGTTTCGAGGACGAAAATATTTTAAACTGATTTTCACCGGCTTACTCAAAATCAAAAATTCATGCTTTATACAGTTTAAAAATTAATTTCAAACCGTTACAGTTGCACCATCTGTAGTGTGAGCATATAAAATTGTTATTGATCCGCAGTATGTGTTGCCTATACCAAGGCGCAGCTTTCATCGCATTTTTGAATAAATTAAACTCATCGAGGCAAACCATTTTTTCATATAAAGCTCCAACTAGAAATATTTATAACTTTAACTTAGTTTTTTGAATAAAAACGTTTTGTGAAGGTTTTTAGAGTAAAACTAAAGTTCTACAGGTTTAATCAGTGCCGGATTAATAATATTTGAGCCCAGGTTTTAAATAAATTTAGCGCCCTCTATTTTTTACTTTTTTATCATTTGTTTCAACCACCAAACCAAAACGAATGAAGCAGCAATAAAGCAAAAGAAAAGGCCAGGCTTTTCCAACAGACAAATTGTAAATTGCAGAAGATCATAAATAATTCTATAAAATTGGAAGATTTTTGTGGCAAGAACCACTCAAAAACAGATTATTTTTTTAAAAGAGTGCAAAAATCCAATATTTTCTATGATGGTTTAATCTGGACGGCCCTATGTAATGTATTAAATGTTCTGCGTATTTTGTTACTATTCAAAAATTTCAATTTGTTGGATATCTTTAAATATTATTGGATACAAGTACTATATAGGGTTTTTAGAAGAGGCAATAGCTTTTGAAGAACAGTTGCTTGGTGATAATTCGATTTTTCAACAGGATATCTAAGTAATTCACAATACACCTGCAGTGAGTGCCTGCATGCACACAGGAGTATAGCAAAAAAAAATAGGGAATATACTATTGGTTAATAATTTGTATTAATAATTTTTATTGCGACATTTGAATTTAGTGCCAGGATTCTTAGGTGGGGGTTAAAATTGATTGGTCTAATTTTTGAATTATTGCAGATTAGAATGGTGTGTTTGATTCTTTTTCTATTGTGTAGAATATCGTACTCGATTTAAAAAAGAATTAAATTTCAAAAATATCGAAAATAACCAAAAATATTACAATTGTTCTGAAAAAAATTGAGTCCCGAAAAAAATCAATCCAAAATTAAGTTACAAAATTACCGAGTTGGCAGCGATTTTCCTTATGCTTTAGTTATACCGAATTTTTGAGAATAACATTATTTATTTTGAAATCTTAAAATGCTGCTATCGGGCGGTGGGGCTTTTTGGGGTAAGAAAAAATACGGAACTCCTCATTTTCTATAAACAACAACATATTGTAATATTTTTAAAGATATTTCTAAATACACACACAAATATGCCAAATAAATTACCATACATTTGTGCTTTTTATTTATGAAATTTTCAGTTATAATTTCATAATTTTTTTTTATTCTTCACAATTACATATTATATTATTAAACACTTTCAGTTTTTTTATTTTAAATTTATTTTCTTATGTTTGCCAACACAAATTTCCCTTATAATTATTATTATTATTATTTCTAAAATATGTATTTGCACTTTTGGCAAAGCTAAACAAATATTTGAGAAAATTCCTGTTCCCTGACTAACATTAGATGTAAATTACTTGGAGGGATTTTAGTATGACATTAAAACGTGTGGCAATGTGAGTTTCCACAACATTTCCTACTGAAAAGTGTAAATTACTGCCACTTCTTATATGCATTATGTAACCTACAAAATGATTTTATTTAATATCATATGCAGGTGGGTGTAAACCTGACTGCATTCTCTGGAGTTTTGTACTTGCAGAATGTTGCAATTTTTTTTACAATGTAACGAATAGAACTAACACAATGTAACATATTATTGCTAGTTATAATAATATGCTAGAAGTGTTTTCTTTGGTCATGTTCCCTGCAATGTAAATACAAATACTCGCACTCAAAAAGCATTAAAGAAGAAGAAATAATAAAAAAATAGATAACATTTAATAATAAATTGTTTTCGGTCATCAATGTTATTGATTTTCCATAATTCGATAAAAATTGAAAAAATAAAAAGAAGTTTACTGGGGCATACGTGCAAGTTTTCACTGTAGGCTTGGTGCGTCGAACTGTTGAGCCGCCGGCGCCGTCGTCACGAAGGCTGTTTTGGTGTTGATGTTGGTGCATTTTTGAGTGGGGAGTTAAATTAACCAATTGAAAGTTTTATTGCGAAATGCGAGCTTTGAACTTTAAAAATTGACTGAAAAAATGTGGAAACGAAATGGTAATGTAATCTGAATTATGAAATCAATTTTAATCAAGAACGAGCAACAAAAGCTCTCCATCATGGGGTAATGATAAATTTGGTGTTATTTCGCAACAAGTATAAAAGTACATGTGTCCCCTATATTAGCCGCGCTGATAAATTTTTCACATTGAACCGTACATGTCTCATTTAGTTTATAAGTTAGCAAATGTAGAAAGCAGCCGAAAATGAACAAAAAAAGTGTCATTAATTTAAATAAAAACGCAATTTTGTGTGGATGCAAACATAATGAAGCGAGACTGCAAATTAGAAAACTATGTACGTTATGCATCATATTTCGAGTCGAGTTAGTCAACATTATCATGGCGACAATTAAAAGTTAACGAGAAAATAAATGACAAATCCCGTGGAAATTTAAAAAATACTCGACTCACGTAGACCTATACATAATTTTTACTCTTCAGGATCATTAATTTTATTATTTCATAAGTCGAGAGCATGTTTTTCTCTCCACTTTTTATTGTGGCCGAATATACCGTGGCGTCAAGTTTTAATTTTTCAATAAGGAAAAACCTAATAATACTAATAATACTGAAAAAATTCAAATGAAACGCCAAAGCCAATTCCCCGCCTAATAATTTAGTTAAAAACATGGTGTCAGGTGTCAAAAGTTTCAAGTTCTCAAGACAAAAATAACTTTGTTGAAATATAAAGCAGAGCGTCGAAGAGAATAACTTAAATGTGAAGTATTCCAATAGAATAATTTAGATTATTCAGACAGACATCTGTAGTGGGAAATTCCGCGATTCTCATTTGATGCTCGGAGAATCCGTTATTGCATTTTCTTTCTGTGTTGTGCACATTTTATATAAGGCTTATATGGCAATTTATTGAATTAATACGTGACGTGTCTCGAACTATTTATCACAAAGGGGACAATGGTAGAATTTTTAAGTGCCGATGTAGTGGCACGGGGGGGGGGGTGAAATTAGCGATAAATTATTCGGTTGTTATTTAAAATAAATTATGAAAAAGTTAATTAAACAACGACGTTGCTTACTAAGGGTTGATGAACCGTAGAGATTAATTGTTGATGTTTTATTAAAAAGTAACGAATTGTTTGTTCTACCCTACTTACACCCTCTCTTTATTAATCTAACTCGTACTTGAGGGTTATCGGATAAATAACTAAGTTTGTGCGGAGGCAAATTCGGAATATTTTTTAGTTAAAAAAATTATGCGTCCAAATTTATACCGATGGGATTTCTAAAAGTATCAAAAAACTTTGCAATGAAGATAAAATTACTGAAATATTGCGTTGCTTTAAATTTTTCTCGTATATTGATGAACTTTACTTTTTAACAAAATTATTTAAAATACTTTTGTTAATTGGGGGATGCTTTATGTTGCTTGGCAATACGGGTGGGGCACGATGGAAGATTAAAAAAAAAGTATGATCCGCTTTGTTTTATTAAACTGTTCAGGAGAATTTGGGGAATTAAATTTTGCTGAAGTTTCCCAAGGAAATTTGTATTTTAATAAAAATAATGCCGCTTATTGTTAAATAATTGAATTATTTGACGGATTTGAAAAGGGATTTTAAAATGTAGAATTTAAGAAATGTATTTTAATTCAAAAGCACTGTCGGCCACGTATAATGAAGTAACTCTGTATTTAAATGGAATACCATAGAAGAGCGTTTTAATTAACAGCATTTGCAAAAACAGCTTCGACGTTCATTCTGCAGCTTTTTAATCGGTCTTTCGTCACGCATCCATTGTGCTATTTTTTTGTTTCAATTCTTTTTAGCCGCAGGAAAGTTTCATCGTCATCATCTTCTTTTTAATTAAAAGTTTTCCATAGTAATTTTTCAGATATTCAACTTCGTTTTATAAAAAAGTGCGCTACATTCGGAAACTTTAATAAAGCACTTAATACTTCCCCATTTTAACGGCCTATCTGTAAAATAAAAATTAGAAAATATTTCCTTACCGTGCATTGTTTCCGCAAACAATATTAACACGGAATTGGAAAATTTTCTTTTAAGGACATCGGCCTCCAAAAATCGAATACTAAACATTTTTAAGCTCAACAGCTTCGGCTTATTAAAACATATTTTATATTTTTAAACGTGGAATATAAGAACATTTATTTTTTGACAGTAAAAAACGACCAACATTGCTAGAAAATAATTACAACTAAAAGTTGAGTTATTTACCTGTCACATGGATATATCTTTTACTTGCTTAAAATATTACACTATTTTATTTTGAGAAAATGCAACATTTAATAATTTCATTTAATGTTCCCGGCTCATCGGTCGTATTTTTTCAAAAATTCATTTGAAAATTTAGAAAAAAAAAATTTTAAGTGGAACTTTTGTACAGCGGATGTAAAGTGTCCGTTTTCAGTTCGCGGCGTTGATAAAACTATCGATCTTAGTCTTTGTTTTTATATTATTTTGATTAACCCATATAATATAATTTTTTTAAATGGCGCGAGGGCTGCTTAAATATATCTTGATTTTCATCCCATAAAGAAAGTCAAAATTATGGTAGATATCAGGCTTCTAATTACATTGTACTAATTAGCTTTATTGCTTGTATGTGGTAGCGTCGACGGACCTACAATTTATAGATGAGAACATATTAGAAATTAATTAACTGCGTACTAATTAAATAATTATTTAGCTAGTTTATGTTTATTTTTGATTAGTATGTTGCAATCTATGTTCCAGAGCTCAAAGGTGATTAACGCTCTGAGCGCTCTTGCAAATCAGGTTGAATAAAAATGAAAAACATAAATCACATATAATATTTTTCTTGCTCAAAATAAATATGGAATTTTTAAAATACTTAAAATAACAATCGCTTAAACTCTTAGCGAGTTGTGTTTCCTTGAGTTATTTTTGATAACGATAGGTATATATTTATTTTTCTACATCCTAGAGCGTACGATTTTGATCACTTTGTGTTCAAATGGAAGTAGGAAAAATAAGTTATTTTTAAAATAACAAAGGTTATTATTGAAGTACTGTTTTCCGTGCTTCTGCAACATCAAAGTTTGTATTTTTTATTTTCTTACTTTTTCAATTTATTTTATATTTTTAAGTTCTTTGGCGTCTTCAGAGCCGTAGTACGGATATTTTGATATCTCTAGTGAGATAGAACTGGTGACCCCTTTTGGCCCCAAACCAAAAATTTTGTTATACTGCATTGGAATTGTAAAGTCAGGCCACCGGTAAGGATCTCATGTGAGCAACGAGGCTTCTGCAGGTAAATTTTGAAATATAAATTGTGAGAATTATAGGAAATTAAATTTGAAAATGATTACGAAATATACGTCGACTGATGACTTTTATTATTCAAAAATATAATAATTTGTGTATTTCTTAAAATGATTTATATAAGCAGAAAGCAAAATGAAAGCGCTTAAAAATAAAATAAAAATAAACTCTTGATGTTATTAAATATATTGCGTTTGATCTTTTTATTGAGTTTACATATTATGTTGTGTATGGCAATCAAGTATGTATGTACAAATATAATATATAGCAGACAAATTGCACAACAAAGAAATAAATCAGTGAAAGAATACAACTGTTCGTATACTTTAACAAGCAAATTAGCAATTGTTGCTCTTTTATAAATTTGAATGTCAAAATATTATTCACACTCAATGCACAAAGAGTTGTTAAAAATTCAAATGCAGGTAATTAAAATATACCTAGTGCACACACAGGACAATAATTGTTAGCAAAATATTTATGTTCTTGCACGACAATTAAGTAATTTTGATTACTTCATACTTATTTTAATGGAAATGGATGTTCTGTGTTGCGAAAGCACGAGATAATAAGGTGTATAACGTAGGGTGCCTAAAGCTACACATCCTACAGTTAAATTTTTAGGGCCCAAAATAATTAGACTGTCAACATGTCGGCGAACACAAAGGTGTCTTCGGGGTAACTCATTCTCGTTCCTTTGAAATAGCATTTATTTTAAATCATCCAACTTTGATATTCTGTGAAACATGTGGGTCTAATTAATTGGTAGCTAAGCAATAGAAAGGCAATTATGACAGCCAATCATTGAGTTTCGGCCACGTCCTTTGCACCAGGATACATAATATTACAATTTTGTACCCGCCGAAAGAGAACACAATTTGAATAATTATTCCTTGGATACATTTTTCACAAATTTATTTTAAATTAAACCTAATTATTCAAGCAAGCATTTTAATTAACAATCTTTTACTTCATGTTTCTCATCAGTTGTTGCGATTTTAATTTAATTAGAGTGATAAAAATCTTGTCTAATATTTATCAAAGTCGGGAAAATAAATAACCTCCTACAAAATTAATTTTCATTTTCAAACTTGAAAATTATAAATTGAAAGTCGGTGATTGTAAATTATATATTTTTGGCACGTTTCGAAAAATATACACACAACATTCAAAAGTTGCTGGCAGCTATAAATAAAAATGGCACCCGAGGTAGTATTTTTGAAATAATCTAGTTGGATCTGTCTATTTGAGGTAAAAGCGCGAGTATGTGATGAAAAATAACATGCAATCCGAATGTTTTTAATAAAAGTCAAGTGGATTTTAACGTTGACGGAATAATCAAATAAAAGATAGACAGCTTAACTTTAGTAATTTATACAGTTGCATAATATTATTTTATTTACATCATTTTGAGATAGCACACAGACTGTTTATCTTGTAATTTGACAACAACTTGAATGACTTTGGTGCTACAATTGCTTCAAGGCTTCCTTAATAATAATTTACTAAATACCTGCGAAAAGGATAAAATCGGGTTAAAAAAACAGCAGCTTTGAATTAATTAAACGTAATACACTGAAATGTTGAAATTTACAATAGATCTACCAAGGGTTGATTGACATCCTTATTGTCGTACATATTTACCTTGTAATAGTAGATTACATTACTAGGGTGTAAGGTAGTTTATGCTTTCTGACAACTGTATATACTATTCTATTTTACCTTTTTGAGAGAAGATCTTAAAAAGAAAAATGTTTTTGCGGGCTATATATAGCTAATATTTGAATTATGCTATGTGTAAACCACATACATTTTTAAAGACAATATTTCTGTGTTTTCTTTTTATTGTCGAACATAATACTTCCATTAAGAAATTCAATATCGAGATGTTCGTTTATGTTCAATAACATCCCAATCGGGATAATATAAGTATCGCGGTATGAGCGTTTTGCCGTTTTTCGTGGTTAATAAGAACCGTGCAACAGTTGGAATTAACAATTTAGATAACAATATTGACTCGTAAAGATCAACAATGTAGACTATAGGGTTTTAATATTTTTTTAATAATATTGAACTCGCAATCAGGGCCGGATTACGTCTATTTGGCGCCCTAGGCTAATACAAATTTGGCGCCTATTTAATTTACTTATTAATAATTTAAGGGGTCTGACCACCCTGAAGTTTTAGGAAAGTCAAGTTTTTTTAAATTGTTTCTTATAATTAACTTAGGAGCTTTAAGCGTCATTCACATCCAAGTAACGTACGTAGCAAACATACAAGACATAACGTAGAAAACAGGAAATAATTTGCCATTCACATTAACATAGAAAACATGGAAAAGTGAAACATGCGCACGCGTATTTGCACTCGACCATTGACACTTGATTGTTGACATTTGACGGTATAAGTACAAAAGCCGTAGGCTACATTGTAGTCACACTCTTCAGCAATAAGTAGATTTTTTTTTCCGCTTAGCCATTCCCCGTGACGGACTGGGATGAAAAACCGGCCCTGGCATTCCGATTATACCGGCCCACGGTCATGGGGTAGATGGTAGAAAATCAGTAACTTCATTAGATTTAAATAATTCTCGTATTTCCATAAAAAACATTATCGTCCCCTAAATAGCGATAACGTTCGGCCGCTCATCGGCCCACTAGAGCATCGGCCCTTCTGGCATTTGCCAGAACTGCCAGATGGCCAATCCGGGCCTGGCAATTCCTGAGATTCATCTGCGACCAACTACGGGCGTATCGGTCAATAGACCTTCATGGCAACTACTGCAGGGCCGTCATTTTTAAATATTTTTTAACAAAATTTTCAAAACATCTTCATAAAACCATAAACTAGTATGTTTCCAAAAATAAATAAATTCCGTTCCATATTATCGAGTTTACAGATTATTTTACAATAAACCCATTTTTGGTGCGATCAGGGTGGTCAGACCCCTTAAAACAAAAAACACGTGCTTTACTAGTCAGAAAGAAAATAAATTATGATATCGTTCGACCTAAGTAATGCAATATTTTTTATATTATTTGTGTTAATAATAATAAAAATTAAACTCTTGAATTTAATACTTGTAATTTTAGAGGCTAGCGCCTTTTTTGCAAAAGGCGCCTTAGGCTTTAGCCTAGTCAGCCTAGTGCATAATATAGCCCTGCTCGCAATGTAAGTTTAAATGTATATTAAGTACGTTATGACGTCAGAAGGTAGTACTGCAAGAAGCAATAACTTTGAAAAAATTGCAATTAATTTTCAAAAAATTATTTTAATGTAAAAAATAAAAATTTGGACTTACGTCAATGATTTAAAGTAAGGTGTATAGGTTATATTAATGTTAATTTAAAGTTTGTTCATAAAATTAATAAAATAGCAACTTTTGCTATAAAAAGAAAATTTTAAGTGCTACTACTGTATGTGTGGGGGTACGGCAAAAAACAGTAAAACAAGTCGTATCTACGTAGTTTACAAAACGGGAGTTTTTATACGCTAATAAAAGTTTAATTGTGTACAGAAACATTCTACTGCTGACATCTGCACATACAGATAAAGCGGATGAAACTTTCCAACTCTGCTTTAGAAACATGCTCAATGTTGTCTCTTAACGTTACAAAATTCTTATAATCCGATTACTTATTGAAGTTCACTTCAATATTTTCAGTAAATAAACACAGCGCCGAAAGGATACACTTTGGAAAATTTAATATAATATCATTTAAGTAATTAAGTAGAAATTCGGAAAATTACCTAGTCCGGTTTTTGCGTAAACGTTTTCAACTGTATGTCACGTAGTAAATAGGGGTGAGTTGGTTGCGAGAATTTGAGTTGGTACAATTACATAACGGTGTGCGTGTTCACGCGTAAATATACATATGTCCGGATGCGTGTATCTTTTAACACAGCGGGCTTAGCTTGACGTAAAATATGGACAACGACATGCATAGGTCCATGGAAAATTTGGTTTTACACAGATTATGGTTAACGCTGATCTCTGTAATTTAATTAAAAGTAGTTGGTAAAAATAAACACTTGCCATTAAATTAAATGGCCCGAATTTGTGCATTTAAAAGGAGCCACTTATTTTAAATGTTTTAAGTGGAAGGGAAGACATTTTTTTAAATTACGAACGAGGATTATGAAATTGCGAAACACCATTGTTTTATGTGTCGGGAATTAGTTGGTTACAATTAAGTTGGCCAACGTGATGCGGCAAAATTAAAAAAAAAATACTTATTTTTTTTCTTTGTCGAGCCTACGACGCGAACCGCAACGCAAAAGTGGTAAGAAAATAACAATATAAATATAAATAACAAAGAAAATAAATAGGTACGTCGTCTATTTAAATGCAAACTCTATAAAGCCTTAAAAGAGCTTTTCTCCTATAACAGCTGACAATTTACGTGCTTCGTATAAACGAGTATGGTAGGTAAATCCTAAAAATTTCCCTTATTTTCGCATTTGAAAGGCGTCACGAGAAACTCGGTGTCAGCAGTTTTGTGGAGAAAGCGATAAGATAAAAAATTTCTTGAAATAGAACTAAAATAGAGACCTGCAAGAAGAAAGACAATTTAGAAAGCTTTGATCTCGAAAACTCCTAGATCTCGGCGTATAATAAAGTTTAAATCAAATTATTAAATTTATCAAATTCGCAGCGTGCGGGGTCGAATCGGTAATAATTTGACACCATTTGTATTAAACAAACAATAATGCGTAGGAAATTCTAGGGGAAAAGTTATGTAAAAATGATAAAGTGGCCTTCCAGTAAAGCTCCTTATTTAATAAGTTGAACTCTTTCAGAAAAGTTGAATATCTCTCATCCATAACTCATAGATTGTTCAAGACGATTTGAAGCAGATAATAAAATAAATGTTGAGCAGATGTATTACATTTTTGCTGATGCTTCAGTTTTTTTGGTGCAGAGTCATCGAGACGCCGATAAAATGTAAAAAACTAATTTTTATTGCACATCAATAACTATAATTTATTTATCCTAGCGCCAAATCCCCTATCGATTAATTTTCCACCAAGCTTTCGATAATTTTGCCAGCTTTGATTGCTCTCACGTGTAATTACGTAACGATAAGAAAAATTAAAATTAAAGAAAAAAGCAAACTAGAAAGGCTTTATATCGAGCGGTATGGTGTAATGTGTAATACATGAATTTAACCGAGCTTTATTTTAGCGCTTATTGTAGTATGAATAATGCTCTTTATAGGATGGATGACAATTGAAATTCAGTGATGTGTACGGCCCGGTACACAAGCGATAAAACAAGCCACAAAGAACAAAACGATAAATTCCGCTTTGCTTCTATTTCTAAATATTACAGAAAAAACCACTATAAAATTTAATTTAAAATAAATTTGTTCCAGAACTACTTTTTGTTTTAAACCTGCAAGTTTAAACTGAACGAAATTTACAAAAGTTGAACGCAATTGAGAAAACTAAATTTGTGTTTGTTTAAAATATTTTATTCGAATTTGCTCTAACTTTCACAATTTCATTTCAATGAAGTTGGGTTATTCAATAAAAATTCAATTAACCAACTTTTCTTTTTGTCATAGGCGCTGGCCTGCCGCACTAGCCTCTAGTGGTCAACACTTTCGCTGCCACAATTTTGAAACTAATAAAAACAAAGGTTAGATCGAATTAAATTGAAATCTCCTTAACATAAAAGAAAAAAATTGATCCTTGTAGTTGCCCTTAATTAAAAAGTGAACGTTATAGTTCTAATTATTTTCATTTGCGCTAAAACAGTTAATTGCGTTTACTTAGTTGAGTTGAGAAGTTAACTCAGAACTGCAATGGAAAATTATAACTGCATAATTATTTACTATAACTTTTAAGTGAAATTACAAGGATAATACCTTGTACCTTATTGAAATTTTATGGCAGAAAATTGTTTCTTTGTTTATTACGCACTTTTTAATATAACTTTATTATTTTACAAATTTTCCTTGCTCTTACTTAAAGGAACGATGCCTGCGCGTAAGAAGTCCCCAGCGTTCAACAAAGTATTTTAATCGAGCTTCACAGCAGCTTTGCTGTACGCTATATACAGTGCATTCAGACCATAAACTTAAATAACATTTTTTCATTATGCCTATTTTACATACATTAACTTTTTTAATGCAAACTTTAAATTTTTTTAATTATTCAGCGGCAGATTAAGTGGGAAGTTTATGGTAATTGTAATCAAAATTATTCCTCACTTAAAATTATTTTTATTGTTATTATTTTAAGACCGGTAGTATCAAAGAGGGCACTTTGCAAACCACACACAAAGACAAGGGTTAAATAGTTTTTATTGCTAAGTTTATTTCGCCGGAATAAATAACAAACCAGCAGCTTGCTTCTAACTTGGAGAAGGTTGACTCCAACTGTCTAAATTTATTTGACGCTAATTTATTGTGACAATTTGTTTTTCTAGTTTAAGTAAATATTCCGGTGATATAAAAATTTTACGTGGTAATAAGATCAGATTTGTCTGGGTTTTTCCCCACAAAAAAATTCACTTAAAAGCTTTAAAAATAAAACTCAGACAAGGATCCGTTTTAAGCATTCCGCTAAAACAAGTCACGCTATTTACAAATTTAAACTTTAGTTTTCTACTTTAATTAGACACCGTCAAGTTTTAGTGCAAAGAAGGTCAAGCTATGTGTATACGTACGTATTTAACTTTTAACCTGAACTGGAATAGATTTACAAATAAGGGAGAGATCAAACATTTAAAGTGAGAATTCCGTTCACGAGGATACGATAGCCGCACACGCTATCATTATTTATTTATATTCAATTACAAAAACGTATAAAATACTTATATGCTAAACAGAATTCTCGACAGTATTAGAAGTTTTAGAGATACATTTATCGATTTATTATCAATTTTGCTGACCTCTATTTTGATATTGCAATATTTTGTTCACGAGAAGCGAATAAGTCTAATGATAATTAAATATGTAATCCTTATGAATCGTGGTGAGGTATAACAATGAAGAAAATATAATTAAGCGAAGGTAAGGGTGGATGGTTTATTGGTGTGTGCGAGGGCATAAGTATTACCTTTATTAGCTTTGTTATAGATGTAGGTCTATAACTGTATATTGGGTTAAATTACATAGTCATGAACAAACGAGAAATACTGGGAGGTAGTAGTATAGTATTTATGAAAAAGCTTATACGGGCAACACTAATGAGTTCGGTAATTACGCAATTGTTCAACTTATGAATATTTTCCTTCATTATTTTATTTATAATTGGCTAATTCGCTTTAAAAATAATTAAATAGTATACCGGGGAAAACTGTTAATAGGTAAATTTTTGTGAAGAATTAAATTTTATAATTTGAGGTCTATTATAAGCGGAGTCGGCGGTAAAAATTGAAGAAACGAGATGGATTAGCACGAAAATTACCGCACGAGTATTTAAAATACCTTTTAACGTGCGCTTACGGCTTTGACTATTTGCAATTAAATTTGCTAAAGCTTGCGTACGGAAACATATTATGAAAATTAACCAGCGATAATTTTAAAGTAAGTGCCTACTTTAAACTTGAAATCATCACACAGAATATGTTAGCAGCAGTTTGCTTAGATGTGAATTCTGCCATTTAGATTAATTGGAGTTAAGCTTACAGTCTAAAGTTAGCTTTTAATGTGAAAACTCAAAAACCTTACGTTACTTCTCTAGATAGGACACGCCTTAATTATTTCTATGGACATGGTAAAAGTCATTTAATACACAATTATGTAAATTTTAGTGCAACTTGTAAAAAAATTCGATAATCTTAGTCGAAATTCATTTTTTTTAATACGGGAGGGCGGGCACTAAAGATACGGGATTTGTCTCGCGAATAAATTAGATTTTATTGTTGCCGCTAAAATTGTTTCGTATTTTATATTAAATAGATAAAGAGGGTTTACACTTAAACTGTAAGCTTAGTGACACTCGTGTTACTGTGCTACATCATCACCTTTACGGAGGCTTAATTATTCATGTATAACAGTCCAGAGCTTTTTAATAATTATGTATTTTAAAATTTTACATTTTACGTAAGTAAACTCGACTATTTTAAGATAAGCTTTTATAACAAAACTTTACGAGCTACTTTCCCTGATATTATAAATTACTTGCTGCAAGATAAAAATTGTTGCTATGCATAAAGTATTTAAATTGACGAGGAAAGCTTTAATAGAGGGAAAGCTCGAATCGAGCATTCGCACAACTCGTCGAGAATTTAACGAAGGTGAGAAACTAACATTGTTAATTATAGATTTTCACAATTAACTCAAACGAGGTTCAATAATTATTTTTCACCCACGCCGGCTGTAATAAAAAGTTTAGTTTAAGGTGTTCACTTAAAGCGATACATTAAATAAAAAGGGATACTGCAGGGTCACAGGACATACTCTCTGCGGTTTGACCTCATACCGCGGCAAATGGCTGTGGGGTATGCGGTTATGTTACGCACTTGGAATATTCTACTTCTGGCAAAGAAAGATTGTCTCCGTCCAATAGAAGTTCTTCAAGTTTCGACTCATATTACTTTTTTTCTTTCTGTTCTTTCACGCACCCTGTGAAAATCACTCTTCGACACAGTTGCGATGATTGTATGGTCTTTCATCTGAACTCAATATGGAATTGCTACTGACAGAAGTTTGTACTAGAATTTACATACATCCCAGTTAATACCAATGTAGTTACCAAAGTCGATAACACATACAGAGAAGTTTATACACATAAATGTCTAACACTAGCTAGATTAACTCTATTTAAGCACCCAAAATCATTAATTCTGTTTTGAAATAACATGCACTGGATATTATCATTACCAGTAAAATATTTAATTAATTTCACTCAAATAGGTATCTACTACGTTGATTAAAAAAGTTGTAATTAGTAGATCGCTGTAGATGTTTTCCACTTCATTTGCGTTCATTTATTTTCCCTCTCGATGCAAATCATGTCGGGAAGAAATTTTGTAATTTTTAAAGGCACTGCAGTTTGTAAGTTGAAAATGGAAGCCCGATTTTGGTTACATTTTTCTTTACAGTTATTAAAAATCTGCCACCCCAGGGAATTAATTATCACGACTCATCGCTTTTTTACCAACAAATGTTTTGGTTTTTTATTATTAAACATTTTATTTGGTGTCTGCTCTAAAAGAGTTTTTTTTGTATTTTATTTGTTTCATATTCTGGAATTTCAAAACTATCTGTTTCTTTTCAGTTAATGCAAGATTATTCGAATTCTAGGTGTTAAATTTGTTCAAACGACGACGTTGACTATACTGCAGGTATTTAAATATTCTATCTTTTGATTTTTATTACTTTTTGGACGATTGACCTATATTCTGAAATCATGAGAAATATTTTATTTGCGTTTTGAGGTAAATTAAGTATAGATTTACGAACCGTCCTCGTGATAAATAAATACAATAGCCTACAACATAGACGGTGGTTTTATAGACCGTAGCATTTCATGTTAAAACTATTGATTTAATATATAATTCAAGAATCCAAAGAGCTTTGTATTTTGTATCATAATATTTGCCAGCGAAAGGCAAACCCAATATCACTCTAAAATCACTTATATCGGTTTAACTTACAAGTACTTTACTTTAAAATTTGATCTTTCGATATAATTTGTATAGCCAACTAGTCCTGCACTGAAGTATCGGAAGTTTCGAGTACGGCACTGCAATGTTTTAATTTCCCTTTAAATTTTCCAACGCGGTATCGATTACTAATAAAGTTGAATAATAATGTTGACCCTTTTATCCTTGTTTTGTTGTGTTTATTGGTATCAGAATACTTAGAATTAAGCTCGCGAAGTTGGTTAGGTTTTATTGACCTTTATTGAGACTGTTAGTTAACTAGAGCCCATAGTTTGAATTTTGCTCAAGTTTATAATTAACAGGATAATCAAACGAAAGCTTTTTGTTTATCGGAAAGTTGTAATACCAATTTAACTTTACGTTAACGATATTCACACATCCTCGGGATAATATCCTATTTACAAGCGAATTATTGGGGACAAGAAATAAAAGAGTTGAGCGGTCAAGAATGAAAAGGATGTAAGTTAGGGAACGTTACCTGGAATGATAGCTTCCACTTTTTATTGAAAAATAACTTTTCGATACATATGTCTCTTGGGAAAACTCACTCGATTATTTGACTCGCTGCTGTGAGAAAAACGCGAAGTAGACAGTTTTCATATTGCTATTCTAATGTGTAAAATATAGTGACAATTTTATCCCCTTGTATACTGTATTTCCATCATTTGTGCTCGAACTGGTGGTGCATCAGGTAACCTTCACGTAGGCCATTGAAGAATATTCAAATTTCCCACGGGAAACTTTCGAAATGGATTTTTCACACAACTTTTGTTCATTTTCTGTTAGCACTGTTATTTAAATATTTGAATTCCTTAGTTCTGTAGTAAATTGAAAAAATCGATGGATTAGGAACAAGCGAACTTTAATGAGTAAAATGTAAAACGTTTTAAGTTTGCAATAACCCACCTAAATAGCTTTTAGATAATTTATAACGTTTTCATGTTTAAATAATTTATTGAAAAGCACTTTTAAACTTTTTTATGGCACTTATTTTTTGAATGGGTCTCCAAAGTTAAAGTCACTAAAGATAAAGTTTATTACCTTTCGCGATCGAAATTTATCTAAAATATTGAAAATGTATTTCCGAGTTTACACGTACATTCCACTTTTGTGTACCACATTACACAAAAAAAAATTTAATTATCTTTATCGCCCTACCTGTTATCAATTATTTACCCGATCAAATTGACCGAGATGTCGTATTAACCACATTACTTAAGGATCTAAGTGATTAGCTTTCTTTAATCAAATTTCCTCCTATCCAATTTATACTTTGATTTTCTTCTCGCTTCTTTATTGTCAATTTCGTGCTCAAAAATCCAGTCTATATTAATTATAAACTTAAGTGCCGGTTCGGTCGGGGCCCCCCCTCGTTGGAACTTATAGGGAGTGCAATTCAATCAAATCAGTACGGAATCCGTAATCCCGAGATTCGAACCAATCAAGTCGACAAATCATCTGTCCAGTTTCATCAAAATTTTACGAGCTCGACCAAAGCAGCTTTGGAAAATAAGCAAGAGAAATGAGAAAAAATTATCATTCAAATTACTAAATTTCAATTTAGCAATAAATTGCATTTTTCAGTTTGAGTTATTCTTAGATGGAAAGGATAACGAAATAATGCAAAGAAAAGCGTCAAATAAAAAAACGAATTAAAATACAATAAAAAGTCGTGTGTTTTAAATCGCGAAGCTTTCGTATTATTTTTTCCAATTTGAGAAAACAAATAAAAGTGAATCTTTCTTATAAGTTTTGCTTTTACTTGATTTAATATTTCAATTGCGTCAATACTTTTCATGTCTTGCGTATTATGATTTAAATGATAAACGAAATCGATAATGAATTATATTATATCTTCAACAAAGGAAAAAAAATTTCATATCGTGTTATTTCTATTAAAAATTAAACGAACAAGTTTTTAATTAATTTTACACTTGACTAAAATTGTAAAAATATTTTTATAAATTTTATCGTTTACAATTTTCGCTAATGCGGTCAAAGAAAAAATGACATTTTCTCTGACCGGTTTTTAAAAAACATAATATTAAGTTTAATATGAAAAATATTCTTTGACCTTTTTTATAATGCGATGTGTTTGAGATAAAGGTTAAACACATAAAACCCAAATTAATTGTTGTCGTATCATAAAAGTTCGTAAATATTATAGGATAGGTAGGTAGATATGTACATAAATAAAATTCCCTCAAATTGAAACTGAATTTTTTAAATTTCATTTGAATGAATGAAACGAATAAAATTGTCCGATATTGATTAAACGTCGACGATTCAGTTTTCCATTCATATTTGTCGATAATTGATTTTACTTTTGTACATTACCAAACAACGTCGCAGTTAAACGTGAAGAACGAGCAAACTTTCGATGATTTGAATTCCTGAGATATCAAAATAAGTTCATTGTTTCATGACGTAAACGCTCCAGATATTGACGATAAAGCAAGAATAATGCACTCGCCTTTTTGGCTACAATTTTGGGGTCATTAGAAATAAAGTCATTTGTTAGAACCGTAAATTTTGTGCTGTACAAGATGTTCGGAATAGAAAAAGTCTTTAGATAACATAGGCAAACGATATTATGTATTCCCTACGTATATGGGACGATAAAGCAAGCGATTCATTAATTTTGTTTGTTTCAAGCTACAATTCTGTTGGCTTTCTTTTTTTTTAAATTTTATTCTTGAAAAATCTACGAAAAATATCGCTGACGTTAATTTATGATTCCAGAAATAAATACAGTAAGTTTATAAATATTTTATCAGTAAACACTTTATTAATTAATCACGTCTTGCAGTTTCAACTTGAATTTCAAACTGTTTGTAGCTTAAGCCGGAACTTGTTCGCTATTTACTCGAAATCTTAATTAATTTCAGATAATGCAAAAATTTATTTTCAAACATATTATTTTAACATTATATTTTCTTCAAAATTGCTTTTCGTGTTATCGCATTAATTACACGCACAAATATTACACAATATTTTTTATTCCAGGGGGTTTAACACCTAACAGGATTCTATACCACCTTCCCCTTTCAGGAACATCAGCACAAATTGAGGATTGAGGCCGGACAACCACCTCAATCACCAACCATATTATGTATGTTAAAAGCAATTTTTGTGAACATTTTGATTAGGAAAGTTAGATAAGCAATGACGATAATTTGGTTATTTTATAAAATTGAAGGAAAATACACAATAGATTGGACACTAACGGTGATTCGATAAAATTTTATCTTGCATCTAAATGAGTTTTAAAATCATTCTTGTATAGCTCTTTTACGACAAAATAAAAATATTTGGAATTTTAAAGTGCACGTCTATTTATGTAATAACAACCACGAGTATGTCTGCTGCTGGCGTTGTATATCACTTTGGCCAAATTGTGTCAAATCAATTTTATGTTAAATGTCATCTTTAAAAGTTTCATCTGGATATTTTAGCGATTTGAATGCATTTTATGGAATGCCGCGCCTAGGGTGCTAAATTATTTACTTGCTTTTTGCTTTCTTTATTTTTTAAATTAATTTTGTTTCCGAACTTTCGGCCGAAACTGTTTCAGTGGATTACCACCGAAACTGTTGGCTTTTATTTTTAATATTGCGATAGTTTTTAAACGTTTCAGTTTTCAGCTGCCCGTCTCGGTGGAATAGCGGCGAATAAATAATAAATTGTAATATATCTTTACGTTTTGCAATTTTCCATTTTCCTTTTGATTCATTTTATTGGATCGTAGAAAATGATAATTTGAACATTGCTTTCTTGTATTTACCATTAGGTTGTTTTTCTTTTTGTTATTGTGTACAGGGTTATATTTGATTGGAAACAGAAGTTGACATAAAATTCAACTTGAGGAGATAAACAAACATTCCGAAAGGATGATTCATAAAGATTTGCTACCAGATTACATTTATAGGGGCAAGTTATATTTATAATACTGATAACTAGGATGACCCTCAATCATTGATTTATGAGTGTCTGGGGACACATTGCATAGTACTGTGGATGGTAGCTTATTTTATCTACGATTTATATTGCAAGCTATAAACGTAAACAATTTTTATTGTTGTCTTTCTTATTAAAAATTGACGTACGTAAGAGGCTAGATGATTTTTCATTTTCCGCACCAAATCTGCATTTGGCATATTATCGCTAAATGTAATCAAGAATCGACAGAGGAATTTAGATTTTATTCAAAAAGGAAGGAAATTTTTAGTTATGCCATTTTTAATCCTAACGAAATTGTTCGACTTTCTGCATTAATTCCCATTGGGGAATATTGTGAAGGGGATTTAATGCTAAATATTGTTAAAATGATATTTTATTTAACATTATTTTCTCTGGAAATGTAAGTAGGAAGTCTGCTCGTAATTAAAAATTTCAATTTTGCTTTCGCATTTAAATTAATAAATATTTAACAACTTTTTACGCTTTATGTTAAAGCTAGCCATACCTAATAGTGAAGTTTCAAATAGAACAAATTAATTTAAGTTAATTCTGCTCGAAAACTTTAAAGCACTGAAATTAGTTGCGGCAGTGACGAGTTGACCCAGTGTTTGTCAAACGTTTCCGGGTAACATCTTTCTGAGCCCGTACATCAAAACTTCTGATTAAAGCGAACTGACTTATCTCTAGAGAATCGTATCTTGAGCAAGTTAACCGATGCTTTCACATTCTCTAAGTTTGTTTTTGTTGCTAAAAGATTTATCTTGGTAGGTACCTACATTAGCAAACCGGAAACTAATTTTGTTTGCCCTTAGGAGTTGATGTCGATTTTGTTACTGCTAGGAAATTTTATGCACACACTTCTAGCATAAAACACTCAAATTAATTGAGAATTCTATTTTTATTTTTATGTTTCATTTTTAATTCGAATTATTTCACAAAATACCCTTTAGCTTTAATTTGTTTTAAACGAGAGTATTTAAGAACGATAGCAATTTCCAGCGTTTCACCAATCAAGCTATTCAATAATAATTTCATTGAACCAAGAAAATGTTTAGGTTTTTTAATAAAGATGATGCTCATTAGTAGAAATTATTTATTTACTCGACTTGAACCAATTATAATTTTAGGCTTCAATTATAACATAGCTGCTGCTATTTGCATATATTCGATACAGTCATAAAGGCAATCACAAACAACAATAATAATTAAATAGCATAATAAACGAACTCTCCAGAGCTTTCATTTAACAAACAATGCTTTATTATTCAACTCTTTAGTTAATTACGCTGCAATTAAATTACTTAAATAATAATACGTAGTTTGTTGAACGAAAGAAAGTCCAAAAAAGGACGAATCGGATTTATTCGAATTATTGTCCTATATACTTCAACTTGTTAAGTTGAGCGCTCTTCTCAGATGTGATTAACAGTTGCTGTCTATTTCCCGAGCGATTTTTGCAAAAATAAAGGTTTGAAAATGAAAATTTACAATTTTTTTGTATTTATGTAATTTTTAAATAAATTTTCTAATACTTTTTCTATTAATTTTTCCTACCTTATTTTGTCTTCTTTCATTTTAATTATTAAATTTACTTCTATATATTTTCTTAAAAAAATTTGAAACATAATTTTTGATAATAAAACGTTCGGGGATGCTTCGGGAGATAAAAAATGCAGTTAAATTTTACAATAAAGAAACACTAAATAAGTTTGGTTGAAATTTAAGAGTTGTTTGTTTTAGGTTCCTTTTCATTCTTATAGGAAAATAGCAAATTACGCTTGTTGTAAGTCTGCGGTTCAACGGAGAGAAAGTAGACTTTCGATAGCCGATAGGTTGGGATTGAAAATTAAATATGCATCGGCACTTAAATAAAAATAAATTTGAATAAGATAAGCGTTTTTTAATGAAAAACTTTGAAAGCGTCCGTAAGGCTTTTAAAGTTTATAGGAAGATAAAACTTAAAGGAAAATATTTTGTGGAAAGCTTGGTGTTCTGTTTTGTAAACGAACTATTTTCAATTTTAAATATCTTTTGTTTTGAATGCAGGAACGATTTTCTTTTATGCGGATAACAAGATAAATAAAGAAGGTAATTTTTAAAATTATCAAGATAAAGGCATAGTATGGAAACTATTAGTTTTCCCATTTTCTGCTATATTCGAAGTTACTTCAGCGAGCAAGGAGCATGTTCTTGAAGCAAGCAGACTTCATTTGAAATTGCCGGCAGCGTTTGGATGCTTTTGACGTTCAGATATGCCATTGATAACTGAATTCAACTTTGCTTTCTTATCGTTTCTTATCGGCGTGACAGTTGTGTCGGAAACTTAATTATTACGGAATAAATTGAAAATGTATTTATACTTTACACGCTATCTTAATTATGCTTCAGTAACTCATCGATAATGATCTCGGAGAATTTTTGCGTGGCCGAAAAATTGCGAATAATTTATTCTAAATTTTGGTGTCTGGAAGATTTTCATTATTTTGGACCGTTAGTTTTAATCCCGTCGCCAGGTTATTATATCGTAAATTCTTAATTAGGTAAATGTAAATCATGTCAAAAGTTTTAGTAATTTAATGTAAGCTCAAGTTTTAGGTTATTTAGTGCATTTTAAACATAGCAAGTTCGCTTTACCTTTAACTTCAAAAGTAGTGGATTAAGGGTTACGGTTATAAACCGACAGCCCCTATCAATCTCGACTAGTTCACTTTAGTTCACAAACTGCTATAAACTTACATTAACTGCAACAAATTCCATATATTTTGTAGCTGGCAAGGATTTGGGTGTGCGTGTGCAGATCTACTCCTTGCGTATTATATGATACATGGTTTGCATTACGACGTCATTAGAGCTTTGGTTGGCTTTATTTTTGAAAAAGAAAAATTGGAACTGATTTTTTTGAGACGAGATGCAAAATTTAATTTAAAATCGAAACGAGGCGGAACGGATGTTTGTTTTCTTCTTACTAATATAGAATTTCTGAAGTCTGAAATAAACATAAGAAGACAATCTATAGACTACTCCATTATACAAATATTTGTTTTCTTTCTGAAGAGAACAGAACTGCCTCAAAGTAAATGGTATTATTGTAATATGAAGAAGTAGGGAAGGAAGGAAGGAAGGTGCTTTTAATATGTAAATGCAGTGGCGTAGGGTTTTACAGTTGTGGGAAACTATTCACCTGACCAAATGTGTTTCTACATTTCAATGCAATCCTATTCAAAATAATGTTGTGATTCAATTTAAGTTTTAACTTTATTCTTCTAAGTAGCTAGGTATTCTCCTAGAAAGCTTATAATACACCAAAGCTGCAATTTCGTTTAAAAAGATCATTTAGATAGAGGCGAAAAACAAAGAACTCACGTACGAACCTTCGGGGTAGAGTTAGAAAATTAGACGCCTGGGAAATATTAAAACTTTGTTTGTAGTTTTGTGAAAGCATTACAAATATTTTGCAAAATTAGACTTATCTGTATTTTAATTTTCCGTCAGCCTGCCCCCCCGCTGCACCCGGTGGCACAATTGACCGGAACTTCCAAATAAAAGAGTTTAATTTGTTTTAGGTTAGAAACTGATTAATTAGACGTTAGCTGCAGCAGTTACCGACGTACTGAGTTTTTATGTTGACAACTTGTATTTCAATAGCTTACAGCGCTGACGAGCACTAATTACAAACTTTGTTTTTGATGTGTATCTGTCGGGTTTAATTTAAAATTAAATTACTAATTATTTATTTTCTTTGCATTCAGTTCTTATGTGTATTGGTAAAATATTTGACAAGCAAAAAATTCGAGATCTGGTGAGACATTACAAATTCTTGACATTGACGAGTAGTGTTTACCATAAGCTAATTCTCTGATAGCCTATTAAGTAGAGATGGGAATTTTCCTCCTTAATTGCAGGGTCTTGCTACAAAGTAACTTTTGCTCAATATTGAAGGACTGTCGATGCGGTTATTTAGTATACTACATAAGTAATTCCAACTATGAGCTTTTTGTTTGATGTACAGCTAAGCCGATATATTTTAAAATACAGGGTCATCCTAATAAAAACTCGGTCTGGGCCAATTTTAGCTTTTTTTTTTAAGATTTATCGTTCGTATTTTTTATTGTTGTCGCAGTGTCTTGAATTAAAGTTCTCGAGTTTGTTCACTTTTGTTCACTTCACCAAGGTAGATGCAAAATTAATTCTGACCGTTTCGTTGGTTTTATTGTGACATTTTCAGATTATTATTTATTTTAGACAAGTCCGGAGGGGATTTCTTTTTATTTCCGATGGGAAGTGGCCTAATCAGTTTTTTATTTATATATTCGTCCATATCGTTTATTGACGTGTTCGTTATGCATACCGCAAATAGTTTTTCAAAATCGTTGTCGAGGGTGGCATATAAAGGACGACTTACAAGGGGTTTGGCTTCTTAATGACACTTACTGTAGGAAAGCACTTTAATTGTTTTATTATATGCAGTAAAGACCTCTTAATACTTCAACCAAGATTATTGCTTGCACAACACATGGGAGGTGACGAAAGCTGTTAAACGGGCGTTCGTATTATTAGATTTAAATTTTATTGACAAGTAAAATTAATGTTGTATTAAAGTGGCCGATTTAGCTATTTTGTTTCCTGTCTTTTCGAGATAAGTACGTAAAGCGAAACTTTGTAAATATTTACTACTTACTACGGAAGTAAGGATTTTTTAATTAGTTTTTTTTTTGTAATATTATTTTATTTTATTGTGAAAATTGCGAAGAGACAAAATATTTCTAATGATTGGTAAAACATGGATTATGGATAATATCGGAATGAAACTGTTAAAAATTCAATAATGCAAATATTTGGATATGTATGTAGGAGCACGAGCCATCCTAATAGGAAAAGTTGGAGTATTCTACCCATCTGTATTCCGATGGGATGAACCAAGATCAGGATAATCATTAAAGTAGCAGTTTTTATTCTACTTAGCTGCTTGTAAATATAATTTGCCTTGAACTTCCGACAAAGTTATCCGTGTCATTGTTCACTTCCAATCTAATTAGAGCAAATTGGACTTAATTAGTTAATTGAAAAAAAATATCCGGCCGAAAGATAATAATCGAAGATTAACTGTCGGTTAAAAATTAGAAAAAATGTGTCTTTGTAGAGGATTATTTCTTAAGATACACCACGCCCCCGATTATAGACCGTGTTATAAATGTTACACATAATCTTGAATGACGATAAAACCAGGAGATAGTCAACGTTTTTAGACATGGCATTACTTGCGGTTCGTTGGGATAAAAATCAATACTAAGACGAAGAGGAGAAGGAAATAGAAAGTGAAAAAAGCCATAGCAAAAATTACATCATACTTTGTCATTTTAATCATAATTAAAGGTGAATTATTTTTTTCGCTTTTTTATCCACATTTTTTTCAAAACTGGGCCATCCACTGCATCATAGGGTAGATGACGTGTGGTGCAGTAATAATGCGATTCGAGCAAAAATGATGAAGTAATGGATTTTATATTGAATTACCACAACTATAAAATAGTGAATAACACTATCGTCAACGACGTGAGCGCAAATAGGTAGTATACCAACCCACAGTACATTGAATAATTTTCATGAAGTTTGAGCGTCGTACATCGGCTGAGCTTAGTGGAATTTAACGTGAGTTGGCAATGAACCAAATTACGGTACGGATTTCAATAAACAAGCTCGCAAATGTTGAGAAAAATTAAAAAAAAGTTCTCTCGTCCTTAGATATTTTCGAACAAACTATTTAGCACGTGATAGCAGCCAGCACATTATGTGGAAAGATGGAAGGAAGGAATAAATATCGAAAGTATATTTTATATTCCGAAATGATTTTCAAGTTGCGGTTTTTGGCAATCACTTTAAATTATAACTGTCACGAGTATCTTGTTTTTCTCATTTCGGAACATTTCCACAAATAAAGGTACAAATTAAAGTGACAGTGCTAATCTCATGCTTGGTGTAATCTAGATGGTTTCGAACGACGTCAAATATTATCTAACCGTCCTCGCTTTTTTCAGAGCTATTCTTAAGGAAGGGCTCTCGTTAACAAGACTAACCGAGGCCCGCGATGCAGACAAAATCGAGTGAATGAAGATGAAAGAAAATTGTGTTTAGCGAAGCATGTGATGTAGTCAAGTGACGTTGTGTTTGTGAAGCGCCTTTTAGTGGTTTCTTGCTACATACATATGTCGTTAATGTAAACTATAAGTACATGCATATCCGCCCTAAAACGTTTATGCCCTCAAATTAAATTTTACTTAATTATTACAAACATAATTAATTGGCACTTTAACGTTTCCTCATTTTCTCGCAACAAAAATGTTCTTTGCTGCAAAGACGTTAATTGCTCGGTTCATGCCATCACTCAAAACGATATGAAAAATATAAAAAGCTCAATTTTGTGCTTGCTTGTTATCGGGATTTCTTGCTCGCGATATAGCATGCCGCTCTCTCTAGTGAAGTTTCAGACTCCAGTTACTGGCTGAGATATAAATTGACTCTGATAAATGAAATTATTCAGAAAGAAGACGCTTAAAAGCAGACGAGAATTAAGATTCATTTGTGTCACTTGTAAGTATGTCAATTTTCATAAAAACCATTACGGTTATTTTTCAATTAGAATTTCAATTTTCCTCGCACGATCCCGCGCGCCCGTTCGTTCAACCCGCCCGCGCCCGCCCGCTTACACCGACAATTTTGCTGTAGATTTTCAAAAGTTAGTAATAATAATAATTTTGTCAGAGCGAACCGGTGCCGCAGGCGAGCTACGCACACATCAGGCAGACTTGGAAGCTTTCGCTCAAACAGATTGAGGAAGCGTCGTATATACATCAACTCACGCTAGGTAAACATCAAAGAAAGTGAACAACATAAAAGGAATAATAAATTTGAAACCTTTACGAAAAGAAAAAATAAAACAAACCGTCATAGAATAACAATCAGTGACGAAAATGCGAGAGAACGTCATAAAAATGATCGAAAACAAAGTGTGTCCGACACAAAAAATAAGTTGTCTGTTTTTTTAGAAGTTACTGCGGAAGTGTTGAATTTTTTTATACTTGTTAAGTTACGAATGGGAAAAAGTTTCTAGCAAAAGTTTTATAGAGTTCCTTCTGGTTATTTTACAGCTCAATGCAATTCCATTCGCCGTCACGACGAAATCACTTCTGAAATTATGAATCAAATATGAGATTTAAGTTTACATTATATTTGCAAAGAGAAAAAATTTAATTATTTATCGAGTTATAGAAAATTTATGAGACATTTTTAAAATTGTTGTTTATGTTGCTTTAAAATTGCAAAAATAAACATTCAAAGAAATGTCGTCGAGAAGCTTTGAAGAACAAATATTCTTTCCGAAAGCGCGACGACAATCAAAAGAATTAATTATTTCACAATTAACTTCTTCGTCTCATCGATTTTTATGTTTCATACCAAATTCATGAAATTTCCCCTGAAATTAAAACAATACACTTCGACACTGAAAGTGCCGAAAGCTGCGATTTCTTTTCACTTATTTATTATTGATAGATTAATTAAAACTAATTTAGCTTACAATAGTCGAGTTTGGGAAGCAGTTTTCTTTCCGATTGGAGTTTTCTAAAATTTTGGATCAAAACGTTCAACATTTTTGATACTTCAATTTACAATAAATTTTCAAAATCACATACTCCATATTATTTTCTCTCATAATATGAAGTCCTTTATATGTAAAGCAGATTCCGTAACAAACGCTCGCAATTTTCGCGCTGATAAAAATTAAAAAACACTTTTGAATACATCGTAAGTACTGACTGTAAAATATCTTAACAGAAAATGTCCCTTGTGTGGAATAAATTGCAAGTAAACCACTTTAGCGGTTTAGATAGATAACTACACTGCTTGTTCAAAAATTTAGTTGGTAGTTTTAGTTTGGATCGAAGTTTTCTATGTTGTGACTATCAAGTATTTTGTTTACAACCTTTTTCTTACAAGTTACATCGCATAAATGCACTTACGGGCCAATAAATAACATTTAACATTTTCCTATCTATAGAAATATTACATTTTTCAAAAGGATTTTGTTTTTATCTTAATTTTTATAATCACCACAAAATTTATTTATTTTCGAAGTTGCTCCCTCAATGCAAGTTCGAATATATAATACTTTCCAATGAATTTGTATTGTAAGCTTTACAGTATTAAAAATATTTTGAAATGGCAGAACGACATAATACTTTAATAAGCAATAATTAGTAGAAATACACCTCTAGATGTTGTCTGAGGTCTTACGGTCTGAGCAACTAAAGGATAAATAATTTGCATTGCAGATTTCCGAACTATGAATATTCAGATATGCGGCGGCAAAATTGTATACAATTTTACATATTTTAAATAATTTGTAGTAAATTACATCAAAAATTTTAAGAAAAAAAAAACCCCACCACAATAAAATAACTAAAATAAAGAAATTAATTAAAAATTAATCATGAAAAATAATCGTCATAAAAAATAAATTATAAAACACTTTTTAATATTCGTATCTACAGTTTCAATTTTAATTTGTATACTTTTGCTTTTTTTTCTTTTTAAAAGTAACAATCAACTTCTAATTGAGTGTTTAACAAAGAAAACATTTAACGAACGTTTTCAGGAAAATTTGATGAAAACTTTATTTTCATAACTCTTTATGCCCAATAAATTTTTGTATTTTTCTTTTTCGCTTACGGGAATATTTTATCAAAGAAATTAAATTTAATTACTCCCAATTATACGAAATAAATGATTTACTTGCTTACTTAAAAAATGTTTCTTAATTTCTTGCGAGTACGGAATGGTAATAAGAATGGATCTACCATATGTCAACAGCAGCATTAGATTCGGAAGCAATTTAGCGATTTTGTAAAAGAAGTCGGTCGTCCGATAAATTCTATAGCCGCTTTGTTGTCACTTATGCTAGTACATCAATCAATAAAACAGCACTATTACTAGCCAAACCTTTTTTACTTCGCTGTTGATAAAAAAAAGTTCTCTACGGCGCTGTATTACAATTACAAATTAGTAATAAATACTAGAGCGGTGCCATAGCTAAAGAAAAAGCGTTTTTCGGCTGACTATTCAATAATCTACTGCACAATACCGCTAGCTTAAATAAGAAAACCCAACAGATCGGAAAATAGCTTTTTCTCTTATTTTTGACAAGAAACTTAAGGCAACGTAAAATTTGTCATAATCAATCTGGAACTATCAAAATGGATGTAAATATAATATAGAATATAGAAAACATTGATGGCATTTTAAAAATTTATCAATGTTTTCATTTTCACCACTCTGAATAAATAAATCATCAACGCAATAAGAAAGTTGAAGTATACTTCCAAATTTAAGTCACTAAAAATATCATTTAAAGAAATCAGTTTAAAAGTGTTGACCAAACACTTCCAATGCTAATTTTTTATGGCAGGTTTCACGGATTCGAATCTCCTGGTATACCATTCTCGGATCTTTTAGTATGGCTTTGGTGTTTTCAATATTTGGATTGAAAAGTTTCGCTATATCGAGAGGCTTATTGGAATTAAAAAAACTTAAAATTGTTCATATTATGTAAATCCGCATCGTAAGACATCGATTTACGTAATAAAATCCCCATGTAAATTTTTTACGGATTTTGAAAAAAACGTAAGGTTAACCCCTTTGAAGTTTTTTGACCCCAAAAAATGAAAGTACGAAATCCCTAGCTTTTTTCATGTTTACTGATGTAGATTTTGCTAAAAATTCGATTGGCGCACGTAGTTTTCCCGTAACTATGATATTTATTATTTTATTTTGTTTTAAACTTTACAAAATAGGTGCAGATTTCGCTCGATCTTATTCTTAATTTTTCTCCGGTTTTGTAAACTTCCCGCAGCTCCAGGCGTATTTTTCGAACACTCCGCATCGAAATACATCGATTTACGTAATAAAATCCCCATGTAAATTTTTTACGGATTTTGAAAAAAACGTAAGGTTAACCCCTTTGAAGTTTTTTGACCCCAAAAAATGAAAGTACGAAATCTCCAGCTTTTTTCGCGTTTTCTGATGTAGATTTTGCAGAAAATTCGATTGGCGCACGTAGTTTTCCCGTAACTATGATATTTATTATTTTATTTTGTTTTAAACTTTACAAAATAGGTGCAGATTTCGCTCGATCTTATTCTTAATTTTTCTCCGGTTTTGTAGACTTCCCGCAGCCCCAGGCGTATTTTTCGAACACTCCGCATCGAAATACATCGATTTACGTAATAAAATCCCCATGTAAATTTTTTACGGATTTTGAAAAAAACGTAAGGTTAACCCCTTTGAAGTTTTTTGACCCCAAAAAATGAAAGTACGAAATCTCCAGCTTTTTTCGCGTTTTCTGATGTAGATTTTGCGGAAAATTCGATTGGCGCACGTAGTTTTCCCGTAACTATGATATTTATTATTTTATTTTGTTTTAAACTTTACAAAATAGGTGCAGATTTCGCTCGATCTTATTCTTAATTTTTCTCCGGTTTTGTAAACTTCCCGCAGCCCCAGGCGTATTTTTCGAACACTCCGCATCGAAATACATCGATTTACGTAATAAAATCCCCATGTAAATTTTTTACGGATTTTGAAAAAAACGTAAGGTTAACCCCTTTGAAGTTTTTTGACCCCAAAAAATGAAAGTACGAAATCTCCAGCTTTTTTCGCGTTTTCTGATGTAGATTTTGCAGAAAATTCGATTGGCGCACGTAGTTTTCCCGTAACTATGATATTTATTATTTTATTTTGTTTTAAACTTTACAAAATAGGTGCAGATTTCGCTCGATCTTATTCTTAATTTTTCTCCGGTTTTGTAAACTTCCCGCAGCCCCAGGCGTATTTTTCGAACACTCCGCATCGAAATACATTGATTTACGTAATAAAATCCCCATGTAAATTTTTTACGGATTTTGAAAAAAACGTAAGGTTAACCCCTTTGAAGTTTTTTGACCCCAAAAAATGAAAGTACGAAATCTCCAGCTTTATTCGCGTTTTCTGATGTAGATTTTGCAGAAAATTCGATTGGCGCACGTAGTTTTCCCGTAACTATGATATTAATTATTTTATTTTGTTTTAAACTTTACAAAATAGGTGCAGATTTCGCTCGATCTTATTCTTAATTTTTCTCCGGTTTTGTAAACTTCCCGCAGCCCCAGGCGTATTTTTCTAACACTCCGCATCGAAATACATCGATTTACGTAATAAAATCCCCATGTAAATTTTTTACGGATTTTGAAAAAAACGTAAGGTTAACCCCTTTGAAGTTTTTTGACCCCAAAAAATGAAAGTACGAAATCTCCAGCTTTTTTCGCGTTTTCTGATGTCGATTTTGCAGAAAATTCGATTGGCGCACGTAGTTTTCCCGTAACTATGATATTTATTATTTTATTTTGTTTTAAACTTAACAGAATAGGTGCAGATTTCGCTCGATCTTATTCTTAATTTTTCTCCGGTTTTGTAAACTTCCCGCAGCCCCAGGCGTATTTTTCGAACACTCCACATCGAAATACATCGATTTACGTAATAAAATCCCCATGTAAATTTTTTACGGATTTTGAAAAAAACGTAAGGTTAACCCCTTTGAAGTTTTTTGACCCCAAAAAATGAAAGTACGAAATCTCCAGCTTTTTTCGCGTTTTCTGATGTAGATTTTGCAGAAAATTCGATTGGCGCACGTAGTTTTCCCGTAACTATGATATTTATTATTTTATTTTGTTTTAAACTTTACAAAATAGGTGCAGATTTCGCTCGATCTTATTCTTAATTTTTCTCCGGTTTTGTAAACTTCCCGCAGCCCCAGGCGTATTTTTCGAACACTCCGCATCGAAATACATCGATTTACGTAATAAAATCCCCATGTAAATTTTTTACGGATTTTGAAAAAAACGTAAGGTTAACCCCTTTGAAGTTTTTTGACCCCAAAAAATGAAAGTACGAAATCTCCAGCTTTTTTCGCGTTTTCTGATGTCGATTTTGCAGAAAATTCGATTAGCGCACGTAGTTTTCCCGTAACTATGATATTTATTATTTTATTTTGTTTTAAACTTTACAAAATAGGTGCAGATTTCGCTCGATCTTATTCTTAATTTTTCTCCGGTTTTGTAAACTTCCCGCAGCCCCAGGCGTATTTTTCGAACACTCCGCATCGAAATACATCGATTTACGTAATAAAATCCCCATGTAAATTTTTTACGGATTTTGAAAAAAACGTAAGGTTAACCCCTTTGAAGTTTTTTGACCCCAAAAAATGAAAGTACGAAATCTCCAGCTTTTTTCGCGTTTTCTGATGTAATTTTGCAGAAAATTCGATTGGCGCACGTAGTTTTCCCGTAACTATGATATTTATTATTTTATTTTGTTTTAAACTTTACAAAATAGGTGCAGATTTCGCTCGATCTTATTCTTAATTTTTCTCCGGTTTTGTAAACTTCCCGCAGCCCCAGGCGTATTTTTCGAACACTCCGCATCGAAATACATCGATTTACGTAATAAAATCCCCATGTAAATTTTTTACGGAATTTGAAAAAAACGTAAGGTTAACCCCTTTGAAGTTTTTTGACCCCAAAAAATGAAAGTACGAAATCTCCAGCTTTTTTCGCGTTTTCTGATGTAGATTTTGCAGAAAATTCGATTGGCGCACGTAGTTTTCCCGTAACTATGATCTTTATTATTTTATTTTGTTTTAAACTTTACAAAATAGGTGCAGATTTCGCTCGATCTTATTCTTAATTTTGCTCCGGTTTTGTAAACTTCCCGCAGCCCCAAGCGTATTTTTCGAACACTCCGCATCGAAATACATCGATTTACGTAATAAAATCCCCATGTAAATTTTTTACGGATTTTGAAAAAAACGTAAGGTTAACCCCTTTGAAGTTTTTTGACCCCAAAAAATGAAAGTACGAAATATCCAGCTTTATTCGCGTTTTCTGATGTAGATTTTGCAGAAAATTCGATTGGCGCACGTAGTTTTCCCGTAACTATGATATTAATTATTTTATTTTGTTTTAAACTTTACAAAATAGGTGCAGATTTCGCTCGATCTTATTCTTAATTTTTCTCCGGTTTTGTAAACTTCCCGCAGCCCCAGGCGTATTTTTCGAACACTCCGCATCGAAATACATCGATTTACGTAATAAAATCCCCATGTAAATTTTTTACGGATTTTGAAAAAAACGTAAGGTTAACCCCTTTGAAGTTTTTTGACCCCAAAAAATGAAAGTACGAAATCTCCAGCTTTATTCGCGTTTTCTGATGTAGATTTTGCAGAAAATTCGATTGGCGCACGTAGTTTTCCCGTAACTATGATATTAATTATTTTATTTTGTTTTAAACTTTACAAAATAGGTGCAGATTTCGCTCGATCTTATTCTTAATTTTTCACCGGTTTTGTAAACTTCCCGCAGCCCCAGGCGTATTTTTCGAACACTCCGCATCGAAATACATCGATTTACGTAATAAAATCCCCATGTAAATTTTTTACGGATTTTGAAAAAAACGTAAGGTTAACCCCTATGAAGTTTTTTGACCCCATAAAATGAAAGTACGAAATCTCCAGCTTTATTCGCGTTTTCTGATGTAGATTTTCCAGAAAATTCGATTGGCGCACGTAGTTTTCCCGTAACTATGATATTAATTATTTTATTTTGTTTTATTCTTTACAAAATAGGTGCAGATTTCGCTCGATCTTATTCTTAATTTTTCTCCGGTTTTGTAAACTTCCCGCAGCCCCAAGCGTATTTTTCGAACACTCCGCATCGAAATACATCGATTTACGTAATAAAATCCCCATGTAAATTTTTTACGGATTTTGAAAAAAACGTAAGCTTAACCCCTTTGAAGTTTTTGACCCCAAAAAATGAAAGTACGAAATCTCCAGCTTTTTTCGCGTTTTCTGATGTAGATTTTGCAGAAAATTCGATTGGCGCACGTAGTTTTCCCGTAACTATGATATTTATTATTTTATTTTGTTTTAAACTTTACAAAATAGGTGCAGATTTCGCTCAATCTTATTCTTAATTTTTCTCCGGTTTTGTAAACTTCCCGCAGCCCCAGGCGTATTTTTCGAACACTACGCATCGAAATACATCGATTTACGTAATAAAATCCCCATGTAAATTTTTTACGGATTTTGAAAAAAACGTAAGGTTAACCCCTTTGAAGTTTTTTGACCCCAAAAAATGAAAGTACGAAATCTCCAGCTTTTTTCCCGTTTTCTGATGTAGATTTTGCAGAAAATACGATTGGCGCACGTAGTTTTCCCGTAACTATGATATTTATTATTTTATTTTGTTTTAAACTTTACAAAATAGGTGCAGATTTCGCTCGATCTTATTCTTAATTTTTCTCCGGTTTTGTAAACTTCCCGCAGCCCCAGGCGTATTTTTCGAACACTCCGCATCGAAATACATCGATTTACGTAATAAAATCCCCATGTAATTTTTTTACGGATTTTGAAAAAAACGTAAGGTTAACCCCTTTGAAGTTTTTTGACCCCAAAAAATGAAAGTACGAAATCTCCAGCTTCTTTCGCGTTTTCTGATGTAGATTTTGCAGAAAATTCGATTGGCGCACGTAGTTTTCCCGTAACTATGATATTTATTATTTTATTTTGTTTTAAACTTTACAAAATAGGTGCAGATTTCGCTCGATCTTATTCTTAATTTTTCTCCGGTTTTGTAAACTTCCCGCAGCCCCAGGCGTATTTTTCGAACACTCCGCATCGAAATACATCGATTTACGTAATAAAATCCCCATGTAAATTTTTTACGGATTTTGAAAAAAACGTAAGGTTAACCTCTTTGAAGTTTTTTGACCCCAAAAAATGAAAGTACGAAATCTCCAGCTTTTTTCGCGTTTTCTGATGTAGATTTTGCAGAAAATTCGATTGGCGCACGTAGTTTTCCCGTAACTATGATATTTATTATTTTATTTTGTTTTAAACTTTACAAAATAGGTGCAGATTTCGCTCGATCTTATTCTTAATTTTTCTCCGGTTTTGTAAACTTCCCGCAGCCCCAGGCGTATTTTTCGAACACTCCGCATCGAAATACATCGATTTACGTAATAAAATCCCCATGTAAATTTTTTACGGATTTTAAAAAAAACGTAAGGTTAACCCCTTTGAAGTTTTTTGACCCCAAAAAATGAAAGTACGAAATCTCCAGCTTTTTTCGCGTTTTCTGATGTAGATTTTGCAGAAAATTCGATTGGCGCACGTAGTTTTCCCGTAACTATGATATTTATTATTTTATTTTGTTTTAAACTTTACAAAATAGGTGCAGATTTCGCTCGATCTTATTTTTAATTTTTCTCCGGTTTTGTAAACTTCCCGCAGCCCCAGGCATATTTTTCGAACACTCCGCATCGAAATACATCGATTTACGTAATAAAATCCCCATGTAAATTTTTTACGGATTTTGAAAAAAACGTAAGGTTAACCCCTTTGAAGTTTTTTGACCCCAAAAAATGAAAGTACGAAATCTCCAGCTTTTTTCGCGTTTTCTGATGTAGATTTTGCAGAAAATTCGATTGGCGCACGTAGTTTTCCCGTAACTATGATATTTATTATTTTATTTTGTTTTAAACTTTACAAAATAGGTGCAGATTTCGCTCGATCTTATTCTTAATTTTTCTCCGGTTTTGTAAACTTCCCGCAGCCCCAGGCGTATTTTTCGAACACTCCGCATCGAAATACATCGATTTACGTAATAAAATCCCCATGTAATTTTTTTACGGATTTTGAAAAAAACGTAAGGTTAACCCCTTTGAAGTTTTTTGACCCCAAAAAATGAAAGTACGAAATCTCCAGCTTCTTTCGCGTTTTCTGATGTAGATTTTGCAGAAAATTCGATTGGCGCACGTAGTTTTCCCGTAACTATGATATTTATTATTTTATTTTGTTTTAAACTTTACAAAATAGGTGCAGATTTCGCTCGATCTTATTTTTAATTTTTCTCCGGTTTTGTAAACTTCCCGCAGCCCCAGGCGTATTTTTCGAACACTCCGCATCGAAATACATCGATTTACGTAATAAAATCCCCATGTAATTTTTTTACGGATTTTGAAAAAAACGTAAGGTTAACCCCTTTGAAGTTTTTTGACCCCAAAAAATGAAAGTACGAAATCTCCAGCTTCTTTCGCGTTTTCTGATGTAGATTTTGCAGAAAATTCGATTGGCGCACGTAGTTTTCCCGTAACTATGATATTTATTATTTTATTTTGTTTTAAACTTTACAAAATAGGTGCAGATTTCGCTCGATCTTATTCTTAATTTTTCTCCGGTTTTGTAAACTTCCCGCAGCCCCAGGCATATTTTTCGAACACTCCGCATCGAAATACATCGATTTACGTAATAAAATCCCCATGTAAATTTTTTACGGATTTTGAAAAAAACGTAAGGTTAACCCCTTTGAAGTTTTTTGACCCCAAAAAATGAAAGTACGAAATCTCCAGCTTTTTTCGCGTTTTCTGATGTAGCTTTTGCAGAAAATTCGATTGGCGCACGTAGTTTTCCCGTAACTATGATATTTATTATTTTATTTTGTTTTAAACTTTACAAAATAGGTGCAGATTTCGCTCGATCTTATTCTTAATTTTTCTCCGGTTTTGTAAACTTCCCGCAGCCCCAGGCGTATTTTTCGAACACTCCGCATCGAAATACATCGATTTACGTAATAAAATCCCCATGTAAATTTTTTACGGATTTTGAAAAAAACGTAAGGTTAACCCCTTTGAAGTTTTTTGACCCCAAAAAATGAAAGTACGAAATCTCCAGCTTTTTTCGCGTTTTCTGATGTAGATTTTGCAGAAAATTCGATTGGCGCACGTAGTTTTCCCGTAACTATGATATTTATTATTTTATTTTGTTTTAAACTTTACAAAATAGGTGCAGATTTCGCTCGATCTTATTTTTAATTTTTCTCCGGTTTTGTAAACTTCCCGCAGCCCCAGGCGTATTTTTCGAACACTCCGCATCGAAATACATCGATTTACGTAATAAAATCCCCATGTAAATTTTTTACGGATTTTGAAAAAAACGTAAGGTTAACCCCTTTGAAGTTTTTTGACCCCAAAAAATGAAAGTACGAAATCTCCAGCTTTTTTCGCGTTTTCTGATGTAGATTTTGCAGAAAATTCGATTGGCGCACGTAGTTTTCCCGTAACTATGATATTTATTATTTTATTTTGTTTTAAACTTTACAAAATAGGTGCAGATTTCGCTCGATCTTATTCTTAATTTTTCTCCGGTTTTGTAAACTTCCCGCAGCCCCAGGCGTATTTTTCGAACACTCCGCATCGAAATACATCGATTTACGTAATAAAATCCCCATGTAAATTTTTTACGGATTTTAAAAAAAACGTAAGGTTAACCCCTTTGAAGTTTTTTGACCCCAAAAAATGAAAGTACGAAATCTCCAGCTTCTTTCGCGTTTTCTGATGTAGATTTTGCAGAAAATTCGATTGGCGCACGTAGTTTTCCCGTAACTATGATATTTATTATTTTATTTTGTTTTAAACTTTACAAAATAGGTGCAGATTTCGCTCGATCTTATTCTTAATTTTTCTCCGGTTTTGTAAATTTCCCGCAGCCCGAGGCGTATTTTTCGAACACTCCGCATCGAAATACATCGATTTACGTAATAAAATCCCCATGTAAATTTTTTACGGATTTTGAAAAAAACGTAAGGTTAACCTCTTTGAAGTTTTTTGACCCCAAAAAATGAAAGTACGAAATCTCCAGCTTTTTTCGCGTTTTCTGATGTAGATTTTGCAGAAAATTCGATTGGCGCACGTAGTTTTCCCGTAACTATGATATTTATTATTTTATTTTGTTTTAAACTTTACAAAATAGGTGCAGATTTCGCTCGATCTTATTCTTAATTTTTCTCCGGTTTTGTAAACTTCCCGCAGCCCCAGGCGTATTTTTCGAACACTCCGCATCGAAATACATCGATTTACGTAATAAAATCCCCATGTAAATTTTTTACGGATTTTAAAAAAAACGTAAGGTTAACCCCTTTGAAGTTTTTTGACCCCAAAAAATGAAAGTACGAAATCTCCAGCTTTTTTCGCGTTTTCTGATGTAGATTTTGCAGAAAATTCGATTGGCGCACGTAGTTTTCCCGTAACTATGATATTTATTATTTTATTTTGTTTTAAACTTTACAAAATAGGTGCAGATTTCGCTCGATCTTATTTTTAATTTTTCTCCGGTTTTGTAAACTTCCCGCAGCCCCAGGCATATTTTTCGAACACTCCGCATCGAAATACATCGATTTACGTAATAAAATCCCCATGTAAATTTTTTACGGATTTTGAAAAAAACGTAAGGTTAACCCCTTTGAAGTTTTTTGACCCCAAAAAATGAAAGTACGAAATCTCCAGCTTTTTTCGCGTTTTCTGATGTAGCTTTTGCAGAAAATTCGATTGGCGCACGTAGTTTTCCCGTAACTATGATATTTATTATTTTATTTTGTTTTAAACTTTACAAAATAGGTGCAGATTTCGCTCGATCTTATTCTTAATTTTTCTCCGGTTTTGTAAACTTCCCGCAGCCCCAGGCGTATTTTTCGAACACTCCGCATCGAAATACATCGATTTACGTAATAAAATCCCCATGTAAATTTTTTACGGATTTTGAAAAAAACGTAAGGTTAACCCCTTTGAAGTTTTTTGACCCCAAAAAATGAAAGTACGAAATCTCCAGCTTTTTTCGCGTTTTCTGATGTAGATTTTGCAGAAAATTCGATTGGCGCACGTAGTTTTCCCGTAACTATGATATTTATTATTTTATTTTGTTTTAAACTTTACAAAATAGGTGCAGATTTCGCTCGATCTTATTTTTAATTTTTCTCCGGTTTTGTAAACTTCCCGCAGCCCCAGGCGTATTTTTCGAACACTCCGCATCGAAATACATCGATTTACGTAATAAAATCCCCATGTAAATTTTTTACGGATTTTGAAAAAAACGTAAGGTTAACCCCTTTGAAGTTTTTTGACCCCAAAAAATGAAAGTACGAAATCTCCAGCTTTTTTCGCGTTTTCTGATGTAGATTTTGCAGAAAATTCGATTGGCGCACGTAGTTTTCCCGTAACTATGATATTTATTATTTTATTTTGTTTTAAACTTTACAAAATAGGTGCAGATTTCGCTCGATCTTATTCTTAATTTTTCTCCGGTTTTGTAAACTTCCCGCAGCCCCAGGCGTATTTTTCGAACACTCCGCATCGAAATACATCGATTTACGTAATAAAATCCCCATGTAATTTTTTTACGGATTTTGAAAAAAACGTAAGGTTAACCCCTTTGAAGTTTTTTGACCCCAAAAAATGAAAGTACGAAATCTCCAGCTTCTTTCGCGTTTTCTGATGTAGATTTTGCAGAAAATTCGATTGGCGCACGTAGTTTTCCCGTAACTATGATATTTATTATTTTATTTTGTTTTAAACTTTACAAAATAGGTGCAGATTTCGCTCGATCTTATTCTTAATTTTTCTCCGGTTTTGTAAACTTCCCGCAGCCCCAGGCGTATTTTTCGAACACTCCGCATCGAAATACATCGATTTACGTAATAAAATCCCCATGTAAATTTTTTACGGATTTTGAAAAAAACGTAAGGTTAACCTCTTTGAAGTTTTTTGACCCCAAAAAATGAAAGTACGAAATCTCCAGCTTTTTTCGCGTTTTCTGATGTAGATTTTGCAGAAAATTCGATTGGCGCACGTAGTTTTCCCGTAACTATGATATTTATTATTTTATTTTGTTTTAAACTTTACAAAATAGGTGCAGATTTCGCTCGATCTTATTCTTAATTTTTCTCCGGTTTTGTAAACTTCCCGCAGCCCCAGGCGTATTTTTCGAACACTCCGCATCGAAATACATTGATTTACGTAATAAAATCCCCATGTAAATTTTTTACGGATTTTAAAAAAAACGTAAGGTTAACCCCTTTGAAGTTTTTTGACCCCAAAAAATGAAAGTACGAAATCTCCAGCTTTTTTCGCGTTTTCTGATGTAGATTTTGCAGAAAATTCGATTGGCGCACGTAGTTTTCCCGTAACTATGATATTTATTATTTTATTTTGTTTTAAACTTTACAAAATAGGTGCAGATTTCGCTCGATCTTATTTTTAATTTTTCTCCGGTTTTGTAAACTTCCCGCAGCCCCAGGCGTATTTTTCGAACACTCCGCATCGAAATACATCGATTTACGTAATAAAATCCCCATGTAAATTTTTTACGGATTTTGAAAAAAACGTAAGGTTAACCCCTTTGAAGTTTTTTGACCCCAAAAAATGAAAGTACGAAATCTCCAGCTTTTTTCGCGTTTTCTGATGTAGATTTTGCAGAAAATTCGATTGGCGCACGTAGTTTTCCCGTAACTATGATATTTATTATTTTATTTTGTTGTAAAGTTTACAAAATAGGTGCAGATTTCGCTCGATCTTATTCTTAATTTTTCTCCGGTTTTGTAAACTTCCCGCAGCCCCAGGCGTATTTTTCGAACACTCCGCATCGAAATACATCGATTTACGTAATAAAATCCCCATGTAATTTTTTTACGGATTTTGAAAAAAACGTAAGGTTAACCCCTTTGAAGTTTTTTGACCCCAAAAAATGAAAGTACGAAATCTCCAGCTTCTTTCGCGTTTTCTGATGTAGATTTTGCAGAAAATTCGATTGGCGCACGTAGTTTTCCCGTAACTATGATATTTATTATTTTATTTTGTTTTAAACTTTACAAAATAGGTGCAGATTTCGCTCGATCTTATTCTTAATTTTTCTCCGGTTTTGTAAACTTCCCGCAGCCCCAGGCGTATTTTTCGAACACTCCGCATCGAAATACATCGATTTACGTAATAAAATCCCCATGTAAATTTTTTACGGATTTTAAAAAAAACGTAAGGTTAACCCCTTTGAAGTTTTTTGACCCCAAAAAATGAAAGTACGAAATCTCCAGCTTTTTTCGCGTTTTCTGATGTAGATTTTGCAGAAAATTCGATTGGCGCACGTAGTTTTCCCGTAACTATGATATTTATTATTTTATTTTGTTTTAAACTTTACAAAATAGGTGCAGATTTCGCTCGATCTTATTTTTAATTTTTCTCCGGTTTTGTAAACTTCCCGCAGCCCCAGGCATATTTTTCGAACACTCCGCATCGAAATACATCGATTTACGTAATAAAATCCCCATGTAAATTTTTTACGGATTTTGAAAAAAACGTAAGGTTAACCCCTTTGAAGTTTTTTGACCCCAAAAAATGAAAGTACGAAATCTCCAGCTTTTTTCGCGTTTTCTGATGTAGATTTTGCAGAAAATTCGATTGGCGCACGTAGTTTTCCCGTAACTATGATATTTATTATTTTATTTTGTTTTAAACTTTACAAAATAGGTGCAGATTTCGCTCGATCTTATTCTTAATTTTTCTCCGGTTTTGTAAACTTCCCGCAGCCCCAGGCGTATTTTTCGAACACTCCGCATCGAAATACATCGATTTACGTAATAAAATCCCCATGTAAATTTTTTACGGATTTTGAAAAAAACGTAAGGTTAACCCCTTTGAAGTTTTTTGACCCCAAAAAATGAAAGTACGAAATCTCCAGCTTTTTTCGCGTTTTCTGATGTAGATTTTGCAGAAAATTCGATTGGCGCACGTAGTTTTCCCGTAACTATGATATTTATTATTTTATTTTGTTTTAAACTTTACAAAATAGGTGCAGATTTCGCTCGATCTTATTCTTAATTTTTCTCCGGTTTTGTAAACTTCCCGCAGCCCCAAGCGTATTTTTCGAACACTCCGCATCGAAATACATCGATTTACGTAATAAAATCCCCATGTAAATTTTTTACGGATTTTAAAAAAAACGTAAGGTTAACCCCTTTGAAGTTTTTTGACCCCAAAAAATGAAAGTACGAAATCTCCAGCTTTTTTCGCGTTTTCTGATGTAGATTTTGCAGAAAATTCGATTGGCGCACGTAGTTTTCCCGTAACTATGATATTTATTATTTTATTTTGTTTTAAACTTTACAAAATAGGTGCAGATTTCGCTCGATCTTATTTTTAATTTTTCTCCGGTTTTGTAAACTTCCCGCAGCCCCAGGCATATTTTTCGAACACTCCGCATCGAAATACATCGATTTACGTAATAAAATCCCCATGTAAATTTTTTACGGATTTTGAAAAAAACGTAAGGTTAACCCCTTTGAAGTTTTTTGACCCCAAAAAATGAAAGTACGAAATCTCCAGCTTTTTTCGCGTTTTCTGATGTAGATTTTGCAGAAAATTCGATTGGCGCACGTAGTTTTCCCGTAACTATGATATTTATTATTTTATTTTGTTTTAAACTTTACAAAATAGGTGCAGATTTCGCTCGATCTTATTCTTAATTTTTCTCCGGTTTTGTAAACTTCCCGCAGCCCCAGGCGTATTTTTCGAACACTCCGCATCGAAATACATCGATTTACGTAATAAAATCCCCATGTAAATTTTTTACGGATTTTGAAAAAAACGTAAGGTTAACCCCTTTGAAGTTTTTTGACCCCAAAAAATGAAAGTACGAAATCTCCAGCTTTTTTCGCGTTTTCTGATGTAGATTTTGCAGAAAATTCGATTGGCGCACGTAGTTTTCCCGTAACTATGATATTTATTATTTTATTTTGTTTTAAACTTTACAAAATAGGTGCAGATTTCGCTCGATCTTATTCTTAATTTTTCTCCGGTTTTGTAAACTTCCCGCAGCCCCAGGCGTATTTTTCGAACACTCCGCATCGAAATACATCGATTTACGTAATAAAATCCCCATGTAAATTTTTTACGGATTTTGAAAAAAACGTAAGGTTAACCCCTTTGAAGTTTTTTGACCCCAAAAAATGAAAGTACGAAATCTCCAGCTTTTTTCGCGTTTTCTGATGTAGATTTTGCAGAAAATTCGATTGGCGCACGCAGTTTTCCCGTAACTATGATATTTATTATTTTATTTTGTTTTAAACTTTACAAAATAGGTGCAGATTTCGCTCGATCTTATTCTTAATTTTTCTCCGGTTTTGTAAACTTCCCGCAGCCCCAGGCGTATTTTTCGAACACTCCGCATCGAAATACATCGATTTACGTAATAAAATCCCCATGTAAATTTTTTACGGATTTTGAAAAAAACGTAAGGTTAACCCCTTTGAAGTTTTTTGACCCCAAAAAATGAAAGTACGAAATCTCCAGCTTTTTTCGCGTTTTCTGATGTAGATTTTGCAGAAAATTCGATTGGCGCACGTAGTTTTCCCGTAACTATGATATTTATTATTTTATTTTGTTGTAAAGTTTACAAAATAGGTGCAGATTTCGCTCGATCTTATTCTTAATTTTTCTCCGGTTTTGTAAACTTCCCGCAGCCCCAGGCGTATTTTTCGAACACTCCGCATCGAAATACATCGATTTACGTAATAAAATCCCCATGTAAATTTTTTACGGATTTTGAAAAAAACGTAAGGTTAACCCCTTTGAAGTTTTTTGACCCCAAAAAATGAAAGTACGAAATCTCCAGCTTTTTTCGCGTTTTCTGATGTAGATTTTGCAGAAAATTCGATTGGCGCACGCAGTTTTCCCGTAACTATGATATTTATTATTTTATTTTGTTTTAAACTTTACAAAATAGGTGCAGATTTCGCTCGATCTTATTCTTAATTTTTCTCCGGTTTTGTAAACTTCCCGCAGCCCCAGGCGTATTTTTCGAACACTCCGCATCGAAATACATCGATTTACGTAATAAAATCCCCATGTAAATTTTTTACGGATTTTGAAAAAAACGTAAGGTTAACCCCTTTGAAGTTTTTTGACCCCAAAAAATGAAAGTACGAAATCTCCAGCTTTTTTCGCGTTTTCTGATGTAGATTTTGCAGAAAATTCGATTGGCGCACGTAGTTTTCCCGTAACTATGATATTTATTATTTTATTTTGTTGTAAAGTTTACAAAATAGGTGCAGATTTCGCTCGATCTTATTCTTAATTTTTCTCCGGTTTTGTAAACTTCCCGCAGCCCCAGGCGTATTTTTCGAACACTCCGCATCGAAATACATCGATTTACGTAATAAAATCCCCATGTAATTTTTTTACGGATTTTGAAAAAAACGTAAGGTTAACCCCTTTGAAGTTTTTTGACCCCAAAAAATGAAAGTACGAAATCTCCAGCTTCTTTCGCGTTTTCTGATGTAGATTTTGCAGAAAATTCGATTGGCGCACGTAGTTTTCCCGTAACTATGATATTTATTATTTTATTTTGTTTTAAACTTTACAAAATAGGTGCAGATTTCGCTCGATCTTATTCTTAATTTTTCTCCGGTTTTGTAAATTTCCCGCAGCCCGAGGCGTATTTTTCGAACACTCCGCATCGAAATACATCGATTTACGTAATAAAATCCCCATGTAAATTTTTTACGGATTTTGAAAAAAACGTAAGGTTAACCTCTTTGAAGTTTTTTGACCCCAAAAAATTAAAGTACGAAATCTCCAGCTTTTTTCGCGTTTTCTGATGTAGATTTTGCAGAAAATTCGATTGGCGCACGTAGTTTTCCCGTAACTATGATATTTATTATTTTATTTTGTTTTAAACTTTACAAAATAGGTGCAGATTTCGCTCGATCTTATTCTTAATTTTTCTCCGGTTTTGTAAACTTCCCGCAGCCCCAGGCGTATTTTTCGAACACTCCGCATCGAAATACATCGATTTACGTAATAAAATCCCCATGTAAATTTTTTACGGATTTTAAAAAAAACGTAAGGTTAACCCCTTTGAAGTTTTTTGACCCCAAAAAATGAAAGTACGAAATCTCCAGCTTTTTTCGCGTTTTCTGATGTAGATTTTGCAGAAAATTCGATTGGCGCACGTAGTTTTCCCGTAACTATGATATTTATTATTTTATTTTGTTTTAAACTTTACAAAATAGGTGCAGATTTCGCTCGATCTTATTCTTAATTTTTCTCCGGTTTTGTAAACTTCCCGCAGCCCCAGGCGTATTTTTCGAACACTCCGCATCGAAATACATCGATTTACGTAATAAAATCCCCATGTAAATTTTTTACGGATTTTAAAAAAAACGTAAGGTTAACCCCTTTGAAGTTTTTTGACCCCAAAAAATGAAAGTACGAAATCTCCAGCTTTTTTCGCGTTTTCTGATGTAGATTTTGCAGAAAATTCGATTGGCGCACGTAGTTTTCCCGTAACTATGATATTTATTATTTTATTTTGTTTTAAACTTTACAAAATAGGTGCAGATTTCGCTCGATCTTATTTTTAATTTTTCTCCGGTTTTGTAAACTTCCCGCAGCCCCAGGCATATTTTTCGAACACTCCGCATCGAAATACATCGATTTACGTAATAAAATCCCCATGTAAATTTTTTACGGATTTTGAAAAAAACGTAAGGTTAACCCCTTTGAAGTTTTTTGACCCCAAAAAATGAAAGTACGAAATCTCCAGCTTTTTTCGCGTTTTCTGATGTAGATTTTGCAGAAAATTCGATTGGCGCACGTAGTTTTCCCGTAACTATGATATTTATTATTTTATTTTGTTTTAAACTTTACAAAATAGGTGCAGATTTCGCTCGATCTTATTCTTAATTTTTCTCCGGTTTTGTAAACTTCCCGCAGCCCCAGGCGTATTTTTCGAACACTCCGCATCGAAATACATCGATTTACGTAATAAAATCCCCATGTAAATTTTTTACGGATTTTGAAAAAAACGTAAGGTTAACCCCTTTGAAGTTTTTTGACCCCAAAAAATGAAAGTACGAAATCTCCAGCTTTTTTCGCGTTTTCTGATGTAGATTTTGCAGAAAATTCGATTGGCGCACGTAGTTTTCCCGTAACTATGATATTTATTATTTTATTTTGTTTTAAACTTTACAAAATAGGTGCAGATTTCGCTCGATCTTATTCTTAATTTTTCTCCGGTTTTGTAAACTTCCCGCAGCCCCAGGCGTATTTTTCGAACACTCCGCATCGAAATACATCGATTTACGTAATAAAATCCCCATGTAAATTTTTTACGGATTTTGAAAAAAACGTAAGGTTAACCCCTTTGAAGTTTTTTGACCCCAAAAAATGAAAGTACGAAATCTCCAGCTTTTTTCGCGTTTTCTGATGTAGATTTTGCAGAAAATTCGATTGGCGCACGTAGTTTTCCCGTAACTATGATATTTATTATTTTATTTTGTTTTAAACTTTACAAAATAGGTGCAGATTTCGCTCGATCTTATTCTTAATTTTTCTCCGGTTTTGTAAACTTCCCGCAGCCCCAGGCGTATTTTTCGAACACTCCGCATCGAAATACATCGATTTACGTAATAAAATCCCCATGTAAATTTTTTACGGATTTTGAAAAAAACGTAAGGTTAACCCCTTTGAAGTTTTTTGACCCCAAAAAATGAAAGTACGAAATCTCCAGCTTTTTTCGCGTTTTCTGATGTAGATTTTGCAGAAAATTCGATTGGCGCACGTAGTTTTCCCGTAACTATGATATTTATTATTTTATTTTGTTTTAAACTTTACAAAATAGGTGCAGATTTCGCTCGATCTTATTTTTAATTTTTCTCCGGTTTTGTAAACTTCCCGCAGCCCCAGGCGTATTTTTCGAACACTCCGCATCGAAATACATCGATTTACGTAATAAAATCCCCATGTAAATTTTTTACGGATTTTGAAAAAAACGTAAGGTTAACCCCTTTGAAGTTTTTTGACCCCAAAAAATGAAAGTACGAAATCTCCAGCTTTTTTCGCGTTTTCTGATGTAGATTTTGCAGAAAATTCGATTGGCGCACGTAGTTTTCCCGTAACTATGATATTTATTATTTTATTTTGTTTTAAACTTTACAAAATAGGTGCAGATTTCGCTCGATCTTATTCTTAATTTTTCTCCGGTTTTGTAAACTTCCCGCAGCCCCAGGCGTATTTTTCGAACACTCCGCATCGAAATACATCGATTTACGTAATAAAATCCCCATGTAATTTTTTTACGGATTTTGAAAAAAACGTAAGGTTAACCCCTTTGAAGTTTTTTGACCCCAAAAAATGAAAGTACGAAATCTCCAGCTTCTTTCGCGTTTTCTGATGTAGATTTTGCAGAAAATTCGATTGGCGCACGTAGTTTTCCCGTAACTATGATATTTATTATTTTATTTTGTTTTAAACTTTACAAAATAGGTGCAGATTTCGCTCGATCTTATTCTTAATTTTTCTCCGGTTTTGTAAACTTCCCGCAGCCCCAGGCGTATTTTTCGAACACTCCGCATCGAAATACATCGATTTACGTAATAAAATCCCCATGTAAATTTTTTACGGATTTTGAAAAAAACGTAAGGTTAACCTCTTTGAAGTTTTTTGACCCCAAAAAATGAAAGTACGAAATCTCCAGCTTTTTTCGCGTTTTCTGATGTAGATTTTGCAGAAAATTCGATTGGCGCACGTAGTTTTCCCGTAACTATGATATTTATTATTTTATTTTGTTTTAAACTTTACAAAATAGGTGCAGATTTCGCTCGATCTTATTTTTAATTTTTCTCCGGTTTTGTAAACTTCCCGCAGCCCCAGGCGTATTTTTCGAACACTCCGCATCGAAATACATCGATTTACGTAATAAAATCCCCATGTAAATTTTTTACGGATTTTGAAAAAAACGTAAGGTTAACCCCTTTGAAGTTTTTTGACCCCAAAAAATGAAAGTACGAAATCTCCAGCTTTTTTCGCGTTTTCTGATGTAGATTTTGCAGAAAATTCGATTGGCGCACGTAGTTTTCCCGTAACTATGATATTTATTATTTTATTTTGTTGTAAAGTTTACAAAATAGGTGCAGATTTCGCTCGATCTTATTCTTAATTTTTCTCCGGTTTTGTAAACTTCCCGCAGCCCCAGGCGTATTTTTCGAACACTCCGCATCGAAATACATCGATTTACGTAATAAAATCCCCATGTAATTTTTTTACGGATTTTGAAAAAAACGTAAGGTTAACCCCTTTGAAGTTTTTTGACCCCAAAAAATGAAAGTACGAAATCTCCAGCTTCTTTCGCGTTTTCTGATGTAGATTTTGCAGAAAATTCGATTGGCGCACGTAGTTTTCCCGTAACTATGATATTTATTATTTTATTTTGTTTTAAACTTTACAAAATAGGTGCAGATTTCGCTCGATCTTATTCTTAATTTTTCTCCGGTTTTGTAAATTTCCCGCAGCCCGAGGCGTATTTTTCGAACACTCCGCATCGAAATACATCGATTTACGTAATAAAATCCCCATGTAAATTTTTTACGGATTTTGAAAAAAACGTAAGGTTAACCTCTTTGAAGTTTTTTGACCCCAAAAAATGAAAGTACGAAATCTCCAGCTTTTTTCGCGTTTTCTGATGTAGATTTTGCAGAAAATTCGATTGGCGCACGTAGTTTTCCCGTAACTATGATATTTATTATTTTATTTTGTTTTAAACTTTACAAAATAGGTGCAGATTTCGCTCGATCTTATTCTTAATTTTTCTCCGGTTTTGTAAACTTCCCGCAGCCCCAGGCGTATTTTTCGAACACTCCGCATCGAAATACATCGATTTACGTAATAAAATCCCCATGTAAATTTTTTACGGATTTTGAATAAAACGTAAGGTTAACCCCTTTGAAGTTTTTTGACCCCAAAAAATGAAAGTACGAAATCTCCAGCTTTTTTCGCGTTTTCTGATGTAGCTTTTGCAGAAAATTCGATTGGCGCACGTAGTTTTCCCGTAACTATGATATTTATTATTTTATTTTGTTTTAAACTTTACAAAATAGGTGCAGATTTCGCTCGATCTTATTCTTAATTTTTCTCCGGTTTTGTAAACTTCCCGCAGCCCCAGGCGTATTTTTCGAACACTCCGCATCGAAATACATCGATTTACGTAATAAAATCCCCATGTAAATTTTTTACGGATTTTGAAAAAAACGTAAGGTTAACCCCTTTGAAGTTTTTTGACCCCAAAAAATGAAAGTACGAAATCTCCAGCTTTTTTCGCGTTTTCTGATGTAGATTTTGCAGAAAATTCGATTGGCGCACGTAGTTTTCCCGTAACTATGATATTTATTATTTTATTTTGTTTTAAACTTTACAAAATAGGTGCAGATTTCGCTCGATCTTATTCTTAATTTTTCTCCGGTTTTGTAAACTTCCCGCAGCCCCAGGCGTATTTTTCGAACACTCCGCATCGAAATACATCGATTTACGTAATAAAATCCCCATGTAAATTTTTTACGGATTTTGAAAAAAACGTAAGGTTAACCCCTTTGAAGTTTTTTGACCCCAAAAAATGAAAGTACGAAATCTCCAGCTTTTTTCGCGTTTTCTGATGTAGATTTTGCAGAAAATTCGATTGGCGCACGCAGTTTTCCCGTAACTATGATATTTATTATTTTATTTTGTTTTAAACTTTACAAAATAGGTGCAGATTTCGCTCGATCTTATTCTTAATTTTTCTCCGGTTTTGTAAACTTCCCGCAGCCCCAGGCGTATTTTTCGAACACTCCGCATCGAAATACATCGATTTACGTAATAAAATCCCCATGTAAATTTTTTACGGATTTTGAAAAAAACGTAAGGTTAACCCCTTTGAAGTTTTTTGACCCCAAAAAATGAAAGTACGAAATCTCCAGCTTTTTTCGGGTTTTCTGATGTAGATTTTGCAGAAAATTCGATTGGCGCACGTAGTTTTCCCGTAACTATGATATTTATTATTTTATTTTGTTTTAAACTTTACAAAATAGGTGCAGATTTCGCTCGATCTTATTCTTAATTTTTCTCCGGTTTTGTAAACTTCCCGCAGCCCCAGGCGTATTTTTCGAACACTCCGCATCGAAATACATCGATTTACGTAATAAAATCCCCATGTAAATTTTTTACGGATTTTGAAAAAAACGTAAGGTTAACCCCTTTGAAGTTTTTTGACCCCAAAAAATGAAAGTACGAAATCTCCAGCTTTCTTCGCGTTTTCTGATGTAGATTTTGCAGATAATTCGATTGGCGCACGTAGTTTTCCCGTAACTATGATATTTATTATTTTATTTTGTTTTAAACTTTACAAAATAGGTGCAGATTTCGCTCGATCTTATTCTTAATTTTTCTCCGGTTTTGTAAACTTCCCGCAGCCCCAGGCGTATTTTTCGAACACTCCGCATCGAAATACATCGATTTACGTAATAAAATCCCCATGTAAATTTTTTACGGATTTTGAAAAAAACGTAAGGTTAACCCCTTTGTAGTTTTTTGACCCCAAAAAATGAAAGTACGAAATCTCCAGCTTTTTTCGCGTTTTCTGATGTAGATTTTGCAGAAAATTCGATTGGCGCACGTAGTTTTCCCGTAACTATGATATTTATTATTTTATTTTGTTTTAAACTTTACAAAATAGGTGCAGATTTCGCTCGATCTTATTCTTAATTTTTCTCCGGTTTTGTAAACTTCCCGCAGCCCCAGGCGTATTTTTCGAACACTCCGCATCGAAATACATCGATTTACGTAATAAAATCCCCATGTAAATTTTTTACGGATTTTGAAAAAAACGTAAGGTTAACCCCTTTGAAGTTTTTTGACCCCAAAAAATGAAAGTACGAAATCTCCAGCTTTTTTCGCGTTTTCTGATGTAGATTTTGCAGAAAATTCGATTGGCGCACGTAGTTTTCCCGTAACTATGATATTTATTATTTTATTTTGTTTTAAACTTTACAAAATAGGTGCAGATTTCGCTCGATCTTATTCTTAATTTTACTCCGGTTTTGTAAACTTCCCGCAGCCCCAGGCGTATTTTTCGAACACTCCGCATCGAAATACATCGATTTACGTAATAAAATCCCCATGTAAATTTTTTACGGATTTTGAAAAAAACGTAAGGTTAACCCCTTTGAAGTTTTTTGACCCCAAAAAATGAAAGTACGAAATCTCCAGCTTTTTTCCCGTTTTCTGATGTAGATTTTGCAGATAATTCGATTGGCGCACGTAGTTTTCCCGTAACTATGATATTTATTATTTTATTTTGTTTTAAACTTTACAAAATAGGTGCAGATTTCGCTCGATCTTATTCTTAATTTTTCTCCGGTTTTGTAAACTTCCCGCAGCCCCAGGCGTATTTTTCGAACACTCCGCATCGAAATACATCGATTTACGTAATAAAATCCCCATGTAAATTTTTTACGGATTTTGAAAAAAACGTAAGGTTAACCCCTTTGAAGTTTTTTGACCCCAAAAAATGAAAGTACGAAATCTCCAGCTTTTTTCGCGTTTTCTGATGTAGATTTTGCAGAAAATTCGATTGGCGCACGTAGTTTTCCCGTAACTATGATATTTATTATTTTATTTTGTTTTAAACTTTACAAAATAGGTGCAGATTTCGCTCGATCTTATTCTTAATTTTTCTCCGGTTTTGTAAACTTCCCGCAGCCCCAGGCGTATTTTTCGAACACTCCGCATCGAAATACATCGATTTACGTAATAAAATCCCCATGTAAATTTTTTACGGATTTTGAAAAAAACGTAAGGTTAACCCCTTTGAAGTTTTTTGACCCCAAAAAATGAAAGTACGAAATCTCCAGCTTTTTTCGCGTTTTCTGATGTAGATTTTGCAGAAAATTCGATTGGCGCACGTAGTTTTCCCGTAACTATGATATTTATTATTTTATTTTGTTTTAAACTTTACAAAATAGGTGCAGATTTCGCTCGATCTTATTCTTAATTTTTCTCCGGTTTTGTGAACTTCCCGCAGCCCCAGGCGTATTTTTCGAACACTCCGCATCGAAATACATCGATTTACGTAATGAAATCCCCATGTAAATTTTTTACGGATTTTGAAAAAAAACGTAAGGTTAACCCCTTTGAAGTTTTTTGACCCCAAAAAATGAAAGTACGAAATCTCCAGCTTTTTTCGCGTTTTCTGATGTAGATTTTGCAGAAAATTCGATTGGCGCACGTAGTTTTCCCGTAACTATGATATTTATTATTTTATTTTGTTTTAAACTTTACAAAATAGGTGCAGATTTCGCTCGATCTTATTCTTAATTTTTCTCCGGTTTTGTAAACTTCCCGCAGCCCCAGGCGTATTTTTCGAACACTCCGCATCGAAATCCATCGATTTACGTAATAAAATCCCCATGTAAATTTTTTACGGATTTTGAAAAAAACGTAAGGTTAACCCCTTTGAAGTTTTTTGACCCCAAAAAATGAAAGTACGAAATCTCCAGCTTTTTTCGCGTTTTCTGATGTAGATTTTGCAGAAAATTCGATTGGCGCACGTAGTTTTCCCGTAACTATGATATTTATTATTTTATTTTGTTTTAAACTTTACAAAATAGGTGCAGATTTCGCTCGATCTTATTCTTAATTTTTCTCCGGTTTTGTAAACTTCCCGCAGCCCCAGGCGTATTTTTCGAACACTCCGCATCGAAATACATCGATTTACGTAATAAAATCCCCATGTAAATTTTTTACGGATTTTGAAAAAAACGTAAGGTTAACCCCTTTGAAGTTTTTTGACCCCAAAAAATGAAAGTACGAAATCTCCAGCTTTTTTCGCGTTTTCTGATGTAGATTTTGCAGAAAATTCGATTGGCGCACGTAGTTTTCCCGTAACTATGATATTTATTATTTTATTTTGTTTTAAACTTTACAAAATAGGTGCAGATTTCGCTCGATCTTATTCTTAATTTTTCTCCGGTTTTGTAAACTTCCCGCAGCCCCAGGCGTATTTTTCGAACACTCCGCATCGAAATACATCGATTTACGTAATAAAATCCCCATGTAAATTTTTTACGGATTTTGAAAAAAACGTAAGGTTAACCCCTTTGAAGTTTTTTGACCCCAAAAAATGAAAGTACGAAATCTCCAGCTTTTTTCGCGTTTTCTGATGTAGATTTTGCAGAAAATTCGATTGGCGCACGTAGTTTTCCCGTAACTATGATATTTATTATTTTATTTTGTTTTAAACTTTACAAAATAGGTGCAGATTTCGCTCGATCTTATTCTTAATTTTTCTCCGGTTTTGTGAACTTCCCGCAGCCCCAGGCGTATTTTTCGAACACTCCGCATCGAAATACATCGATTTACGTAATGAAATCCCCATGTAAATTTTTTACGGATTTTGAAAAAAACGTAAGGTTAACCCCTTTGAAGTTTTTTGACCCCAAAAAATGAAAGTACGAAATCTCCAGCTTTTTTCGCGTTTTCTGATGTAGATTTTGCAGAAAATTCGATTGGCGCACGTAGTTTTCCCGTAACTATGATATTTATTATTTTATTTTGTTTTAAACTTTACAAAATAGGTGCAGATTTCGCTCGATCTTATTCTTAATTTTTCTCCGGTTTTGTAAACTTCCCGCAGCCCCAGGCGTATTTTTCGAACACTCCGCATCGAAATACATCGATTTACGTAATAAAATCCCCATGTAAATTTTTTACGGATTTTGAAAAAAACGTAAGGTTAACCCCTTTGAAGTTTTTTGACCCCAAAAAATGAAAGTACGAAATCTCCAGCTTTTTTCGCGTTTTCTGATGTAGATTTTGCAGAAAATTCGATTGGCGCACGTAGTTTTCCCGTAACTATGATATTTATTATTTTATTTTGTTTTAAACTTTACAAAATAGGTGCAGATTTCGCTCGATCTTATTCTTAATTTTTCTCCGGTTTTGTAAACTTCCCGCAGCCCCAGGCGTATTTTTCGAACACTCCGCATCGAAATACATCGATTTACGTAATAAAATCCCCATGTAAATTTTTTACGGATTTTGAAAAAAACGTAAGGTTAACCCCTTTGAAGTTTTTTGACCCCAAAAAATGAAAGTACGAAATCTCCAGCTTTTTTCGCGTTTTCTGATGTAGATTTTGCAGAAAATTCGATTGGCGCACGTAGTTTTCCCGTAACTATGATATTTATTATTTTATTTTGTTTTAAACTTTACAAAATAGGTGCAGATTTCGCTCGATCTTATTCTTAATTTTTCTCCGGTTTTGTAAACTTCCCGCAGCCCCAGGCGTATTTTTCGAACACTCCGCATCGAAATACATCGATTTACGTAATAAAATCCCCATGTAAATTTTTTACGGATTTTGAAAAAAACGTAAGGTTAACCTCTTTGTAGTTTTTTGACCCCAAAAAATGAAAGTACGAAATCTCCAGCTTTTTTCGCGTTTTCTGATGTAGATTTTGCAGAAAATTCGATTGGCGCACGTAGTTTTCCCGTAACTATGATATTTATTATTTTATTTTGTTTTAAACTTTACAAAATAGGTGCAGATTTCGCTCGATCTTATTCTTAATTTTTCTCCGGTTTTGTAAACTTCCCGCAGCCCCAGGCGTATTTTTCGAACACTCCGCATCGAAATACATCGATTTACGTAATAAAATCCCCATGTAAATTTTTTACGGATTTTGAAAAAAACGTAAGGTTAACCCCTTTGAAGTTTTTTGACCCCAAAAAATGAAAGTACGAAATCTCCAGCTTTTTTCGCGTTTTCTGATGTAGATTTTGCAGAAAATTCGATTGGCGCACGTAGTTTTCCCGTAACTATGATATTTATTATTTTATTTTGTTTTAAACTTTACAAAATAGGTGCAGATTTCGCTCGATCTTATTCTTAATTTTTCTCCGGTTTTGTAAACTTCCCGCAGCCCCAGGCGTATTTTTCGAACACTCCGCATCGAAATACATCGATTTACGTAATAAAATCCCCATGTAAATTTTTTACGGATTTTGAAAAAAACGTAAGGTTAACCCCTTTGAAGTTTTTTGACCCCAAAAAATGAAAGTACGAAATCTCCAGCTTTTTTCCCGTTTTCTGATGTAGATTTTGCAGAAAATTCGATTGGCGCACGTAGTTTTCCCGTAACTATGATATTTATTATTTTATTTTGTTTTAAACTTTACAAAATAGGTGCAGATTTCGCTCGATCTTATTCTTAATTTTTCTCCGGTTTTGTAAACTTCCCGCAGTCCCAGGCGTATTTTTCGAACACTCCGCATCGAAATACATCGATTTACGTAATAAAATCCCCATGTAAATTTTTTACGGATTTTGAAAAAAACGTAAGGTTAACCCCTTTGAAGTTTTTTGACCCCAAAAAATGAAAGTACGAAATCTCCAGCTTTTTTCGCGTTTTCTGATGTAGATTTTGCAGAAAATTCGATTGGCGCACGTAGTTTTCCCGTAACTATGATATTTATTATTTTATTTTGTTTTAAACTTTACAAAATAGGTGCAGATTTCGCTCGATCTTATTCTTAATTTTTCTCCGGTTTTGTAAACTTCCCGCAGCCCCAAGCGTATTTTTCGAACACTCCGCATCGAAATACATCGATTTACGTAATAAAATCCCCATGTAAATTTTTTACGGATTTTGAAAAAAACGTAAGGTTAACCCCTTTGAAGTTTTTTGACCCCAAAAAATGAAAGTACGATATCTCCAGCTTTTTTCGCGTTTTCTGATGTAGATTTTGCAGAAAATTCGATTGGCGCACGTAGTTTTCCCGTAACTATGATATTTATTATTTTATTTTGTTTTAAACTTTACAAAATAGGTGCAGATTTCGCTCGATCTTATTCTTAATTTTTCTCCGGTTTTGTAAACTTCCCGCAGCCCCAGGCGTATTTTTCGAACACTCCGCATCGAAATACATCGATTTACGTAATAAAATCCCCATGTAAATTTTTTACGGATTTTGAAAAAAACGTAAGGTTAACCCCTTTGAAGTTTTTTGACCCCAAAAAATGAAAGTACGAAATCTCCAGCTTTTTTCGCGTTTTCTGATGTAGATTTTGCAGAAAATTCGATTGGCGCACGTAGTTTTCCCGTAACTATGATATTTATTATTTTATTTTGTTTTAAACTTTACAAAATAGGTGCAGATTTCGCTCGATCTTATTCTTAATTTTTCTCCGGTTTTGTAAACTTCCCGCAGCCCCAGGCGTATTTTTCGAACACTCCGCATCGAAATACATCGATTTACGTAATAAAATCCCCATGTAAATTTTTTACGGATTTTGAAAAAAACGTAAGGTTAACCCCTTTGAAGTTTTTTGACCCCAAAAAATGAAAGTACGAAATCTCCAGCTTTTTTCGCGTTTTCTGATGTAGATTTTGCAGAAAATTCGATTGGCGCACGTAGTTTTCCCGTAACTATGATATTTATTATTTTATTTTGTTTTAAACTTTACAAAATAGGTGCAGATTTCGCTCGATCTTATTCTTAATTTTTCTCCGGTTTTGTAAACTTCCCGCAGCCCCAAGCGTATTTTTCGAACACTCCGCATCGAAATACATCGATTTACGTAATAAAATCCCCATGTAAATTTTTTACGGATTTTGAAAAAAACGTAAGGTTAACCCCTTTGAAGTTTTTTGACCCCAAAAAATGAAAGTACGAAATCTCCAGCTTTTTTCGCGTTTTCTGATGTAGATTTTGCAGAAAATTCGATTGGCGCACGTAGTTTTCCCGTAACTATGATATTTATTATTTTATTTTGTTTTAAACTTTACAAAATAGGTGCAGATTTCGCTCGATCTTATTCTTAATTTTTCTCCGGTTTTGTAAACTTCCCGCAGCCCCAGGCGTATTTTTCGAACACTCCGCATCGAAATACATCGATTTACGTAATAAAATCCCCATGTAAATTTTTTACGGATTTTGAAAAAAACGTAAGGTTAACCCCTTTGAAGTTTTTTGACCCCAAAAAATGAAAGTACGAAATCTCCAGCTTTTTTCGCGTTTTCTGATGTAGATTTTGCAGAAAATTCGATTGGCGCACGTAGTTTTCCCGTAACTATGATATTTATTATTTTATTTTGTTTTAAACTTTACAAAATAGGTGCAGATTTCGCTCGATCTTATTCTTAATTTTTCTCCGGTTTTGTAAACTTCCCGCAGCCCCAAGCGTATTTTTCGAACACTCCGCATCGAAATACATCGATTTACGTAATAAAATCCCCATGTAAATTTTTTACGGATTTTGAAAAAAACGTAAGGTTAACCCCTTTGAAGTTTTTTGACCCCAAAAAATGAAAGTACGAAATCTCCAGCTTTTTTCGCGTTTTCTGATGTAGATTTTGCAGAAAATTCGATTGGCGCACGTAGTTTTCCCGTAACTATGATATTTATTATTTTATTTTGTTTTAAACTTTACAAAATAGGTGCAGATTTCGCTCGATCTTATTCTTAATTTTTCTCCGGTTTTGTAAACTTCCCGCAGCCCCAGGCGTATTTTTCGAACACTCCGCATCGAAATACATCGATTTACGTAATAAAATCCCCATGTAAATTTTTTACGGATTTTGAAAAAAACGTAAGGTTAACCCCTTTGAAGTTTTTTGACCCCAAAAAATGAAAGTACGAAATCTCCAGCTTTTTTCGCGTTTTCTGATGTAGATTTTGCAGAAAATTCGATTGGCGCACGTAGTTTTCCCGTAACTATGATATTTATTATTTTATTTTGTTTTAAACTTTACAAAATAGGTGCAGATTTCGCTCGATCTTATTCTTAATTTTTCTCCGGTTTTGTAAACTTCCCGCAGCCCCAGGCGTATTTTTCGAACACTCCGCATCGAAATACATCGATTTACGTAATAAAATCCCCATGTAAATTTTTTACGGATTTTGAAAAAAACGTAAGGTTAACCCCTTTGAAGTTTTTTGACCCCAAAAAATGAAAGTACGAAATCTCCAGCTTTTTTCGCGTTTTCTGATGTAGATTTTGCAGAAAATTCGATTGGCGCACGTAGTTTTCCCGTAACTATGATATTTATTATTTTATTTTGTTTTAAACTTTACAAAATAGGTGCAGATTTCGCTCGATCTTATTCTTAATTTTTCTCCGGTTTTGTAAACTTCCCGCAGCCCCAGGCGTATTTTTCGAACACTCCGCATCGAAATACATCGATTTACGTAATAAAATCCCCATGTAAATTTTTTACGGATTTTGAAAAAAACGTAAGGTTAACCCCTTTGTAGTTTTTTGACCCCAAAAAATGAAAGTACGAAATCTCCAGCTTTTTTCGCGTTTTCTGATGTAGATTTTGCAGAAAATTCGATTGGCGCACGTAGTTTTCCCGTAACTATGATATTTATTATTTTATTTTGTTTTAAACTTTACAAAATAGGTGCAGATTTCGCTCGCTCTTATTTTTAATTTTTCTCCGGTTTTGTAAACTTCCCGCAGCCCCAGGCATATTTTTCGAACACTCCGCATCGAAATACATCGATTTACGTAATAAAATCCCCATGTAAATTTTTTACGGATTTTGAAAAAAACGTAAGGTTAACCCCTTTGAAGTTTTTTGACCCCAAAAAATTAAAGTACGAAATCTCCAGCTTTTTTCGCGTTTTCTGATGTAGCTTTTGCAGAAAATTCGATTGGCGCACGTAGTTTTCCCGTAACTATGATATTTATTATTTTATTTTGTTTTAAACTTTACAAAATAGGTGCAGATTTCGCTCGATCTTATTCTTAATTTTTCTCCGGTTTTGTAAACTTCCCGCAGCCCCAGGCGTATTTTTCGAACACTCCGCATCGAAATACATCGATTTACGTAATAAAATCCCCATGTAAATTTTTTACGGATTTTGAAAAAAACGTAAGGTTAACCCCTTTGAAGTTTTTTAACCCCAACAAATGAAAGTACGAAATCTCCAGCTTTTTTCGCGTTTTCTGATGTAGATTTTGCAGAAAATTCGATTGGCGCACGTAGTTTTCCCGTAACTATGATATTTATTATTTTATTTTGTTTTAAACTTTACAAAATAGGTGCAGATTTCGCTCGATCTTATTCTTAATTTTTCTCCGGTTTTGTAAACTTCCCGCAGCCCCAGGCGTATTTTTCGAACACTCCGCATCGAAATACATCGATTTACGTAATAAAATCCCCATGTAATTTTTTTACGGATTTTGAAAAAAACGTAAGGTTAACCCCTTTGAAGTTTTTTGACCCCAAAAAATGAAAGTACGAAATCTCCAGCTTTTTTCGCGTTTTCTGATGTAGATTTTGCAGAAAATTCGATTGGCGCACGTAGTTTTCCCGTAACTATGATATTTATTATTTTATTTTGTTTTAAACTTTACAAAATAGGTGCAGATTTCGCTCGATCTTATTCTTAATTTTTCTCCGGTTTTGTAAACTTCCCGCAGCCCCAGGCGTATTTTTCGAACACTCCGCATCGAAATACATCGATTTACGTAATAAAATCCCCATGTAAATTTTTTACGGATTTTGAAAAAAACGTAAGGTTAACCCCTTTGTAGTTTTTTGACCCCAAAAAATGAAAGTACGAAATCTCCAGCTTTTTTCGCGTTTTCTGATGTAGATTTTGCAGAAAATTCGATTAGCGCACGTAGTTTTCCCGTAACTATGATATTTATTATTTTATTTTGTTTTAAACTTTACAAAATAGGTGCAGATTTCGCTCGATCTTATTTTTAATTTTTCTCCGGTTTTGTAAACTTCCCGCAGCCCCAGGCATATTTTTCGAACACTCCGCATCGAAATACATCGATTTACGTAATAAAATCCCCATGTAAATTTTTTACGGATTTTGAAAAAAACGTAAGGTTAACCCCTTTGAAGTTTTTTGACCCCAAAAAATGAAAGTACGAAATCTCCAGCTTTTTTCGCGTTTTCTGATGTAGATTTTGCAGAAAATTCGATTGGCGCACGTAGTTTTCCCGTAACTATGATATTTATTATTTTATTTTGTTTTAAACTTTACAAAATAGGTGCAGATTTCGCTCGATCTTATTCTTAATTTTTCTCCGGTTTTGTAAACATCCCGCAGCCCCAGGCGTATTTTTCGAACACTCCGCATCGAAATACATCGATTTACGTAATAAAATCCCCATGTAATTTTTTTACGGATTTTGAAAAAAACGTAAGGTTAACCCCTTTGAAGTTTTTTGACCCCAAAAAATGAAAGTACGAAATCTCCAGCTTCTTTCGCGTTTTCTGATGTAGATTTTGCAGAAAATTCGATTGGCGCACGTAGTTTTCCCGTAACTATGATATTTATTATTTTATTTTGATTTAAACTTTACAAAATAGGTGCAGATTTCGCTCGATCATATTCTTAATTTTTCTCCGGTTTTGTAAACTTCCCGCAGCCCCAGGCGTATTTTTCGAACACTCCGCATCGAAATACATCGATTTACGTAATAAAATCCCCATGTAAATTTTTTACGGATTTTGAAAAAAACGTAAGGTTAACCCCTTTGAAGTTTTTTGACCCCAAAAAATGAAAGTACGAAATCTCCAGCTTTTTTCGCGTTTTCTGATGTAGATTTTGCAGAAAATTCGATTGGCGCACGTAGTTTTCCCGTAACTATGATATTTATTATTTTATTTTGTTTTAAACTTTACAAAATAGGTGCAGATTTCGCTCGATCTTATTCTTAATTTTTCTCCGGTTTTGTAAACTTCCCGCAGCCCCAGGCGTATTTTTCGAACACTCCGCATCGAAATACATCGATTTACGTAATAAAATCCCCATGTAAATTTTTTACGGATTTTGAAAAAAACGTAAGGTTAACCCCTTTGAAGTTTTTTGACCCCAAAAAATGAAAGTACGAAATCTCCAGCTTTTTTCGCGTTTTCTGATGTAGATTTTGCAGAAAATTCGATTGGCGCACGTAGTTTTCCCGTAACTATGATATTTATTATTTTATTTTGTTTTAAACTTTACAAAATAGGTGCAGATTTCGCTCGATCTTATTCTTAATTTTTCTCCGGTTTTGTAAACTTCCCGCAGCCCCAAGCGTATTTTTCGAACACTCCGCATCGAAATACATCGATTTACGTAATAAAATCCCCATGTAAATTTTTTACGGATTTTGAAAAAAACGTAAGGTTAACCCCTTTGAAGTTTTTTGACCCCAAAAAATGAAAGTACGAAATCTCCAGCTTTTTTCGCGTTTTCTGATGTAGATTTTGCAGAAAATTCGATTGGCGCACGTAGTTTTCCCGTAACTATGATATTTATTATTTTATTTTGTTTTAAACTTTACAAAATAGGTGCAGATTTCGCTCGATCTTATTCTTAATTTTTCTCCGGTTTTGTAAACTTCCCGCAGCCCCAGGCGTATTTTTCGAACACTCCGCATCGAAATACATCGATTTACGTAATAAAATCCCCATGTAAATTTTTTACGGATTTTGAAAAAAACGTAAGGTTAACCCCTTTGAAGTTTTTTGACCCCAAAAAATGAAAGTACGAAATCTCCAGCTTTTTTCGCGTTTTCTGATGTAGATTTTGCAGAAAATTCGATTGGCGCACGTAGTTTTCCCGTAACTATGATATTTATTATTTTATTTTGTTTTAAACTTTACAAAATAGGTGCAGATTTCGCTCGATCTTATTCTTAATTTTTCTCCGGTTTTGTAAACTTCCCGCAGCCCCAAGCGTATTTTTCGAACACTCCGCATCGAAATACATCGATTTACGTAATAAAATCCCCATGTAAATTTTTTACGGATTTTGAAAAAAACGTAAGGTTAACCCCTTTGAAGTTTTTTGACCCCAAAAAATGAAAGTACGAAATCTCCAGCTTTTTTCGCGTTTTCTGATGTAGCTTTTGCAGAAAATTCGATTGGCGCACGTAGTTTTCCCGTAACTATGATATTTATTATTTTATTTTGTTTTAAACTTTACAAAATAGGTGCAGATTTCGCTCGATCTTATTCTTAATTTTTCTCCGGTTTTGTAAACTTCCCGCAGCCCCAGGCGTATTTTTCGAACACTCCGCATCGAAATACATCGATTTACGTAATAAAATCCCCATGTAAATTTTTTACGGATTTTGAAAAAAACGTAAGGTTAACCCCTTTGAAGTTTTTTGACCCCAAAAAATGAAAGTACGAAATCTCCAGCTTTTTTCGCGTTTTCTGATGTAGATTTTGCAGAAAATTCGATTGGCGCACGTAGTTTTCCCGTAACTATGATATTTATTATTTTATTTTGTTTTAAACTTTACAAAATAGGTGCAGATTTCGCTCGATCTTATTCTTAATTTTTCTCCGGTTTTGTAAACTTCCCGCAGCCCCAGGCGTATTTTTCGAACACTCCGCATCGAAATACATCGATTTACGTAATAAAATCCCCATGTAATTTTTTTACGGATTTTGAAAAAAACGTAAGGTTAACCCCTTTGAAGTTTTTTGACCCCAAAAAATGAAAGTACGAAATCTCCAGCTTTTTTCGCGTTTTCTGATGTAGATTTTGCAGAAAATTCGATTGGCGCACGTAGTTTTCCCGTAACTATGATATTTATTATTTTATTTTGTTTTAAACTTTACAAAATAGGTGCAGATTTCGCTCGATCTTATTCTTAATTTTTCTCCGGTTTTGTAAACTTCCCGCAGCCCCAGGCGTATTTTTCGAACACTCCGCATCGAAATACATCGATTTACGTAATAAAATCCCCATGTAAATTTTTTACGGATTTTGAAAAAAACGTAAGGTTAACCCCTTTGTAGTTTTTTGACCCCAAAAAATGAAAGTACGAAATCTCCAGCTTTTTTCGCGTTTTCTGATGTAGATTTTGCAGAAAATTCGATTAGCGCACGTAGTTTTCCCGTAACTATGATATTTATTATTTTATTTTGTTTTAAACTTTACAAAATAGGTGCAGATTTCGCTCGATCTTATTTTTAATTTTTCTCCGGTTTTGTAAACTTCCCGCAGCCCCAGGCATATTTTTCGAACACTCCGCATCGAAATACATCGATTTACGTAATAAAATCCCCATGTAAATTTTTTACGGATTTTGAAAAAAACGTAAGGTTAACCCCTTTGAAGTTTTTTGACCCCAAAAAATGAAAGTACGAAATCTCCAGCTTTTTTCGCGTTTTCTGATGTAGATTTTGCAGAAAATTCGATTGGCGCACGTAGTTTTCCCGTAACTATGATATTTATTATTTTATTTTGTTTTAAACTTTACAAAATAGGTGCAGATTTCGCTCGATCTTATTCTTAATTTTTCTCCGGTTTTGTAAACTTCCCGCAGCCCCAGGCGTATTTTTCGAACACTCCGCATCGAAATACATCGATTTACGTAATAAAATCCCCATGTAAATTTTTTACGGATTTTGAAAAAAACGTAAGGTTAACCCCTTTGAAGTTTTTTGACCCCAAAAAATGAAAGTACGAAATCTCCAGCTTTTTTCGCGTTTTCTGATGTAGATTTTGCAGAAAATTCGATTGGCGCACGTAGTTTTCCCGTAACTATGATATTTATTATTTTATTTTGTTTTAAACTTTACAAAATAGGTGCAGATTTCGCTCGATCTTATTCTTAATTTTTCTCCGGTTTTGTAAACTTCCCGCAGCCCCAGGCGTATTTTTCGAACACTCCGCATCGAAATACATCGATTTACGTAATAAAATCCCCATGTAAATTTTTTACGGATTTTGAAAAAAACGTAAGGTTAACCCCTTTGAAGTTTTTTGACCCCAAAAAATGAAAGTACGAAATCTCCAGCTTTTTTCGCGTTTTCTGATGTAGATTTTGCAGAAAATTCGATTGGCGCACGTAGTTTTCCCGTAACTATGATATTTATTATTTTATTTTGTTTTAAACTTTACAAAATAGGTGCAGATTTCGCTCGATCTTTTTCTTAATTTTTCTCCGGTTTTGTAAACTTCCCGCAGCCCCAGGCGTATTTTTCGAACACTCCGCATCGAAATACATCGATTTACGTAATAAAATCCCCATGTAAATTTTTTACGGATTTTGAAAAAAACGTAAGGTTAACCCCTTTGAAGTTTTTTGACCCCAAAAAATGAAAGTACGAAATCTCCAGCTTTTTTCGCGTTTTCTGATGTAGATTTTGCAGAAAATTCGATTGGCGCACGTAGTTTTCCCGTAACTATGATATTTATTATTTTATTTTGTTTTAAACTTTACAAAATAGGTGCAGATTTCGCTCGATCTTATTCTTAATTTTTCTCCGGTTTTGTAAACTTCCCGCAGCCCCAGGCGTATTTTTCGAACACTCCGCATCGAAATACATCGATTTACGTAATAAAATCTCCATGTAAATTTTTTACGGATTTTGAAAAAAACGTAAGGTTAACCCCTTTGAAGTTTTTTGACCCCAAAAAATGAAAGTACGAAATCTCCAGCTTTTTTCGCGTTTTCTGATGTAGATTTTGCAGAAAATTCGATTGGCGCACGTAGTTTTCCCGTAACTATGATATTTATTATTTTATTTTGTTTTAAACTTTACAAAATAGGTGCAGATTTCGCTCGATCTTATTAAGGGGATATAAAATTTTAAACGATTATTCTCTTGCTAAATTAGGATCACATAAGTTTAAGGAGGTAAGTTTTCTATTTCTGCATTCCTAATTCTTGGAAAAAGTGGAATTAAGAATTTAAGACGATTATTCTTTTGCTCTATTAGGATCACATAAGTTTAAGGAGGTAAGTTATCACTTTCTGCATTCCTAATACTTGGAAAAAGTGGATATAAAATTTTAAACGATTATTCTCTTGCTCAATTAGGATCACATAAGTTTAAGGAGGTAAGTTTTCTATTTCTGCATTCCAAATTCTTGGAAAAAGTGGAATTAAGAATTTAAAACGATTATTCTCTTGCTCTATTAGGATCACATAAGTTTAAGGAGGTAAGTTTTCACTTTCTGCATTCCTAATACTTGGAAAAAGTGGATATAAAATTTTAAACGATTATTCTCTTGCTCAATTAGGATCACATAAGTTTAAGGAGGTAAGTTTTCACTTTCTGCATTCCTAATACTTGGAAAAAGTGGAATTAAGAATTTAAAACGATTATTCTCTTGCTCTATTAGGATCACATAAGTTTAAGGAGGTAAGTTTTCACTTTCTGCATTCCTAATACTTGGAAAAAGGGGATATAAAATTTTAAACGATTATTCTCTAGCTAAATTAGGATCACATAAGTTTAAGGAGGTAAGTTTTCTATTTCTGCATTCCTAATTCTTGGAAAAAGTGGAATTAAGAATTTAAAACGATTATTCTCTTGCTCTATTAGGATCACATAAGTTTAAGGAGGTAAGTTTTCGATTTCTGCAGGCTAAATTGCAGTTTAGCCGACCAACTCCGATTTCCTTGTAAAAAAAATAATGTTCTTCTAAGTGTTGGTTATTAATAAATCGCATCAAGAAAAGTTTAAATATTTTTTATACTTTTAATATGTTTCATTAAAATTACAATTATTTAAAACATTAAAGAAACATACATAAATTACCAATCTGGAGATTGTCTTAAAATTGCCCATTTGTATAAATATTGAGGGATATTTCACAATTGGTGTTGGTTTTCGATTGAATAGTGCCTAAACGGGTTGTCCTCGATCTGCCTAGAAGTAAATAAAATTTTGTATTAAAATGTATAAGTTATAATCGATAACAGAATTTAGATCCAAAACATAATTTTATAGTTAAATTTATTTATGAATCTGTCCTTAATAACAGTTTTGAAAATATTTCACCGCAAAGTAAGCGCTTAATCGGACGATTTTGAACCAAGAACATAATTATGTATTAGAATTTATTTTTACAGCAAGCAAGTCAATCATGATTAGCAAAATAAAATAACAATTTTGTTTATATTTACAATTGCTTATATTTTTAGCTATAATAATTAAACTAAACAATTAGCTACCAAAATAAAAAATAATCCGATAAAGCTTCAAGTTTATGTCGGGTCATACATAGATAAACTTATTGCTATTAATTATTGCATAAGTATTTTTTATTAACTTAAATGTTTTATTCAGTAGAATTAATTAATTAAATAATTAACCATACGATATATATATATATAATTAAAAGTATTAATAGAAAATAAACATATTAAATTATTATGAGGAAATGTAGAACTGTTCGTGGCGGGTTTCATAAAATTTTTACAGACAAGCCACAAAAAGTACTTTAGCTCTGAAAAAAGCAAGCTATGTGCAAAATTGATTACTATTTTTAAAATGCTATGTTTTGACGTCATTGCCAATTCGTAAAATTTTTAATTGAGAAAAAAATTCTAATGCTGATTCATTGAAAACACATTTATAGTAACCCAAAAAGATATCAGTTAATTACTAAAGAAGTTGATTATAATTAAGGTCAAAATTTGAAGTGTATCTAAAATAGATAATATTATTTTATAGAAAAAGCAGCTCAGCGTATATAAATAAAGAGTTATAACAACAGAAAGTGTATTACTCTATATTGGTAAATACAATAAATCAGTTTCATTATTAAAACTATCACAATGAAAATAACAGTCTTAGTTGGTTTCCTTTTAATAGGTCAAGAGTAATGTTTACTCGTCGTAACTTGCTAATACAAATTAAATTACAGGATATGGGTATTCCATACCAGTGGACGAAAACAAATTGCAAAATGTGGACAGTTCTAGCGAAGAAGATATAGAAACGATAATAAAAACTGTACAAGACTACGTAGATAAAAAATGTACAAGTGGAAATGCGGCAACAAAGAATATTACCGTAAGAAGTATTGGATTTGTAAAAGTAATTGTCCTAGTTGATTTAAATTTTTTAGGAAATTCTTATTGGAATTTACAATTGTTTAGATGATCACGTTCCTAATACACCTGAAGAAATAAAGAATCTTGCGAATCAAGATTCTTCTGAAGAGATTTGTCAAGATGCAGGAAAAATCCACAAAGTACGTGAATGTTTCCAAACCGCCACGGACTTGTGGAAAGACTGCTCCGATCCCGAAGAAAAATATCTGCCAGATTTCTTATTCGACGCCATTGAGAACTTATACAGCTATATATGTGCGGACGATGGCAAAAATATTGAAAGTAAGTACAAATTTAGGTTTAGAAAAACAATGATGAACTTGCTTTATATTTCAGAAGCCTTCCAAAATAGTACGTTGGAGTGTGTGGAAATTATCGTAGACGATGATGCGGCTATGTCAGTTTGCGATGATAAATTAAATGAGTTTGGTCTTAACGAAATCGACGACATTTTGAGTAAATCCGAATTGTGCAAGTACGAGTGTACGTGGATTTGGTGAAATTTTTTCTAATGATATTTAAAATTTTAGTGGTTTGGCTGAAAGCAAAACCTGCTATATCGACTATATAAAGAAGAAATGTCCCAATGATTCTAACTTGAGAGAATTGGTCGAAGGATTTATTAAAGCAGTTAGCGTTCCTTGCACAAGGAAACGATAATCGACGAGAAAATAATTAATTTTTTGTTTTTTTTTGCTATGATTTACATAGTAACTAACGAGATATCTACTTATACTTATAATATTATGTCTTTGAATGTTTCTGTATTACAATAAATAAAAATAAAGAAATATTATATATTGGTGAGGGTTTATTTATACTTTTAAAAGAAGTGGAAGAGTTGAAAATAAAATAGATAAGAAACTTAACACATGTTACACAATGTCTAGACCTTGGTTACGAAACTCTGATTACGTATGAATGTGCAATACATTTATTGCAGAATTTGATTAAAACCTAAAAGTTTATAAAATAAATGGAAACGGATAATTTAATGAATTTTTTTCGATAATTCGGACAAATTGACGCTTACTTAGAGAGTTTCAGTGTGTTAAATTTACAAAAAACAGCAATGTTGCCTTGGTGAGATTCAAATTAAACACCTATTTTTAAAGCTTTACTGACGATGGTGTGTATAGTTTCAAAAAATTTATCGAGTATTAAATGGAATACCCAAGCCTGTAAATTAATTTGCATTAGAAAACAATATTTCTCTCTATATTGTGCAGGTATGCGATCGTGTTTGACTTTCTCGAGTATGTCATCCCATTACATTTACTCGCAATTAACTTTACACCAATGTAAATATACCAACGGTATATCTAGTTTATTGCATCTAGTAATTTCCAATAATCATAAATTGATGCTACAGATTGAAACAACAAATCGTCTGCGTATAGTACAGTAATCCGTAATACAAATTAAAAACCTGAGATACAACCAATAACGAGATCCCAGGTTACGGCATCCGACATGGGTGTTTTACAAAAGAAAATTCCCTATAGTTTGTAGAATTCGAATAAAACATCAAATTATGCAACCAATCGGAAGTAAAATTAATAATTTCCTAAAATAAGCATAGTACATACCAGTGCGGCCTTCAGGCCGCACAATCTTAGCAATGTGGTAATATACTAAAAGCTGAATGCCTCAGTTATTATCTTAAATTACCGATTATACGGAAAATTTTCAAGAATTCAATTGATTTCTAATATTTATTTAATATTATATCAAACATGATAGTTAATAATTACTGTTCAGATTATTATTTAAGGTCAATTTTGTAAGCATAATCAATAATTTTAATCAAAAACCACCTCTAACTTTAAGACGTAATAAAATAATTGCAATTTTGTAACTCTTTTTGTCAATATAATTCAATCTTTTCGCGCTTCCATACCGCAAAAATGAAACAAGTTATATTGGCAGGTATTTTTTTAGTAGGTAAGAATTTTATTTTTCTTATTCTCATGTTATTCTACAGTTTATAAATTACTATATAGGATTGGCATACTCCATACCGGTAAAAAAATTACCCAACAAATCAATATTCATCGCTGTGCAAGACTATCTGACCACAAAGTGCGCAAGTGAAAATTATGCGAACAAAAATTTTACAGTAAGAAATTTTTGAGTTGTTTTGAATTCCCAAATACTCCTTTTGAATTTTGTAGGAAATTCTTCTTGAGATTGATAACTGCGTCGATCCTTTCGTTCCTTTCACTCCCGAAGAAATTAGAAATCTTGCCATACCAAGTTCTTCTAATAACTTTTGTGATGGTCCCGAAAAGTTTAATAAAATTCGGGAATGTTTCCAACCGGCCATCGATGTACTGATAGTTTGCGGCAACGATGCCGAAAAATATCTTCCCAATTTCCTTTCTGATGCCATTGGAAATGTGTACAATTTCATATGTGCAGATGGTAAAAAAAATATAGAAAGTGAGTTCAAGTGATTTTTTGCGACGATAACAATTGATTTTCATAGCTAAATTTTAGAGTTACACCGAAATAGTACTTTGGGGTGTTTGGACGCTCTCTTCAGAGATAAAAGATCATTAAATGTTTGTGAAGAAGAAGGTGACAGTTTAATCGCTGTAGCAGACGACGGTATTATAACTAAAACGGAATTGTGCGGGTAATATTCTTAAGGATTAAAAGCTATATTTGGGTTATATACATACAAATTTAACATTTCAGTGGCGTCGAAAACCAAAAAGCTTGTTTTATTGATTACATCAAAATGAAATGTCCCTACGACTCGAACTTCAAAGAGATAGTCGGAGATTTTATAGATGCTCTCGCCGATCCATGCTTGAACTATAGAAATTATTATTAAAATTATTTTTTATATTTTTTTACATTATATACATGGTATTGTAAATTTTTTTGTAGATAATGATTCTTGAACTCTGTGTTTATAGATTTATTGTAATTCTTTCAATTATTGTTATAAATATTTTAAATACTAGTTAAGTGCCATAAAATATTAAAAATTATTGAAATTACATACTCGATCACAAAAGCGACCATAGAACTTTTCCATTTAAATGAGACGCCCGATATATATCTACATATTTGCATTCCTATTAATTTTGGGTTAATAATGATATCTTTTGAAGTGCCGTATCCGCTTAACAAACAACGACTAATCAAATTGAGCTAACCCAAGTAGAATAGAGATACGATAATTTTCAATCTCCGATGAAATATGTTTGTGACGAATTGAATTCCAGCTATCTGGAATTAATATTGTTGAACTTCTTAAGAATATGCAATTATGGTTCCATGACATATTGTTTTTAAATAGACCCATCACCAAAACATGCGAATCTCTTTGAAATTTAATACTTTGAATTCAAAATTTTGTTTTCTTTTCGTTTATTTATCATATTTTTTAATTTCCCAAGGTCACTTTTGTACTTAAAATTGATTATCTTAATTAAAAATCATGGTAATATAAAACAACACCGTAAGCCAAATGCAAACAGTAGCAAATCTATCAAAAACACGTTAACCACTTTGAACTGCAAAAATGAAGATAATCCTGTTAGTTGGTTTCCTTTTAGTGGGTAAGAAATTTCTTCCTTCATCTCATTTTCATACTTTATTCATACTTTATTTGACAGGATTGGTATACTCCACACAGGTAGAGACGTCGGAATCCTCGGAAATCCCGAGAGAAGAATTAAGAATGAAGGCTATCTTGGACTACCTAAGTAAAAAGTGTCCAAATGAAAATGATTCAAGAAAAACTGCTACCGTGGGAAATTTCTAAATGTTATTCTGAATTTGTAAATATTTATTTTGCATTTTTGCAGGAAATTTTTATAGAAATTTCTGATTGCATGAGATCGAACGCTCCAAAATTAGATTTTGCTAGTCTTAGTAATCCGGGATTTACCTACGAAAATGTTTGCCCTAGTCCTGAACAGATCGAAAAAATCCCTGAATGTTTTCAACCCGTCATCGATAAAGTGAAAACTTGCGGTAATGCCGAGGAAGAATTTCTTCCCGACTTCATTCTTGATGCTGTTAGAAATTTATTCCTTTACATATGTGGCAATGATGGAAAGAATATTGAAAGTTAGTTCAATTAGTTTTTTTACAACCAACAATGAATTCTGGTAATTAAATTTTAGAAATATTCCAAGAAAGTGCTACGGAGTGTTTGGCAACCATAGTCGAGGCGCAAAAAGGTGAAGGAGCAGATACTTGTAAGGATGAACTGGAAGGTTTCATCGCTATGCTGGACGACGGCGTCATGACCAAAACGGAATTGTGCGAGTAAGTTTTTTGAATGATTTGAAAATATATTTGATTTGCAACTATTTGAAATTTCAGTGCTATAGAGGCTGAAAAAGTTTGTAACAGTAATTTAATGGAGAAAATGTGTCCTAACGATTCGAACCTGAAGGAATGCTTTGTAAATTCGATGGATGCTATTAGCAGCTCATGCTCTAAATAGAGCTTATTACTGAAAGAAAAACATTAGCCGCAGTTCTTTCTGTAAAAATTTATAAATATGTAGTTGCCATTATTATAAATAAAAAATTTACCAACCGATTATTTTCAGATTACTTCGAAAGAAATTTTATTTGTAGTTGTCTTTGTGTTTACAAACTCTTATAAAATCCTTTAATAAATATTATTATAATTATGCTATCATATCTTTTTTATATTATGTAACAGATAAACACGAATTGATAAAATGTTTTGGAATAAATGGAATACAAATTTTAAGAAGTACCTATCTAGTCCTTTTTCTAAATTAAAAAATATTGGAGAAGCTGATAAGTTTTCCCTAAGTCTGATATAAAACAATAACTTCATATCTGAACCGTTTTGGAAGCACCAATCCTCTAAGGTTACCAGATATATCATTGTTTATTTAAATGAAAAACATATTATGTCAAAAATGATAATTACTTAACAAACAGATTACCCGAGGTTATTCACGGTGTATCTAAAAATGATAATTTTAATTAAATTTGCAAAGGGTATAAATGCCGCAAGGAAAATGCATTTCTAATCATTCTTTTTGTGAATCAAGTACTGCTTTGTTGCATCTCCAAAATACAAAAATGAAAGTAATCGTGTTAGTAGGTTTTCTTTTAATCGGTAAAATATTTCTTTCTCGATTTGTTACTTGATTATTTATGAATTTATTTACAGGCTTGGCATCGTGTATTCCAGTTGATGAAAACAAATTACAGAACCTGGAAAACTCCAGCGAAGAAGATCTTGAATCAAAGATTAAGGAAATACAAGAATATGTAGACAAGAAGTGTGCAACTGGAAAAGCCGAAACCAAAGACATCAAAGTGAGTGATTTTTAAATTTTCCTAAAATCATAATTACTGATTTGGTCTTTATAGGTAATTCTCAGTGGAATTAACGAATGTTTAGACGATCATGTTCCCAACACGCCCGATGAAATTAAAGATCTTGGTAAAGCCGATTCTTCTGACCAAATTTGCGACAGCCCAGGAAAAGTTCACAAAATCCGCGAATGTTTCCAACCTGCCATCGATGTAGTGAAAGATTGCACCGATGCTGAAGAAAAATATCTTCCCGACTTCTTCTTTGACGCTCTCGAAAATGTATACAACTTCGTATGCGCCAATGATGGCAAAAATATTGAAAGTAAGTTACCAACATTTATTTGGAAAAATAGCTCACCCTTTTAATTGAATTTCAGAGGTCTTCCAAAACAGCACTTTGGAATGCTTGGAAATTCTTGGCAACGACGACAAAATTTTAGAAGTATGCGAAGATAAGAAAAATAGTTTCGGTTTATCCGCCGACGATGAAATCTTGACTAAAACAGAATTGTGCAGGTAAGAATCCGCATAATTACTAATTGAATTTGGTTTGTAATTGTTTTACATTTTAGCGGTGTGGACGAATCCAAATCTTGTTTCGTTGACTACATTACAAAGAAGTGTCCCGACGATTCCAACGTGAGAGAACTGTTCTCAGGCTTGGCCGATGCCATCAGTGCGCCTTGTTCCAAATAGAAATAATCAACAAAAACGAAAATTACATTTTGATTGTGTATATTAATAATTCTATTCCTTATTCGGCATAATATTAATGCTAAATATTATTATAATTTATACAATGTAAACTAAAAAAAATTAATAAAAGTTTCAATAAACCTGATTATTTAATTGAAATCGTCTACCACCGTTTCTTCTTCTTTTGGCTTGGGAAACTATTGCTTACCGTTAACAGTTCCCTTATCCAAAGAAATTATTAATTTTTTATTCGTTAAAAATAACCCTAAATTTAAATTTAGAAAACAATTACTTTTTTTTCTTTAAAATACAATATTTTGAATATTTGAAAAGTTTTGCAATATTTCATTTGTTTAACTTCTAAATTTCCTACTTCAACTCGAAACTTTATTAATTTAATTTCGATAACACGGTTTTTGTTGTATTAAATTATATGTGAAATAAATACGCAAATATTTTGGGTTGTTTTCCAATTGTTTTGAGAAAAAGTATGGAATCAGAGCTACTTAAAATTTCGACAAACAACAAATAAGGAAATCTTAACTTGTTTTGATGCTGTAATTCGTGATTGTTCAGATAACCTAACTAATGAGATAATTAATTAGAAGGAAAGTTATATCAGCATAATTCGACATGTATGACCTTGCATAATTAAATTTTGTTGTTCTACTTGTTGGAAATCTTTCGAAAGTAAAAACTAATAAATCCATATAACATAAAATGGCAATAAATTTAGGACGAAAAAATAAATTGTTTTGGAAGTTTACAACAAAAAGAGTTATTTTGTTAAATTGTGTATGTAGTAAAAGATAAATAATTTCACCGTGTGCCATAAACGTCTATGTTTTTTTTGTGCTACACGAATATATTCACACCACGGAAATGCACTTCGGGGAATGCTTAGAAGTTTATGTCTTTGACTAAAAGTTGGAAAGTTTTTGCTATTGGAAGCAAAGAGATAAGAATGATCTTGTTTAGTAGTTTTCTGCAAATCCGACATTTATTTTTCTATATTTTACTAACTTAAATATCTTCCATATACCCAAGTAAAAAGCTACTACATTTTAGGAGATTTTCCTCGAGTCTCCACGGGGTTGAAAATCAAATTAATTTTTTACTATTTATTTCAAGCTTTCAACTTCATTTTGTTATTTGCATCAAAAATACCTATGTACGGTGTGCGGCGGTAGTTTAAATAAGGTACACTTCATTAAAGTTGCACTTTGTTTGCATAAGCCAAACGTAACTTCCAGGCAAAGCTCGAGCAAACTTGTTCTTGTTGTGCATGCAATATACATCAGCAATTCCAAATTATTGTGTCAACATTTCGCCAATTTATTTGATGTACAGATCGCAATAATTATTAATTATTCCTAGTGCCAATTATTGGCAAGTAATAAAATTTCCAACTTATCCTTGTTTGTGGCAATTAAATAATTAATCTACAATTTTATCATTTTCTTTGAAAAATAAATTAATTATTTTGATACCAAACTGATAATCCTACAAAGTTTTTTTTGTCTATCTAAACTAGGAATTAATTATAATTTATTATTAAAAAGCTGATAAAACTTCTCTAGTTTAATATTTTTTTTCATACAAATTTTAGTAATTCTGTTAGAACATTGGCGAAAGCGATAAAGTTGTGATTAGAGAGAACAAATTTATTTTGCAATAGAATAAGTAATTAAAACTGTTTACTTTAAACTTAGAAAGTGCACTTCAAGTATAGAAATTTGTGGATGTTATTCCGACATTTTAAACGCTTTTACAGACATCCGTATCATGAAATGAGAAATGAATTTGAATTGAATTGGTTGTTTCCAAACACAAATACCCACACATACACATTCAATTTTATCCAGAATGGGAGCATAAATTGAATGTAAATACACTATTTACGTTTGGCTGTCGTTTTTGATTAGATATGGCGCAGTCAAAATTGCTGTAATTGTATAATATATTTTAATGAAAATGTGAAAATGGGATCCGACGATTTAAATAGTTACTATACACTGATATACTGAATATTACGTAATATTCAATTAAGTCAAATATTTGGATTCTACTGCAACCTAAGCTTTTGGAGTTTCAAGACAAGTAGTCCGGTGGATATCATCCATCGGTTTTTACAGATGTTGTTTTATCCTAGGCAAATCCTTATCCTATTTAAACAATAAACTATGAAGATTATTAATTTTTTGACTGTCGATGTCTTCTTCTTTTCGTTAATTATAATATTGATGATTATAGTTTTTAGTTTTAAATTTTGCAGAAATAAATTTAAACTTCATTCTAGCGCTCCTAATGCGTATTGGAGGTTATTACAAAAAGTGATTCGATTTTAAAGCTTCTTTTCCATAAGCTTAATCTACGACGGGTATTAAGCTTACACAAGAAAGCTTTTTTCCTAGATAAATTGCCATGTTTCTTTATATTAGCATTAAACATCTAAATGTAAGTATTAGGAAAGTTAGAGTCGAGAAAATTTTAGTAACAATGCAATGTTAGTAACGTTCATTATTTTTTATCTACGAGGAAAATCTACTCGTCGTTTGAAGCGGCCATATATTTATTTTGATTTTAATTTTAAATGTGTTATTTTCCCCTTTGCTTTCGCATGTTACATTATTTAAAGGATCTTGCAAAATGCAACCGAGATACGTTTAAAATAGAATCTTTTCGTGTGACTGAATAAATGAACAAATGCTTTTCACAAAGTGAGTGAAAACTTTGAATAATTGATCAAAGGCAAAACAGGGAAGATGATAAGATAAATTATTAACTGTAAACTCTTTTAACGTTTGTTTATGCCATACAATCCGGTCGATTGTTTCGGCATTTGTGTTAAATTCAAATAACTTTCAACACATTTCTTTTAATTATATTTTCGACTTTCTCGCTAACCCAATTTTCAAACCTCAAATGTTAAAAATTTTATACTAATGATTTCGAGTACAAAATGAAACTTTATTGCGATGACACTTTTTTATGAATGCCATCAATTTTTATAACTTACAGTATTACTTCAAGCGTGGAAATTCTGACATTTATGAGATGCATATTTATTTTCTTTCGTATATGATTTTGATTTAAAATTATCTTATAAAAAAAGCTCACAGTTTCATTTCACTGCCAGCCCAACCGCAAAACCACTCTTTCCACTCATTTTGTTTCATTCCCAACAATAAACTTAACTTTAATAATTAATGGTTGCAAATATTTCAATTTAGAGTAAGGAATAATCCTTCTCTTGTTACCGTTACGTTTTGCTTCCAAGCATACTAACTAAAAAGGTTAAATTGACCCTCGTCACACATGGGGCAGGCACTATATTATAATATGTACTACTACTAATTATAATTAAATTTACAAAATTTTGCTTTCCTCAGAAAAATTCAAACCAACAACTTGCACACAAAACTACATTGGCCCCAATAGTAGATTGAAAAATATACATATCGAAATAAATTACAAGCGCAAATCAACCCCATTTAGCTTTTACAAAAAAATTCAAATCAATAAAATGTAAATTGTGAATTTTTATATGACGCTTATTTATAATTACCAAACAAATTAAAGGTTTTTTAAGCATTAAAAGGGTTATTTATGTAAATATAAAAGTTAAAGCACATTTCCACTTGACAAAACCTTAACTTTTTAAAATGGGAATGAGGACAAGCGAAATGGTAAAAATGGCTTTTTGCAGTAAATTTTTTGTATTTGTCGGAAAAATGAAAAATAAATATTGACCGGTCTTTCAAAAGAAGGACGTATTTATATTCCTCTTAACTAAAATGTTTCTATTTTCTTTTAATTGCACATCTTAAGAAAGTCTAGACTTTTCTGTTTTTCTTTAACGTAACAAAATATATTTACTTCAATGGATTTGATTCGAATTATTGATTTAAATTTTATAACATTACATTTATTTATAAATAAGAATCAAGCTCAGCAAAATCCGACAAGAAACTTTAAACTTATAACATTTTCTTTGTAATTGCGAAGCTCAAAGATTTATTTATACAAAAAGCTTGCAACTGCATTGAAGAGATTAATTAATTGTTTAATTTGTAAAGAGCAGGAAATTATACAAAATAGAAAATCAAGAATATGGAAAACATAAAAAATTTATCTGCAATTATCTTACAAACTAATTGGTTGCATCGGTAATTTAAATTTAGTAATTATTAATATTCTGGAATATAAAGACTTACATTTTTCGGCGATGGCGTATTTGGAAACGTATCCAATTAAGCGGCCAATTAGAAGCCTGGCAGGTAGTCACTAGCTAATAATAATTAGCTCACCATAACGCCCCTGAGCGATGGTAATGAAATTTCACTTTTCTGAAAAAAGAAAAACTCGATGAGAATACAAAAATATCATTCATTTGCATTAAAATTAAAACAGCGTAGTTAACCTAAATTTTTTATTAGCTTGGGAAGAAAATGGTACAAAGGTTGCGCATTTTCAAGGCCGAAAAAAGTAGAACAAAAATGCACAGCATGTATTTATGCAAATTGGAATTATTTTGAACTTGAAGGAATTCGATTGAATCCTTTCAATTTATCTCATAGAAATGCGGTAATTGCGCCACTTGTTTAATTTACAGCACAAACCCGCATCGACTTTGTTTCCGTCAGATAATGACCATTCATCTCGAATTCCCATTAATTATAAAGTTTTTAGATTGTGTGTTTCGTTTTTTAGCATTTTATGAGAAATATTCACTACACTTGTTTTGAATTAAATAGAAAATATTCTGTAAACATTATTTTCTATAAAAAAATAAAAATTGCGTTTTGGATAGCGAACTCTTCAGAAAGCATGAAATTATTCTGAAAATATACTCTGGAGAAATCAATGTGGTTATATTACATGAGTAGTCCCCATACATTGACGATAATGAATACTTTTAAGTGGATTTTTTTCATAAAATAATTGGGAATAATATGATTAATTTACAAAATATATTTCATTATAATAAATATAATTACATCCAAGTTCCTAAACATATTTAACTTTTAATAAAATTATGAATTTATTCAAAATAGTATATTGTGATATAAGGACGCAAAACAGATGTTTTCAGCACATCAGATATCAAAAATAATTAAGTAGGAAAAAACAATGGTGAAAAATGCCCAAAACTGTAAAACAACTGAAAGCGGCTACTTAATTGGCTGTTTTCATAAAGTTAGCCCCGCCCATGGGGCGTTGGTATGCTATGCAAGCATATTTGGGAATCAATAGAATAATCGTATTCCATCATAGACCAGTAGTTTGCCTAATTATATAAAATAATTTTAAAATTTTTCTGGATGTCCTCAGTTTTTAGCTCCCTTCTTATTTTCTTGATAGCTCTAACCACAATAAATCTAGCTACTTTTATTGAGATTTCTGTGGTCACACAAAACAATGAGTTCAAACCGGGGGGTTTGGGGGGTATGGAATACCCTCCAATGCACTCTTAGCTTTTATTCGCAAATTAGTCAGTGGCCAATGCTGGATTGTATTTCATATTCCCCACACTTGCTCAGTAAACTCTGTAGCTGCCCTGAAGCTCAACCAAATATTAGAAAAATTATAAAATAGCCTGTTTCGGCTGTCGAGGCTGAAGAGCAATATAATACATTTTTAATTAAAACATTTCAACAAGAATTTGATGTAATACGTTAAACATGTAAACCACAGTATGTAAACGAAAACTTGTATTTCTAATTTAAAAGATTTGCAATACAAAGAAAATTAATTTACAGAAAAAACTTGAGATATAATTAACTTTAATTTGATTTCCGAAACAGTATTTTCAATGTTAATATTAAATTAAAGGAAAAAACAATTAAATTTTTAATTGTGGTTTGTGCAGTGAGGTTAGGCACTTCAGTTAATTACAGCAGAAAATGCAAATGCCCGAAACGAGTTTCCCTAAAAGCATTTAGGTAAGGAAATAAATAGAATGTAATTTGTAATTAAAATCTAGAAAATGAAAGGAAAAAGTAAAATTCACACGCCGAAGATTATTAATTAAACATAAGTGGACGAAAGTACTCGTATGTACGTACCGCTGAAAAATCGCATTTTCAGATTTTCAGCGAAACATGTTTACCATTAGGTTGCTAACACACAAATAAAATTTACATGCATTAAAATCGATCTACGTCACAGTTCGAAAAGCAAACTTTTTATGCGAGGACCCTATTATATTCGGTTACGTGACAAGTTTCTTTGTGTAAAAAAAGTTAACAACCGATGATGATGTTAGAAAGAGGAAAGAGTAGTTTTGGCTAAAAAGTAATATTCGAAATGATACGATTACGTTATTGATCTCCCGAAGCCCAACAAATTTTCATCTGAAACTAAAGCAGCTAGCATTACAATACCTGCAATATTCGTGTTGGAAATACAAATGCTTTCACGAAAACTTGATCCCGAAATCTATAAGGGTTTGATTGCATTAGAAGTATACATTGCTACGTTATTCGGTGGTGGAATTTTGGAAGTATTTTGTTCCAAAACATTTTCGAAAATGGTAATGAAAAATAATAACTGAAGGTTATGCAACCCATTTAGCTTACTCGACTTGTCAGATGAAATAAACTTTTGAATTTGTGAGCGAAGTAAATAATCCAAAATTTGGTCGTTTCGAAGTTGTAAGCAAGTGATATGTCACCATTGATCGATAAAAGCCAACATTTCGTGTATTTTATCTTTGACGTGAATTACTTTGGTAACCATATTATAAGCCATAGAATTTAATATAGAGGGAGTTTTATAAGTCGTAGGTCTACATGGATTAACACTTTGTGACGTAAAGTGTTCTTTTTCGAAACGCTCTTCCTGCCCCTTTTTATATTTATTAAAAAGTCTTTTGCCAATATCAATAACTGGTTCAAATTTGGAAGTTACATTAATAACCTATGCTATTGTTGATTTATCGCTGTGTTTTACTAACAAACAATAAATTGTAATTAAATCTTATCACAGTAAACAAATAGCCGAGAGTTATTAGCCAATTGGGGATTTAACGGTCCTATTGTTTAATTTATCTTTATATCATTCTAATTTTGTGATTCGGCACAAAAAATGGCCGCCAACAAAGATCGCCATTTTTTGACATTTTCAGCTCGATTATGAAATTCTCCAACAGAGATAGAAATACTTTTTGCAAAGTTCTAAGATACCCAAGTTGGGGATTAAGGCTCGCTTTTGTTGATAACCACTGTTGCAAGATGGCGCTGATAAAGGTTCGTTTTTACTAAGTTCTATTATTCTATGGGCAGCAAGAAGTAAGGTTTTGGAGCAATCTAACCCTTCGTGAGTATGATTAATGATTCGGGACCAGATAATTGTAGCACTGTATCTTTTCTGTAACCGTTTTCACGAACTTGTACTTACAACCTTTAAAATATCATTTCGATTTATGTGCCCTGCATTTAATTCATTAAAATATTATCTGCCGTTTCGTTAAAATTTATCGACACATTATTGTGTGCTCAGTTAGCTGGAGGAGCGTTAGAAAATTAAATTCTAGATAACAGGCTTTGAAAAAGAACATAATTTTCTCATTAAATTTCCATCCAATATCTTAAAACTTGAATAGAAATATGTGCTATATAGTCATTATTTGATTTGAATTTAAATTACATTTGCCATTAAAATTTCAATGGTGGCGCAGTCAAAGCCCCAAAGCACACAATATTATGTACAAGCAGATAGTACAATTTTGCATTAACATTTTAACAAATAATTGATAATATCCTTTTGATGGAAAATGCTTTTCGTGTAGTTTCCATTTAAATAAGGTAGTTGTTAAATTTTGCAAAAGTGGAATTTATTTCAGAGTGTAATTTATAACGACAGCAGCACTATCAAGTATTCATACAAACACAGATAATCGACTAGATGGCAGTGCTTCCGGTAACCCGCTGACACCTTCCGCTATCAGTGATTCCGTCTACCTACCTCGTGAATTTCCGGTTGTCAGCGCTACCGAGTGAATGTCTCGAAACATTATCACACTTTACTTTGATTGCTTGTCTTCTTGTGACTTTACCTTACAAGAACTTGATTAAGTTTAAATTGTTTTCTTAGCTTTAGAGTTTGTAAAGAATCTGTAATACAATTTGTTAAGAATTTACCCTGCTTGTTTTCATTGTTCTAATATACTTTTTTGAGGAGTCGAAACCAAGCAGATTAACAAAATCAGAGACACTGCCACCGCGAACGGCAAAATTAAAAATTCAACTATTCTCGCTCCCGACACGGTGAACAGGTGCCCTTAGGTATAATATGAACTGAATGCAATTAACGAGAAAATCTTCGGTAGCATTGACTCGCAAGTTTGTGAGCTTTAACCGTGTCGTTCACCCTGTGCTAAATACCGATAATTGCACATAAATGTTGTGGCTGTCTACACAATTACGAAATTAAACAGAATGGTAGTTATCTACACACCCTAAAATGTACCTATTATTAGCACTAATGCAGACACACAAGAATATTATTTATAATTCAAATGTTTATGTTATAAATTATCACATGTCAAACTAAGTATTAAATTTTGTTCCATCTGAAGGGTTAATTTAGTGTACATATAGGTCGACGTCAAAACAAAAGTCAATCCAAATTTTCAAAAATTAGCAGGTTTATAATGTCAAATAAATGTCTAACCGGAATGCAAAAATAATCAAATTAACCTCCAAATAGACCTACGTCCCGGCAATAATTGCGTTACAAAATAATAACATCAAACTGTCAAACAAATAAAAATCTTTTCACTATGCCGTTAAAAAATACGATTATCGCTCGTAACTACTAATGATGTGTTCAAATTTTTATCTTTAAATATTATTAACCCTGCGCGGCGGCGGTGGCGCACAGATCTCTCCTGTTAATCAAAGCTACAATACGAAGTAACAAAGCGCGATAAATAAACGTAATTACATGACTCGAAATTTGAAATTATTGGAACAAAAAATCGTGATGAATTGATGAACGTGGATCCGCCTACTATACAGGATAATGTAATTATTAGTTGCTTAATCAACATCATACAGTTGCCGTTTTACCGTAACACAATTAAAAAGCAAATACAACTTTTTGTTGGTAAGATTTAAATTTTTTTCGCTGACCTATAGCCTGCATGTCCGGTCAATAAATTCAAATTACTTTTAAAGCATTCAGATGATGCGTAGGGTTAGAACAATAGAACGAAACCGATATATACGCACACCTGATTAAGCGTTATGCAAATTAGCTTTCAGTGCAGTGAGCTTCTTGTAATGCCCTACGCGTTTCGAAATGCTAAAGCTATTTATCTTTGTCCATCGGAAGAATTGCGTTTTTAGAATCACTTGTTTTTATTGTTCCAAAATATAACGTGGCTTACATTAATAAATAGGCAGCATTTTTTTAAAGCTCTAGTCGTGCGATTTTTTAAATAAAAACCTTATTATTTTTTGGTATTTACCAAATTACATTTTTAAAATACAAATATTTTTCAAAAAATCAAACACGAAAAGAAACGAAATCGAGGCCATCCGGATATTTTTCTGTTTGTATGTAATATAATAGCGAGATCTCTTAATAATAAAATTAATTCTTTCAAATAACGGAATTGAGATATTATTTTCATCAAGCCAACAGGCAATCAACGCTTCATGATTTGCGATGTTCACATTTTCATTAATTTAAGAAGTAAAAATATCCCTGAAGCCGCTCGAACCGAAAATCGTTGATTACAATTTTTTATTGAAAGTAATAACAAAACTGAATAATTTCAAAATAAATAAACCCCAACTGTATTAATTAAAAAGCAAAGTTAATTAGTACAAATCTTATGAAAGCAGCATGTAATTTTTTTATGCTATTCGTCGTTATATGCTCTTGGAGATGCTGCCAAGTCAGTTTTCTCGAGAGCTAATTAAAACCATTCAGAATTATATCTCACGAGAAACTCAAAAAGAAAAAAAACCGCATCAAATTTTAATAAACTTAGACAAACCTCCAAAATTTGATCGATACATATTCGAAACCGAAGCTAATCTTTACATTTGGGAATTACATCAAAAGCATATTTCACCAATTAATAGTTAACCTTTAGTTTGACAGGTTGAATTTACGAAAATTTGTGTTTCAAAAAGATTTCTTTTGCTAATTATTATAAATAAAATAGTGTAAATAGTTAAAAAATTTGTTTTTGAGATATTTCAAAATGGTAAGTGGGTTTAACCACTCTATCCTTTTAAGCCGATTCAATGTTCAGTCTGTAGCTAATAGAAGATACGTGGGTTGCATTATGCTTTTACATGAACCGATCAATAACAAAATTAATTACGATTAAATTTAAAGCAATTCAATAGGTTTACCTTACAGATCACATGATGTTGCATGGAGAAGTCTCGAAACGGTGCTCGACTGTAATTGGTTTGCGTTTTCCTGTAATAAAAAAAATCTATTAGTATGATTATTACGATTTTCTATTAGAAACGATGTAAACAGGTAGTACGTACATTATAGAGATGGAAAGCAATTTGTGTTTTCAATGCTGGAGTGTAAGAAAAGCTAGAGAGAACTTGAGATGCATATTATAATTTAACGGCAATTAATTTACATGAACAAACAAGGGCAAAACGGATTAAGCGACAGTGCCTTTAAATGAAGATTTCGAAAACACAATATCGGAATGGAAAGGCAAGTGCTCTTATATAATTGAATATTTAATTAGATTTAATTACATGAAATTCAATTGAAGTATCAAGGAATTTGAAAATTGAATGGGGGACGTGTGCAATATAAACTATCTGGTGCTGGAAGGCAAATTCCTGCTAGGACGATCGGGTTTGTAGCGTTTCTGCATTACATTCGTAATAAGTATAAAGATGACTAAATTATAATTTAGATTGCTTTGTTGTGGTTGTTCTGAGAGTAAAATAATTCGTTAACCATCAACGTGCCCTATCTGCAATCCGAACACGGAATAAATACAAAGATATAGAAAGTGTGCTACGTGATAAAGACGAACGCGCAAGCTATAATAAATAATACAGCAATTCGTGCTTTGGACGCGAATTGTGTGAAATGAGTAGGTCGCTTCCGAAACCACAAATCTTTGTGGTTCTATAATACACATAATCGCTTGTTATCGTACAATTCAACTTGAACCACATAATGTAAAATTGAACATTTTATTAATAGTCCAAAATTTATTTTACTTCTCAAACTTCCCCAAATGGTAATAAGATTGTAAAAAAAACCTATTTAACTTTCAAGGTGCAACGACACGCGACAAACTTTCCATGGAATTGGCTATAGAGCTTTCTCAAAGATGTTTTTATCAAAGCTGCTGACAATAGCTCACTCAACGCGTTCATTTCCACGGTCAAAGCTTTTTAAAGCGGAAATTTATAAGAAATAAACGATTGCCGCCTTCATTCAACCGCTTATTTCATTTTTATCAGTGATATTAAGATATCAATTTCGCGATAAAGAAAAAACTTGTTTCCAGCATCCCAAGGCTGCAGCTTTAAATTTTATATACTCCAGCCTAATTTTAATTAATCTTACAGCAGTATAGCACTGGATTATCTTGTGGTTTGAAGTAAATATGGCTAACATGTTGAACTTTATATTATATCTACTTAGTATTAATGAAACGACTGCACAACATGGAGAGTATATAATTACACAGTACTCAAAGTTTTGAGCAAACATGCTTAAAATATATTAAAATTTTAGCACAAATGCGATTGTTAATCGTCTTGTTAAGTATGGTAGCAGACCTGCAGGACACGAATCCATTAAAATTGCATCGGGTTCGCATCGCATGGGTTTCACTGTAGCTTCAACGCAGTGTTTATTTACGTAACTATAATAAAGGTGATATTTCAAACCAGAAATAAGAGATCTTTCAACTTAGCTGGTAGCTTTAAATATCATCTGCTGAGGTTAATCTTCATTAAATTTGACGTGTAATCTTTCAAAACTACTTGGGTATAAATTAACAGATAAATAATAATTGAAACTCCTTCGCCGTACAATTAAACAATTACACAAAATAGATTTGATGACTAGCTACCCTTGAAAAAAAAATTTAATAGACACCGGCGTTATTTGTACACGAATGTTCTTGTGTGATTTATTTTTGAAAAGAGCAAGAAGTTGACATTTTTGATTGATCGAACACCATGTTAGTCTAATATAAACATGTTAATATTATCTCGAAGCAAATTAATTAGAAAAATAAATCAGGAATTAATAAATAAACTAATTAAGTGAAAAATTGTTTTATAAAAACTACACATAGGTAGTATTTAAATTTCTCTCTCAAAGAATCTTCCAATCGCCAATAAATCTATTTAAAGAAAAGCTTTCGGTAATTTAAATAAAAATTAGTTTCCTAATCGCAAATACTAATTAGTCGAACATTCAATTAGATTCGCCGCTGATCATTGTCACATGGCTAATTAAAGAATGGCTTGCAGCAACATAAAAGAGTAAAACGAACTATTCGGGTTCAATTACAAAAAGGATCAATCAAATTTTTGTTAATTTGTACGTAAAAGAGACTAATTTGACAGTTAACTTGAAAACATTTGCTTTAATTTGGATAATTAAAAATAATTAATTACATTTTTTTGGTTACCTAAAAGTTATTACCAATCGATATCTAGGTAGGTATAAAAATTCGAGAGAAAAAAACTTTGTTGACTTTTCGCTAAATTTTGAATCGAGTTCTAAATTGACTGAACTTTAAAACATTTTCCAAACCAGGATTGATGGAAAAACCACAAGTATGTTATACAAAATTGTGTGGATTGACGGTTATGGTCACTAAAACGCTTTTTGTAATGGAAACATTTATCGGGGTATTTCAAACAATTGGCTTACAAAAATTGAAAATTAAAACTGCAAGTTTTCAAGTTGACGATGAATAGAAGAAACGAAGGTGAAGAGCTCAAATACTTGAAATTATAAAAGAAACTTCAAGCTTCGAGCGCATAAGTGGAGCTTTTAAAAGCTTTACTTGATGTTTTGAAAATGATGAAAATTACATTAATTTTCGTATCGAATTAAAGCGGATTTTCGAATTTTTAAATTGGAAAAGTTTCTAGACATTCACCTATCTATGTGTTTGAAACTGTTTAAGGATTAAAAAAAAATTGTATTGTTAAAAATAGGAAAGTACAACAGCTATAAGCTGTTCTTTACAAAGTAATTGTTCAATTCACCAAATGACATTAGCGATGCCGAACAGCATCCGCGTGATATAATTTTATATTTTTGCACTAAAAGGATAAAAATTTCCACTTCACAAAGGAGGCTATGCTTTTATACACTTGGTAATAGAAATGTTGACATATAACAGCAAAAGCTTTTTTGTCAAGTGAATTATTTAAAAGTTTATTTAGATTTTCTTAACAAAAAACGTGATTAAAGATTTCTGATAAATTTTAAATAAAGAATTTTTTGCTTTAAAATGCATGCGCTGGAAAGCTGTGTTGGAAAATTACATGCTTAGTTATGAATTATTAGACAAAAAATGTAATAACAAGCTAAAGCCGTCCAACAGCAAAAATAGCGTTCATTGACTTATTACAGTATGTTTCGTAATATGTTGTGTACGTAGAACAATAAAAAAAATAAAAAAAAGACTCGCAATAATTAATGTATTAACCACATAAAGTAAATTTTTGTATTGTTGGGTATAATCGCGGTTATAAATAAATTAAATTCAGCAATAAACTTCTATTTGTAGAGTTATCTAGTGTACATCAGTGTATAATAAGCAATTACCATATTCTGTAATCGATAGCGACCTATAATAATGTAGTTTACAAGAACCGGCTCGTACGTATTTTACATCTCACCGAATCACGTCGTAAAATAAGGCGTGAGCAAACGATTTACTCTTATAACATGTTCACTTATTTATGCGGTTTTAAGTCAAGTACTTTTCTTGTTTAATTCTTAGTTTTCCATTCTAATGTATTTGATATTTTTATTTCCATCCGATCCAACAACGCCAAGTATTTATTGTAGATCCTTGCCCTCTCAACAAATGCCATTGTAGATTGCCAGTGGCGGATTTAGCATTTAAGAGGCCCCAGGCGCAATTTAATTTTGAGGCTAATTGTGCCGGTTCGGAAATCCGCCACTGCTTTCTCCTGAAATTAGGTGACGCGCATAAATTGCGCTCTATTAACGAGATTCGCCTGGGATATTTGACTATAATTTAGAAACCTCACTGAATGATTCTTATGTGTATGTAACACATATAGAATTTTTTTTTTCAAAAAATTTTAATCCAAACTACCAAAAATTAATGTTTTAAATTTATACTAAAAATAATCATTAGTTTAAACGCTCACTTATGGTCACGTGGTGTGTTTTTCATAAAACTGAATATTTCTTCATTGGTTTCTTCGTCTCTTATACGCTCTTGTATCGTTTGACGATTTAAACCAAACTTGACAAACAAGCCCAGTTTTTCAGTAGCAGGTTAAACCAAAAAGTGTGGGTTAACCAATGATATCGCGTAAAAAACAGCTTTTCAAATTTTTTGGTTTAACCTGCAACTGAAATACTTGGCCTAACTCAGTAGGCCCACTCTAAATATTTTTACTACTCACATCGGTTGTTATTTTATATTGGTTAATTTTCCCCAAAAAAGTTAGATAAAATTACTTTATTTTATTTTGAGAGCTGAATTTTAAAGCCCAGGCGCGCGCCTCTTGCGCCTGTTCGGAAATCCGGCCCTGCAGATTGCTAAATCTTCATTAATTCAAATTGTGTGTGCAGAAATTGTCCTTAATGTAAAAAATGGTTTCGTAAAGGCGAAATCATATCGACCCACTAAAGTATTGTTGAATTTTAGATGATGACAAATGGCATATAAGCCATTAGACATTGATGGAAGGTCGATGTTAAATAAATCTTTTTGACTTTCGCATTTCCAGCTACATAATGCGCCAATACAAAAGATACGACAAAAAGTGACAAAGAAATGAATCAAATTAACCTTGTAAATGCCGAAATGCGTATCTTTTTTATGCGATCGGCAATAACTTTGGATTTATTATAATAAAATTCGACACAATAAAAATATCTACTTGTGGCGCTCGAGAACAGCTTAATTTTTAAAAAAGGAGTCCCGAAATAATTCGAGTTTGAAGGTTCGCTTGATTTTTCACTTTTACCGAACTCAATAACATAAAACTTTTATTTATAAAGGCTATACTTAGAAATATTTACTTACTTTATTCATTTACAAAGTTGGAAATCTATCAAAAAGTTTCCCAAACTCATGGATAGAATAAAATCCTAGGTTTTGATATAAATTTTTTATCGATTTAATCAATCAAAAAACAGTAAATCGGAGTAAAAGGTTCAATAATTCCCAAGGGTGTAACAAATTAGTAAGAAAACTAATTAAAGTGTAACTTCTCGATATTAAAAAAACATCAACATAAACAAAAAAAAAAGTTAATACCTTTTAAATTGCCCTCTGCAATGCTCTTATCACCCGCATTGCTATTTGACAAATTTCTCTAAAAGACAAACAAAATTTAAAACTGTGTAAATTTACAAGCATTGGCAATTTTATAATCTCAAGTTTTTAAAAGCGGCATTTTATTTTATTTACTCGGAAAACTTAACTTTTCTTAATGATTCGTCTAGTTTTTAAATTCTACAATTGTGCATCGGGTCATAAAGAACTTTTAATTAGAATCTCGCTGCTTTCGGAACGACGGAGTTGACTTTTGAAAATGTAAACATTTGAAAATAAAAGACCTCCTGCATTCAACAAGTACAAGTGAAGTGAATGAAGCATAAGAAAAAGCTCAAGTCGTTTAAGGGTTTGGTCAATTACATTTAACAGCAGATATGCACAAGTTTTATTGGGTGTTACCAGTGGCGGCAGTAAAAAATTTTTGGAAATCGGCTATAGATTGGCAGAAAGGGACCTGCCTCGGTTTCGAGAAAAACAAAATAATAATAAAATTTAAAACGATAAAATTAATTATTTCCATTGGATTTTTCCAATAAAACAGTAATTATGGGAAAAGTTGCGCACTAAACTGCCTTTTCTACTGTGAATAGTAAGATACATAAGTTGATAAACTCCTTTATTGTCGACAATTTAATATAAGTGCCTCTTTCTTTTTTGCCTGTTACAATTTATAGATCGATGAACAAATGCGCTCTACAAATTTATTGCGAATATTATGAAGGAAATTAGTAGTAGGTATTTTTGATTTTTCGGCAGGGCTGTATTATTTGTTTTGGATCGATCGATGTAGTTTATAAGTCAATTCTTTTTCCAAGTTGTGAAATTGCCATTATTCATTGTTATCGTAAGTTTTGGGTTAAGATCTATAAAACTCATCTCAGACATTATTTATCACGTCTCTTCTATATTAATCAAAGCAGTAATTGAAATATCAAACTTTCTTCCTTAAACTTCGTATCTTCACCTGTAAAACACAACTTTAATGAAACTCGCGAAAGTTATTACACCCTTAGTTCTTAAGTCATTCGTTTTAAATTAATTGGTATTAAAATGGAAAATTTTTGCACAACAATCTGTGAAACTTTGGTAATTAACTAATGCTGTAATTGTGATTCAAATAATTAAACTGCAGCTATTCAGATTTTCAAATCAAACATTTCCAACCATAAATACATACAACTAAGGCTTTAACACATTCAGAATATTAAAAAGCGATTTAATTTATTATAAAGGGTGGCTGGGTTTATACAAAAGCACGATTTAGGAGCATGTCAAAGCTGTTCATAATTCCCTAAAAATTTAGCATTTGCTTTTTCTCACACGTTAAAACATCGTTTAGATATTAGCACGACGTTAATACTTCCAGGCTTATGTTTATAATTCCAAAACAATTAAATTTTTTTCAAAATCCATCTTTTAGTTAAATTACGTGCAGGAAGATTTTACATTTTCGAATAATGCCCTCTCCGGAAAAATACTGTAATCAAAATAAAGATTTATATTTTTCAATATATTATTATGTGCTGCTGTTTTAAGTTTCAAAAAATGATACACAAGGAAACAAAGGCGGATTTCCATTTTCTCCCATTCTCGTAAAACAGCAAAATATACGAGACGTTATCTCAAAAGAATGGAATTTTTTCCAAATGAATTAATTTATAGGCAGTTAAAAGACTACTAAAAGAAATTACATGTTCATATGTTTTTCGTATCTTCAAACACGTACAAGAAATATGGCATGACTTTTGCTTTTGATTGTCTCACCAAACGCACAGCACAATATATGAGAAAATCTAATAATACAAAAATACATTTAATTTAGTTTAATAAAAAAAACACGACAATAATAACTAAAACGTAATTTAATCCGTTAATAAACATTAAAACTATACGCAACCCCTTTTTAATAAAACCCAAGTATTTCCATAGGGGTAAACAGTTATTTATCCGTTTATCAGCACGTGCTAAAATTTTTTATCAGTTTATTCACACATATATTAATCGATTTAGCCACATTAGTGATATTAAATAATATGCAGATATGCACAAAGAAATAAATTATACTTACGATTATTAAAGCGACAGGCTGCTGGTTTATAACGCGGTTCAACAATATAACATTTATGGTTAGGGGTTGCTATTTTGAATTAATGCTTTTGCGGCTCTTCTTTTAAACGTTTTCTTTGCCCACTTAATAAAAGAAAAGTTTTTTTATTATTTATTCATTAACCGACTTCGAAGGAAATAAATTTCAAAATTCTTTCTCAAAATTGAAAGCATAATCGAACGGTGTTTACATGCTTTTATTTTTGAATGCACTCAGTTTCATGTGCTATCAAAAAGAAGAAATTTATGGATTTCAGAAATGGTTGAAATTTTCATGAAATAATCTAAAAGGCTTCCTATTGCTTTCCTACGTTCATGTTGCTTCTCGTTTAGAAAACAACAATTTATGGAATCAACGCTTCCATTTGGACGCGACGATACATTTTCCCAATTTTTCTGAAAAATAAAAAGAAGAAGAAAGAAGAAAGGCTGGCAGATTCTTAAAATTAAGCATAATGGAATTATAAAATAGGATTTTCGTAAGTCTACTTCGGCTGGAAAGTCCTGTCGCTTTTTGTTTCACAACTTTAATTACATTATAACTTTTATTTCAAATATTATGTACTACTTGTAATTCAGTTAGGACGACCATCTAGATCAGAGTATCGAATGTTCTAATTTAATTTCACAATTAAATTTTTTCAAATTGTCTACTCGTAACTACGGAATGACTGCGAGAAAATTTTATCTAATTATCACAAGAATACGACAGTATTGCTTTTAAAGTACGACCACACTGGAGTACCATTGGTTGCGGCGGCAGATCTGAATGCAGGTGAAGCTTTATTATAATTCAGGTGATGCATAATAATAGACCAACGGGGGGGACCAATGTCAGTTTTATTTTATCATTAGTATTTGGTATAAAGCGCATTGTTCAGAAGACAGTTGTGGGTATGGTATAAAAAATATTTCCTTGCCTACAGTATATTTTAGAAAAATCTTATCGAAAATGTTAAATTTAAAATATAATTAAAATTGAAATTCGAATAGAAAAACTGTACAATGAACTGATTTGATAAAAAAAATTAATTGAAAAAGCCGAAAAAAAGGTAAAGTGAAATATAAAATAAAATTGGAAAACCTGTAAAAATTATAAATTAATATATCCCGAATAATAATTGTAAGTTAATAAACTAACCCACAAAATTATTGCAAAAAAATGATATTTGACAAGATCTAGAGGAAATTGTTTTGAATTTGTCCTTTGTTGTCCGTTAGTTATTTTATTTTGTTGAACTAAAGTTGTACTAAAAACTTTCCCTAATGATAATTTGCTCTCTTCTACAGTTCATACCTTGTCGTGGCTAAATTAATTTTATCGTGCAATATACATTCCTGTCGTGTAATGCATTTAACTATAAAGTAAAATGTTTTCCTGTAGTAAAATATGTACTTTATTCGTGTAATGCGATTTAAAAATGCAGTTTTTCCTTCAAACGTAAAAAATAAATTAAATAACTATTTTACTTCTAGTGCGGCGGCGAGCGGTACTAAAAGTTAAACAAACAGATGCCGAGCGGCACTAAAGCATTGGTTAATATTTTTTCTACCAATTCAACAATATACTGTACAACATCGACCGGTTGATCCCTGAGCTTTGTAATAATGCTAATGACCAAAAAGTTTTGCGCACAGCTTTTTGATAATCACCTTTGCACCTTGTGCTAAGCATACTTTAAATACCTATAAAGTAAACGTGAGAAATTGCATTGAAAAACAAACAATGCATTTATAAAATTTTAAATAAAAACAACCAGGATTGATTCCAAGCATGGTCGATTTACCAAAATAATCCGTTTTTTTTCTGAAAATCTATTCTTTTGTCCACAGTTTTTCAATTTATTCAATGTTTTTCTCGTACACATTCGAACGAATTATATGCAAATGCACTTTTAATTACGCATCAGACATCTGAGAGTTTAAAAATAATTTAATCGCCTTTGAAAAAACCATTCGTTTGGTAATTATTATTGATCTGCACTATTGAAATCTTTCATGGTGTAAATAAAATGAAAGCTTTGTAAATACTGCAAAAGCTCTGCATAGATCTGCCTATAGTGAAAATTGTTTGTTTAAAACAATGTTGGGTTTGAATTTAATTAAAAAAAAAATTGTATTACTTTTTTTGTTGAGATATTTTAAGCACCTAAAGTTTAAATTCGTTTATGCGATAAATTAAAGCTTTCACATGAAAATTTGTTGTTAAAAACTTGACTATGAAGATTACGAGAGGAAGAACAAAGAATTTGTTAATGAAAACTCGGAAACAATGTTCCCAATTTATTTACGTTACTTTGTAGACACCCGGTAGCTATTCCAGTAATTGATATGCCAATGTTTACACCACAACAGTGCCAACAACTGGTGACAACAATGTTAATTACGTTAAATGTTATCTTAATTGAGTATCAGGAATTAATTTTGATAAAATTGACTTTTTTCAAAGAATCCACAGTCGCTGCAATTGAAAGATCGCTCTACAATGGAAGTAGTTTACATACACGACAATTGTGAATGGTTTGGATTGAAGCCGACATACATGTGTAGAGGAAATGTCGGTCTTTTTATTGCACAGTACAAAAGAAGGGTGTTCAACAATTCTCAAGTCACGTGTCTTCAAAGTGCATACACAAAACTGCACTTTTTTAATGGGCGGGCGCTAATAAAAACGCAATTTTAGGGTAATAAAAAATTTCTATGACTGAACCATTTATTATCCCCTTTCTTCATTTCAGCAGTAAGAAATTGGAAACTGGCAGCTACGTAAAATTAATTAAAATTTGAATTTCCTTTCATATAACACACCGCGAAATTATAGATTGCACAATGTAACCAATACAATTTACATACAACCAAGTAGTTTATCTGAACAAGCATAATATAATTTCAAAAATTTATTGCAAGGGTCCTTCGGAATATTACGTATGCTTGAAGCATTCGATACACATCATTTCATTATGCGGTAGGTGCTTTAAAATATTTTCGACCCTCTCCCCATATTTATTTTATTGTGTGTTCCATTGCAAGTCAGAAGTTGTTTATTTTACTTTCAAATAAAATTATCCAAACGAAGCCGAAATAAAAAAAACCTATTTATTAGCCTAGACTCGTATAAATAATCTCTAGAAGTATGAAAAAAAGTTAATTATATTTCAAAGTAAAGTAAAGCTGATGAAAGAAAATATAAAAAAATTTATTAAATTTTTATTCTACTCTAAATAATATTACTTGCAAAATTTCATTTGGCACATTTTATCCAATATTAAATTTAAAATTATATTAAATCGTCGACATAACAAAAAGTTGACCAATAATTTTTAACTTTGATCTTTCGAAGCTACAAGTGCCTCGTGGTATTTTAATAACGACATTTAATATAACCTGGAATGGTGGTACAATAAAACTATTTTTGTATGTCACGAGAGGTTGTTTTGTGTCGCACATCAAAGAGAATTACTCCCTAATTTAATAATTTAATTACAAATTTTAAAATCAGATGCACAAACGTTAAAGGGATTTAAACTCCGCTTAAGTCATTATGAAAATAGAGTTTTTAAATTGGAACATTGAACATTGATTGACATTCATTCACCATGTAATCCTGTTTCGCATTGCAGGAATCCAATAAGGGTGAAAACCTTTAATGAGGTCGGGGTGAAGTTCTAAGAGCTTTAGAATCATAAATATCAAATGACAGAGAGGGAGGGTTATTTAATTTGTTGAATGTTTGCTAATCACATTGCTTGCGGTAAAATATCATCTTGGTTGGTAATGTTCATAATTTAAATTCCAAATTAAAAATTATTTGCCAAGTTTGCACGCTTTCTCCGGCGACTTCTTCAAATCCAAATCATTTTTGCAGTCTATTGAAATGCTCTCGATAATATCATGAATATTTTTGTGCGTGATCATTAGAGCATCGTCAATACATGCAAATGTGATAAGGAGCAATGCGGTTTACTTAACACATCCCGACGCCTTATCCATTAGCACATGCTCTAGTGGCAAACCAACTTTATGTCGCAACTTGAAACTATGCTTTATTACATAAGTAAGTTGTAGAATGAACACTTTGCAAACAAGTAACTCACTTTTAGCTAATAATATGACATTATGCTTTCCAATTCACTACTTCAAAATGCAATCTACTTTAGGAGCTGCAATTTAATGCACATTTTATTAACACTTTCTATAAATCAATCACCAAACAAATAAAACGCTTTTATGGTAACTATTAAATTTTTTTCAATTTATCAAAATAATATAGGTTTTATTTCAGCACTCTCTAGAGTGAGTTCTGGCTACGCCACTGTATAGCCGTCGAAAACGTTAGTTCGGTTAATTAGATGAATTTATTGTAATTTTTCAGTTGATTTTCACCGCTAATTTTTTGATTATACAATTAGCCTGTCAACTGTCAGAAACAGACCAATGAAAATTAGCAATTTCGCTTTTCAAAACCAATAACTAAAAACATTGGGGCGGATATAGGCTCCTGAAAGGTATTCAAGTAAATATTTTAAAACAAATGAAAATTTTAATTTTGGTTCAATTATAACTTGCCAAGTTTAATTCAAAACAACTGATTTGGTCGTTTGCCGGAACTAAACTAAAACAATTGCAGTTGCTAGGTAACCAGTCCGGGCCTGGTTACTCAATAAACTACTCCTAGTCCAAAATTTAAATTGTTTTAAATATTGTAATTATATTCATTAATTCAATATAAAATTATGCTGAAAATTGTTCACGCTGAGTAATTAAAAAATAATTGATTACTTTAAGTTTTCCTTTCGCCAATTTTACATAGCAGATATATCTACGACCACCATTTTAATCTACCCAAAGCACCTTGAAAGTAAAGTTTGAAAGTTAAATTTTACTCATTAAGTCGAAAATCGTTTGTTCTCCAATTTTGCACAATTTTTTAGTTGATGGAAGTTTCTCACAGGAACGCCAATTTTCATTTGAGTTAAAGAATGACAATGCTGCAATTTTTGGAGCGACCACTTCCAGATTCGATAAATGCCCTTGCAGTATTTCTATCAATTCAATTTAATTATTAAGCTAGAAAAAAGGAATTAGAAACAAGATAGGGTTTCTCAATTAAACATTTGTAACTCGGCGATTGTAAGTAAAGTTTATGTGTAGTCTTTTTTCATCGAGACGGTTTAATTAAAATTAAAGCTGTTAATTTTAAAATGTACTTAGTAAATTATTTTATTTTAAAGAAAAAAAATTAACGTTGCAATTTTAACGTTGAACGCGATTGATCTCGCTGTAAATGAGAAAAGCCGGAATGAAAAGTGTGTAATTATTTTTAACTAAAAATCAATTTAAAAATAATAAAAATCCGTCTAATTTATGCGCATGAATTGGTTTGCTTAAGTCTTAAAAGGGTCCCCCTTTTTAATTTCGAGAGCTTTAGAATGCAATTTAACATAATCACTCTTTTCAAACGTAGAACAAGAAAAACGCTTATTTTCTCGAAAACTCATACCTACTTAAATTAGTGTCAAGAGGCGAACCGTATAAAAGCTTTCCGACAAACCAATTTTACAATTCGCAAACCTCTCGTCATTTCGCAAAAACATCCGAACAAAACCGCAGTCCGCTGCGATATTCATGCCTTGTTGACGGCGTGAAGGTGACGTTCTTTCGACGTCGCGTCGCTTCCAAGACATGTTCGCCTGCAGGGGTATGACTGACTGGTGTTATTAAATTTTTCAGTTTTCTTTTCCTTTGAAATGCCTAACCCGTAGAGTGACGTCATTATTCAATTAGCTTCGAGTCGTTGCGACGGAATAATGAGATGCGACGTGACGCTATCACAAAAGAAGAGTTTAATTCGATTTCATGACTATTCAATTGAGAACAAGTTCACTTGATACAGACTTAAATGAAAAGTACAAAAGCTCCATTCATATTAAAATAAATTTTCTGTTTATTTCATAATTTAAATTTAAATTGAGGTTAGCTAATTGTTTTATCTAATTTAAAAAATTCAATTAATAATCATTAAATTTTCAAATTCACTATTAAAACTTGTAATTGTGATAAATTAAATTTGCAATTTAAATTTCATCATTTCATTTACACCGGAAAGATTATATTTGCTTCTTTATTGCAAAAACTTGATCGAAATTAACATACAATTTATTGTTTTTTTATTTCTCAAACATTTCTATTAGAATAATTTATACGTTTTATACAAGTTGATGGCATAAAATCGTTGATCTCAACCTTTCAATAACATCACGTACATGCAAATCTCATCGTAAACGTTCAGAATATTTCGGTATCACTCTCAACTGATATTCTAAAATTGAAATTATTTTATTAACAATGTTACTATTAATCGATAAAAATTATTATATAATTTGAGTGCATCGTCGAGAGGTAAGAAAATTTTCTCCAAGTTTCTCGTGCACTGAAAACCCGAAACTGTCATTATTACCTATCTATATGTTAAGCTTTATAACAAGGGTGAATCGTATAATCAAATATAGGGAAAAAAAGAAAGGAACTGAATTGTACGGAAAGACTGAGGAAAAGCGCTAAAAGATTACATTGTAATTCATGGTAACTTAATAATGCAGGGGTAGTGTCGGATTTCTTTTGTCGGAAGTTTCTTATTTGAACTACATATTTTCCAAGGCTCGCGCACCTCCCTAAGATTCTCCAGGATTTCGATTCTAGCGACTGTTCTACTTAGGTTACCGTAATCTCCGTTTAAACGACCGGTTAAATTTATTATCGACATAATTGATATCTTGACTCTAACACTACAAACAATTGGAGGTTTCGACAACTTTCAAAAAATATTCCTTAATCCGTCTCTGTCGAGTACATAGTGGATGGAGAAATGTAATGATTACGTCTGTGCCCTATGGCATTTGTATGTTTTTCGTTGCTTTTGCAAAATCTCTCAACTTTGTAATAGTATACTAGTTGCCTTTGAGTCGGGATTAAGCTTATAATACATAGCGTCGCGGCGACGTGAAAAAACCGTAAGTTGATTTTTCTCGAATGACATAATAAGAGTATTATACCCGTGTAAATGGAAAAAATTCAACATTTTATGTATTTTCAATTTTTTTTGTAAAAGTTTATCTGATGTGTAATGATGAAACTTGTTTAAGTGTAATTTTAATTAAACCACTTGCGCAGGGTATTATTACAGACATTTTTCAGCGATATTTTATATTCTGCACCCAAGTTGACATGTTTACTCAGACATTAGCCAATTAGTTAAGCTATGAACCTATTTAAAAAATTCCTAAAATTTCATGATGGCAACTGAATTACGTGCGTAAAAATGCAGAATTCGATTTATGGTATTGTTTCCCGAAAGAATGTCGGTTATGATTTTGTTATTAAAGCTCGCATGTATTTTTGTTATCGGAATTTCAAAGCAGTAATAAAGTAAGTAAATTGGTTGACATTTTGATTCGCATTCTTGATGTTTAATAAAGAAGTCAGAAGCTAAAGAAGCTTTATTTTGTATTAGATTGAATGAAACCCGAGTGAGGTTACAACATATAATCTAGCAAAGAATGACAATATAGACCAAAATATAGTTGTTGGAGTAAGATAAAACTCGAAGATGAAATATAATTTAAAATATTGGATAGGAATAAAAATTTCTATTGTGAATAAATCAAGAATTCTGCTTATTTTATATCTTTTTCAAAGTAAAATGCATGGATACTTAAGGAAAAAGTTCTCAGTATTTACTTTCATACATCGGGTGATCCCCCTGCTGGCCCTAATATATATTCTAAGCCCTAATAATATTCATACGTGTGCGCTACTGACTGGAACGAATTATTGATATTACATTCGGCACGGCCTGTATATCAATCTGATTAAATGCAATATAACATCTTTTAATGTGATATCGTTATTTATGTCTGTCCAAATTTAAAATTGGTTCAATTGCCTTGGCAAAAGTTCTTTTTCCATTAAAACGTCTTGTTTAATAAATGTAAATCTTGTGGATAAATTAAAAATTTAAATTTTTAAATGTACAATTAAATCTAAACGCATTTTATAAGATAAGATGGATGATTGCTGCATTAGAATATATTTTCCTTAAAAGAAGTAATTGCGCTCTCCGGTAACTAGTGGTGGGGGAAATAAAGAGTATATAGTGAGATTGAGAAGGGAAAAGTGATTTATCACTGTTCTGCAGGGAATCGAATAAGGAATGTAATTACTAGTGGAATGTCTTTGCTTAAATCTCATCACAAGGCGTCATAATTGCTTGATGCACTTGAATAATTTCCTTTATGAATATTTATCCTTCGTGCATTCCGAATGGCCGAAGTGATCTGATAAAGGCTTGAAATACAATAACCTTGTTTGGATATTGATAAATTGAGGTAATTTAAAACCGAAATTAACTGACGTGCATGAAATTGGTTGGAGGGATTTTAACAAAAAATTATTTAGACAAAAATGAAATTAGAAGGTTTAAAAAGTTATTTTTCTATTATAACATGACAGCAATTAACACCAGGTTTTCGTCGCGGCTGCACAAATATGAGCTGAACGACTCGATAAAGAAAGGGCCTGTCAATCATCCAAAAGTTGAATAGTAGGATTACCATTTCAAAGAGACCGGTTCCCTACGACCCACCACTAAGTGCCTAATTTTCTGTCAACTAACATTGGAAATGCTACGTTTGAAATGTCCCGGATATTGGATCGTTCATGTGTCATTTCCAATATTACCAGGAGATTGCGATAATGGCAGCGCAATTGTTGGCATCTGAATAGAAGCTGCTGAATACGAAATGCATTTTGCATTGTAATATCTCCAAATGTATTTTTAGTTGTCATATTGTTATTATGCCACCGAATTTCTGTACGTATGCACTTTTAATTATTGACAAAGTTTACAAAATGTAATTACGGCTTGACCCATATCGTGGGCGCATTACAAAAAATTTGCAACAAATTTTCACGTGAATATTTGCTTTAAAAAATAATTTGAGCTAAAATTGTCGACGCACAAAAAGAGGAAGATAAAGAATACTTAATTACAGTTTACTTTTACCAAAAATGTTACTTTGAGAAAAACTTTTAAATAAAAATGTTATTTCCTATTTTTCCATAAAAGGTTCAACCGAATAAGAATTTAAATTTATGATTTTCTGTCAAGTCAAATTTAAGTTTAATATTGAAATACCAGGCAAACTTTGGTTTTATTATCAAGTTATGCACCGAGTTCTGCTAATGCAAGTGCATTTATATAACCTATTAATGTTTGCATCGTCGAAATCCAAAAGCTTTGATGTCGGTCGGGCGTTCCAAATTTCTTCAAATTAAATAAAGAATTCGGTATGTTATTTCATAAAACAACCTATCGTGGTGTTTTAGAAATATGCATTGTTAATGCAATCATGAACGAATACGTGTATCCAAAATACAACATTTTGGGGCAATAGCGCAAACTGTTACTGCAGTAAACATCTGCTGCATCGCACAATGTCGGTTGAAACTGCCTTTTGCATAAATTATTACTTCCAGTCATGTCTCTAACCACATAGCATTGCAACCGACATAGCATGACATGGAAGAATTACACAAAATATTCATATTTTAAGCATTTACAATATGCAATACACCACTACGTTTTATTGCGGTATAAAATGACATATCATCACTGTGCTGGGCGTTTCTTTCACCTCAAATTCGCCAAGAGGAAGAAGAATCGTTTAGAAGAAATAGTTATTTGTTTTACAATATAATAATACAATTAAGAAGCAAATCAATTTATTTTAGTGAAACTAAAATTATGATTGTGTGTGGTGCACGCAAAGCAGCAGTATTGGGAGTTGGATCGAGACACGCATGGGCTAATGGATATTTTATTGTTAGGTATTATTAAATAAATAATACAAAATAAAACGAACTTATTTATTTTTGAGTCGCCTATAATTGTATCCCATAATTTAAATTATACTTAGCAATTTTAAAGTGTAGTATAATTGCCTAACAGCTTTTCACTGTATCGCTTATGTTTTGACACATCACATAAATATTGCCGAGTTAATGAGCTTTCGAAGACAAATAGCTTTTCACAAATGCTTAGCTATATAGTTACATAAAAAAGGTATTAACCTTTAGTCAACAGTTAATTTCAATTTGTATTTAAATTAATCATAGAAAAAATATTCCTAGAGTGACGCTTTGTTTCAATTTGGTATCAAAGTTTGAAGGGTCATAATATTTCATTAATTTTAAATTTCAACCGCAGCTTTTGTGATTTATTTTTATCCCTAGATTAATATAGATTTATTTTTGACAAAGATTAACTTTCTATGCAATAAATGAGATACGTACTGTGTTGTAATACAGTAACTCGATATCGATAATGAAGATACTTCCGTTTTTTAATAATCATTAAAAGGGGTTGCTTTTAATGATCCTAATTAAAAATGTAAAAGCTCCTCTACAATGCAAAATACAAACATTCATCATGAAAACTAATTTTTTTACAAACTCAATTCTTAATTTTTTCTTCTTACGTTAAGTTACGGTTTCTTAATTTAAAAAAAATTATTTTTTAAAACTCAAAATGGAAACTCAAAATTTGTTGCTTGGCAACGTCACTAGTCAAATTGAACGACAAAATCCCTTGCTCTAATGGGCTTATGATTTTTGTCACACGATTTGCCCCCATATATTACCCAGTTACCAAGCAACAAACATCTTTTTAAATAAAATTGTATTCTCGGCAATCACGAGGCCTCGCTATATTGCTTTTGAAGAAGTAATTTGCTTTGTAAAAGTGCAGAAATTTTGCAAATTGATAAGTTGTATTGATTCCATTTCGAAGGAAAATTCAATTTTGTTTATCATTTAGCGAAATAATAAATTAGCACGACAAATTCGCCGCTTTTGCTAGGTATAAGCCTTTTCAGTGAACAATATATAATATCAGATTAGAAAGTGAAATAGAAAACCGATGAAGAGCCATTGCGTTTTGATAGGATTAAGGACGCTAGATTATTTACAGACGATTGAATGAATGCTCCAATAAATTTAAAAAAATGATTAATCAATTTATGTGGTGGTAATTTGATAAAAAAAAAATAATGGTGAATTATTAAACTCAACATTATTTTTGCTGGGCATGTTTCGTGTAACTTTCGAGTTGTCAAGTCTACGACTAATTACACTTGCATTCATAGTTGTAATTTTGCAATAAAGTTGGTTAAAATATAAATTAATTATAAAACTAACTCGAGTTTTCAAATCCCGGCGTCAAGTTTTCCCGGCAAATCTAATATAACTTAATTATTGCTATTGTGATGTTTATTTTTTATTAACCACATTAGCTAGTTATTTATGAAAGGTGTAAATTTTTAAGCCATTTAATAACTTAAAAGGAGGTGTTGGTGCATGAAGTGTGTATTTTTTAACTCCAACTTAACAAGTCTGTCAAAGAAAACCCCCCACTGATACCTAAATAAAATGTTATTATACTGAGAAATGGCTTAGCCGAAGCAGCTGCTAGGGATTAGATCTTATATTTCTCTATAATATTTTAATACCTTGCTCTAATATCGTGATCTCTCTTCTAGGCGTTAAGTTTTTTATTAACAAAAAAAACGTCGTCCTTATCGCTTCGTAGCATCAAAATCAACAAAATAAAATTAAATGTTTTTGAGAATAACGCATTTGATACAACGACCATTCAAAAATTCTGATCTAGAGATAGAGTTATGGATGAATGATCTACGTATAAATGACAATAAAAAACTACCGCTTAAGTTTTATATTTTCAATGAATGGAAAAGAAACTTAATCACATTAAAAGGCCAACGCGAAGTTAAACTTATTTTAAACCGATCCCAAAACTTATAACAATGAGCTTTCATATAACTTTATATTAATGAAATGGATATTTTTATTTCTTTATCTTTTGGTATTGCTCAGGTAATATGAGAAAGAACCCATTTCGGAATTGAAAATTTTTTGGAATCTGATCATTTATCTTACTTTTATACGGGACCTGCTGTCTACTTTCTATAATTTTATGTATAGTTAGAACGAAGAGTATTATTTTAAAAAAACTATTGTATAACACAGTTTCTGGTTTCCAGACTCCCAGCACCCCCCCCCCCCCCGAAAAGGCAGGAAAACAGATATCTAATTTGAATAATACAAAACATAGTTGTTTTTGATTTTGTAAATGTTTTTCACTGTATACTTTTACGAGATTTTCCTTTCGAAGGCGGATAATTATTTTGTAAACAAGCTAAATAAAATATTTTCATCAAACAAACAAAATTGTTACCTATATAGTTGAGTAAATTAAAGGCTCGCATCTGATTTAATTTATAATGGAAAGAAAGCGCTGGTAAAGAATTACCTGAAAATATAATTTAGCTGCAATTTATAAAATAAAATACTACTGTAGGCATCTTTATCAAGTTTACACCAAAGATACTTCTCTTACACTATAATTATATTTTACTTTTCTCTCACATTTATATATTGCGTGAGTATTATATGGATCGCGTGTAGAGTGCTATCTTTATTGGTATCTTGTATATTATTTTTAATTAGATTTCGTATAAACTAACTTGTGAATTAGACAGTTAATTATAGCGATAATAAAAGTATATTAGCCGTGGTTTTATTAAAAAAAATGTTTTTCTCTTGCGGTAACCCACACTATCCCGAAAGGAAATCGTAATAAAAAGATATTTTTGCTGTAATAAAAGGAACTAAACTTTTGATGAGAAAAATTCAAAGCGTAATTACAAAATTCTGATCAAGGAGGTAATTTTCAAATTTACCTGCAAAATATCGTATCTGGCAGCGCTCGGAATTTACTTAACAAACTTGTGGTGTAGACTCAAAGTTAAAGTTTTGTGTTCCTCATTTTATTTCTAACAAAAATTGGTTTTGTGAACGTTTTAATTACTCGCAGAGTTAGTACCTAGCATTTTAATTATAAAGTGAACACCAATAAAACGTAGGTGTACGTTGTACCTATTGGGCTAAGATAACGACTTGCATAAAAATTCTTTACATTCTACTTTTTGGTTTAATGTTAAATATCGTTAACGATACCTAAACACGATCACAAGATCACGCCTCGTCGCTACACCAAAAGACGTAAAAACATAATTGAAGTAAGCTTCATGACGGAATTCTTTAACGAGCAGACAGGTTACCTTTAATGCGGTTTTTTTATTGCATCACTACGTAGTTCCTCTTATACGAATAGACAAATTGCATATATTTCCCCAACTTATTGGATTATTAATAAATTACGAAAGTTTTAACAGGTTTTCACTGTATAATCAGATTTTTCCATTATATAAATAAAATAATAAAGTTAATCCATTCAGGGGAGTCGAATAATCTTAATTCCTTCTGAAATTACGAGGAAACAAACATAGAAACAAGCAAACAAGAAATCCTTCTCCGTTCCGGCAGTGGTAAACAGGGAACGCCTGCAGAAAAAATTATATAAAGTTGAAAATTTAATACAAAACTTCGTTATGTACATGAACCCCAAAGGCTTTATTCATGTAACGATCAAGAGCTTTAACGTGTAAGTACCGCATGTCAAACAATTCGAAATTATACACATAATAACTACTGAAAACCGTGTAAAACGCTTAGAATACTAAACGTTTACTTTAAAACAAAATACCCCAAGGACCCATCTGTATCGCAGTTTTTACAATTTATCTGTCAACACAAACATTAGAACTATTTTCGAAGCTAAACAGTGAGCAAGCTTTATGGAGTGCTGAATATTAAAGTTAATTAACTTTTTTTTATAATTCTAAATTAATCCTAATACGAAGGCAATGACAGTTTTAAAAACTTTTAAATAAAAATAAACAGGCCCTAATATATTTGATATTACAATAACGCACAACTAAAATATGAAATTCTCATTTGATTCCGCAAATATCTGCCTCCGGTACAAATTAAACAAGTAAACAAAGAAAATTCGCATATTGGCATATTTTACATAACCGAAATCGATCGAAATTTTATCTAAATATAGGAAGTAAAGTTTACATACTGTTTTGTGTGATTAATGCGTCACTAATTCATCCCGAACTTTTGCGGTTAAAAATATTTAATTTGTTACCGAGAAGTATATGTATTGCTCCAGGCGTCAACTCATAAGGAATAATAATTATTAAAATTTATTTGCCTAAAATATCAATACCGGATTAAAAAGATACTTTACCTCCCCTAGGGCAAAAACTTTTAACACCCCCCCCCCCCAGCCTTTGTTTGTAAAAATTTGTAAAAATTGAATTGAATTAAATGCGGTATTATATAATATATTTACATAATATTCTAGTTTATTTGTTTTTCTATTATGAATTTAACATATTTTTCATTAAAATCTAAATAGAATTTTTTGTACATTGTTCACGAAATCTCTACACATTTATTAAATGAAATTTAATATACAATTTCGAAATGTAATAATATAATGTATAGAGTGTCCCATTTGAAATATTAAAAATGAATGTTATCTTGATGAAATAACTCCTGCACTGCCCAGGGTGGTCCAAATTCATTGTACGGCAAAACACCCTTTATTATAATGAAGGGTTAAAAATTCCAATTACTTTATTACATGACGAAGTTGTGATACCATAAATTACGAAATTTTCTCATTTAAGGAAGTTCACTGTAGATGTATTTTGGTTCTAAAAAGTGCGGAATGTGTATTTTTTGGCTTTATTAAAACACTGAAGCAGGAGTGGCTCGGGAACTAGTAGAATATGTTTATCATTGAAGGATAATTTAAATTTTATTCCATGTTTGTTATCACAGAATCGCAATCAAGTTTGCTTTTCACATGAATACCACAACATTATATTTTTATGTAAAAAATGTTATTTTTCCGAAGAACTACATTAATATACAATTTTTTCCGTTTGAAGTTAATTTATTGTATAAATTGCTCAACGAAAACAAATTTAATATAAAACAGCAACCCAATTTCTTTTGTATCAAATTTAATAAATTTTTCCGAGGAAATTATAATTAACTAAAATACGAGTAGTCCTAATATAATATTTAAGAACACATTTTCCGACGAAAATTTAGCAAAATCACGTATTTTGTAATTTTAAACTTACTTGGACTGGCGAACTCTCGAAGGTGTACCAATGAAACCATCAATAGAAAACTCACAAGATTTCACAAATTTTTCAAAACTTTCGCACCCATTTCACCATTGAACGTCAGTTCAACACCAATGCCGAATTTAAACTAAACTTTTAATATTATTTCGAAACAAACCGTAATAATTTTTTGCACATCTATAAATGATTATGTTAGTTACGCAAAATTTAAACAGGTCATTTTATAAAATGTGTCAATATTATATGAATCAACTTTCATAAATTGTTGTTTTTCAAAATATGTGGCGTTTAATTAAAATATAATGTCCAATCGTATGTTTTGGCAAAACATTGTCTTTTTTTATTTGCAAAATTTTGTTGCTTATAATATTTAGATTGTTAAAATTAATTTTGGAGTGGGAGTTATCCTACCTTATAGTATTATAACACAGATTTTCGACGTTCAATATTAAAAGACAATTAATTATTAGCAAATTAAAAATAATTACTTCATTCCTTCACTTCGCTTTATGTATAAAATTAAAAATGTAATCCTCTACCACGAATAGGAATTTCTTTCTTTTTGCCTGCAACTGAAATTAAAGTTCCATTAGCTTTTAGCGTCATAGATGCATTTGCAAATGGAAGAATAAAATTAGCAAATTGTCCAGAGTAGCAGTGTCAAATGTCTCAGTGTCCAGATGGAATACTCGCTCACTACTTAAAAGAGAATTTAATAAAAATGTAATCAAATTAAAAAATTGGAAAGTGGACTAGTTCCAATACAAACGACAGGATGAACGATGAAGATCAAGCAATATATTGAAAAAGGATCAAAAAGGAAGAAGGTGAGAAAACTATTTAAAATGCAAAATCTAAACTTAGCAAAAAGCCAACATGAAGATCAAGATTCTTATTAAAATGTTTATTGTGATTCTAGAGACATGCAAGACTTTGAGAATGCAGCTTTTCTCATGTCCAAAGTTGACAGACTTACCAATGACAATGAAACTCTTCCGTTCATGCGAAGTTTTTCACAATTAAAAAATACAATAAAATATTATATTGGGCGTGTGAAAGTGACAGAATTCTTCATGGTAACTGTTTTATAGATTTCTTTATTGATGATTTTCCACTGTTTACGTTTTTTGAGCAGGATCTTAATAAGAGATGGGTAAGAGGAAATTTTAAGTGAATCAGATGAACGGAACCTTGCTTGCATTGCAAAAATATGCTTGACCCGTTTTTGTGAAGCAATAAAGATTTGACATTAAACCAAAATCACTCAAAACACGATGTAGCAATAAAAGTATGGTGGAAAAGCTTCGAATTTAAATTCAGTCAAACCGAAATAAGAAGCTAAGCACAAATGATATATTTCTCGAATAATTCAAAATTTTATGAAGCAAATAAGTATTCCGGTTTTTGTTAAAGATTTGAAAATAAGTTAGCTGTCTAACAATGGCATAACAATTTTTGCCATCAAAATTTATTGTTCAGAAGTAGTCTTTTGTAAAGAATATAAATTTAAATTTTTTTTTGACAACATCTAAATATAAATTTAATTTAAAAGTTCAAACATGGCTGCCGACAAAATTGCACAAGAAAAACAATTAATTTTAATGCCCGTAATATTATTGATTGTGCTCTTGTAATTAAGTAAGAAATTTTTTAATATATTGTTTTTGTTATACTGTAATGCCGCAAATTAAACGTTAATTAACAAGAATGCCGTGTAATGACAGCATAGTTAAGTTACTTTAAAAATGCTTTTCAACTTGGTTAATCAAAGGATTTAAAACTACTTTTTTTTTACAATATAAAATATAATTACATGTATAATGTACATAACATGTCATATGGAAACTACTGGGCATTTTAATTACAATATCTTGGCTTTACCGCTCATGCACAAACGGAAATAACAAAAAATTATGCTTTATTTTTCGGTAACGTCTAAGATTCCCGATATGGCCAGTGGCGGACGCGGAATGGTTTTCTGTGGCCCGCCGCTGGATCTACGTCAGCGTTAACGCTTAGCTAATTATTATAATCTTCGCCGAGCACATAGCATTATTAAAAGTAACAAATTAAGCTACCTGGTGAATTGTGCAAGTGCTTTATTATTACAGTATAAATATTAATAGAAAATAGTAAAGCAATTAAAATTTTAATTAAAGTTGTAAAAACAGAAAAATTGTTAATTTAAAGAAAGCAATCCGAGTGTAGATAAATTTTAAGGGAAATTAAAAGTTTTAAAGAGGCAAAATGAATTTGTGTTGTAAGGCAAGGTTTTATTCATTAATAATAAACAAAACAACAATTAAAAAATAAAGTGTAAGCAGACTATAGCTAATTCTATCCGGAGTGTGTAAGTGATTGTGTGAACGTTAAAGTGTAGCATAAAACGAGCACATTCTTGACCCTCTCGGTAATTATTTACAGCTAGCGCTGGTAATTAATAAGCCCACCAGTTTCACACCTAGATCTCTCTACATGCTGCGGCGAAGTTAATGTAAAAGCACCTAAGTTATTTATAAACAAGAAGCAACCCGTTTATCAGCCTAAGAAATATTAACGCCGCGCTAATCATAACTACTATTTGTTTTATGGTCCAATTTATAATTGTTTACACTATCAGCATCTTTGCAGTAACTACCGTATAATTTTCTAAACCAATCACGACATAATTGAAATTTACTTTTTTGCCCTATAAGCAGACGACCAGTTTTCCATCGCTTCCCGATCCCAAGCACAAATAGGAAAAAGTTGGAAAGCCCCAATTATCTACTTCTAGTTCCAGTCTGTCTGCTTCTCAATATTCTCAAAAGAATTAAATTCAAACGTTAACAATGTTTATACAGAAGCAACTAAATTTCAAATTCAGTTGCTTGCATTTGTGCTTATCTTTTAAGCGCAAGATGAGGAGCTAAACCGATGAATTAAGTTTAATTCGCCAAGAACTAAGTTTCAGCTGGTGAAATAACCGCCAGCCAAACTTTTTTTGAATTAATATTATACTGCAATAATTTTACTGGAAACGAATTTATTTCTAGCCGTTCCTTTCCGTAATTTGATTATTTTATAAAATAAAGCTCAAGACTTTTATAATAAGCGATTGGAAGTTCTACGTAGTGTTCGTGAAATAAACCGGCTGCTAGCTAATAGTAGCTATAATCATAAATCGCCTGAAGGTATCAAATTTCAGTAATATTTAATTCCACTTTGCTGATTGCAAAGCCAAATTAAACAAATACAGGTTCAAAATGAGTTGGTAAACCTAATATAACTTTTAGTGACTTCGGATTTATAACCAATTTTAAGCTAATAATTAACGCGTTCGTTAATTATTTTTACAATTTCCTTTAAAATATTAAAAATCGTGTTAAATGAGAGTTGTTGCCTCTTCACATCACATAATACAAATTTAAATTTTCATAAAAAAATTTAATATCAAAAATATAACCAAAATGACCACAACGGAGCTCCAATTACATGAAGTATTTGGGGAAAAGGCGAAACCCGAATAATTAAAAAACGCGGTTAATTTAAATTAGATATATTTTATTAATGTTATTGTTATTCCTGTAAGCAAGTACAAGAGATAATTATGCGTAATTTCAAATTTGCATTATTAAATACACAAACGAAACATTTTTGTTACTTTTTTAATTGAATTAATAATAGAATGGCGTGCAACTTCGTTCCAATTAAAATTGTGTTTTGTCGGAATTTAAATTCTCGCATTTTTAAAATGACAAAAATTTCAAAATAATTATAAGTACTTATCAAATTATTTAGTTCAATTTACACAGCTTGTATTTCTACCAATGCGGACTTCTTCGGTAGCTTTACGGATATTCCACAGATTTTAGACCAAAATTCTCCAGAAAATATTTGTTCTCTATATTGCAAACCCCAGTTGCAAAAAAACATTCACAAATAACAATTTTGAGCACGTTTCTAACACTTTGAAGCCCTCCCAAAAGGTAAAGCTGTAAGCTTTATTTTTACCTTTGCTTGACTTTCTCTTTGCATTTTGTCATAGAGTCACTCGTTTGATAATAAAAAAATCATGAAGCTCCAAATCCATCCAGGTTGACTAGACAACAACTCTCAAGTAGCATAAGTATTGGCATAATATTGTTGCAATATTCATTTGTAATATTGAGGCAATATCAAAATGAAAACATTTGCTTATGTTAGATTTTTTTAGTTCAAGTTTCTAAATACCTATCAAACAGCAAGAAAAAGATGCAATTAAGCACTGTTAATAATAATAAATCCATTGCCCGTTCTTATTTTTGATAATTATTAATTTAATTTTCAGCTCTGAATCCCCCATAAAATCATAGCAATTCGGTCACTTGACTAGAGTATATAAAATCTATATCATCTCATTGATAAATAAATGTGTTTTTTCAAAACTGTTTGTTCAAAACTACCCTTGGCCTGTTCAAACCCACTCACTTTGGGGTAGATTTAAACAAACACAAAAATTTTCTTGTTTTATCGTATTTCCCCAATATACCGCAGTCGAATAGGTAATCTACTTAAATTAACATAAAAATTTATTAATGTTAATTTACTTACTTCCGTGAGTAAAAGATGAATTTACTCTTCCGTTTCTGATGGAAAAGTGTCCACTTAATTGCTCCGATGACTTGGTTGTATTAAATTAACTCTCGGAGGAAGTTAATGTACCCACGCTTTACACTTGCAATTTTATCTACATAATACATACACGTCGTTTGCCTCAGGAAGTCGTTTTCGACTACCCGTCGCCGATATATTAATTTATTTTGATATTCAACCAACATAACACCCAGTGGCGGCGGCTCATGGTTTTTCCATGTGATGCGGCTAACGATAGGCTCTTTTTTTAAATTAAATGTCTGTTTGGTTAAACTTAAAAATACAGAGAATAAATTCTCCTTTGGCGTTTAATATTTCAACCTTTTGTAAATTCAAATTAAAATGACAATAGAGGATTACTGAATGCAAGGGTGACAGTGCAAACGATATGCAAATAATACTTCTGAGAGTGGTTGACGATCCTGTAGACATGGAAACAAATAGTAGGTGTGTGAAATGAACATTAAAGAGTAAATTTGTCGCTTTGTCTGTAAAGGGAAAATGGTTAAATCCGTGAATAGCCTTATTGGATGGCAAACACCGGCGAATTGTTGCATAAAAGATGCTCGAAATAATTGAAGTGGCGAGAGATGCTTATGAAAGAAAATTTAATAGTCATCCAGCCATTTCGAGTTGTACGAGTTTTCTTGTTGTTTATTATAAAATGCACAGAAATTAAATGGCCCGTTTGAAAATAATACGCGAGATGGAAAGGGCGTATTGGGGAAATAAGTAGAAAAATGTACGGGAATTCGTCATGCATATAAAGCTTACACTGGGTTCAACTCATCCTTGATGTACCCGAGCTATTTGTGAATTTTATAGTAACCTACGACTTCATCCATAAAAGAACTGTCATGAATAATTAAAAAGCTCGGGATCCTTTACGGGAGGGAGGTGGAGATGCATTCTGGAATTGTGATTAAAAAGTGAAAAGAGCGCAGTTATAAAGTAAAGTAACAAATTGGGTGAAGGATTTAAAAATGCACAAATAAATAAGTAGAGTGCGAAAAAATATTAAATGAAGATTAAACGAAAATGGCGTGAAAAATTTAATATCGGAGGAGGTCACGTTTGTTTTCCGTATGTTTTCAATTGGATGAAGATAAATTAAGCGCAGCTTATTAAAATTTTGTTAAAGCTGAAAGAATTTGTAGTTTTCAGGTTTTCCTTCGCCTGTTGAAGTGAAAAAAGAAGCGAATGCCCATTCTCATTGTATACGTGCTTACTACACAACGTTCATTATTCTTAGTCATGTTTCAACCACCAATTGCAAACCACATAAATTGAGTTCATAGTTCATCACACATTTGTGTTACAAAAAAAGGTTGTGCCGGCTAGCTCGGTTGTTATTATTAGCTCGGCGTGGTAAAATTTACATAATCAAAATATTTATCTAAGCAAAAATTGCAATAAATATTGAGCAAACAATGGTGCCATCAAATTATCTCGTTTTATTCGTTCCAATCCATGATAGGATAATTAAACGTTACAGAGAAGTATAAATGCATACCTGGCAGTTGTGCATTAGATAATTAATATTTTCAAAACGAACATTAATTACACGTAAGCTATGGATGTCTTAGGTATTTAATAGGTCTAGATTAGCATTTAAGTGCTCCTTATTTGTACTAGCTGGTAATTAACTATTTTTGCTTGTCATCTATATAAAGATAAATACATAGTTGAACATCATCTGCGTAATGTACAAATTGTTCATCGATGTTTTTTTCCAAACACCTGCTGTGCCATCTAAATATTACATTCTACATTACACAGCATAGCCGTGCCTGCCATTGCAATATAAATAATGTTTAATTTCATAAAAGCAACATGATTTTAAAATTTTTAACATGACTCTGCGAAATGACCGGTTTGAAACAAAAGAATATCGCCAGCTTTAATTTTCAAAAGAACCAAGACGAACGATATCAAATAACTACAATACTTTCCTTCGTTCCGTCACTGTAATCTCAATTGCAACGAATTGTCAGCCAAGTCCGAACAATCTGTGCATAGACGTTAAAATTTAATTAAATTTCCACAGCGGATGCAGCAGTAACAAAAGCAGATTAATAATACCTACTTTAAAACTACCTTACTATCACAATAATAGATTTAGACTAGCGTAACTCTAAGACTTGTAATCCCAAGTGCTAATTTCTTCATTATAAAAATCATAAATTCAAGCCCAGTTGTTCAATTGTAGGTTAAACCAAAAATATTATTGGTTAAACTAAATTTTTTGGTTTAACCCGAAAACGAACAACTTTATTTTATTATATGTTCAAATATGTATTACCATCTACTGCTCATACGGAAAGTCAAGATGGTAATTATAAGATCATCATGGTGCATGAATATAATTAATTATTATAATATAACATGAAGATGTAGTAACTGTTACAATGGAATCAACTACAAAATGGATAGCGAAGCACATACACGAAATTACATAAGATTATAATATTATTATGGTATTTCGATCGACTGACTGCGCAAATTTTGTTGCTAGGATCAGGACCGACTTTCGCCCCGATGCGAAACTCAATTTCGCCATAAGTAATTGGGGTTTTTACCTTTTAGCATAAATAATTGCATTATTACAGTGTCGGATTTACATTATAATTTTAGATGCATCTACACTTTTGTCCTTCGTTCTGGATGAGAAAATATATAATTTAAAGTTTACTAACCTGTTTGGTACCGGGAGTGAGGAGCGAAATGGTGAATCTGAAAAATTAAACCAAAGATTAATTAAAGCGGCACGTAAAATTCAAAAGGAAATGGAAAAGGAGCAAGGTAAAAATGCTGGGCACAACCGCTGAACTTATCAAATTAAGGCAAAGAAAGTTTTTTCAACTTGGTATAATAAAATAAATTCAGAATCGATAAAATTTAAGCACTAAAAGCAAGCATTTCTACATTAAAGTTATTTTTCATACAAATCTCTACTTATAACAAGGGTATGATAACAGAATGATTGGGGTACTTTGAACAAAAGTTTTTCGACTTAAAAGATGCATTGGTGTTTTAGTGTAACGATGAAAGATAAGTTAGCATAGATTGAATGCACTGACAGGAGGAAAATTGAAAATCTAAAAAATTTCCAAGTTATTTGAAAAGTTTGATACCATAAAATATCAACTTGTAGTGATAGTACTTTGCTAGTCTTTGCTGCACTGTGTCAAGTCTGCGAATTGCGTTCAATAAATTTGCATAACTGTGAAGCAAGTGGTGGAGTTCTCCGGAAAGCGGTTTCGGACAATCTGTCTTCAAACCCGGAGCTTCCTCTTTTAGAAAATTGCAAGTCAACTTAACCTTTCTCTTTTTGTTCTTTATATTATTTTGGTGCAAGCGAAATAGAAAGTATTTTATCTTAAATTGTGTATATTTGTGCAAAATGTACCCCCGAGAATAAAATGAGGTCAAAGATTAGAAGTATTGATACAAAAATATACAGACCAAGTTTCGAGATTAAGCCTAAGTATTTAAGAATTGTTTTCGAAGAAACTTGCTGCAACTTTTTTTTCCTATCGGAGATTCTTATCGATTGACACAAGTTTGTCTACCTGTTTGTTAATGAAAATTACAACGAGCCTAAGATTTTTAATAGTTGTTTGGATTGGATTTAAATGGAACTAGTTTATTATTCATTACCGAATTGATTGGTCATTAAGGTATCCGATAAAAAGCTTGTTTCAGACTTGGAGGAGTGTATATTCCTCGTTGGACTGTATAGAGGAATTAGAATTAATTAAAACTTTCTTATATGGATTTGCCGCCGCTTTAAGGCAACAAGGTGGCTTTCACTCCTCGTAATCAACTACAGAAATATTGAAATCTCGAATTTTGATTTCAAAGTCAACCTTTTCGTAATTAAATTTACATTTCAGGATTTAATCCTTGATTTCGATATTTAAAGAATTGCGAGACCTCCCTCGCTTCTAACAAACTGACAAAAGAGAAACTTTCGTATTTTTCTATATTGGAAATGTGATGAATTTCGAACGAACATTTTCTGATTTATATTGACTAAATTTATCGAGAAACTTTTATAAATTTAAATTTAGATGAAAAGTGTACGATAATATACAATTCAAAATTTAGATTAAAAATATTGTTCTTTCATTCAAATTTTTTTCAACAAATCGTTCACTTTCCCAAAGATTTCAATTTGTAAAATTAAATTTGATTTGTTGAAAATGAAAGCATTTCGCAATAAACTTGTTTAATAAAATATTTTTAACGTCCAAAGTCAGAATGTGGATATAATCAAATTAATGCCCATATACAAAGGCGTTCGCTTCAATTAATTAATTATTAATAATAATTTAATAATTATCGACTGCAGCTTCATACGCGATCGTATTAATTATGCAAATCAAGAGCAGGACAATTATTACCTCGATGGTTTGCCATTGCAGTCGAATTACCATCGCAAAAATGTTTCGGAATAAGTTGGAACAAATCCAATTTTATTTAATAGAAATTTTATGCATAATCAGCTATAATTGCCTCCTTAATAGCTATCTGCGTGTTACTGATACATAAATTATCGAATAGATAATAAGAATTTTAAGAAATAGTTGAATTGGAATATTTAAACGAAGGAAATTCCTTATACGGAAAATTTTACGATCGGATAATTAACCAAATTTATTAAAATACTTTTTCGAAATCTTTTAGAAGTTTACACAAAAGTTAACGGTGCTTCCTTAGCATGGAGTAGTAGGTATTGTAGATAAGTGAAAATTAATTTTAAAGCAAGGGCCCATTAATATTAATTTTAAAAGTTCAATCTTTAATAGGTTAAAATTGATGGTAGAATATATTTTTTGATTAGTGGCTGGGGTAACATAAAAAAGTAATTTGCCCCCCGGACCTAGGGTTTGTTTAAAATGTTTAAATCGCGGCCTCAAGAATTTTCAATCTTTCAAAATATTTATAATTAAAAACTGCAGTTGTATGATTAAAAAATGGTTAATGATGTAATTATCAAATGTAATTAATGAGGTTTTGTTATTATTTTGTGTTTCGCGACAAAAGCAGGGTGTGACATTTGTGTCCCTGCACTTTTCAACTACCAACGGTCACTGTCACTAACATCCCTTGCGACCACCAATATCAATCTGACAATGACAAAATACCGCTCGGAGCATTCAACGCGTATTCTGTGCAAAACCAAAATTCAGAACAAATTCACCATAAACTAGAAACGGGTCTTACAGATTATATTTTGATAGTGTTTCTTATGTCAAACAAAACCTTTTGTTCTTACTGAAACCACATTATTTTGACTTGCGGTTTAAAATATTATAATGAAATTTTTATTCGTCTTGAAAGAATAATTTGTCACGAGATGATATTTCAAGCATAATTTAACAATGTACTTATCAGTAAAAAATATCTACTAATGTTAAATAACGTCTACCGTGAGGAAATTCAATTCATTTTTCATTTTCCGACTTCATTTATAAGCTAAAATGTCATGTTTGTGATTTTTTTAAATCTCACAATCAAAGTTAATATTGAAAATTGAGAGGAAATAATTTTAAAAAGTGAAAATCTATTGTGAATCTTTACTATTCGCTACAATTTCGTCGGCATGTCGTTTTATAAATTTCGCAAGAACCTTTTATCAAATTAAAAATTTCAATCTCGCACAAGTACAATTTGCAACAACTATCACGCGCGTTCGATAATGGCTTACTTTCTGCACCGATCACATAAACTCTACAAATTAAAATTATAAATTATAAAAAATAAAATAAAAGCTCGGTGAATTTACTTTCCACACCGGTGCTGAAATATATCACTTTCCGCACTAGTGCGTTAAACGGCTCATTATGCAACTATAAAGTAGGTAATCGATTTTTGGCACGATAAAATGTGAAGTGACGTAAAAATGTTAATATTTAGCACATTTCATTTTGAATTAATAATTGTGAAGCGTTCGTGCTTTGCAGGAGCAGCAAGTAGGCGAGTTATAAAATAATTTTTCCTTGGAATTTTTAAATGATATATAAAAGTGATCTTAAGAAAGTCTTAAATTTTGGGCTGCGTTTCACTTTATTGGGTATAAATATCATATATGAAATTCTGGAGCTCGAACATTCTCAAACTGTTTACAGACTTGACGCGCCATGCAATATTTTTAGTTTATCGTAAAATATTTGCGTAAAGATAAAACGTAGGACAAAAATAAAAGTTGCTGCCATCAATAACATTTAATAAAGTGTCGCGATAAGTATATGAGGGATATAGTAGGAAACGTGTTATCGCTAGCACAGAAGTTCACTCATGTAGTTAATCTAGTAATGGTACTCAGACACTTCAATCGCCTCATCGATCAAATGTGCGAAGATTGCATTTACTTTTCATGTAGATGTCAGTTGTAGAAAAATTTTTGAATTAGCTCCCACCAAATTCAATTTTATTTGTTACCGGCAACAATCAATCATCCGCATTTTGAATAAAGAAAAGAATTAAACTGAAACAAGTGTTACGTCGAAAGCTCGCTAATTATGGAATATCAAAATTGATGGAGATATAATCGCGCCCGGAACATTCTGTTGTGACAAACGCCAAAAGAAATGATATATTTCTCGAAATTAAGTGTAAATTTATTTACATCAGCAATGTCAACTTGACTTTCTAAGGGTTAGTCCAAACTCAGAATTAGCCGAGACATGACAGTCAACAGTGAATTAAAACCTCCAACTTGCTACTTGTCCCCGCTCGTAGTTCCAATGATTTAGGACAGGTGAAGTGGGGGACCATTTATCATGAGCTCGTGAATTATGAACACCGTAGACTCGTAGAGGAAACTCAATGGACGTATTTCATATCACAAAAATGCCGTACACCAACCGTATAAATGCCTTATATATCTTTTCTAATGCGTGTAGTTTTATAAAAATGCTGACTAATTGAGAGCCTTCCGAAAATATGAAACAAAATATTTACTCTTGCAAACTCGCCCGTCCGCTCGCCAAATATACTGGAAGCTTTCGCCAAACAAACTTGAAAATAAATAGATTCAACAATCAAATCCATTAAATGAAATTAAGCCTGGCTATTGTCAACATTTTTACCACAATTTCTTAAGTAACTTTATGACTCGAGAGTAAATTTAATTTTCTCGGGGTGTATTGTCTGGAAACCACCAATTTTCTAACTTTACGTAATATTATACCTTTCAGATTAAAAATCTTGAAGAGCTTTTCATGCTTGCGTTATGAAACTTTATTTTTACTTTGACAATTCAATTAAGGAAAAACCAAAAATTATCTCGGTCTCAACTTCATTAGTTAAAGTAAAACTATACAAAACAATCAAACTTTTTGATATCAAATAACAAAGCTTCGATATAACAAAAGTAACATTCGCAATGAAGTAATCAATCCCACTTTGCAGATCAAAGTTTCATTTCTATTTTTGTAATCCACTACCACTACATTATCTACGAACAGGGTGGTGTCTTTAAGGGGACGAAAAAGGATTAAGCGCCCTACCTGCAAAACTAAATTATTATAAACTTATAATAAATTAGTAGTGGAGTTATGTCCGTTCTGGAACAATTTTTATCGAGATTTTCTTTTTATAAAAAACTTTCTTACTTTAAAATACCTATTATACTGAATACCTTCCAGATGAATTGCTGCTATTGATTTCTAAAATTTTCTTAAAATAAAACTACTACGTGAAAAATAAAAATCCATCTTCATCATATTCTTACTTTTCAAATCTTTTGTACAAGTTTTTCTTTTAATAAAATCCTCAACTGCAGAAAAGTTGAAACTAAGAAGCGAAATACTTGTTGTGAAAAATAATTAAAAAATTTAAAAAAGTATATTCTTGAAGCTGTTTTTTTATTTTTAAAGCTACACTAAGGTATAATCAAACGAATTTTAAAAATATGATTTTGGACGATAACAGTAATTCGTCAGGCGGGAAACAAAATGCTCACGTGTGAGCACATTAAGTCACATGGGACTTAATGTAACATTAAGTCACCGCATCAGTTTAATTAATGTTAAGGTTGCCATGACAACGGCACATAACTTCCCCGAGTTGTTACCGGTATGAAATATGTACTACTTTGAAATTTAATAATTGCATTATTTTTATTATTGGAACCGCAAACTTGCCATTATCATCACGCAAAATATTGAAAACTTAAAACGTTAGCGTGCGGCAACAAGAAAATTAATTTTCATGACCGTTATATCGTCATTCTAAAAAGCATAAAATCCATTAAATAAATCAAGATAAAAATTTGCTTTATCTACGATTTTACAATTATAAAGACTTAAACTAACTTTACAAAAGTTCATCAAAAGTTGGTTCACTCGAAGATTACGATTAATTACCCAAGGGAAAATAAATTTAAATTTAAAAAATCGCATTACTAGGGTAAATTTCTTAAGATTAAGAATGTGCATGATTTCGCATTTTTATGTCCAAATTTAAAAGGCAAAATTCAAAAATTCGTTTTCGTGCCGCATTTTAATTATTATAATAATATAAATCAGATCAACGAAAAATGTTTTTGTTAAAAAAAATATATAACAATAATTTATTTTGTTTCTCTCAAGAAAAATTAATGTATGTTGTACGGAAAACTTTGTTAAGGCTTTTTGAATGTAGTTACGAAACTGGCAGCCGTTTTTCGGATGAAAGAAGTGATTGATTTCTCAAGAGAACGGCACCCTTCCATCCATCAACCCTGATTAAACAACTTTGGCTGCCGATGAATTATCGATTAATATGTATTGTAATGTATTTTTTATTAGATCAAGGATCCCTTCGAACAGATTATTATAGTTTTTTTTAAGTTATGAAGTATACTTCAAAGTAAGTTGGACGTTTCGAACTTTTTCCATTTTTTTTTCTTAAAACTCTAAATGACATTTTTTACGTATAATCTGCATTTGTTGGATAAACAAAACTCGTTCTAAAATTAATTACTCTTGAATAATTACTGAAAGTGGACGTTAATTCTCTCTAATGATTTTAGAATATTTTAATGCAAAATTACTAGGCAAATTAGTGCAACTGCATTGATTGAATTATTCAAAGTTACACTTAATGGATCGGATCCGCAGCGGAAAACTTTAAATCATTGCAGGTGTAACAATTAAAAAAATAAACAATGTTACAAATTAATTAAAAATATGACTTCCGTTGTCGTATTTTAATTAAAATTCTATTCATAATTAAAATTAAATTGTGTTTGCTTTGATTTATAATTATTGAACGGGTTAAATAGTTTATCAATTTGCAAAAGTTTATGGTTTAATTTTAATTAGTTTGCGAATAAAATCGAACAATAATTAATATGGATTGTACAATACATTCTACGTTAATAATAATTGCTATTACAATAAATGTATGCTGTACTTGCATGGTTGGTAAAATATTCTATATTTATGGCACGTAACATCAGCAAAGATGGTGTAAAAATATGAAAGGAAAGAGGAGAGTGTCTAGATTTGGTGCAAAAGTGGAAATGTAACCGGAAGGAAAACTACTGGATTTTGAGGTAGCAGTTGAATTATGTACGATGTGTCTGAGGGAATTCTTTCTTTTCTACTAAGTTTCTGTTTTTATTCTTAGAAATCCTGTGGGACAACATTTTTCTTGCAATTTTAGTGCTTAAAAAATAGAAAATATACACAAAATGCTTATAAATTGTTTCCTTATCTTTTATGTGGACACATTCGAATTATAAAAAAAAATATGTTAACCAAATTTGAAGAAATTCTAGCGAATAAATTAGAAAAATCGACCTGGATATCATTTTTCAATTGAGACATATTGGAGCGGTTGGAGCCGATTCTGTTTTATCTCCAATACGCATTCTGCACAATTTCATTGTGGCTTGTGTTTTTTTCCGCTTTTTCTTGTAATCAATGACAAAAATGAAGTAATAATAGATTTTGTTTGTCTTGTAGGCAACTTAGAAAAGTGTGTGCTGCACTAACGAGCATGCGGGCAACCTTTCGCGAACCGTTAAGACCAGATGACGTCCATTATGAGATAATGCAACAAATTAATCTTTTTTGTTCCTTTTATTGTCCTTTTATAAGGTTAATATTTGTTAACTCCTCTACGAATGTTAAAAAAACAGTCGTTGCCTCAACCTGCAAACCTCGATTGGCTCAAGACCAAAAGTATGATTTTATTTCAAGTTGCTTTGCACTTCTTGCCAAATCGAGTGTTTAGTACTTGGAACGGTCTTCTGGATGATGTAGTGGCCAAAGTGGCCCAGATTCGTCCTGGTACCTCTACTGATAATTCTTTTTATTTTTATTATTCAAATATTTATATGATATTTTCCTATCTCCCGGATGGGAAAGTTTGAACATTTTTGGTTCGGAAACGTAAAATTAATGAACTATTATGAACATTCTTGCGGTGAAATACAAAACTAGGATAGTAAGCTCGTTCCCATTCTGAACTGGCAAGATATGCATAGCGTTGTCCAAAAACGAAACTTTGCCAACTAAGACGATATAACTTTGCGAAATGGATTTTCGTTTTGAAAACTCTTCTGCTCGGCAGAATTACGTATTAGAAAAATTGGGAACAGGTAAGTGTTCTAGTCGCGAGTCAAATATTTTCTTTGGTTTTTTTATGAAGCTTTATAAAATGAAAATGTCAGAAAGTTTCTTCAGTGAAGTATAATTTAAAAATTTCATGTTACGTTATAAAATATAAAAGTACCTTGTCTTGCGCTTTTCGAAAGGCGAATTTGAAATTAATTTTTAGGTGATAAGGTGCCACTCTGAAATGCGCATATGGAATGAAGGCACGGAATGTAGGAAATCAAAATTAATATTTACAAATATGCTGTTGATACATAGGCGTATCAACGTACAAGCCATATTAGCAAGTTGGAATTACAAAAGCCATCTCCAAGTCCAGGCTGATGTGTCAAGAGCAGTTGTCATGATGACAAGGTATTATTAGCTATGTCTGCTGGGGTGTGGGAGTATTGTATTATTGCACGCATCGGAGAGGGTTGCGGATTGCTTTGTGCAGGGTGAATCCCCCAACTCAAGTCAATCAGGGCGTGAAAACTGACACATTTACATACCACCCTATTGAATCACTACAAGGCTGAGTGGCGGGCGTTGTGCTGTTCACATAGTATAAGTGCGGCTGTGACAAGTGTTAATTCCCATTTACGTTTCAAAGAATCCTTAACGTTAAAACAATAATAATTAATTTTGTTAATCGATTCGAACAGGTTCGGCAAAAGAACTCAACATTACAAAACCTCCAAATGATAAACGATCTATAACACCTGGTTACACAGTTTCATACGGCAATTTGAATTATTAGTTTAATTTTAAAATCTAATATTACAGTTACTTTATAAACGGATCGATTATTTGTTATTTACAATTCGAATTTAAGTGCAAATTTTAAAATTGCCAGTGAATAATCAACTATTAAACAACAAAGTACAATGTTTATGATTACACCACCATTAAAACTTTCAATAAAATAATTTGCATTATTATCGTTCCCTTCTATCCACATAATAATGCCTTTTTTGCGAACCTGATGCAACATTTATATTTGTAAACAGAGATTAAACCACCAATTTACATAAAAATATTTCAGCTTTACTATGTTTATTATTAGAGAATACTTCTAAACAATAAATTTAACGGAGCGCTTTTATTGCTCGGTATTTCTTACAATTAATAAAGCGCCCCTTTATTTGGAACTTTCTGGTATATTTTACTGCTTATTAAGCTACTTGTAACTACACTAAATTGTTCGGAATTTATTTATGGGTTAAGCAAACATAATAAAAAAAAATTGGTTTTGGGCCCCGTACGATTGGGTTAATGTCGCATCAAGTTGATTGTTCAAAGAGCAGCTTACATTTTCCTCAAAAAAAAGAGTTCGCTAATTTTTCTAAGCCTTAAAATCCAATTAAACTCGCAAACTGCTAAGGTCAACTTTAAAGCTATAAAATTAAGTGTAGTACGAATTTCTGTGAGCAAACTTTGCTCGGGAATTGGTTAATAATTAAAACACATTTAATATAACAATAACGTAATTAATTTTAGAGAACCAACAGCAAGATCTTAAATTTTTGGTATTAGGCAGGTACTGGTAAGTTTAATTAAATTAAACTTGAAAAACGTCGCTACATATAATTAAATTAAGTAAGGGCTTCCAAGTTCTTGCCTGCTTGTACAGAGAATCGGGTTCTGTTACGTAACTCTGCAAGTCCGAACCGAATCGCTGGGGAATTACCTAAATTAATAATTCAACTACTGCTAAATTTTTTTACACAAATGCAAAGCTTTAAAGCTAACGACTTTATAGAAAACAGAATTTAAAGTCTTTCTAAAGCTACCGGTAGGTATTCAACGTGAATAATTAATTTCGATAATGTTTCCCTGATATTTTAAGAACTGCAAGACCGCCACGTTAAATATTAAACGCTGCGTTAAAAAAAAAGAAAAATTTCAGCGGATTGTTTGGAGCCGGTCGAGTTACGACCACAATTTTAATAAATCAATGTCGCCAATATGTTTACATTAGCCGGTAAATGGACGATGAGTAAATCGTTTCTTGATTTATGGGTAATGTAAATTACAAGTACACAGTACCCGGGTATTGTGGAAGCAATTCGCTTCTTTTCGTCGAGACAGATTGGTTGGTTTACAATTACTAGTCTTTCTTCCAAACTATGGACGACATTTCTATGAGTTTCTTATTGAATTGCAGAACTTATTTGTTACGTGATTCTTAACGACCACGACAAGAAAAGGGGGTTGCTAACTAACCAGTCCTGAAGGCGTGCATCTTTGGCTCCCGATGACGATAAAAGCGTTTAATAATAATTTAGCACAGAAATGAATCTATCAATTGGTCGGATACGCCTCCGAATGGCAAATAAAATCCCCGACAGTGATTTTATCACGACACCCCGTATGTATTCGGCGGGATAATTGCCAAACGAAGGCAAAACGTAAAATTTGATTTGCGTTTTAAGGGACATCTTTTATAATTCTCATTAAAATTTTATTTCGAAAAAGCTCTAAAAATAAAGGACGACGCTTTTAGAAACGACTAATTATTGTAACCATCAATATTTTATCATGCAAAATAAACATTTTATCGAAATTTTGTATGTTTTGTTTAATTAAAAAATTAAATTTGTTTGCGAAAGATATAAAATCGTCGAAATACTTTACAATATTATGAATACATGCCGGCGTAAAACCTTTAAAAGCACACACGTTTAATAGTTTTCCAATTACAAGGCAAATAATAAAACAGTCGAATGTAACATTAAATTTTGTATTATAGAAAACGCAGTCAAAAATTCGATATCTACGCATAAATCGATTAAGCGTAAAGCAATACATATTTATTACATCTTCAAGTTAGTTTCCCCATAAAGCAAATGGTACGCTGGGGTTAAATAGTATTCGATTTTGCAATTTAATAAGTGGCATTAATATTACCAAATGGGACAAGTTAAATTGTAATGTGCCCATTATAATATACAGAATTTAAAATCGTTTTAGTAAAATGAGATTATATTTTATGTTTGAAGTAAGTAAGTACATTCATACATCAATTTAAGTACATTTTCATGCAGTTTCGGTGCATACACTTTTATTATATTCACGTTTTTGCAATTTTATACACCGTATTTTAGATAAATCTATTATGAATATAGGAAGGAGGAAAAATAAAAAGGTTTTCTCTTCATATCTAAAAAGTACAAATTCATTTTAAAGTGCATGCCCGCAATGCCGGTGATAGAAATCAAAATATACTTTTATATCAAGCTGCTTTGCATTTAATACGGATTAAGGATACAGGATACTAACCATGTAAAAAGTAAAACTTTTTGAATTTATCCGATCCGATATGATAATATTTATATAATTCTGTTATAGGTAAATGAGACAAAAGTTAGTTTACCTTGTACATAATAAATCCTATTAATGTATAATATAATCTGATCAAGGTCCTTAATTATAGTTAACTGGTGTACATTGCAGCAATAGTCCGAGATACGAGGATGTGCATACGTGTAAAGTTAATCCAGACAACGCTTAACTCATAATTAAATGGTATAGGTATTAAATGAACTAATTTATGCAGTTAGCATGCAAATTGATGAGTAATGAAGTAGCTGTTCAATTTGTAATGATCATTGGCAGCAGAATTTTTCTCATAATTTTTAAAAACTTGTGAGATTCAATTAAATGTCGAACCAACGATTTATTAGATAAAAATTAAAATTTTATTTGCAACTTTGATTGACCATGGCAGCGCAGTTGCCTGATGTGTATTATTTGAATAACGGAATAAAAACGTGATTTAAAATCTCCGTGGGACGAACTAAAACTAGTAGATTGGTAGATACTATTTTAGTGAATCATACGGAATAGCTCGCAGCCAAGATACATTACAAGGTTTCACTAAAATGAAAGAACTCTGCAAGACTAATTTAATTAAAACGGATTTTCAGTTTGATGCGAAAATCCCAAACGTATGGAGTGCAAAGCTTCTGATGGTCGCATGAGCAATAAATTCAGGAAAGGATTTATAAAATTTTACATAAACTTAAAATATATTCCTTCATGTATATTTTTAGTTATTTAAATTGTCCCTATTATCCCTGTCGATCCAGCAGTTCTCAATCTCAAACAGAGCAAATGCAATGTGAATAAGAATGCTTGAATAAAAATAAATCGATTATTTTATAAGAAGCAAATTGTTTTGATCAATATTCAAAATTTTCAAATATTTATCCGGATTCTTTTCGTATATTCTCAAAGAGGAATATCTTTATAAATAATATACTACGAGATAGTAAAGTTTACAGTATAGCAAATGGTGATCTCTCAATAAAAATTGCTCTACACTCCAGCCTGCATATAACAATGATTAATTAATGTATCGCAGACTCCCTAGTACAATAAAATCGTTAGGCTATTGAAAAGCCATAGCGGATACAATAGCTAAGGTTGAATATGGAATTCCTTCTAATATTTCTTTATTTCTTTAGTTACTATTTTAATTATTTCCTTGAATTATTGAGCCAAATTAATTGCAAAGTAAATACAGCTTGAAAGCCGTTCCTGTATTCTGAACCCAACCCTACCTACCCATCGCACCGTAACAAACTGACCGAAATTTTTTAGCAAATAAAAATTAAAACAAACCAAGTAAATTCATTCTGGTGGTTAATTTAGTAGAAGTATAAATACAAAGTTGGTATTATAATTTTTATGTGCTGAAATGTATAAAACTTCTGCAACACTGGGACTGAGCTACAAAAAAAAATGAATGTGACATGCCTAATGGTATATTGGTCTAAATTATTTAACGTTAAAATGAAAATTTCAATTAAAAAATACTAAATTGAATAAAACAGTGGTATCCAGACGTATATTTTTGACGTTATCGGTTTAGGACAAATTATTTTTCCAAACAATAGCATATTGTACTTATCGATGATTGATTTTCGAAATTAACGATAAAATTGAAACAATGTGGTTTTAACAGTAAAAATCTTGCCTTGCGATCAAATTTGTCGTCTTATTATTGTTCCCTCACTGAAATATAAAAAAGATATTCCATTACCATTATTTTTAATGAATTTAATTTTTTAACGTCGCAATTCAACAAAATATTGCTCGGTGTAAATTAAAATCAACAAAGGATGGGGAAAATCATTTTCTAATGAATAATTAATTTTGATAATAATAGTCGAGGGTCTGAAAATCACCTTAAGACACTCCCTCCACTTGCAACATTTCATTCAAAATTTTGTTTACTTTAAGTGGATAATTAATCATATCTTGAAGAGATAAGGTGACCCGGAAATAATGTCGGTTAAAGAACTAATATCCTATGATCATATCAGTTAGAGAGATCGATTATGTCATTTTGAGCTGCCCACTAACGACATAAGGTAATGGTGATCTAATACATAGCAAAAGCTGGCATGACAGTCCAGAACAGTTCAATTTCAGTTTTGGAAACTAAGAACTTAATCGTAAAAGTGTACGTTTCCAAGTGTATTCATATAATATACTGCAACTTCAAGTTAATTTAACTTGTTTTAAAACTAAAACTAATTAACAAAGTTTTCCTTTTCTTTAAAACTAAAAATAAGAAACTTAAATAGCGATTTACAAGAATTCTTAACCATTATGAAGTACAAATGGTTTAAAAAAAATTTAACACAATGAAGAAACTTTTTTAAATTAATTTTCTCGGTGAAATGGGGCGATTATAATGTTTTTCAAAAATAGAAAGCGACCCCAACGCGTTTAAAATTAATCAGTCTTATTTTTTTGGGCGAAAAAGAAGCTCAAATTTAGTGCTAAAACTCCCGCAATCCATCATAGAGTGAATTTTTCAAACTTGGTTAGGAAAATGTGCATTCGTCTACGATTTACATAAAATAGAATTTATACTTCGTATGCTGACACACCTGTATCTGCGTGTGCAATAAATGTAAAAAGAAATTTGTTTTGAATTTTCCATGGCGGAAAACTTGGACGAATTTATTACTCCCTGTAATTTAATTTATTCCACTTCATTAAAAATTATGCAACATTATGCAACAACAACATACAAGGAAATTACCGTATTTATATTGCATAAATATAAATTAAATTTCCTACATAAGCCGCATACATCTCGAGGCAAGAAATTTAGATTAAAATAATATTATAATTACAGTTAAAAGGCAAAACAAATGATGGCGTTATTTAGAGGAAATAGATTTAATGTTTTAGTAAATTTACTTGTCATTGTAAAACAATTTTGAATTTAATTAAAAATTCCAGCTTTCGATAAACAGACGAAATAAAATTTAAACACAGTATTCATTTAAATACAGTGTGAACGGAATTTTGATTAAATCGTAGCTCGTTAAAACAGGTTATCAAATAAAGCCTACTCTACAACACTTAACTCTCCAATTACAATTGCTTTGGAATTCATATTTTAAAAAACAAATCAATTCGTTCTAGCGCGATAATGAATGCAGGTAAACTCGAAAGGAGCTCAAATTACTTATAAATTGATTATCTTGCACAACTATTAAAAAATAGTAGATCGATCTAAATTGTGAAGAGATCTCGTTACAGCTGAGAGAAGTCTTTCAATAGCTTCGCATGCACAATGCCAAGTTGCCAATATTGTCGTCTACATAATATGAGTGCAAATTTATCCCAATTCTCAATTTTATTTATAGAAATTCAATTAATCCAAACATCTTCAATTTTGTATTGTGGTCTGGCATCGTCTGAGTTTAGAAGTTGGCGTACCTCATTGTGGTTCATAACCATAGGAAGTGGTCATTTGTGCGTTCATTAATTATTCACCGTGTATATGATTTTATTCCTAATAATAATTCTATTTAAATAAAAAAAATGTGTAACGAAAATGAAAAATTTCCCTTTCAATACGTCAAGCGTCGTTTGTATGTGTACACATTCAATCAAATGAAAATCTTTACGGAAATTCTTAGGTTGACCCTCGGAAATTAAAAAAATTTCAAAATTTAATTACATTCCGTCAGAAACGGATTTTCATAAAATATGTTTTCAAGAAAGTAAATAAAAGGTGAATTTCTGAGTTGTGAATAAATTTGCTGCTAAGTAAAATTACATTATTATGAAAAACTTCAGAAACTAATTCGGAAAAAATTAAAAATCAGAACTAATTTTTGAAGTATCAATTTTCTTATCGTGAAATTGCTTTTGCTACAAAATGTTGAATAAAATCGGCCTTGATATTTTAATATCTTTACGTATATTTAATTAAAAAAATGTATACCGAGCCTTCAATTTTACTTGGTAAGAAAAATTTTAAAACTTTCCATTGCAAAGGTCAAATTTATTGAGCCTCATAGCTATCATATGATTTAAATTAATGTAAATTTTAAAGTAGGTACCTAATCGTAATAATTGCGTACCGAGGTTCTAATTTCAAACAAAATAAAATAAATCTTATCGACAGGTGAATAAATTTTCATTAAAATTAGCAATATCCCAATTATCAAGATTTCCTTCAGCACGTGAAGGTTTTAAATTTTATGGCGTTTACATAAAAATTAATAGTTAAAACTTGAATAAACCTGTCGAATTTAATTTGTTTGATTTTAATTTCTGCTGGAAATAATTTTTCCAGTTCGGCATGTCGGTTGATGAACCTAGACGATGTTTGGTCAAGTTCAAAGGGAACTAATAATTGAAATTTGTAAACTCAAAGTGTCGAGGATGGTGACATTTTCGTGACAGTTTATTCAAAAATAACATGCAAATAGAAAACGTGTTCAATGGTGCAAATCAACAGGAATATGCTGTATATTTGGTCATATTCGGTTAAAATCTTATATTCTGTACATGTCTTGACACAGCTTTTGAATAGGAAATGGCTTTCAGTATAAAAACACGGTCAATTCGCTTTTTCGCCACCACGGCTTGTCGATACTCGATGGAGTATAATACCTGATATGCTTGTAAAAACAAGTATTTTGTGAAACCAAATAATCTTATATATGACAAGGACTTAAATAAAATCATTTGTATAAAACGTGCCAGTGTGTGGCTGAAATTTTGAAATAGCATTTACTTACCAAAATCTTTCATCCCCGCACTGTTCACGATCGCGACACTACAATAACTGACTAACCAAGAAGAATCGGACAGGATAACGACGTGGTCGGATTGATTACGAATACAAATAATTTAAAAGCAAAAAACCCAAAAAAACTTAATTTTGTTTTATACAGAAAATAAAGTAGGGCCATTAAATTTATATAAATGTTAACGATCTTAGCTTTTCGTGGCTTTTAAGTTGTAAAAATGTAGGGTTGTGCAAGAACGTTGAAATAAATATAATTTGCGTGTTGACATGCCTTCATTTTATATAATTTTATGTTGCAAATAAATCTGTTGGGGTTGTTTTTATTAAATGACCAAATTGTTTGTAAATATGTTAAAAGCACAAATTACTGGGCATGGGAACTGATCTGAGCTTGAGCATGTAGTTCAATGAATTTTCCAACAAATATAGATTCAAAGTTCCGATACTAAATAAGATGCATTAACGTTAATCTAGGTCGTAAAGTTGCGGTCAGTAAGGTTTAGTTTTATAATAGACAGCCCTGGTCAGCAAGATAAATTGCTACATTCAGCGTTCAAGACTGGTTCTTTATTCTGCGTTGCCTCATACATCATAATGTCTGTCTTGTTCTGTAAAGGCATAAGATGGTCTTTTATAATCTTAGTGACAGTAATTGTGTTTACAAAAAAGGAACGCTGACAATTTAAAAATGTTGTGTACAAGATAGTTGGAAAATTAAATGCATTTCGATCAGATATAACGTGTAATTGACTATGAGAACGGGATACGGATCTCGGTTTATAAAAAAATTAATTGTTCTTTTAAACACGTTTCTTGTCTGATCTGGCTGGAAAATAACTCCGCAAGAGAAAAAAAATTTAATATAATCAATGTTAGGCCGAATCCACTTCCGCAGTCGTGTGAGGGCGGAATGATAAATAAGGTAGACCCTAGCCAAGAAAAAGGTTATACAAAAACAAAGGAGACACACCTTTGTGCGTAAGAGTATATCTTGTCACAGAACCCCGTATCGGATATCACTCAAGAGGTTTGATTAATATGCTAGATTTCCGAAAATAAAACTTCTTCCCAATTAACTGCCCTCCAAATTGACTTCACGAGGAATATTTTAAAAGTTTTACTTTAATATCAGACAACAGTTTTGGTGGGGCTTGTAATCAAAACTTATTGCTCGAAAAAATCACTTAAAACTGGGGAGAAATTTTACTGGTGCATTTTATGCCTCATAAGAAACCGTAGCCGTGGAAAAACTGAAATTCGGCTTTTTGAAAAATAATTCAAAACATATCAGCGCTGTTAAACAAAAACCTCTACGATTTCAATTTAAACTTTGAATGAATTATTCCGTTAGTTTGTGTAACGATAACTTAGTCGAGTGTCTAAAATTGAATGTGTTTTTATAAAATATTAACTTGGAAGTTTAGTCGGTTATTTCTAGATAAATTTATTAACGTTAAAATTTTGTGGAAACTTTGCCCTCACTGTTACCGCTTTGGTGCCTTGCACAACTTGCACCCTAAGTAGATGGATGCGCCCTTTGTAAATAAATCTTTTATTGTACTAGACAAGCTAAGTTTGAAATTATGGCGCAGTCGGGGCATGACGGAAAAATTTGTAAAATTTTTTAAACAAAAAGTCGATAATTTAATTATTAATTCTACGTAAAGCTTCAAGTTTTAGAGGCGACGTGACGGCGTTACATCTGATGGACGAATTAAAATTTATGGGAAACTTTCGGGGAAGGATACATAATATAATAACAGAAATGGTCGACGAGTGTCTTCAATAAAAATTAAATAATTTATTTTAAATTACATAATAATTAAGCGTAATATATACAGTGTGCTTTGGAATTGTTCGTAAAAATATAATACAGAATGTACAAAAAAACAATTATTATAATCGTTAAATTTTAGTAGCTTAAAACTAGTAATATCGTTGTGGTTACTGCTTTAATTTACTACAACATCGCCAGAACATTTAATGAATTAAATATTTATGTAAAAAAATTTCTGGCAAATGAGTTGGTAAATCACGAAGATATAATATGAGAAAAGAAACCCGTAGTTGACGTAAATATAGGACAATCTTAAAAACAGCTTAATACAGAAATTTTATGTACACTTACGCTATTAAGCTCATTAAGCTATATTTTTAAGAAAAAACATAATTAACATTGATACAGTTATTTGAAGGATGTTCAATTATAAACCCTAGATATTCTATAAATTTTTAAGTAAATTCGATATCACCAGTCCTCCATACACTAAAACTCTAGCAAATTTTAATTTAGAATATAAAAGTGGAGCCGCACAATAATATTATTACTATCACATCCACTATCACCAGTTTAGCAGTTCCAGATCCTCGTCCTGCAAATTCAGCTCGTACAGTACGTTTGCCGACGTGGACCACTAAAAAACATCGTCACAATTAACATACATTCAGAAATTACATTAATATCAGCCTTTTTTCTACATTATGATTTTTCTGTTCGACCTGCAGTAAATGAAGAAATTTTTCAGAGTTTTCACGTTCTTTTTCCTTTTCAAACCATAAAGGATGTAGCAATATGGTTTAGTAAATGAAGAGAAAAGAAATGAAGAAATAAAAGATAAAATATTTATAACAGAATAGTTTAATTTAATTCGAATTTGGAAATGCGAAAAGTTAGTTATTTTGAATGGGAAGGGAGTAATTTGAATTTTGTTTATTAATACGATAACATTTCGAGCAGTTATTTAAAATTGCCTAGAAATAAATCCTAATTTTATTGGCAAAGCAATATAACTTTATTAGTAAACAAAAATATGTGTAGCGTGTAGAAAATTCGAAAATTTCCAACAGTTTATAATAAGCTTAAGCAATTTTGGAATACAAAATATGTAACTGGATGGATATTATTATCTTAAACTTTATTAATTTTACTTCTATGTTATTAAATTTCTCATAAAGATGGGCCCTAAGTTACGCATATTAAAGAGCGGGTCTCATTGTGCGACTAACGATGGGATTGTGAATGTTAGCAGCAGTCTGAGTTCAGCATTCGTTCCAGAATCACGATTCGCAATAAAATAAAGGTCCCCAATTAACGCAGCTGCGTGCAAAATGAGCGTGTGGCGAATTTTGATCGCATCTAAACTTAAATGATGTGTTATTTATTAGAAATGTTTAAATTTTATTCAGGAAAATCCTGCGATAATTTAACAAGGCTTCGTCGCTCCGTTAATAAAGGTCCCCGAGACAATTAAAATTTTATGTAACCTAACAGTAATCCACGTTAATTATCTGACGTACACGTAAGATATAAAATTATCTTATATTAGAGAAAATAATAAGATTTTCCAGGATAATACTAATCTTAAATCTTCTTATCTATTAAGTAAGATCTATTGTGTTCATTGTTAACTAAGCGAACAAATACATTTCGAATTTTCATCACTTCTATAGATCGAGAAAAGCTTTGAACATTCAGAAAATAATGTTGGCTTACTTCCATTGTTCTTCGGTTTTGCTTCAATTGACATTACTTCTGTTGTGTTTGGCCAAAATTAAACATTCTCCTCGGATTCCTATATTTCAAAAATTTCGTCATCAGTCAAGCTCGTTCTTGCGTAAAATGAAGGTTATAAATAAACGAATTCGCAGTATGTAATCTACCCCCATTGTTCATGCTAGACGCAGGGGTGTTGGTCATCGAGTCGAGACGCGGCACGGGGTGAATTTTCCAAACAATACGTTTGACCACACTATTATTACAGCGAAAAGGGTGACTAAAGGTTTTTAAACGCAGGCTTAACGTTTCGATTCATTAAATTTAACAACCAATAACAGACGTGATTTTAAATCATATACACGACTATGCGATACGTTCACAATTGTCATAATCATGAGAAAAGATCCCCGAGGAACAACTACGTTTATAAATTCATTGTGTCGGGTTAACAATAGGGGTGCTCGAAACAACAATAATTCGACCAGTTTACATGTTTCATTGTGGACCGATGGAGACAATAGATTACTTAATTAAACAAAATAAATCAAGTGCTACAAAAAAATTGTTATCTTCAAGACCAAACTTTCTATAACAATATCTCTTCGTCATCGAGGGTGCCATAAGGTCGGTTATACACGTCATATACACTCATGAGCCATTGCACCAAATTAACTCCCGATATGTATCATCGTGACACTATTTTATTTCCCCTACTGCTGCTGCCACCACCGCCGCCGCTGGTGAAGCTCAACAATAAAATTTATTCCAAAGAAATAAAAAACGCAACATTTCGGCCATCTTAGATCGTCACAATGCCATCGATGATACTACCATCAATCCCAGCAAAACACTATTATCTTTAGGGGAATCGGCACCAATGACTTGACAAGTTTGGAAAATTTTCCTAAAGCAGCGCAAAATAAATTCTCGAAATGAAAACAATCAAGCGGATAATTAAAGGCGGGTTTACTGGTACACAAACATTGTTAACTAAAATGGATCGGATTCTCCCTTTACAAAGTTCTATTTATTCGTGAACGTTGAAGGGAAAGAACGTTTGATACCATTCTGTTTTATCTCCATTTTACTTGGGGTTGTATAAAGTAAAGACCTACATGTTTGCCGAGCGTTTTTGTTACATATCTACTTATACAATTTTAACCAGATTATCTTTTTGCTAGATTTATCCTGTACAACTGTGGGCGGCCTTTATTGTTCGAAAGAAACGTCCACTTTTTGCTGCGGCGCAGAAAATTATAATTTTGGAAAATTTTTCCAAAGAAATTTGTTAACCGCAATTTAAATTATTACTTCAATTCAGATCCTACACTTTTACTTATCGCTCTACAAAGTATCCTTATAACCATAAATTAGCCGATTTAGTCTGAAAAAAATTCCAATTTTTCTTATCGCCCCTAAAATCGTACAAGTTTTATCAAATCCCTTTTGCAGTAATTTGGGTTAAAATCGATATTCTCGCATTAACCAATAAATTCTCTTCAACATACAAGTTTATGTAATATTCACGTGGTGTTAACTTTTAATGGGGATGTAATGCATTATTTTTTTAAATTAAGCTTAATAAAATTAGGGAAATACACACAAATAAATCATATTTTTATTCAAACCAGAACGCATAAATCATTTAAGTAGGCCAAATTTCTTGCAAAATCAAAACCGAAACGAATAAAATAAATCGCGATTTTTTTTTTGAAAACGAAGACACAATAGTGAAACTAGGGAAGTTTAATAATTAAATTTTTAGTTGTATTGTGTCCTTTTTAAATTTTAAACTCTGGAAACACACAAAAGGTTTTTCGAGATAGTAAAAGAAATCATAAAAAGTTTTAGTTTTATGCAGCATTGTCTGGATTGTTGCTGGAAAACTTTAATCAAGAATTAAGTAACGCAATAAAAATTTTTAAAGAAGTGCTGCTTAATTAAAAGTTATGAAGCTACTACCGGGACAGATTCGAGTGTCTTACAAAAATAATAAAAAACTCGAATATATACGCGGTGATCGTTCTTCATGTCGAATTTTCTTCTTACAATAATGTCGAATGCAAGAGTTTTCTTACTCAACCCCATTTTTCCCCAGGCGTGCATGATTGACAGGAAACTTAATATTGCATTGTCATATACTCCACCGAGGTCTTTAAGTTAATACCGGGTTCAAAGATGTGGGTTTTGCTTTCTGTACAGGAAAAAAAGAGAAAACACTTCCAAGAACAAATGATGGTATTATGGCGGATAAAATGGCGGCGACTTATAAAATTTAAATAATTACAATAAATTAAAACGAGTGAACTTTTTGGATTCTTTCAAGTATGATGGAACTTCCGCAGTAATTTTTTTAATGTTTACAATATAGTGGATACAAGGTAAGTAATTGCAGATAAAATTAAGTAGCGTAATATTTTACGCGGTAAGTATACTAAAATGTTGGTAGCAATATAAAAGTAATTACTGGAACTGGGATAAGAATTGTTTATGTTCAATTTAATTCGAGATATCCATAAAATACAGAACACTAATAGCTTAGACAAGAAGAAAAGGATAGTTTGGCGAATCGTCTAGTGTTGGTCTGGTCTGCAATATATACCTACGTACAGACCATTGTAAGCAGATCTTACGCCATTGTTTCCAAGCCACCGCTTTCGAGATAGACGATAACTGACGATTTATAAGGTATTTTAAATTATTTAAAATAAGACAACCGCGTTGGCCAATGTTAATTGCTACTGACAATGTTAGATAAAGCAGTATTTCATTGTTCAGCTACTTAACAAGGTGTATCCTTAATAGAAGGAGGGGATCAACAGACACTTTGAATTAGTATTAGTCTTAACAGGTTGTTCAGATAAATTACTGTTTAGGAATGAATTTTAAGTGGCTTGTTTTTGTGTTTCGCCACTTTAATAACCCGGCCTCCTTGAAGAATGTTAACAAGAAAATTAGATGCCACAACATCTGACTCGAAAATGTCAAGTGAGAGATTTGTAACATGATGTATATGTTCCAATATTTTTTTTAATTAACAATCGATAATTAAAAAGTAGCCACAACAACGTGACTTTTTTGGGAAACTTTCCAAACAAGCTTCGATTTTTTTAAACGATCATTTAATAGCCTTATCTCGGTATAATTTACGTAATTTCCTAATTACGATTATTGATGAGTTTTCCTTGCACGCCATCGTTACCGAAAAAAACACGTTTTGAATAGCTTTCGGCGGAATCGTTTACTAACGTCGTTAACACTTCATTTCGTCTACCCATGTGATTAACGTAAACCCTGACATGTGCAACTTTAGAATTTTAGAAAACACATGCAACGTAAACACCCAGCCAAACTAAAATTCCTCTCCTAGCCTCGCACTGCAGCAACGCGAGATTAAAAGTAATTCAATTGAACCGGTCTGTTATTTCATTAAAAGTTAACGTTTAATTTATTACGTTCATAATTGGCCTAAAGAGCAAGTGCAATAAAAATCAAAAATATTCAACTTCGTTCCTTGAACGTTGAGTGAAAACTATTCTCATCAGAAACCAATGCCCGAAGCAAAACTGCACACATGGTTCTTTTAATGAAATTCTCGTGCTGGCTAAATATTGCAAGACCGAAACTCGTTTCGTTGAAAATATTGCCGACAATTTCTTCACAATGCTCATCAAGAGTCAATCTACTACCGTCCTCTCTTTTTCTGCTCAAATTTAACGATTCGTTCATTATAAAATGCCATTAAAATACAATTTCATATCTCTTTTCACAATAAACATGCAATGGTGCCTTTTCAGGACGAAACAACGCTAATTTTTTGCCGACCCAAATTGCTGCGAGCAATTATGTCTTTTGTGATATCAATTTGAAGATGAAGCCTTTCCATTATTGTACAGTTGCAATTGTTTTGATTTTTGAAAGAAAAACTTAGCCAGATGAGATAACACACTAAAAATATTTCTAAATCTTTCGAGCTCTTTTACGAGTAGTAGTGATACCAAAATCAATACTAGGGTAGTGCAATATATCAAATCATAGTGACATATAAATTCGCCACGTCTTTTTTATGATCATTTTACAAATTTAGTTTCCATCCATCATAATGAACTGGTGCTATAGTATATTAGCTAAAAAGTAAAATTTATGTACAATAAGTCTCGAAACATTATGAATATAAATTTGATGAATTGTTCTTAAATCTCAATCTGCTTTTAGAAATACAGCCCTTTCGTACTTAATATAATTTCCCGAACAAGTTGCGGTAAGACGTCTGTCAAACGTCGGCATTTGCATTTGAAAAGCCAGACCACTGTTTTGTTCCTTGCATAAAATATATTTCATGGAACAATAAACAGCAAGATACGAAATTTAAATTTTATCCCATTAAAAAATTATTTTATCCAAAATATGTCTAATTAAACAAGATTTAACAAATTAAATTGTCGAATCCCGATATCAAAATTCTCGGCAATAACTCCATCATAATTTCATCATTTTGTACGTTTCACAAGTACTACCAACGGTTAATTCGTTATTAATATGGCTGTTCATTACTTCGGTATAAAATGTATACGAAACTCTAAGGCCGAGTTAATTAAGAAAATTTCATAAATAAATTTGAATTTATTTATAAAAAATGTAGGATATAATATTATACATTAATTTCATATTTCATTATTTCTGAAGTTTAAAAAAAAAAGGAGAAAATTGCTCATCATAAAAAAAGCATTTTCATTACTCAACATATTGTTTTTAAAAAATTTAAATTAAATTTATTTCCTCACAAATTTTTAAATTTCTGGGTCAAAAGTATAAAAATAGAAACCCTAAAAAGTTTCACAAGTGCGAACATAAACCACCCTTTAAACGAAATACATCAAAGAGCCGTTATTAAAATTTGTGAATTTCAGTACATTTATTAAATTGTTATTATTTGTCTTTGTGTTTAAATAATTAAATATTGTATTCGGGGTAATTTTTTTGTTTACTCTTATTTTACCGTATTAACTTTGCTATTTCGAGTTATCTTTTGTGGTTTAATTGTTAAAAATGCTTCGATTGTTCTAGAAGAAAACTGAAACTGATAATTTGATTTTCCAGATTTAAATCCGTTTCCAATCCAATGTCTTTTATGTTGTGTAACTTATTCAACTTGAACAAAAATAACTGAGCTTCCAAGGGATTTACTCCACATTTCCTATTATCAGATTTAAGCAAATGCAAAAATTGCACTGTTAAAGGAAAAAATTGAAACACATCAAAGAAGCTTAACGGTGTTTTTAAAAGTAAAAAACAATTCGGAAATCCCCTGCAAATAACGGAAGAACATGTAAAATATTCAATATTGAAAATCAAACCTTGTTCTTAAAACTAAAATGCGTGAATTTTTATAGTGATTAAATATTATTTGGTTTCCCAAGTTGAGGTTTTTCCAGAAGTTTTTCGGTTGTTTTAAATTAAATAATCTTGAAAACTTTTCGAATTTCTGTAAAAGCGCCTGTCAGGTTTTATTTTTTATACTGGCATAATTTAAACTTTAAATGTATAGATAAAATAAATATCTAAGCTAATGTATAAATTTGCAAATTGAAAAAAAAAAATCTATGCTGTTTGTAATTACCACAAAGTTCAACCTGGTATAAAAATAAGTTCCTCTTGCAATTAGTTTTTATATAATTAATTCAAAATGTTGAGTATTTTGAAGGCAGATAGTTTAATTTAAATTCATTAATAAACACCAATGTTGTTTTCTATTTATTTCATGTACTATAAATATAACTTATAGCTCTTATGAACATAATAATTAACTTTTAGCTGGAAAATTGTATCCCCAGGCTTTCAGCAATAAAGATTTTTCTATTTTGCAGTTGAATTTTTCTACCAAACAATTAGATATTTAATTATTCAAGTGTAATAAATAAAAATATACCTTAGTATTTCAAGTTGCAGACTTCTATGAATATTTTACAATCTGCCTCCATAAAATTTCTTAGTCTGTCGGTGATGTAAATTTTACATCAAATTTTTAGTTTACAAATTAATTAGTAAATCTGCTTACTAGGTCTTGAGGTTTTAGACCTTTAAAACCTCTTTAGTTTACCAACTTTAATGGTATTAATTAGTAAGTTTACGGAAAGTCCAATCTAGATTCGAAATCTATTTAAGTCATTCAGGATTATCTTTGCAGAAGTTATAATATTTTAATATTAAACCAAAATTTAAAAATTAATAAGCAGAGAAACGAGATGCAATCAGGATACAAATAGGGATTTCCCTAACATAAAGAAAAGAAGAGGAATTTCCATGATTTTAGAAAATATTTATTTGATTTTTTACATGGCGAAACTAATACAGTGGACATTGGGTTTACAGTATTACACACCATTGGAAATCGTCCAAGTTAATACAAAATGGCAGAATGCAAAAACTAATATTGAAACACAGGAACTACTACTCAAAAAAGAGAACACTGGTGTTGAGAGTTAAAACCGACTAAATGAACAGCGACGCTCGATATAAATTTCAAGATAGAGCATATTATTTAAAGTTTATACGTTTTTAGAAAAAAATAACAATGGTTTATTCGGAGCTAAGATACTTTTTGTGGCTACTATATAGCATCTCGTTCCGCTGCATAGTATAAACGAGTATTATATAAAATTTGTTATTTCATGAATATTTTGCACTTCTTAGGGCATTTATTTTTACGATGGTTTAATTTTACGCTTTTTAGTTTAATGTTTGATCTTTTCTAATATAACAGGTTTGTTTATTTATCCACTTTATAAAAATTAATTAATTTTTAACAAACTATTTTAGTTTTAAATTAAAGCAGCTTTTAAGTATACCAATTAGTAATGTCTAAAGTAACATCTCAATAACATACAGATTTTGAAATTGAGTTTTTCCTATTTTACCGGAAATTCAAATTAACATAAGATCAAGATTCAAGTTTTACGTTTTTACGAACATTTTTATTATCCAGATCGTATCGAACGGCAGTTTGTCTCTTTTAATTTATTTGCCTTTTTTCATGTAATTCAATAGGAAGCCCAATTTTACGTTACCAATCTAGAGAAATTGAAAATGAATTGTCAGTGCGGCCCTCAGGCCGCACAACCTGGGCAATTTAGTATTGAAATAATTTTGTTGCTCTCTTAAAATAATTACGAGAGGTAAGCGATTACAAATTCAAGAATTCTCAGGAATTCACTAAATTTTGGATGAACTTGAAAATTATTAACTAGTGAGAAAATTATAAAATATTTAAAATAATACTAGTTAAAATAAATGGCAATATGTTTAAATTTTCGTTCCTATGTAACATTTTTGTTTTAATAAATTGATATTTTCTGACGAAGCAGATGAAAAATCTGCAAAATATTAAAAACATTATTGTTTTATTACGTTAATTTAACTAGTATTATTTTAAATATTTTATAAATTTTGGATGACCATAAACCAAAATTTAGGAATTCAAAATTTAATATACTAACAATTTTCTTGCGATTCTTACTAATTTTATTAAACACAACAAAATAAAAATTATTTTATCGGTGCAAATTAAAAACATCCGAACAAGAAGGAAGACGCGTAATTGTTTTAATTAATTGCTGAAGGTTTCAAAAATAATTATGGTGATCTTGGAATTGTAATTGAATATCTAATATTTTAATTTTTAATTAAGACAACAATAATTAATTATATTTTTGGATTTGAGTGAATCGGATTTTGAACTGCCCCGTGGTATAATTTTTTCAATTTAAAAAAATCGGTAATAATGTCGATATTTCCCACATCATAGAGAGTTAAAGTATTAAAATAAATCTAATAGGTTAATTAATTAGGTGTGGTCCACGGGAGGATAATAAAATCGGCATTCTTTCAGAAAAACGTGTAATTTTGGTTGATTTCGTATTAATTAAATCCAGTTAATGAGAAATAAATTAAGATATATCTGGTTTTAGCATTCCAAAAATAGAACATTTTCAATTCCTTAAATTCTAACCGAAATTATTCGAGTGGTAATCATTTAGAAACGGTAGCGAAAGGAAGAATATTTTTAAAGTCGAGTTTCCTTTGTATTAAAAAATGTTTCAAATTAGATTGAGTGTGTATAAAGGGCAGGTGATAATTTGGCAATATAAATTTTAATACATATTTATGAGCCGGTGACAGCAAAAAGTATATCCAACCACTTTAGAGTTTATAAAGATTTAACTTGCACCTTCTTCCTTCTCTTGCTTTGAATCGAATCTATTTTATCTCGCTTGTTCTCATTGTGATGCTTTTTGGTGCGGTAGCTTTGAATGGAGAACTAACTACAGGCCGGTACGGCCATTGTGCTCTAAAAGGATGGGTGGAGCGCACACTTGGCATCTCTCTTCTACTGTTTACTATAACTTGAACGAGAAAGAAGTAAATATACTTTGATAAAGGCTATAGGTTTCGGTATAAGTGCGCCCCTTTAGGTCGAGGTCGCTTTACATGAGAAAATATCGGTTGACATTTTATAAAGCATCATCTGAGAAGTGCCATGCTGTTTAAAGTAGTAAGCAAACAAATCGTAAAGAAAATTTTCTAATCAAGTGGCAACGCTTGCCTGCTTGGTACCAGTTCAAATATTTGTTATAAAAAGAATCTGAAAAAGCACATTACTAAGCAATACAAATATTGATTTCATGCTACTTGTTTCTACAAGATTTTATAACAGTCTCATGTGTTCCCAAATCACAGCACTTGTTCTCGCGTTTCCCGTTTTATGGTTTTGTTTCTAGCAACTGTTGTACCTTTAGTTAACATTATTGGTTGATGGCAGATGGTGTACGTTCGTTATAGTGGTCCGCGTAACTTAGATACCCTTCCGTTCATTTAGGCTGCCGAAAATTTCCAAGGACCGCTTTAGCCTGGTAATGTAGAATGATTCTGTCGTTATACATCTTATGCGGTGGGTTCGGAATCAACGGCAATATGTACCAAGATCCCTCTATATTATATTATAGTGGCACGCTAATGCCGCAAACGCCAAGATTAACGCTTCCCGATTTTCGATTACTTCGCAAGCATGTCATTAAAGGATAATGGAGACCAGAACGAATCGCATTAGCAGTGTCGAGATGCGATCTCCGACTGATAACAAAGAAGTAATCGCATACGGGGGAACCCCCGTCAGTCCCGTCCGTCCGTCCTTCCGATTATATTATGCGCGCAGCCGGCTTTAAATAATTGCCAGTTGCAGGTAAATAATCTGTCGTCTCAAGATAGATCTGTCACAGCCATTGAAAACCATAGAAGCGCTATGACAAAACTAACAATCACAATAACCCAATTTAAAATCTACGACCATATGAATGACATCGGTTAGACGCATACACAATAGACAAATAAGTTCTTTCAAATTCCATTTGTGAAAAGAAACGCAGGAATTCTTAAAAATTTGCCATGCTATTCAAGTTTTAAGCGTTTGTCCTAAGTCACAGATTCGATCAATTGAATTATTTATTTTTCTTTACATTTCAAATTTTCTGATGTAACGCATCGTAAATCAAAAACCGAAACAATTTGCCGACAAATTGTACACCACTCGAACATCTTGAGAGCAAGATTATGTTTCGAGTGTGTAATAAAATAAATAATAAAACACAACTACGCTTTCCACTGTAAACTAAGCAATCAGATTTCACAATGTCGAAATATTAAGGGCTGCAAATTGGTAATAAAGATTCAAGTCAAACTAAGGGACGGAAGTTGATGTGTTTCCGAGAAGTTTTAAATTAGAAAACGTATGTTTTGGGCGCCGATGGAAAAGTTGTAAAGAATGGAGAAATACAGAAAAACATAAATTAGGTTATCTGTCAACCGAGATTATTTAAGTATCGACAGTCCAATTTCATAAATTTCGTTCATTATCTACGCACAAATTGATAAAATCAATCATGACTTCGAAAATTTGAATTTGCTCAGCACTTTTTTTTGATTTCGATAGTTCAAACGCTATCTCAAAAGAATCGACCATTAAAACGTTCGAGTACAACAATTTCGCGTCGCTACATTAATTTATTTTTCATAAAAAATATTTCAAATTGACATAAAAAGTTTCAAACATAAGTGAAAAAAGTTTATTTTTTAGGTATAACAATTTTGTTGTTCAGAAACCTCGTGTATCTTATATTTTTGTTCTTCGATGCTTTATGGCCCGAGGATATTTTATCGATTTACTTTTTGCAATATTTTGCTTTCAGTTCATTGAAATTCTGTTTATAAAATAGTGGAATTAGTTTGTAAACTTGATTTAAGTCGAATCGACTACTACATATTTTATTTTGCACAATAAGAAAGCTGATTGAAAACTTGGAAATTTAATTATGGATCGGTTCCGAAGGAACAAGAACTTTTTCTTCCTTTGAACGTTCGTTGTCTAAATATTAAAAATAAAATTGGGGATTTAACGCAATTTGATAAAAGAGCAATTTTTTCATTCTATATAAGAAGACGTTTGCGACGTCTGTAAGAAAAGCTAACTAGATTTTTTATGTTCTCAACTGGCGTCGTTCCTGCCATTTCCGAACGAAAGCGGAAGTGACCTGCCGATAGTCAAATGATGATCGTTTGCTAACGATCTCCATTGTGCTGGCCCTGGGCTTTAATCCGGTTGCACCCCTTCGACCCCCTTTTATAATAATCCTGCTTTTTCTTATCCCATCCGTCTCGCCTAATAATCTGCATCGAAACCACCAACAATTTATTTATTCTCTCAAACGAAGCTTATCGCGAAATAAAATATGCCCTTTAATTAAATATAACAAGTAGCGAGTTTTTGTCAACAAAGAGCATTCTTTCAAAAACCCAAAAGAATGTTATAAAAAAAATAAACGAAATTGAACAAGCCGATAATTAGAATGATTTATAAAAGTTGTAGATGTCAAAAGTTTTACAAAAAATGTTCTGAATTTCGTTAAAACTTCTTTTTCAATTTCATAAATATTTTTTGCTACTTGCAGAAGCTTATTTATATTTCAAAATGTATTCATAATAAAAAAAGCTCTTTTAAATTCATTTTCGATAAAAAAATTAAGAAAAAAGTATTTACAAACCACTGCGCTTGGCACACTCTTAAATTTTAAGGGTGCTTCCCTAGCAAAATTCGTGTTTAACATTTTTTGATTCCAAGTTCAATGTTATCCATTCGAACTATTTTATGTAAAATTGCAAATTAAGGGGTGGAATAAATAGAAGCGGCAATTTTATCATCACAATGGACCGAATTAAATCATTCGGCTAAATGGTTTCGTCCACCCTTTTTTTTTGTAAAATTAAACAGTCCAAGTGACGGTTTTTAAATATTCCGTTTTAAGTTTTTATTGGAATTAATACTACCATAGTTTAAGTACTTGTCAAAAATTTTTTCTATTGGAAACCCCGATAAGTACCATCGACCGCGCCCGGTAAAGTATTGAAGTGGCTTCGAAAACCGTTCAACTTTGCATATCATTAAAGTGTAATGCTTAAGTGTTTATTCCGATAAAAATTTATAGCATGACAGATGACTTTGTTTCCGGATGACCGATCCTAACCCGCGCAATAAAAATTTATAGGATTATCGCGCTAAAACATTAAAAGGGCGTCAAGATTGACAGTTACAAAATTAGACTTAAAATATTGACTAAACTCCATTTCGTTTGGATCGACAGCGCTTAAATAATAGATCCTACTCATCAAATCATAATGTAGAAAAAAACCTTCTCTATTTTCTTTTGTTGCACAGTTAGCTTACATTATTAACTCACCTGCTACGTATCATTCGCTACGTCCACAAAGGATGGGGAAGAGTTCTCGAGTCTCGAGGTAAACTCGTCGAGTGTTGCAAGAAGGGCGGCATTTTACCAGGAGGTGGCGGCGGAGGTAAAGCTGGACTTCTCGACCTTTCCAAGTGCATTGGAGCAGTGGAAGCGTAAATATTGGCAGAAGAGCGCTGATAACCGCAAGATCTCTTCACATCAGGCATGGCAAATTGTAATTTTTGCCAAAACTGACGATCTCCCCACTCGATCACAGTATTAGTTTTCAAATATAACCTTAAGTCCGGATCTAAATCACGTTGAGGTAGCTCACCGGTCACTACAAATATAAGTCTACGTCTTCTGTCTTTTAGCACTTCGTGTAGGGCAGATTTAAATTCGAATCTGCACCACTCGTTGTGTAAAAAGTTTTTTGATAAAACAATTATGGTCCTTCGGGAGGATTCTACCGCCTCGATGATGGTGTCGGCGACGTAAGTTGACACATTGAAGTCTCTATAATGCAAACAAAGTCTGTAATTGGATTCGGAACTCTCGAGCCCGCTCGCGAGTATTTGATTAACAAAGGCATCGTCTTTAATACTATAACTCACGTAAGCATCAAAAAGTCTATCTTTATCTTGTTGTTCCTCGAACGCAGTAGTTTTATAGCACATTCTCAAACCGCACCGAGAATATATCCACACCCTTAATTCTCTCCGGTAATAAAACGCACCGCATACTATAACAACGCTCGCAAGGAAAACACACATAGCGACAAGTAACATGGGTAAATAGTCGTTCATTACTTGACTTTCGACAATTGCGTGGGACCTTACAGTAAATGTTGCGCAAGTTGTCGAATTAAAATCGGTCATAAGCGGTCCTAGTTGCTTGGTCGAATTATTAAACATGCACGCAATTCTTCCGGCGTCCATAACTTTTCCTAAATTCACTTGCAGCCACACACGATACTTGTGAATGTAATCGCATTCGCACGACCACGGATTATCGCTCAGTCCAATTTCGACCAAATATGGATTCATCATAAATTGCCACACCGTAAACGAAGACAATTTATTTCCGTCCAAACGCAACACCTCCAAGTGTTTCAATTCCAAGAACGTTCGATTGTCGATGTAAGAAATTATATTCTTTTGCAAATATAATTCTCTCAAATTTTCTAACGTCGTCAATTCGAAGCCCAACAATTGCTTGATTCGATTATTTTCCAAATGCAAAATTGTGAGTCGACGTAATCCGCCGAAGGTGTCGTTATACACCGCCGCGACGTTGGAATTATTTGCATACAAAACCTTGAGATTTTTTCTTCCTATAAACGAATGACTAGATAATTCTCCAAAACTGTTGCCGTCTAAATAAACTTCCGTGGCGTCCATCGGTATGCTGCTGGGCATTTCCGTATAACCGACGTCCGAACATTCGACTACGTTTGCCGACCACGATTGGTCGTGATAGCAAGTGCAATTTGTCGGACAGGTCATTTCGCAATCGCAAGCGTCAAAGTCGCAGCAATGACACAAGGCGAAACAATGCGTTTTGTAGGTGCACAAAAATTGCGAAGACTCGGCTTCTATGAGCGGAAGATAATTGCTGTCCCGATTGTATAGGAGTTTACAGTAAATGCTTTCCAAGTCCATTACTCGAGGATGCTGTCGTAAATGGTCAAGCTTGTTAATTCTTTGTAACCATTCCATAGTGCAATCGCACTGAAATGGATTACCGCCTATATAGAATTCCGGAAGCGGTTTTTCTGGATCTACCGGCGTTAATCTGAGGGCGTTTAAATCCATACTAACAATTTGATTGGCGTACAAATCCACGCGAGTAAGATTAGTTTTCTTTAAAAATGTGTGCGCCTCCACCGTGGATATAAGATTATCGTTAAGAAAGAGTAATTCTACACTGCTCGGCACTGCGAGCGCATTTATTTTGGTGAGCTTATTAAAGCTGGCGTCTAATGTTTGCAGTCGCAATTCCAAATCCAGAGAATGATAATTTCCTAATTCTTTCACGTTATTTTTGTGCATGTCGAGCCATTGCAATCCGCGAGGTATAACCGCGTAATCGAACCACTCTAACTGATTGTCGGAGACGTTTAACCACAATAAGCTGGGAATATCTACAAATAGACCGTTAATATCCGTCATAAGATTAGCATCCAAGCGGATGGCTTGCAACGTAGGGCTGAACTCAAAGGCACCGTGCTCTATCCTTTGAATCTTATTTCTGGCCAGATTTAGAATTTGCAGTGCCGGCAAATCTGCGAAAGCTCGTTTGCTTATATTCTGCAGTTGATTTCCGATTAATCGTAAGCCGTATAAGTTGTTCATTCCACGGAAACCGGGATCTTCAATGCTGGAAATAGAATTTTCTCCTAAATCTACAGTTCGTAACAAACGCATGTTCTTAAGAGCCAAAGGCACAGATGAAAGTACGTTGCCGTTGAGATTTAGATCTTGTAAACTAGAACAGTTTCGAAAAGCTTCAGGATGAATACCCTCGAGCAAATTATTATCCAAAGCAAGCAAAGATAAGACATATAAGCCGTTTAACGAATACGCATCTAAATACGTAAGCTTATTATATGAAATAATTAAAGTATGTAAATTGCTCATGGGTGCAAACGTATCGGCCGGAATGCTTTGTAATAAATTGTGTTCCAAATTTAAAATTTGCAGAGTGTACAAGTCCTTGAAAAATGCCGGATCTAATTTGGAAATTCGATTGTACGATAAATTTAATAGCACGAGCCGAATGAGTCCAGAAAATGTATCGCTGTTAATCCAAGTGCTTGTCAGATGATTTTTTGATAAATCTAGAGCCAGCAGTTGATCCAAGTTGGAGAAAAGTCCGGGAGCTAATACGCTGATGGAATTATTTTGAAGATAAATTTCTTTTATGGATCCCGCGGAGTCTTTGAACAACTCGGAAGGGAGCGCAACGACTTTGTTGTTCGACAAATCAAATATCTGTAACGCTTTGAGACCGGCGAGCGCCCTGTCTGCGACCATAGAAATTTCGTTGTTGTGAATATAAAGTTCTCGTAAACGACGAATAACACTAAAACCGGCAGCCGGAATTAAAACGAAATGATTAAAAGACGCATCCAAAACTTGTATGTCTAAACTACACGGATGCGTGAAGCCTTTGGGCATTTCGACGCGATGCAAATGCTCTTCTTCGGGAATACTAATTAGAGGTTGCGGCGCTCCGGGGGTTTTTTCTCGAAAACCTAAATCACTAACGTCTTGTAATCTGTTTTCGCTTACGTTTAACGCAACCAGATTGGTCAGCGGACAGAATATATTTTCCGGAAATGACCATATATTGTTACAACTTAAATCCAATCTCTCAAGTTGCCTAACCGGTACGAAACTTTCGGTCGATAGATCTAAACTCATTGCGGGCCAATTAGTGTTATGTGTTCGCACAGTAAGGTTTCTAAGGTCTCGCAACCCCGTTAGTGTACCTGCGGGCCACCGTCCCAATTTACAATGTTCTAGTTCGAGTTCACGAAGTTTAATTAAATGCACAAAACTACGATCATCTAGACTGCTCCGAGACATGATCGCGTCGTTGCATTCTATACGCAACGAGGTCGTGTGTTCGGAGGGAATTACGCTAAAATTTGTTGTGTCAAATTCACTGTTTATTGTTCTCAACTTACACGTAAGTGCAACTTCGTCTTGCCCACCGGCCACCGTCGATTCCTTTATCCACCACTGGCAATCGTCCGGAGCTTCGTATCGCAGTTGTTGGACGATACTCTCTGTCGACACTCCATCGCTTCCGAGCACATAGCCAAACGTTAACGCGACCACACAACAACATATTAACAACAATTTCGTCGCCATAGTTATTTTTTAAAAAACAGCCGCAAAATGTTAACAACGCTCATTACATCGACCAACGATTACCATAGAATTTAAACAAATCACATATTAGGGATCAATGACGGCCCTCGCACACGGCCAGTCGACGCTACACTGACGTAAAACCTTCTTGTTTCTACTATATACGTTTATTCTCACGCAAACCCCGCGCACCGTCAAATACCGTATAATTCACCCTCGTAAATATTAATAGTAACCAGTAATTGATGTTTATTATACGCGACGACAACTTTAGGTGAATTTTAAAAATGCAACAAACGACATTTAGGTAAATTTTAAATATTATATCTAATTATTTTAACGGTTACGAACTTATCGTTTCGGATTTAAAATTTTCAGTGCATTACATTCGATTTTATTAACCAATTGTCGGTATTGGCGCACGAACGATCGCTGTGTCCAACTGCACATCCTACCCCAACCGGACGTGTAAGCTATCTAAACCCGAACGTACTGGCACACGCACTAAGCAGCAAGGCAACACGAGAAGAGCATCCAGCATCCACGGACAGATGGCCACGAAAATGTACGGATTCTACCGATTAAGGCGTCTGGCGCCTCCGCCTCGAAAGAAATTTAAGCTTATGAAGATATGCGCCATGCAAAGAAACCCCTAATACTGCTCGAGAACGCCGGCTTTCGCAAAAGCTCAATAACTAAAGCTTTTTTCTGCCTCTCAATGAATATGTTTAATTTAGCGCACACCAGCCAATTCACCATTACGTATGATTATTTTTCTGAAAACACGAAACATTATAATCCAATTATTTTGAGCATGGAAAACGTAATTCCGTCGTCCAAATCCTGCATTCAGGACAAAAACACGGCAGGATTATGATTATACGGTTGAGTCCAGACTTGTATGAAACCAATCTGTTGCGTGATTCACTACTGCCGAGGCTACTTTTATCGCTAATGTGAGACGAATTCGAAAAATCTAAATTTATAGACTGTGAGCTTTTCGAGCACCTAAAATCGGGACTCGGATCTCAAATAGTGCGAGAGTCACCACCACCTGCTACTTATTACCTACGCAGCCATCTCATCCCAGAAAAAGATACCCAACTCGGCAAACTAAACTTCCGTTTCAAAAAAGCATTTTGAGCTTTTAATTGGGTAGTTTCTTTATTTAATTACAATGGACCGCATTAATTCTCAATTTATTTACTTACTTTTTTTTTAATACAGAAATTTGCTATCGTAGTGATAAAAATTGATAAAAGGGGTCAACGGATCGTATTTATTAAAAACTCAATTAAATATTAGTTATTATATTGGTGCTATCTCTATAAGGATATCTCTATAGCAAGAAAACAAATAAATCTAACCATTTTCGAGACATCTTAACGGCCACCATTGGAAATACTTGTTTTAAATTATACAAAATATTTTAGCTATTTAAACTTTCATTAGATGTTTGACTCCAAAATCGATTAGTTTAACAAACTAATTAAACATTTCAACTTTTACTTTTTAGATCATCTCATCAGAGCATCAAAGCTTGGATGGGTGACTGCGTGGCGACCGAGATTTTCTTGGTAAAATTGATATAATAATCTGAAACTCGTAATTTAAAAATGTATTGTAAATAGAGAAAATTTAGGTATTACGTCATTCGTATTATTTTTATAACGGGCAATTTAAAAGATATTATGCATTTTGTTTATGGTCTGTGCATTTTATACGTACGTTATTTCCGCTACGAAAAACGCAACAGCCGGTTATTTAACAATTTATTTATGAATCTAAAATCTTGTAAATCGATAAATTTTAGATTCTATCATCTCATATTTGTTTATGAGGATTCTTGGAAAATATCCTGTCTTGAATTTTAAAAAACTTCACGACTCTCGCTCACCGTTGGCGAAAAACAATTAATGTTAATTTTAGATAATAATAAATTAACGTTCAAAGTTGCAGATGAAAACTGTTAAAATTACGATAAACACTAACGTGTTTCCTGATTAACGAGAATCAAATAAACGGAGAAAAGTGAAAAATGGTTGGTCTTGTTAGGTTCAATGTAATAGCCAGCCTCATGTAATGCGCTCGCCTTAAGCTCAACTGCACAGAACAGTCATTATTTTAAATATGAACAGAAAGAAGTAGAAAAACTTTCTAGGAAATTAAATTTGTGTGACATGTTGAAGAAAAATTAAACGTTTTAAAGCCACCGTTTCCAGACATTTTATTTGGTCGTTAGGTATTAAAAACTTAATGCTCGGTATTATACTAAACAATAATATTTAGCTTTCAATTAAGCATTATTATAATTTTTTTCCCTATTTCTGTTTCGTCTACGCATTAAATTCCCAAATATAGAATTTCAATTCAACGAAATTCGATGTTGTGGGATCAAAATCATCGATTTTGAAATTCAATACTGATTTACAATTTTTAAAGTAAATATTAATTGAAATGTTTTAATAAACGCTTTTACTTTCAAAATACATTGGTATTCGATTACGAGTTTGTTAGTATTGGATTATTAAAGTACTTTGCCATTTTCAGTGCTGAAAAATTAATGTTTAAAAACATTTAATTTTGAAAATGGATTGACTGATATTGAAGAAAAAGCTCGATTTTATGAAACATTTGAATAATTGCTGTTATTGTAATACAACAAAGAAAATCTGGGACAATAATTTTGAAGCTTTTCCGAAGGTCGCACGAGTAATCGTTTCCGTTTTACCTGGGGTTATTATCTAAATATATACCTATTTACGCTTATAATTTAGAAATTTGAAAGCGTACCTACACGTCGGTAATAGCAATGAGCCACGTAAAGCTCCCTTCACGTGTACTTTGTTATTAGTAAGAGTTGCTTTCAGATACAGTCCTATTTAGTATGTACACTATTCTTTCGTGTACGAAGAAAACTGAACGTGAGTGGCATTTAAAAATTATTTTTTTAATAATAAAAATAGATCAGGCGAATCAGTGCTCGCCAGATAATGCAGTGTGCAAAAGAGAACTTTGCACATTCTCTCGAGCGTTGCCGAGATGTTATGTATATTATTTAGTTAAAATAAGTTAATTTGAAACTTGACATTTGAGTTATGTTAAAGCTCGTTTTATTATGATAAATCCGCATTAAATTTAAATAAATTATGCAAGTAATAACATTTTTCGTAACCGTGGCAATCAAGAAACTTGCTCGTTTCACGCTATTATGCTTTTAGTAGAAATGTTGTAATGTAAAGCATATCTAAGACTTATTTAGTTTGTGCATTCAACAATTCTCCAACAGATGTATTATATATGTTATAACAGTACTAACTATTTGGTTTTGGTGTATTTATTGTACTTGGTTTAAACTGCAGAAATTTAATTTAAGGAAATTACAAATTATGTTGTTGGGAAATTGTAACGTATACATGTCGTGTACGAATGGGAAAGGACGAACCATCCGATTATGAGTCAATTTAAATTCTCGGCAAAACTTGAAAAAATACTTTTGTGAGGAATTCTGGCGAAAACAAATTTAACATATTAAATTCGGCAAGAAAAATGGTACCTCTTGTCTATTGAAAAAGTGAAAATTTGTTGACTGGTATTATTAATGGTCCTGCAAGAACATTTAGTATTCAGGAAGCATGTGGAAAACTATATCGTTGTAGGTAGAGAAACTTTCTCTTGCAATTTTATAATTTTCTTTTTTTGCAACGTAAAAGCGATAATGGCTATAGTTAAATTGGTTAAAGATTTACTCGTCAAAACCAATAAAAACAGCGGCGGCTATATTTTGAAGCAAATTGCTTATGTTACATTTCACTCAATCCTGTAAATCCGTATTATAAATCACGATGATGAGGCACATTCGACAAAAGTTAGATATTTCAACCTGAACTCGTTGCAAACTGTCGGTAATTTAGGAAACGCGTTATTCAAGGGAAGTAGGTTAATGCAGTCTGAGTTAGATAATGTATTCAAAATAGTAACACCATTTGCAATATTATATCTTTACCACAATTTCAGACATAATATTTTTGATGAAATATAATAAATACGAAATAAGAAAAGTTTTAAACTTGGAGATTGAGAACGTTGCATTTGTCATCGTATCCATTTTCACCTAAGTGCAAGCTTATTTATCTTCATAATATAAAATACATGCTAAACTCCAAAGTTATATCCATTTTATCGAAACTCTCACGTAATATCGATGGAAATCCTGAAGGAGCAACCATTTTTTTAATTGTTAAATCCCAATTACCCTATTTAATCAGCCACTTATGTCAATATAATAAATTACATACTCCTGAATTTTTTCAACGAGTTTTCCAGTATAACAATTGACAATTTTCCATATTTAAAGCACCGACCGGCGAAATTGCTTTAGAATTATTGCATAAAATACTGGAAATGAATGTGAAAAATTTGAATAAAATATTTTCTCCATTACTGCACTCGGTATCAGTGCAGTCTATTATTGCATCTAAAAATGTTCAATTTCAATTACACGATATATGCATGAATCACGTTCACTCAATGTCGTGAGTAAATGTCGTGACATTAAAACGACGTAACTTGCATTGATAATAACGTTGTACTATGTCACTTTTATACGAAGCTTTTACAATAAAACCGTATAATGTATTGGCTTTAAAAGCAAGCCCGATATTCGAAATGTTACTGCCAACCAGTGGCGGATTTATAAACAGGCGCAAGAGGCGCGTACCTCTTGTGAGTATAGTAAAAATATTTAGAGTGGGCCTCAAAATTAAATTACTCCTGAAGCCTCTCAAATGCTAAATCCGCCATTGACAATATTTCAGTTGCAGGTTAAACCAAAAAATTTGGGTTAAACAATGAAATACGTTGAACAGCTGTTTTTTACGCAATATCATTGGTTAACCCACACTTTTTGGTTTAACCTGCTACTGAAAAACTGGTCTTGTTTGTCAAGTTTGGTTTAAATCGTCAAAGGATCCAAGAGCATATAAGAGACGAAGAAACAAACGAAGAAATATTCAGTTTTATGAAAAAACTCACCACGTGACCATAAATGAGCGTTTAAACTAATCATTATTTTTAGTATAAATTTAAAACATTAATTTTTGGTGTTTTGGATTAAAAATTTTTGAAAAAAAAAATTCCATGTGTGTTACATACACATAAGAATCATTCAGCGAGGTTTTTAAATTATAGTCCAATATCCTACGCGAATCTCGTTAATAGAGCGCAATTTATGCGTGTCACCTAATTTCATATTGCGGCTGGGGCCTCTTAAGTACTAAATCCGCCACTGCTGCAAACCGTCACCGAGTCGGAAGAAACAATTTTAAAAGCTCTTATACCCGAACAAAAATTAATAATTAAAGCGACGAAATACAAAAATGTCATAATTGCATCAACAAACACGCCGAGGTGTAACAGTTCTTAAAATTTGTTTCCGTTTGTCAAAAGAAAACATTTGTTCTGTATAAAAATGACAAGTTTAATTATAAGGAATGATGACAGTTTTAAGATACTGTTGATTTCCGAATCGCTTAAATGAATATCCTGCAGGAAGCGTAACGAACGACTTTCCCCCTGAGAAAATATTAAAAAATATTCAGAAGTTACAATCAACAAAGACGTAATTACAAAATTACACTTTTATTTCGGAATTATTAAACCCAAGTGTTAAATGGCGAAAAGTTTTGTATTCTTCAGCACGATCGTCTTAAATTAAGTTTATACCTTGTATCCAGCATCTTTTATAGGAACTAATAAACAGTATCTTCCTAGTTAAAAGTTTGCAATATGTTAGCTTTATATACCGATTGACCTTATTTTTCTACTCGCCGTGCAACTAAATGATGTTATTTTAACTGGAGTGCCGAAGAATAACTTTGACGTTTTAATATCTCAATGAAATGCTAGCTTTACGGCTTCCAAATTTGCATTCTTCCAAACTGCAGTTCCGCTCCATTTGCATGGGTGTTACCTTGGGGAATCTTAATTTCCAGTCTTCTTCCTCCATATCAGCTGCTGTTGTTAGTGGTATTTACCCAGGTACTCGTTATTGTATTAAATGTAAGCCATAATCGTAAAGCGTTATTGCACTCTAATATTAATTTTGTTTTGTAATTCCTGTGCTATCACGAACGACAATTTAGATACACAATTCGTAGCAACGATGTCCATTTGCCGGTATCTCGACAATTTCTGTATTTCATGATGGTTGTAGCTCGGCTGCTGGCTATTTGCAGAATCTGATAAGCTAAAGCAGTTCACAATGTGATAGTGATTAGGACGGAATGGTCCAATTATTTCTAAAACTAGTTAATTTAATAACCCACGTGAAAATTCTCTGCTTTCTCACCTACCACTCTTTCAAAAGCACCATTTCCATCCAAAAATAACTATTTCCTTTGCAGAGCCTCCAAATAATTAAATGCGACATTCTAACAAAATAATTTTGTTAAAAATACATATAAATAAAAGTTTTTATCTTTTTCACACAGAACTTTCATTGAAAAACCGAATTTAATTATAAATAAATTACAAGAATAACTCGACTCGCAGTTGATAATGTAATCTATCTTAGTTTTAACGTCAATCTACGTCCAAGAAAACAATATCGCAAGCCATTTAAATATAGTGGTTTTGTGTGGGACGCAGTCGATTTTAACATTATCAATTTTATTAGGCTCTAATCTTCATGTAAATTTTTACACAACTGGACGAAACTAATCAGTGACGTATTTGTGGTGGTAATTTTTTAAAACTTTACTGCCAAGATAAAAAATTAACTAATGCCAAGAGTTTGCTTGTGACAAACGCAAGAGTGTGCCAAAAGTTTTCCATTCAAAAAGTAACTAATTTTTAATTTAATGACTGGAAGTTTTGGACATGAATAAGTTTTTGGATTTTCTTAAGAGATTTAAAAAACTACTCCAGACCGAGTTTCATTATCCACAATTTAATGGAGTCGCAAATTTAATTTTACAGGAACGATGGATAAAACAAAATTATTTATCAAACTAATGCAAATTGAACAATTTATCGCCTAATAACAGACCTGGTACCACTACTACCATCCATGTCAATAAATTAATTATAAATCAAATAACTAATGGATTTCGTATTAAAATGTAATTTAATAAAAAGTTAAATAATAAAACAATTTGGTAGTGTGACCCCATATCAATCGATCGATAATTATTAGCCTAAAGGTAAATTTAAAATCATTTCGTATAATGCAATATTTTGGTTTACAATATCGCAAAATGGAAATAATACTGCATTAATAATGAAAATTTAACCTAACCTAACTTGACTTACCTAAACTAACAAAAGAAAAACTCGTGCTCAATCGTCCCGTATTCTAATTTTTAATATTGAGTCACACGAAAATTGCGATTTTATGAAAATATGCTGGCTGTATGTAGTTTGGTATGCATAAATTTTGTGTTTACTTTTCTTTGTCCTTAAATTTAATATTTTCCTATATTATCAAGTAAATAAATATAAAAAAATAACAAAACAATAGCGAGCGCTTCCATAGCTTTGAGCGTGTCCTTTTATAACCAATAATAATAGAAAAAGTTATTCGATACAAGGAGGCAACTACACTATAAAGTTAGTGGATTTTTGAGGTTTTTTAGGTCGGTCAATATATTGCAGCTTGTGCATTTTTCGCATTTTTTTTAAAATAAATAACAATTGTTGTGGTTCAAAAACCATTACGGGATCCGAACAATGGCATTACTTTCTCGCGAAGTAGATCTGTATTTTCAAATAACCTTCTTTGAATACTCCATTTTAACGAATGGCTGAGTTCGATTTACTACAGCGCCTACTTAGATCTCTGACTGAAGGTTCAAGCTAAAGCTCAATCGAGCGCTAACGTTGTTATGCCAAGGCAAAAGCAAAATATTTTCACCCTTAAGGCTATTATAAAAAACGACTCCCGTGTAAAAATACACCTTTAACATATTTTTATATTTATTTCGATATTTAAAGCTATACGCGAGAAATGGAAGAAAGAAATTGTACGATACCCGACCCGGCCTGACCATAACTATCGTAAAATAAAAGTCCGCCTTAGTTTCCGGTCATTATCTTTCTGGGCAACACCTTAACAAGGGTGAATTAACGAGGAGCTGATTAGAGAGGAATTAGGCAGACTGCCCATGTCTTTAATTTACCTAAATGTGTTTTTAATGCAGCAGATGCAATGATTAAGTATTTCTGGATGGTGCCACCAATGCCTTACCGAATAAATCCAATGCAAATGAGATGATAAAAATGCACTCTTCTAATTTTTCAAATTGTGCTAATTAGTCGGGCTCACATTTAGAAATATTTTACATAATTAAAGCGGCATGCATGTCGTCGTAAAATACGAAACAGAGTTACTTAAGTTAAAAATTATAGCGACACTTTATTTAATTTTGTTGAAATTATATCCCGTTATAAGTAAACAAATATTTTAATTAACGTTCTTAATTATAATCAGAAATTCACGTTGTAACTTGTTATAATTATAGGGGTAAGTTAGGGTTATTACCTGCGCATAAATGTTTTAAAGAAATTGTTTCGTACGCAATAAAACTCACTGTTATGAGTGCATTAGTCTTTAATAAGTAAAATTACAATATAGCTACTACGCGAAAATTAAATTAAAATTTAAAATTAACTAAGAAAATTTCATTCGCGAAAATGGATCTCTAACTAGCTAGGTCACCAGTGCTGTAATGGGTGGCACTTTCCACACCCCATTTCAAAAAATGTTAGGTTACTTATGGAAACCTCATTATTTTTCTAAATTTTCACCCTCCTAAGTGTTCTTTTAACAAGTCAGACAGATGGAAATTACAGGAAGACGAGTCGGGATTATAAAAGAGACGGAAAGACTGTTCCACCCCATTTCTGTCACTTTATTCGCTCTCTTATTGGGTACACGTGGATAGTCCGGGAAATCTGGTAAAATTTTGTGCTATTTGTTGTGTTTTCAATTTTTCCTAAATATTTAATTAGCAAATCATTTTTTAATGACCGAAATTATCGATGCCATGGGGAAGGCATAAATTAAAAATTAATTCTCTCGAGACTTTCAAAGAGCTTTTATAAAATTGACATTAAGCCAACCAAGTTGTTTGCTTTCAAAAAATTAAAATATACTACAAAGTAAAAATTCCGATAAAAAATGTGCGGGCTACCATTAGTAGAATTTTTATATATTAAATTTAAATAGGAAGAAAATATAGGGAAAACTGGAATTTACATAAGATTAGCTTCTTATGTACGAAACGGCCTTCAAAGCGAATTACCAGGCCCGTTACATCAAAGGGTAACCCTTTTAAAATAACACCTTCACATGATAAAGCCTCGGTAAGCTGATTTTATTTTTCCTTTTGCTCTCGAATTTTCCATAACATTTTTTCATAAATTCTTTCTAGAGCATTGCAGCGGCTTTCCTTGTATACCGAACATAATTATCGGGCTTAATCATCGTTTATCGACATTGATGGCTTTCACGAGAGTGTGGTTTTCACAGGAATGGAAAATCGGTCCTGCGTGCAATCCTCTTACGAGCAGCATGTATCTGTCAAAGCTCTCCGGTTGAAAATGCTCTAGGTAATTCAACTATCTGGAGAATCAAACTAAAGAGATAATCTCCGAATCCGACGGTCTAAGCGTCAGACCATGTTATACACTAATTCCAAAATTAGAAAACCTTCACAGTTTTGACAAGTCTATGAAAATTGCACAAAGCTCGAGCGAGCTCCGGGCGTGCTTTCTTTAATGATTTTTTGCTGCACTACCTCGTTAATTATCTTTTGGTCGTTTTAATATTACTAATTTAAACGTGTAACCGCAAAAGTTAACAAACTCCGCTCGCATTTTATGCGTACACAAATGAGTTGCGCTTTCTTTATTAGAAACGTAATTTAGTGTAAACAGTCAAGTGGTAATTATGTTTGGCATGCAAGAAACATATGTTATCTTCGCCTTTTGTCGACCCGAAATTGCGAACGTCTGATGCTCTTTTATATTAAAGCAGCCTCAAATGATGTAATGATGTGGTAGATTCGTAACAAGCAGACAGATACTTGGATGCTTTCGGCACCTGCTTATTGCCCCTAATAACACCTTTGCAATCTCCAACATCTACCGGACGCACAAAGTTGAGTATTAATAACCTTGTGGACGACCAGGTAGGTCAATAATATGGTAAACGCTGCTTGCAATTCTCATCGAAACAAAAATCATCGCCGAATATACGTTGCAATTATTGCACGAAAACTAATTAGCAAATGAATATTTTTAAACGCCAAAAAAATTTAACCGTTTACTCGAACCCATCCGACGTTATTAAAAGTAATTTTATTTTTCTAGATATAATTAGATGTTTCTACCATGTCTATAAAACAAAATAGCACGCCAGGTGCTACTAAAGACCCGATCCAACCTACCTGAGCTGGATCCTGAACATCGATATCTTTCTATCAATCTCATTGTTTATGGGTCTAGTGTTGCTCGTAATCACGCTTTTTCCTTAGCCAATGACGCCATCTTATGGTCTTATGACCCTTGTTAACACTTTAATGAATTACAAGCCCACATAACGTTCGAGAATCAGGTTTTTAATACGCACCAAATCAATCTCGCCCTTACTAAAAAATCTTCAAAACGCGAAAAGTATCACATTAAGTCGTAAAAACGCGCATCAAATTCATAATGACTTCAATTACTCGGTAAGAAGATAGTGAAAACGTCGGTAAAAGTAAATACCTACTCGTTAGCTCGGTTAAGTATTATCTTTTACCATGAAATGTATAGCGAATTAGCAACCTAAAATTTTAATGCAAATTTTCTACAACCCATTGTCACTTGACTAAAATTATATCAATTATCACGATAACGCAAATTATTATTACTCCAATCATTTATTTACAGCTTCATTCAAAACTTTCTCCGCTTTCTTACATCTATTGTACCAATATTGGATCAATATTGCACCAAGCTATATCCAATATTGGTGCAATACTGCACAAATATCGGCAATATTATTATATAATAAAACGGAGTGGTGTAAAGCAAAATTGCAACTTCAAACATTTTTTCGAGTGTGAAAAGGCTATTAAAACTTTAAGAGGCAACTCAAATGCATTAAGTTCTTTGCACCTGTTCAAAAAGATAAATATGACATCGAAAATTGAGTTTCAAAATGTTTTATCAAGTTTTATAATTAGGGGTTGTATAATTTTATAAAAGAGACTTTTATTTACATTAAAAAGTTATTTAAAAGTTTTCTAAATACGTCAAAATGTGGATATGTCCCACTCCAACCCACACATAAAAATTTATAAAGCGCACTCACCCAAATTTTCTGTTCGCCTAAGAGATTTCCGCTGGTAACTTTGGTAATCTGAAATAAAAAAAATATTTTAGCTGAAAGTTCCAACCAATTTTAATTATCAAAAGTTGCAATTTTATAAAACGTATTACCCAGTAGTTCAAATATTTATTCGCATATAAGGCAACTTTTGTAAGTATTGCTAGGAAAAAATTTGCCAACTAATTTTTCATTTTATAAAGTGAACAGTAAGCCTAAAAGTTTTAGATGTTTTTGAGGGAAAAGTAACTTTATTAAAAATTATGTTGTGTAATTTGTAAAACTTGAATTCGTATTTTTACTAAAAGTTTATTTTTAATGTGAAACATTTTTAATAAAAAAATTCTGTGTGAGTATCCCTAAAACAGCTTTCTTGCCGATGTACCTTCGATGGTAACCTTGTTCGCCATAATTTATGTCTCGGTAGCCCCTAAAGTCAAACCAAAATTTAAAACCCATTTTTTTACATAAAATTACCTGATCATGATCGAAAAATCCCTAATTCATTAGCCGTTTTGTTTTACCTACATCCTAAAGAAGGGACGAATTAATCATAATGATATATTTTTTACTTCATTTTTTGACTTCTTCCAAATTCTTGCTGATTAAGTTTAGATAATAATCAAATTGTAGTGTATTTTTTTAGATTTAATGAAAAACTAGTGGAAACCATTAGGAAATTCAATTTAATATTTTTTTTCTACCAAAACTCAATGGTGATCTAACCAAGCTGATAAAATTTGTTAATGATCATTCTCTCAGGGGCGCAGTTAGAATCAGTTACATTATTTTCAATATTGATTTTAAGTAAATTGAAGAAATTCTATTATACATTTTATCGTCATCGGTTGGAGGTATAGGTAGGTATATTATTTCCATATTTTAGAGAGAATTGGAATAGGAAGTGAAACATAATATTTTAAGGTGCAATAGGTATACATTTCGGTTCGTTAAAATTTAATCAATTAATTGAATTACATGGACATGTTATTTAATTAATTGTATTATTAATCTGGAATACAAAAAATTTGCATCCCAAAGGATTGCTAAGCTAAGTAGCGACGCAGTGAGCTCTATAATCAAGTGCTTCGAAGAGCCGATAATTGCGAATTGAAAATTTTAGCAGGTCTTGGCCGTTGCGCCTTCGAACCCTTAGGGAATCAACGGAACTATATTTATGCTGAATATGTTTCCAGAAGAGGCGCGAACTGAATGCGGATAATGGAATTACGGAAATCTCACTCACAGAATGACAAAGAAGAATAGCCCTTAGAAGTGCACTAACTTGTTTATTTTACATCGTGGCCGTTTTAAAGCCTCGTTTTTAGGTTCCTTGAAGTACACGCCAAAGTGGATGTCAAAAGTAAAAGCCTGAAAAAATATCCGATTTCAAAGGAAAGTGCGTAGAAAAGGATATTTAACGCAATCAAAACCAACGATTATTATTATAGCTAATTTATTGGATTGGTATAATTATTAAAATGAAAAGGAAATTGTGGCACGAATTTCTAATTCTTTTCAATAACTAATTCACGTTCCATGTTCGAAATGTCGAAATATCTACTCGTGGTGGTATTTCGTCTACCAATTCTCATCGATTTACTCTGTACCAAATTTATGTGATTGTAATCAAGTTTTTTATCGTTAGGTAGGTTAAAAGGTATCAAACATCTTAAATTATGTGATCAATTACAACAATGCAAATTAGGCTTAGTCATGCAATTGACTTGTGTTTAGAATGTACTTTACATAACTAGCACGGTTTTACAAGTATCCCTTTAGGCGATTCTTAAATGTATGCGGTCTTTGAACTAAAATACTTTGAGGCGGTAACGAAATTAATAAACTTAAAAACAAAATATTAAATTATTTTTCTGCTTCTTTTACGCTGATGAAGGATTTGCAAGAGCTGAACGTATGATTGCTGTTTGGAAACTTTCGCGATTTAAATTTAAAATAGTACAAACAAAATTATGAAGTAGTTTTCAGTGTTTGAAGTGGAAAAGCTTTTAATAAAAATCCACGCTAAATTTTCATTGGTTAACCGGCAATTTCGCAAAAATGAAAACCTTTTGATATACCCAGTATAAACGTTATGTGCTCGTTTTAGTTTCAGTGTAACAATCAAATATTTGTGAGAAACTTGCAGGAAAGTGTCAATTTCCATCAAAGTGATAACTGCAACAAAGTTCTTATTTTCAGAAAATAAACGAAAATTAACAAAAAGCCAGACGTGGCTGTCTGGCTTTACTTTACCATGTCGAAACTCTGAAATTTGACCTGCGATTGCCGAGCAACGTTTTTGTGCAATAATTAATTAGAGAATAATTTCGGAAATAAATTATATTTTTTACAAGTTACGCGAATAAATAAACTTTACACCATAAACCTGTAAACATCTGATTAAATCAAATAAGTGATTTATGTATTTTACAAGCGACGACCAACGGTCGGCCGTAAATTTAGCGAAAAACATCTGACACTGAAACTTTGCAGATTGCGGTGAAATATGATACTTCATTCACAGTTTTGATTCATTATCATATACGCGAGCGATTATTATTAAATATTATTTGTCGACCTAGTCGACAATCTCTTCTTCGACTTCCAAATCCAACGTAATCTTAGCAATTTTGTTCCCAAATCCAGGCGATTAATCAAAATTCTAATCGTACACGAGTGAAAAATTGATTTGAAAGCTGCAATATTATCGTACGGTATGTAAAACTATCTATTCGCCCCTGGATAATTCGAGGGAACAATCAACAGCATTCACCCCATAAGAATTTCCCCTTATTCCGTTTTTATTACATTCTTTCTTACGTCAAAGCCAACTACACTAAAATGTAACATAGCAACTCCGTAATATTCTTTTAAACAATAGACACGAACGTTCTTTCGTCTCGTGTTATTTCACTATAAAATGGAAAAACAAATGAGATGGAGAAACTTGAATGAAAAACGTAACGATACATATCTTTCATTATTGGCTTTACTTTGGGGAATTCGTTGTTGGTAATAGTATGTGGTGGTGGCTTTGCTCATCACTCGCGTCACGATTTGTCCCAAGGGACCCTCCGCGTGCATACCTTTTTAACTCACCATCCCCTAGATCTCGGCAAGAGAATCAACTTCTACCTGCCCGGTCATCAACACATTTTAATCAACTTCCAGTCAAATTTGATGCCAAACTCTATTCTTAACACTCGCAAACGCTTTTATAAATGTTTTAAATTTTCACAAAACAAATGAGTCTAAAGGGAGTCGTAAACTGTGATAGCAAGTAAAAGTTACCAAGTTTGCAGAGAGGTTATTGAGAGTTAATTTGATTGGCACATTTATTTCCCTAAAAGAAATCTCTAAGATAAATTTCCTTCTTGTTTTTCTGTGCTATTTTTATCTCTTACTATGTCCAATTTCTTATAATAAAAAATTTAGCAACAAAATTTGTGATAAATCATTTTTTATCGCTATAATTATTTTTACGAGAACGTTTTACAAAATTTGCCCGATTTATCGGAATGCCCCAACGTTTAGCCATAAAATAAAATCGAGGATTAACAAACAATCTAGTCTTACAGTTTGGCGAGGTGATCCGAGGTGCCAATCACCTGTCCGCATTAAATAATCAATTATATTAGTTAACGCAGTAAGACAAGCGGAACCGTTTTAAGGTACGAAAGAAAAATGAATCGATTTCAACATTTTTTAAATTTTTTTACCGTAGGATTTTCAATAATTCAACGCAGTATTTGCAAATACACTGTCTGGCCAAATTAACGAATGAACCATGACTTCATCGAGCACTAAATTATGAGATAACTCGAATACCTTTTACAGGTGCAAAAAATCTAAGTATACGTGGTGTGGTCAGCTTATAGTCGAGAAAAGCTCAAATTTTTCCGCCTACCGAATATTTGGAAATTGTGGCGGTTTAATTTATTTAAGTGCCTGCGAAAATACATAACTCATGTCAGTTTTATTAGACAAAGCATTACGTACACGTTAACTATTATTTTGTATATGCACTAGTGTTTGTTGTAATTAATCTAATTGTTATTAGTAGGTACCACGAATGGAATTGTTGGAAATTCGGTTAAGTAATAATTTAATAACGTTGAAAGCAAAACTACACTAACAAAAGTGCCTGTAAAGCTTTACCTACAAACAAGTATTATTTACATTACAATAATTACGGCAATTTTTAATGTTTATCTAGTATTACATCAAAAGACATCAGATTTTAGAAACACCCACAATAACAGGTTATGAACCCAGGACACCAATACGTCCACTATAGGAATGCAAACGCGAGGTCTATCACAACAAAGTTCCACTGATCAAACATTTTTTAATAACCCATGCTCCTTGCCGTATGGCCTATTATAGCATCACCAGAAAATAATATGAAAAATCAGTATATTTGGAATTAATTATTAAAATTAAAATTGATGTTTCATCTTCATCTAAATGATATTTCGTAGTAAGTTGTTGGTATTGCTTTAACATGAACTAAGCTTTAGAATTTAGTACAAGTTCCAGAAGTTAGTTACGATACATTGCCGAAACCAGTTATGTTATGGATAAATTTTAGGCAGCGTGGAGGAGCATGAACACTATTAAACAATTTCAAACAATTTAAATTGAAATATTCGGCCAAAAGAGTTTTACTCTGTTTTAGGTTAATCCTCTTTAATCTAACCGAAAGTCGAGTTCTCCAAAAAGGCAACTTTGTCTAAGAGGATTAAAGCTGATATATAACTTCCCATGTCCAACGCTGACGTAATCGCCTGTGGAGATATTAAATTCTAAAGCTCTTTTGTAAAAGCGAGCCAACCCTTGTTTAATAAGAAATAATTAAAAACCACTCTAAGATATGATTGCTAATTTGTTTCACTCTTAATTAAGGATTAAACGATTTAAAAAAATCGCAAAACCAATTTTCCTTTTATAAATTATTAACAGGATCGCGATATTATTTATTAGCGCAATTTGTCATCAAGTCGTATTTACTTTATCAAAGCACTTAACTAAGCAGCAAAAAAGTTTTCAACCACATTTGTCTTGGACAAAACTATCTCGAAAATACTACCATTGTCTGAGTTGAGCTGTTTTATGTAAAAATTTTTCATTAATTACGCAACTCATGTGTGACTGATTGAACAACAATATAAAGTAAACACATCGTTAAGTCTAAATTAATGGTTTACAGTTTTTATGCTTAATTTATTATATTACTACTTGTAGAGCTTTTTCGAGTCCATTTATTTTTGCATTGTTGCTTATGGGTAAACTTGACAAAACATGCTACTAGAAACTTAAAATGAAAAAGACGAGAGGCCTACTCATTAATCAAGTCAGATTTTTTAATTTCCAACCAACTTCATTCCGAATAGTTTATTTAATTTATTTATGTTTTAAATTTCTTAATATGGGTGGGAAGCTCCAGCTGAAGTTCCAAACTAAATCAGATCAATTTCAGTTGGTTGCGTACTACTTTTTTTATGTGGGTCTGATGAATGTAAACAAGAACAATGAATTTAAATGCACTGTAAATAAACTGCTCTAAAGTGTAAATAAAGGGTAACCTTTATCTGTAAGTAATTTCTTTGTTATTAATTAAATCACTAATTAAGCAGCGTCAAATAAAAACGAACATTTCCATCGATTGCATTATCTTCTGGCAAAGGCAAAAGTTGTTAACATTTTATGAGAAAGCGTTTAATAACTTTGATTTTTATTTGTTTTGCCGATGTTTACTACAAACTTTTTAAGAATATCATAGGTAAATTGCGACTTGAAGGAAATTCAAAACTTTGCCGGTAGTTGGGGATTATTGTGTGATAAAATAAGAAATAAATTTTTCCGTCTAAAAGCTGAACTTTTATATTAAACTTTTATTAAAATACACGTAATCTGAACATGCACGTTCACTTCACCCTGGAACCACTGGACTGAAATATGTTTAATAATGTGGTTCAACTGGACAGCGGATTTAGCAGAATACGCAAATTATGCTTAATATATTATCCGTTATATGTATGTTCCCAGACCACCATTGTAAAGTATTTCAACAGAAACGTATGGCAACTATTTGAATAAGTTGTGCGTAAATTCAGCAACTCATTGTATGTACAGACTGCTATGTAGCTAGCAGAAACAAACAGCTCTGTTTTCATACAGATAAGAAACTTAAAAATAAGTTGGTCATTTTATTGGATCAAAATCCAGCTTTTTGAAGGCTCGATTTTCTGGTAATTCAACTTTTCCGTTGAAAAAACAGCAAAAACGCAATTTTACAAAATAAATAAATTGTTGATACATTATTGTACAAGTAAATAATTTATTGTTGTAATTTAAATTTAGTTCGCCAAATATTGAAATTTTTGCTATCAGATTGTACAAAATCACATTTACATAAAAATAAACATAAAATCAATATTTTTAAATTGTAAAAAATTTATAGTTCAATAATACCAAAAGAGAAACAATAGGTTATAGGCACTTTGTTACTCAGTGAAAAATAAATTTCACGGATTCGTACTGAAAAGCTTGATAAAACGGTGTTTTTATTTATTTTTATATTTATTATTTTATCGTTTCTTTTAACGAATATAAAAAAAAATTAATCTTTCATGCAGGTTTTATTATTTTCTGCTATTATTCAGTAGTATTAACAGATTTAATAGTGTACAAAATTTAAACAAAACATTAAAATGATTGAATTTTAATGACACTACATTAATTTAACAGGATAGAACTATGGATGTTTAAAAAGATGAAAAATTATACGATATAAAATATTTAAAACTTACAAAACTACTAAATACAACATAATTTACTTGAAATTTATTTTTAATAAACTAGATAAAATTAGAAATGCAACCGCAGTTTTCCGCTCCTTAACCTACCGGTATATTATTTATTAGGTTTTCAAGTGAAATGGAAACACAAAATTTTCAGTATCAGTGCTCTTATCTGGGCACAAAATTTGGGACTTGATTTCCAACCTAAGTTCGAATGATTTCCATCATCAAAAAATTTTTTTGTTTCATTCTGTGCCCTCCCACTCGCGCCGCCACTGCTTGGTTTATTTAGAAGCTAACCTAACTATAAGAGGAATGTAATCCTTTTAATCTGTATACATAAGACAATAATAACTAAAGAAATTATAATAAACTGCCCCCCACCATACTTCATATTTTAAACTGTTATTGCTAAATTTTATATTATATAATTGATTTGCAAATCAATTACCTCCTTAAAAAATATATTTAAATCCGCAGATGAGATCAAAGTACCATTTGTCAGCCCCCCCCCTTTGAATTCTATATACAAAATAATTTTAATTGTTTGTACCTACTTTATTTTCGTTTGTACCCATTAAGTTTGTTAGATATTTAGAAGTATCTAAAATAGACATTTCTCCAGTCCCCCCCCCATTTAGAATTTTGAATCCAAAATTGTTTTAATCGCCTGTATCTCGTTTGTACCTGTGTGAACCTTTCTTACTGTTTTTTGAAACAATTGAAATTCGTTATTTTGGAAAATCTTAACTGTTTTTCAAAAAATTTAATGTTTTACTAGCATACTAACCCTAGGTGTCCTTACAAAATGGATAACTCTTATTTTGGAGGGTTTAATAATTTATTATGAGATTTATCGTCGTGAAAATGCAGCTACATAATTTTAAAAATTAATATCTCCGAAAATAATAATCAATCAATACTGAAATTTGCAGAACATATAGGAAAATATCTCCCCTCCCCTTTAAAAGTTATTAAATGTTTTAAAATAACACACTTTTAATTTTTTCAGAAAAATTGCAATATTTTTGGTCTTTTTGAATTTTTATGATTAAAGAATGAACACGACATTCCACGAAAGAAAATACAAATCAAACCAAAAGCTTCAAAATTGCAGAATTGGCTGCGATTTTTCTTCACCAAATTTTCGAAAATACCATTATTTATTTCTAAATCTTGAAATAATATTATTTGGGTTGAAAATAAAGAAGATACAAACAGAGGCGTAATTTCGCCTAAATGTTGCATTTTTACTGTTCGATTTCCGCCCCCCCCCCTCCTATACGTAATTGTTAAATATGCCGCTGGGTACAAATGATTTAAACTATTTTGAACCGAAAATTTGAATTGGGGAGGGGCCTGGCGAAATGCCTATTTAAAATATTTCAAAATATCTAAAAAACTAAATGGGTTCAAACGAAAATAATAAAAGTACAAACAAGGTACAACCGATTGAAATTATTTTGGATCCAAAAGAATTTAACCATTTTTCTTTAAAAAAATTCCCTTTCTTTAAGTTATTAATTCTTTGAGGTCCAATTTACGTCCACGAGCTTTAGGTTCAATGTGAACAGCATTAATTAATTAATCAGACATACTATTTTTATTTTTCATCAATTCTGTGACGTCGAATTTTTTAATTCAATAAAAATGTATCTGTATATAATTATCATTGCCCACCTTTGGCGATGTTCCATAAAAGTTGCAAAGCGCCGACTTTATATTGGTTTCACTCGAGAACCAGTGTTATACGAAAAAAATTGTTCGGATCTCTTTTGTAGAGAATTTTCTGCTTTACAATTTTGTTCTTTAAGTGATTTTTTGTATCCTGCTTATTTGTGAATATTTTTGCAACGCAGCATGTTTTCGGCCATCACCCTTAAATTTCATTCACTATTTAATTCCAAAAATTTAGTTAGATTTAGTTGCGCACAGCAAAAAAATCACAATTCCAATTATTGTAGTTTTCGTAAGAAGTAACAAAAAGTTTCTCTTTTAAGTGATAATATGTTCAATTTTCCGTGTCATGATATAAGATGTCAAACAATTTTTATATATTTCGAGCTTTATCTAAAAGCTCAAGTTTAGCAGATATGTTAACCGATATTTTGTGTAAATTTAGAACTTCGATAAGTGGGTACATTTTTTTCGAATTAAACGCAGGTGCGAGGATGATTTTAAGTCGTTGACTAGTCAATTACAAATAAGATGAAGTTAGACGAGGTTTTAGTTATCCTAATTAGGTCTTGAAAAAAATTATATTCCTTCGCGTTAAAACGATAGAACACAACAATAAACCACGTTATATCGCATAATGTCGCAAGCGTGACCTGCTTATTTACATTTACGTTATAATTACCAAAGGATTAACGTCAATTTGATGGAAGTGTGACTAATTCGCAATAAATTAATTTTAGTACGTGAACTCCTTGATACCTTCTTAGTTAGTTAAAAATTGCTAATGGAACGTAGACAACTCTGACGAAGGCCTATCCCAACTAACAGGATGCGATTCCCTATCTGACCACATGAAGATATTTTAGCGATTAAAACAACAAAGTTGTGGGATTATTCATAAAAATGCAGTGATTTGCATTTATAATTTGTTATTAGTAATTTTTCGAAATAATATTTGTCGATTTTGGAAGGACCATTGTTTGCGTGTCCTAAAAAGCTTTGTTACGATACATTTCAAGTTAAATTAAATTAACGAAAATGGATGGAACATGACCATGTAAAATATAAAAAAACACAATAGAAAATTTTTAAAACAAAGTATGGCAGTAAGCAACAAAGGCTTTTTCAAGTTAATAAATATAGAATATAATAGGTACGTAATAATTTTATAAACAGAATTATAAATTGTTATTAAAATAGCTAGTAGGGAATAGTATTTTCATGCATAGTACAAATAAGTGCCTTTTGTTCAAGTTAGCTACAAAAGCGTAGCAAGTTAAAGGGAAAGCAAATAGGGTGGTCTGCAGACCCCAAAAACTTCCCCATGTAACGTGCTGGACTTCAACAAGGGTGCACATGTTGGAATGTTTATATGAGCCATTTATGAACGCAGGGGTTCATTTATACAAACAAATAAACTTTTATTTTTTCTGTAGTTATTTTTTACTCTTCCAATTTTAATTATTTCAGTGCTGCAAAAATTATTGTAATATTGCGATATTGCAAAAAGTTTTGCTGCGATAATGCAACAGAGACTGCAGGAGGAAGTGTGGATTAGTGTTAATTTAACAACGATTCGCTCGTCGCATTTATTTTAATAATAATTGAATAAGTAACAAAAGTTCTTCGGAGATATAAGAAAGTAAAATACAGGGTTTACAAAGCATCTGCGGCCCTGGCTGTAATAAAAATGGATATAAAAACAGAAAAACAAATTGCATGTGCCGTGCTATAGCCAGTCTCATCAAAATTGCACAAACAGCTTTTTCAGTTATTTCAGGGACGGTTCCAGGTTATCGGTATACATCTGTGGTCAACAATTATTATTGGGTCCACAATTTTCCACCACTAAAAGCAAATGTTGCCTACAATAGCAATTGTAAGTTTCCTAATCTGGTATTCCGTATATTAGAAAGCTGTGCTGTATAGAGCGCTGGGCGAGAGGGATTTTAAATATTTTATGGAGAGAATTCCCAGCAGTCGATACATAAGATATACTTACATCAAGAGACACACGACACGGTCTACGTTAAGTTAAAAATAGAATATTTGCGCGAAATAAATTTCCAAAATCAATGTTGTATTGAGAATAAAAGATTTTCTAATACAGCTCTGTTTTGAAAAGCAGCATTAGAGTCGATAGTTGGAAAAGGGTAGGTCATAAGTACGGCAAGTAGCTTCTGACTTTCTACATTGTTGGCGTGTGAATGTTATGTAGGTTGCTTCATTCCACTAATACCAAGACCTGTCCAATCAAATCAAGTGTCTGAACAGATAACCATCATCTCGTTGCTTTTAATGACTGGTTATTTGCATTTGATGATAGATATGGATATTAATATTAGAACCTCGTTTATTTCGTATCACTAAAATTATACGTATATCAACCCTTGTTGATTTTGTGATAATTGTAACGGCCTCTATATGGCGAAAAGTAATTTAGCAACTCTAAATTTAAAATAAAATTGAGAACATCAAATTGCTTTCTTGACTCGTGATTTTAAATCTCATCTATCCGTTCCATTATGATATTGCAAATATAACGCGTTATTATTTTAATTAACTAACTGCGTGAAATTTTAAAGCACGAATTGGAGTTAATCAGTTAATTACATTGGAAAGGAGACAAAATATTCCATGCATTTATTGTGCAACTGGTAATTCTTTAATTACATTTAAGGTTCAAAAATTACTGAGAGATTGATAACTCAAGTGTATATCTTCTTCTAGTTTCCAAGATAAACACTTCAAAGGAGTCTTTTAATCTAATTGCTATTTAATTAAAAGACGAATTACTATTTCCCTTCCTTCTGATTTTCAAATTAACTAATTATAATTAGCTTTAATGTATAAAATTTAAGAAACGTTAAAAGAATACATATTATCGCAGGTGAGATGAAATTTTGGATTAATCGTCCTTTTATTGTGGTTTATCCAAATATTAAATTTAATGTTAGCACCAACTCATGCGATTGTTACTTTCTTGATAAATACTCGAGAATTTGAAATGTAAGTATAAATCAATTTTAATTAGTTTCATATTAAACTTGAGTAAGTATTTGCTTATTGAAGTTAAATTCCTTTGTCTAATTTTACATCACAAGAAATTTCGATTACATCTCCTTTGGTATTTGATTAATAAATTGAGAAGTACGGTTACAGTAGATAAGAATAAGGCATAATCGCAAAAAATATTGCCGACACTTGGATTTAAAAGGAAATTAAGAAAATGCACGATCGTACGTATTTAATTATTAAAATCAAAATATTTCAACTTGTCCTATAAAGGGAAAATTTGAAATTTCCGATTACATTACTGTCACCCTAATGCAAGCTTACGGGTTTAATATGAAATTGGATAGTTTTAATAATGAAAAACATATAGTCAATATTGCTTCTAATTTATTTGCTAATTTTATTCGATCGTCTTGTATAAATATGGTAATTAAGTCCAAACTAAACTACTAAACAAAAACATGCAAATTAGTTAATATTTTACTATAAAATTTTCTCATAACACTTCAAACGTAAATTCTGCATGCATTTTGCCCACTAATGGACTCAATTAACTTTAAAAATATAATTTAAATGTGCAACATTTAATTAAAAATTTTCGCGTAATCTACAGAACGACGGACCGAATTTCGCGATTACAACGTACATTAGTTTTATTTTAATAACATTTCTAGTGAACATCGCGCGAATTAAAATTATTCAGAATAAATAAAAATCAAAATACATAATCGCCATCTCCAGCTACCGGTGGACCGCTTCCGGTCAAAATTTAATCATTTTTCATTTCCCCATACATTGTAATGGGTGTTTTATACAAACCTATACATAATGTGAACTTTGCTTCGTAAATTATATTATGGTCCTAAAATTGACGTCTTGCTGTCTAATAATAGACAAAATGACGAGGCTTAAAAAATTTTTCTTTACGTTTCTGAATTTTTTTAAATAAATATGGTGGGATCCTCCACGAATGCAAAATAACAAAGTTGACAAAAATGTGTGTAGGTGCTGGTATGCATGGTGTAAATCCCATGTTATTTACGTGCATTTACGTTAATACAAAAACCAATAGGTTTGTACAATATAACAAAAAAATGTATGGGAAAACGAGAATAATAATTAAATATCCGAAGGTCGATTAAAATTTCACCATGTTACCATATATTTACCAAATTTAGCCAATACCAATTTTCAAACTTCTAACAGAATTGAACAAAAATTTATGTTTCTAATTTGTTCTATTATTTATATATGATAATAGTTTGGTAAACCTATTTATAGCACGGTGAAAAAAAGTGAAACAATGCATATAACAAAAAATATGCAAATTTTACTATATTAAAATTCCTCAACAATTAAATAATTGCTAAATTTGACGATCTTGTACTAATTGGGATACATCACATTATGTAATCAGAAAAAAGTGTTATCAACTTCCAAAATTTGATTTTTAAAATTCCAGAAATCCAATGGAAGTGGCGGTTTTCCTTAATTTTTAATTAATTGTCGAAGAAATCTGAACGGAATATTCGAGTCAAAAATCTGTAGTACTGGGAGTTTTTTAACATCGATTGATATTTTATGAATCATCCAATCTGCGTAAAACCCGCAACTTCCTTCGAGACACATATAAATGAACAGAATGAATTATTCAATACTTAGTTTAACTTGAATGATCCAGCTGATCACATCATCAAAATGTTGTCTGAAACTTGTGGAATAATGAAAGTGGTTTTATGCCTTTCCTTTTTAATAACTGTAACGGGATCGTCCAAAGTTGAACAAAGTGACTTAAATAAAATGGAAGTTGTTTTTAATACTATTCAAGAAAACCAAGGTGTGCTAAGAAATATAATGAAAAGGCTGATTTTAAAATCCACCGACTCGGGTTCGGATCCAGATCCAGAACCAGAGCCACAGCCGGATCCGGACTCCTGTATTTGTGTTCCCTATTATCAATGTAACGAATTTACGAAAACAATAATAAAAGACGGAAGTTTACTTTTAACTCCAAGGTAAGAAACAACTATAATTTCAGTATTGCATAACTAAATACTTGATCAACTTGTAAATTACAACAATGTTTTACGTCATAACATTGAATTTATAGCCCGACACTCTTAAGGTTACAACGTTCAACTACGTTTACGTGCAATCTTACACTTAAATTAATTAGTTTACCATTATTGCAGTTTAACAAACATTGTTTTTTTAGATTTTCAGAATGTCCCGACGTAATCGATGTATGTTGCATGAGAGAAAAATTAAAAGAAAGAATTTCGTCAGATGAGCCAAGTCAAAAGTGCGGTTATAGATACGCTCCTCCAGATACCAAATCTACCAATATGCCAAACAAAAGCCAGCTTGGAGAGTTCCCATGGACCATCGTAGTAAGAGATATGAAAAACTACCAATGCGTTGGATCGTTGATCCATCCTCAAGTTATCCTAACGGCAGCCCATTGCACCAATATGTCAGTGTCGTTCTCTGCAGTTGCTGGAAAATTAAAGCTTCGCGATCCCAACGAACCGCTCCAATACCAAAAAGTCAAAGAAATTATTAGGCATCCATTTTTTGAACGCCAAAATTTGCATTACGACGTTGCCTTGTTAGTTTTGGAAGTACCCTTCATACTAAACAAGTATGTAAATACCATCTGTTTGCCTCCTCCTTCGCCACCACAATGGTATGAGCCGGATTATACTAAATGCGTGGCAACTGGTTGGGGTAAATTAACTTCTCACTCAATAGATTATGAAACAATAATGAAGAAAGTGAGCTTCAATGTAATGTCGCACCGGGAGTGTCAAAAAGATTTGAGAGATTCTCGCCTGGGAAGATATTACGAACTGGATGGAAGTTTTATTTGTGCGGTAAAAGTGCGCGGTGAAAGCCTTTGTGATGGTGATCGAGGTGCCCCATTGGCTTGTACCATTCCCGGATTCGAAGATCGATACCAACAAGTTGGATCCCTCTCGTGGGGACTCCAATGCAACGAAGATCCGTCTGTTTTTGCTAAAATATCACACGTCAGAAGCTGGATAGACGATCAATTACAAGCACGTAATTTTGACACAAATTACTATACCGCTTAAGTACCTAATTTATTTTTCAATTTTGCTCCAAAGAAACTCCCCCGCATATTGAAAACTAAATTGTATTAAATTATATTATTATTTAAGTGTTAGAAGTATTTATTTATTGTGACGTACTGAGTTAGCGTGTTTTATAATAATTATAAAAGCAACTTATTAATTTCTTGGTTTTATTTTAAATTTTTAAGGAAATCCGCTGGTTAACCTCTTATCAGCCAATATAATATATCTGCAACTGGAGATTTAAATGTTGTGACAAATTTTCTTGCAATAAAGGGTAAATTAATTCACTCGACACAATGAAATGTAATTATGGTTTACATAAGTTGACAACTGAAATTTGTAATAACGGAATTAGTTTGTAAGTAATTTACCAATTATTTACATCTGGAATTAATTTAAAGTTGCCTTTACGCCAAAAACAGTTATTAAGTTTCCTTGGTCATCAGAAGTTGCTGTATACAATCCGGCAATTCGAGCGTGGCAACTACAAACACATAACACATAAGTTTAGCAGAGTTTGAAACCAGAAGTCAGAATTCTCAAAAGAATTAATATTAAATAATTGTGGTTTGGATGTGTTACATGCATTAATTATTATTACAAGTTAAATTAATTTTGGAGAAGTAAATAACTGTCTAAATTCGGGCTTGTAACGTACAACAATTATTATTTTCTCTTTTCGATAAAATTTGAATTGCCTTGGGATGTTCAATTAGTAAATTCAGTTGTGTTAATTTAACTCGGTTTGAACAAACTTGTAAACACGCACTATAAGTGTTTTGAAAAATTTGCAGGAATTAATTAGATTGATTGAACTTGGAGGTGATATAATTAAGCAGCTAAAGGTGAGGCAAATTGGAATGGAGGGGAAAACTGAGATTTCTATTTGTGACGCGAATAAATCCCCAATAGTTTTGTTTTGGTATTAATTACGTGTTTTAATTGCTATTTATAGTTTCATTCATAATTCTAGCGTGCATGCTCGAAATATCGTTTACATCCACTTAAGATAACATTAAAACTTAATGCAGAAAATTTAACAGCTGCCTGTTTACATCCGCTTAAGTTTTTATGGCGAAGTTGATATTGATTCAACATTGTGGTATAATAAGCTGTAAATGCAAAAGGAAGATATTTAATTTTGCGTTAAGTTTTTTTGTTACGTTGCGTTAAGTGGATGTAAACGATACTTAATTTCGTTTATCTGTTAATTTAACGTCAAGGTCGAACAGAAATGCAATATCTTCAGATATCCAGTCGATAGCTGACGGAATTTCCGTGATTTACTTTTAGATTTTCATTTTTATAATATTTCCGGAATTACCGGAAGCCGGTCAAAATTTGCCACGAAGTTGTTGATGGAATTTTATTAAAACGACTTACCTACATATTATAATAATATGTTGGTGGGATAAAAATATGCGATATTGTGTAGGTACAAGGTTAATGGTTTTAAGAGATTGGTTCATTGGGTAATCCAACGTTGGTGTATAAAGCAGCGAGGTTGTAAAAGGTGAGGTAACCCACTTGTTTATTCTGTTTATTTTTAATATCGTTTCGAACAGATTTCAAATAGTCGACATCCAGATATTTGCGGAAATTAATTTTCATTCTGCTTAGTAGACCTACTCCTGTATGATTCAACTAAGAGCAGCAGTTGAGCTACGCAAGAAAACCGTCTTTGTATATCTGCGGATTTTTGAGTTGGTTCCGCTCGGGGATGCTTTTTAACCTACCATAATATAATTTTCTTCCCAATCCCAACGATAATGAATTTTCATTTAAAATTTTGATTTTATTTAAGAATTAAAATAAGGTAGATAAGGCCGATCATAACACATCGAGGGATTTTCTATCTAATTAAAAATTATTTTTCCATTAAATTTGCATTTATCTAATTACTTCATCTCTTAATAAATGCCTTAAAATTTTCGAAATGCTGAAAATGCCAACAAAAATCTTTAAATTCCTCGTAAATTCCACATAAAATTTCGATGGTTAGTTTTCTTCCTTTCAAAAGAAAATCAAACTTCTCAGTTTGGTAATTCTTTTCGAATTATAAAAATTAAATAAACAAATTAATTTTTAATAAAAGCGACAACCTCCACTGAAGGCTCGAATAATATTTTATTTTAAGTGTTTAATTAACTTGTTTAATTAATAATTTTTAAATTCATTATATTATGTCAAAAATTAAAAAATAAATTAAGTAAAAAAATGTTCGAAAGTTTCAATAAATTGGCTCCGAAAAAACCTGTTTGTACATAAAACTGGCTTTAATTTTATGTAAAGCTAATTTTTCCCCATAAAATAATGTAATAGCCTTTGCTTTTCGCTTTTTCCTGGTAAAAATGAAATATTTGCTAGTATTATCGTCCTCCCTTTTTTTAAAATATTTGACCATGGATTTAAACCAACTGCTCAGAAAAACTGGTAGATACTACTGTTATAATAATAGTAAAATACTAAAATATCATTAGTTAAACACTGACGTAATTGATAAAAAATTAAATCGTGTATTTTTAGAACCTATTGTTAAGGTGACCACCTTGCCCCTTCTCTATGAACTTGAGAGTCAAATGGTTTAGAAAAAGAAGAAGAAGAAAAACAACAAATAATAGCAGATTAAGTTATATAAAGATAACCTTCAGGTGTGACGTTGTAAAATAGCATTATTTATGGATCCCCTTAATAAAAATAATAAATTGACTTAATAATCGAAGATAGAAAATTGAAAAGAAAATCATAAAAGTGATAATAAAATTTAGTATTACGTTGAAGTTATTTATAATAAAAATTATTGTAGATGACGATGAATTAACATAATTTTTATTGGAGATAATAAGAATTTAAAAATTAGTGTATAGTGTAATGCCCACTTTAAAAAATAATAAATCATTTTTTTACAGGCCAAGCCTTGTTAGTAAGATTAAATACAAATAAATATTCAGGTTTTAAATTAATAAAAGTGAGTAAAAATTTTATAGTGAAGTATTTAACCTGAAGATATAAAATATCCTTTTTTATTGTATATCGTTAAATGGGTATTCGTTAATGCAATTATAGACACTCGCTTTTCTTGACTTTTTTATTACTTTAAATACTGCTTCGGTAGCACCCTCGTATTTTTATAACTAGCTTATAACTGCCCAACCCTAGGGCATGGCTAACTAGAAGCTCAAATAGATAATCACCGTGTGCAGCTGCCCGTGTTCGAAGTTTTGTTAAAATCCCTCTAACTTAAATTTCCTAATAATAAGGTGATAGGCCCCGACGTCCCTTTCAATTTGGGCTGGGTGAAAAAAAAGTGGGCGACCTTTAAAAGAGCCGCTAGTTTAAATTTCCCGCATTTACATTTATTTATCCGACATTAATCTAAAGGCACGTCCGCACAGAAAACCACAACTCAATGTTACAACCCAAACGTGGGGCGAAATAGTTAACGACGCGGTGGGAGCCCGCCTTTAGGCAGATCAAAAAATGCATCGGAGTTAACTTGACACATTAAAAGAAAATTAACGGTTATAACATATTATTTCAGTGGTGATTGGCGTTAACGTGCTTGAAATTTCTGAGAATACGTAACAATTACGTTGTAGTATTTCCTCGTTCATAAATTATTGTAGCTGTTAAACACAATAATTATATGAAAAATGCTTTTATAATTAGTAATTACATGATTATAAAAGGAACACATGAAATTAATAATATTTTTTTTAGGAAAAATTGACTTAATATGAAATATTTATAAAGTGCTAACGAGAGATGAAGCAGATGTCATAATTATATTGTAATGAAATTACTTCAAAATTATATACTTGGTAATTAATTCGACATAGTCATTTAACACGAAAATTCGACTTGTTAACTAGGGTTTAACACGATTTAACCAAAGCTCAGGTAAATAATTGAAAATTTGTTTTTTTGAAGTATCTCTCTTTTCGCCGATATAGCGCGAATAACTGCGATGACATTAGGTTTTTTGAATTCCACGTGTATTAGGGTGCCGAGAGATGTTATCGAATTAGAACACGGAAAATGAATTTGAAAAGTATTTATTTTTAGCACCTGCGTTTAGAGCACTAGGGGGGCGCATCGAAAAATTGCGTGATTAATTAAAACCAACCACACCTAATTATTTTTTCGATTGTCAGTAGAAACGTATCGAGCCAATTAATCTAACATCTGATTAATAATTTTCCTAAAAGTTTCGAGTCCAATACAAAGCCAGCATGCTCGATCATGACAATTATTTGAGACTAAATTTTAATAAGGGTAACTTTTGACAAAGCATGGTTCTGTTGGAACTTGCGTAATGTATCTTTATGTAGTTCCAGTTCCATCGTATGATCTACTCCACTAATTCAAATAACTTATTATATAAGAAGAGACAAAAGCTCTTGGCAAAGTTTCGAACAATAACGAGTCGCTACAGTTACAACCTTGTAAGTTTGTTTTAATATCCGATTGATGTACATGTTAATTCTGAAGCTATAGATATTATTCCTGCATGCATCGAATTAAACGTAATAAAATCATTTGCTTTCATTCCCTCAAGTTTAATTTCCTTTGCTACAACAAAATTTATTTGTGTAAAGTCAAGTGTTAACGTTTCAATACCTTTCAACTCGGAAGTTTCATTTATAATTAATGAAATGTTTCAGGTAGCGCTTATTTTTCTCTTTGAAAACAAATATTCCTACATTCGTGTCTTTCGTTCCAAGTTGTGCATTGTCTAATATTTGGCAAGTACAAAGAAAAACTAACTGCTAGTGTCTGAATTCAGTCGAGCAAATTATATTTTATGACTCCAACTTATTGTTAAAATACAAATACTACAATTTAGACTGTGGTTTCCGTATCCGTTGCCTTTCTGCCACTTTGCGGAAGTCTGACTAACGCTCTTAATATTATTTTCTAGTGGATCATTAAACTATAATAATCGGCGATCGTAACCAATAAGTAGCACTATATTTTTATAATGCCCGATTGCACCACCTACCCTTAAATGTGACGCTTACGTAAGCGTCCCTTAATTTTAAGCGGCCCTTACTTTAGATTTCATTGCACCACTCTTTTTAACCTTCGGTTTAGTTAAGCGTTCATTAAATGTAGCAACGTCGCATTTTTATAGTAACTTTGGTTATATTTGTGTTTAGTGTGGTTAAATCTGTAAATGTCAACGAGTTTTGTAACCTAAATTGTTAAGTCATCTTTATTGAATTTAAATAATTTTAAATTTAAACTTCTAATTTTAAAGGAGAAATTATCAAAATTGATTTAAAATTGAAGAAGATTGCGCTAAGCAAAGCCCTGAAAAATTAAATAAAAAGCTTTTTGTTTTTAAATTTATTTTAAATTAGTTTTGATAAATTATAAAAATTATAAAATTTTAAAATCAATTTATTATTTTATTACTGTTAACGTATTTTCCAATTTTAAACGACACCCATATGCCATAATGGGAAATCTTCGTTTCCATACCCCAAATAGTCTTTCGACTGTATTGCGGGTACGAATGTGGGATTCATTGTATCTTTGTTGTGATTCTGTTTCTGGATGCAAAAGAGGAGTTAACAAAATTTTACAAAGTATTATTTGTAGACATTGATAGACGCCAACACCTACAAAATTATACAATATGTTCAAAATTATAATTTATGCTAAATCATTTTTTTTGTAGTATATAAATCTATGTTCAACAATTTCAAGAATTTCTAAATCGTCTTCAAACAAATCATTATCCATTTTGATATATTTTGTATTTCACTAAATTCAAACTAAACTCGCTCACGGTGTCACTCTTTTCTGATATTTTAGGTTAAGGGACAGTTTAAGCCGTAGATTTCTGAGGTTTAAATTTAGGTGGTCTGTTTTAAGTTAAGGGGCGCTTAATTCAGTGGTGCAATGAAATAAGGTGGACCTTAGCGATTTAAGGGAAGCTTAACGTTTAAGGGTAGGTGGTGCAATCGGGCATAACTCTCCCATTAGAACCAAAAGCGGTTTACTAACAATGAAACTTATTTTTTTAAGAATCGCCTTTATTTTTCACAACATAGCCAGCATAGGTCTTCGTCTTTATACTTCCAATTTAAAATTAATCCAAAAATTAAATTTAATTTTGTTACGTTAGAGCGTAGCATAATTTTTCCTTTTAACGTTGTAGTGTTTAAGAGCTTTCATATCTCTTAAACTGTTAAGAAGTAAATTAAGCAAATAAGGAAACGAAAATTAATATCTGCATTTAATGTCTTAAAGCGTTGGTCCCTTTCTTTACTCTATGGGCGGGGTTATTAAATGTAATATACAAAAGATGAGCTTTCGTGTATAATTCTCGCTGGGCATTTTAAAAATTCTACAATTGGTATACTTTATTAACGAACGTTGTTTAATTTTGTCTTTATTAACAAAAATTACATTTCGCTCGAGAAGCTTAAAAGCTCGCGATCAAATTAATTGAATTAATAGTAATTATCTGTTAAAACAGTTAAATGTTTAGTATGCGCCATTATTAATTAATTAAATGAATTTTATCGGATCTGCAGGATTAGAAGTAATTTTGAATTTAGAAACGAAGCCTTGCGCCATCTAACGTAAAACGTTGCAACCTTAAGAGTTTGTTTTGATTATTTTTGTTTAATCAATTGTTTTTTCGAATATAACAAATTATAAAATCAAAATTTGCGCAGTCTACATTAAACAAAATAATAGAGCGTGTATTTGAAGTTAAATTCAAAATAAACTTGAATTGTTTATTTAAAATAAATTAACGTTTGCATTTTGCGAACAAAACAAGTAAGAGCAAATCGGAAAATTTTGCAAACTTGACTATTTTAACGTAGGTTGATGCAAAATTGTTGTTGTTAAAGTTTAGTGGTAATTATTTTGTTTTGTCGTTTATGTTAAAATCTGTAACAATTGGTTGTAAAATAATTAGTACTGGCCGGAAAAGGAAATCTCTGCTAGTTCCGCTGCGATAGGTCTAAGGGGATGCAGAATTATCCCCGATCATCAGCATCATGCTAATGGACAAGTTGGCTAATGACGGACCGCTGTTTACGTTAGCGCTTAATTCCGTTCTCTTCTTGTTCTCATGATTGTATAATATATTAAAGTTTATTATATTAATAGCTTCAAATGTTTATAAAATGAAAATTTGGGTTGCTAGATTAACCCGAATTTGATTTCCCGTGATGTTTACCAAAATATAATGTGCCCACATAAATTTAAAATTAATAGCCTGAAAGTCCACGGCCTAACCGCAGAGTATACTGCAGTTTGAAAAACTATTTTATGCTGTTACATAACTGTTCAAATTTATTTTTAAAGAACGTTTTGAGGATCAAAAATAGAAGCAAAAATGCATCTAAGTATTGTTGGCATTAGAAGTTTAAGCAGTTAAAAGTCAATGATGCGTTTAGTCTATACTGCAGATTATTTCAACATCGTCGTTAACTTTGAATGCAGTGCTGATATGCATACGAACTCTCGAGGAAGTACGGTTAAAATTTTGTCATTACTTTTGTTTTTTGAACTGCTTCAGCTATCCGAAAATATGCTTCCCATATCTTTTCGCTTGTGTTTAACATCCAAAATAATTAAGCCAGACTTGGAATGTGTGAACGAGTGCAGTAAATATTTCATGCAGCATTTTTTTTGTCAACGAAACAATTATGAGATAGCACTGGCATTCGGTGATATAAATTACTGCAAACCGACATTACTTTAATATTTAAATTATAATTTCCAATGGCCATTAGATACAATACCAGAAATTGCAGTTATGAGCAGATGATACCACATACACATAACCCAGTTTCCTCAGGTGCATTTCATAAGAGTATTTAGCGTTAAATTGTGTACATTTATTGCTGTAATGTAATAATTTTCCATTAATTTTAATGTTACCGTACCTACTCGAATTTAATTAATAATAATATATTGAATTGCTATATGGGAATTGGATGAAAATTAAAGAAAATCCTGATTATCTCAACGAGGAATCCATTTGAAATACTGCATGGACTTGACATGACATAAAACAATGAATTTATTAATTTTGAAGAGTTACAACCCCCCCCCCCCTTTCGTAACAACCTGAGAGTCACGGGTCTAGAGAGGCAGGAACCTCTATTTTTAAATACCATTCGAAGCAATCAAAACTGAAAATTTATGTTTTATGGTTTTAAATATCAAGCAATGATAAATAGTTAATCCCAAGAAAATTAAAAATAACCTCGTCAAATAACTAACGTAATTAAAAATCGCATATTTTACATACTACATCATCTGATATTAGTACCCTAATCCTTAAATGGAGTTTTCACTCGATCACCGTAAATTCCGAATTTCTGCATTGAGAGAATTAAAATAAATAAAAGAAAGAAATAAAAACCTGAGAGAATTAATGAACAAATTCATAAATTCAATGATATTTTTTCATGAATAACTATTAAGTTTTCATCAATATGCTGAATTTTGTTCGTCGGAACAAAAATAGTAAATTTTTTTATTTAAGGTATTAATCTCCGACTGTAGTTGTCTTCTAGAAGTGCAACTGTTCTTTTAAATTGAATTTCATGAATTATTTATCATCGAATTTAAGTTAAAACCAGATTCCTGCCATTCTAGATCTTCACATTTCGACTGCAATTGCCTGCAGAGCTATCGTGGGTTTAGAAAACTAGCTCCATAATTTTTGAGCTCTAGGGGCCCCCAGGAATACTTTTACAAATTGCGTGGGCGACTTTCTTAAATTTATTTATTTAAATCTGTAATTTTAATGTTTTAATTAACCTTATGGAAACGGTCAATCGAATATTCGCATTATATTTTTACCTGTTTCACCTGAAAATTTCAATGATTATAGAATACTATATTACCCTACTTGTGCGGCCTAAAGGCCGCACTAATCCGTCACTTCCCAATTAGTGATTGACGTAGTTGTTCGGTCTTCGACCTCGCTAGAAGATCCAGTTCTATCGGCTGCTCTGACCTGGTTGTTCGGCCTTCGGTTTTACTGAGGTACTCATGACTGGTTACATGTTACTAAGGTTACATTACACCAATATATTACAGTATTATGTGAATAATTTTTCAAAAATTTGGGCTAGAGCTAGAGAGCGAGCTAAAAACTCGCCAAGGGTTGCGCAAAACAATGCTGCTAAGTAAAATAATAAAAGACTATTCCTTTAACCAGGGCCGTATTTGGACTTAATTAGAAAGGGGGGGATTATTGTTAAAATGTAATGTTTCTGTTTTAGTTTTGAAGATCTTTTTGGTTTCTTTCTGTTTTTTTACGATTTCAGTCGGACTTCCTGAACTTTAGTAATTGATAAATAATTTCGGGGGGGGGAGGTCTAACCCCCCTAAATACGGACTTGCGTATAACAATGCTTTAACTCGCATCTCAACATTGTCGGGTTCCACGCTTACCTTCCGAACAGAAAAGGGTTTCACATTTGAAAAAGTTTGAGAAGCACTGTGGTAGAAAATGATTCACGTAATACTACACTACAAAAAATTCATAATTCTTGCATCGATGAACAAAATTCATTATATTGATTAAGAATTCATAGTATTCATCGGAACAAAATCATTGCATTTATGGATTTGTTCATCGATATGATTAATTTTGTTCATCGGCGCAAAAATTATGAATTATTCATCAAAATGATGGATAATTTTTGTCAGTGTATGTATTACACTGAAAAAAATAATTGATAAAACCTTCATCATTTTTCAGCCTATGCAAAAATTCATCATATTGATGTAAAAAATTTTATTGTGATGAATTTTGTTCATCAATTTGATGAATTTTTTTACATCGGCTGAAAAATAATGAATACTCTAATGAGTACCTCAGTAAAGCTGAACAACCACGTCAATAACTAATCTGGAAATGACGGCAGAGTGCGGCCTTTAGGCCGCACAACCAGGTTAATCTGGTTTTGTAATTTATTTTTATCAAACCGAATCCTTCCTTATATAATAAAAACATATTAAATGCTCAATTGCGTCTTTGTAGCGGTGAATATACTAGGAAACAGATTACACGACAGATGGCGTGACATTCGTTGCATGAGGACCAATGAGAGGCATTCCTGAGAGTTACAGACACATAAACACACAAATTAAGGCTGTTTTTCATTGAGTGGATAAACAGATGAAAAATAGTTAATCCATCAAATATATTCGTCGCCACAAGAACATAATTTTTATTTTTTAACTTGGCAGAAAAACCGACCAATCAGAGGTGCGTTACGGGATACATACATAAATACACTGATTAGGGCTATTATTATGTTTATGAAAGCTGATTTTGATTAAATTACAGATTAACTACATTTTTCGATTTTGCACATAAAACCGGATGTTTTTCCCATTCCATCAACATAATTGAGACCGTAATTGACTTCTAGGAGTGCAACAGTTGACATCATAATATCATATATTTATTTTAATTTGGATTTTATTAATTATAACAGAATTTAACTTAAAATCAAAGGCCCTCGTCGTTCTAGATCCGTAATTTTCAATTTGTAATATTTGTAGGGTTTTTGGAATATTAATCGCTTCATTTATCGCACCCCTTCGGGGACATTTTATTCTTTTAAATAAAATTACATAAAATATAACATATTTCCTCTAAAATTTATGTAATTTCATATTGTCCTTCACTAAAATAAGAAGAATTGGAAAATAAATAATTTACTTTATTCTGTAAGGTTTTACTCTAAAAAAATATTGTTACTTTAAAAGTAGGAGTAAACAAACAACAAAAAAGTTAAAATGTATGGATATAAATTAAAAACATAATATTTATTTTACAAAATAGAGCAAAAATTCACTGTTTTCCTTTTTTGAAAGTACTGAAAAACTGTAATATCGAAGTAATAGAATTTATTCAAGTTAAATTTGAAAATTCGGAATAAAATATCTGAAATCTTGACTTGGTAAAATGTTAAAATGTAATATAAATATTTCATTAGATGAGAAATGCAAAACCAAAAAAATAGAACCTGCAGAGCGGAGAAAAACTGAAACATTTTAATCTACAATTAATTTTTTACCGTGTGTACGCTTTATTTCTTAAAGTAACAAAATAGAGAAAATTTTTAAATGTTTTAAAAAGTATTCATGATCGTGTTCAAAGTTTTGATTTACTCGCAGGATATTAAAAAAAGATACCATTAAAAACACAAACTTGACTTTAAGAAAAATTTTTAATTTGTTTTCTTCAGGTTGTAATCTCGTTATTCTACACAACTAACATTAAAAAGAAGTAAAGTTTTATTATTGAAAAACTTTCTATAACTATCGCAGTCGGAAAATAACATTTTAAAATTAAAACGATAGAAAATCTGGGATAGTCTTTAGTTTGCATAAATTATTAAGATTTCAAGGATCGGTTGGAATTAAAGCGAGTGCATTTTAAGTAATTATTACAAGAAAAATAAATCGTGTAACACGAAACCTCATAAGGAGACGACATCTTCCGACATAATTAATCAGTGGCTGAAAATGGTGAAAGATAAAAAAAAGAAAACTAATTTTAAGAGATAAGATACACGACACTAAGAAATGGCAGGAAGTTGAAGCACCATAATTTTCATTCACTTTAGCGTAACAATTAGCTCGGTAACGAGAAGTAAAAACTTAATTTTAAATTATCGTTTGCAGAGCAAAAGGAAAAAGAAAATATTATTAATAATGAAAGTAATTATCTGAAAGGAAGTCTTTCAAATTTTGCAACAAAGGAGAAATAAAAATCTCTTCTTTTGTGTTGTTTGCTGCAATAATAATCAATTAGTTTATTATATTTTTTATGTTATTGAGTAAAAATTTATATGATTCTCGTTATAGTTGAAAAGTGAATAAAGGAATAAAAGCGGTACTAACATAAGCGAGCAATAAAAGTCGGTATTTGGAGCAATAATTTTAAGACCCCTTCATTGGAAGTGTTTAGTTCTGCAGTAAATCCCAGTCGGTCCACTGTAAAGCAATCCAAGTCAGCGGCAGTTGGCGGCAATGATGATTTGTACAGCTTTTAATGATTGTAGAATTCATTTCACAAAATGCCCTACTTTAGCGTTCAGCTCTGACGATAAAACCTTTCCGTGTTATTATTATTATTACGGCTACACGGTGGCGTTAATAATATTAAATTTAAGTTAGGTCAGTTTTTAATAAGCCACCATGTACATGCACGTATGTTCGGCGGAATAATTAAATTTTTTATTAAAAATTTATACGCCAGCAATTGTACGTAAATGTTGCTACATTACAATTTTAATTTATGAAGCTACTTGAATAACTTTTTCAATTTTTACGATTTATCTCCACGTTTAGTCGGTGAAGTTGCCCACCTTTTACAAAATTTATTAAATTACACGAGGTGTGCAAATTTAAGCCTTATTTTATCTGCCCATGCATTTATATTATATAAAGTGTTGCAGTTGAATGGAATCTAAACTTTGGTTATTAATTAATGTTTAAGTTGAAAATTATAGCAAGTTTAAACTTATCCTGACAAACCATTATTCAAAACTGTCTATAATTGCGCCACACCATAGGCAAACCGCATAATCGCACTGCAACTTTGTTAGTCTACCAATCAAGGGCGCATTAAATCTTCTATTTTGCTGCCGCAAAAGGTGAATTCGTTAAAATAAATTACCAAATTGATTGAGCAAAACCGGCAAATGGAAAACCAATTTTGGTTTTCGTTTGTTTTTTTTTACGTTATGGCTCCTGTGTGTAAATTCATTTCACAACTGAGAAGATTCGTACCTGCTCTATGCCCACATATTACGAAACATTCTTCCAGGCGATCAAATTTTGCAACAGTTTAACATCAAAGACATAATATTAACTCAAATGAAACATGAAGCTTATATGAACTTTCAGTTATGTGTTATGAGAAGCTTCGTACCCTAAAACACTGGTCTGATTTACTTCAGAAACATTTTCACTTGTTCTGGGATTTCCTCCTTCAGTTTGGATCGTGACATCTGAGACTGCTTCTAAAGCCCTTGTAAGTTTCATAGATTTTTACGCTGCGAAAACTTTTCGTGCCGATGTAATTAAATAATTTTAGGATTCCCTGCCGGGGGCATTTTTTGAAATGAACTTCTAAATGTTCAAAATTGCCAACTAACCCATGTTACAATTATTTGAAAGACGTAAAGCAAATTTGTCAATTACAACGTTGATTGAGACCATGTAAATTATGCAGTCTTGCGATGCACAAATCCAATAAAATGTTTATGTGCTCTCCCAATCCAATTTAAATAATTGAGCAGTGCAATGTCTATTATTGTAATTTAAATTACAAATTTCATAATAAAATAAACAGCTTCATCGATAAATTACCTCCGAGGGGTATCGGAACAGCAACAATTCGGGCAATAAAATAAAGAACAAACCAAAAATTTATGAAAGCCCGATTATCCGGCACTTGTGTGTATAAGCTAATTCACAATTTACAAATTAGTTTAACAATAATCTGCATATACAATCAGCTTCTTGTATCGCGTAGGGTTTTCAGTTCGCAGATAAGCTTTAAATTATAACTGAAATACGATGACTTCGTAGGAGACGTGTTTCACGATCTCACGTATAATTAGAAGATTACAACTCGCGTTGATAACGCAGTGTAAAATATAGCTGCAGCGCCTTCAAGGTAATATTGTAATATCGCTCGCAAAAAAAAAGAGAAAACTGCATAAGACGTCGTTGTTTGCAAGGTGTGATTTAGTGGCTGTAAATCAATTATGCCACTTGATAATAATTAAAACTTTCAAGTTCCTGCGATGATGGAATACACTATCGAGCTAGTTAATTTTCCCAGGCGATGAAAGAAGGGAAATTTTCGAAATATAATTAAATCGTAGTAAATTATTTAAAATTATCCAAAAATAGAACATTGAATTATAAATTGACTAACGAATGTAAAGGCTATAAGCCCATTAAAATATGCCTATCCAATTCGGCATTAATTTCATTATCCAAATAAAGTGAGATTAAATTATTTTAATTCAAACTGATTTTGTGTGTTGCTGTAAAATAAATTTGTAAATGTTTTGCTACAATGTTGGAAGATTAAAACTCCAACACGATTATTGAAGCTTTATTAATATTTAAAGATTAACGCTTACGCTGCAAAAATTATTGAAAGTGAAATTGTTGAATTTCTATTTAATGATTGAAAACTGTAAAAGCTGACTAAATTTGGGTCAAATTTATGTACCTAATCAATCATTAATTTCTGGTTACTTAAATGAAGGTACAGTCACCATGTGATGGATGACATGTTTTTTCATCTGAATTATTCGAATTTTCCACGTGAAATAGAAAGTTTCGCGTAATATGTATTGGTTCGGCCACATGACATTTGGTAAAAATTAAATCTTTTATATTTTCAATCTGGTTCAATATTCTCTCGATATTTCAGTAAAAGAAGAGAAAATAATCTCTCTTTATTAAAAGACGTCCGAGTAGCTCTATTTTATGCAAGACGAAATTGCGATATCAATATTTGAGGATTTTTATATTTTTGTCGTCCGGAAATTTTGAATAAGTCGCCGTCACGGATCATTAAGCTCGACAATGCAAATATTTATTTATTTTAACTGTATTTAACGAGGGATGTTACTGTAAATATTTTTTCGGCAAGCATGTTTTAATGACCGAAAATTATAAATACGTTTCTTCCGTATTTGCTTTATTGGTATTTATTTTTATAAAAATAAATACCGAATGTATACGAAGTGAACTACTAAAAAGCAATAAAACAAGTTTGGGTTGTTTTTCTTAACTTCATCGTTTAAGATAAACCATAATATTTATGGTTGCCGAATACGAACTTGTAAATTTCGAATGTTTTTAACATTGATTTATTTATAAATAAAAGATTATAAAATTACGTAATCTCGAGAATTAAGAGAAACTGCTGCCGTTTTTACAGGGGCAGACAAATAAATCATTTTGATATTTAACTGTATTGTTACGTATTATTAAATTAAGTTGGAGGAAAGTTCTTAATAACAAAGTTGATAATCGGCAAAGATTTTGACGAAAATATAATTTTGTGTTAGGAATAATATTGAAAGTTATCGTCAACATTTAATGTTTTACTTACATATTCGTAAAAGACATTTAAAGTAATTTAAATCTTAAGTAGCAAGTTTGGTAAGATATCAAACGATGTCAAATACATAATAAACTTAAGTCGTCGTCATTTACGAGCCTTATATAGTCGTACTCCAAAGTGACGTAAGTAAGTTTTAATAGTTTGAGAGCTCTCTAAGGTTCTCGAGAGTCCGAAGAGCGCGAACAATATTCATGTTGAACGATACCCCGGCGTATTGCACTGCTAATTGCCACAAGTCCTACTTCTGACAAACTTTCTTAGGAAATTCTCTCAATCTGAACTAAACAAGAATATACAATTAAAAAGTTTCCTCTCAAAAAGATTCTCGCCTCGTTTGCAACGATGTCAAGTTTTAATATGTAAAGACTTTTCTGAATTAAATTATCATATAAATCTGCACTAACGGACAAGAGATGAAACCTCAAATGTATGTGACAATCCCATACTAGCGCATAGCTCTCTCTGTGTATAGTAATTAGTTTTGGAGCGATTGGTAACGCCGCAATTCCATCATCATGATTAATTTCATTCGTGTATGTTCTACCTGTCATATGTTTGACTTTGATTTATAAAATACACGAATGTTCTGTCCCGATTTTAACTTGATAAATTTTCTACTATTTTTTTACAAATACCGCAAAAACATATTTTATTTTCCATCGACTCGGTCAACTACTAAAAATTTCATGTTTGCTTTGTAAACCAACTTTAAGTGCAGTTCGAGTTTGCCGAAGAAAAACAACAACAAAATCTGCTTGTAGTTTTCTTAATTTACAAGTTCACGTTCCAGGTATTACATTTTTAATTGCGATTTCTTATACACACAATTTTTTTACTATTTGCTTTAAAAGTGCTTCTTCGGAAAGGGCACCTACCTTTTCTCTTTTTTTTTAATTTCCAAAGCGTTAATTAATTTTTTGTGAAAATTTAATATAGGAACTTTGTTATTATTACAATAAATGTAACAAAAACATTAATTAGAAACGAAAACCCCCCGCGGGTAGGCAACCATCACATCCACTACTGATTTTCCTCGAGCTTACTAAATTTTCAGCATTTGTTTTTTCTAATTTATACTTCATTTAATTTAAATATTCGCGTATTAACGTTAAAATCTTGTAATATTTAATTTAAAAAACGGAAAATACATAAAACCGAATACTATTCCATTCCCGAGTTATTCCACATATTAAATTTTAAAATGCAAGATCACGGAGTTTATCCAGAAGAAAAATATAATATGCAATATTTCTAAAAGTAACCATTACTAAACTGAAAGATTTAATATAGTAAGAAAATTTAGTACAATCTAAGTTGTTAAATGTAGCATGAAATGATTTCAAAACCTCTTTATCAACCCTTACTTGTAATTTGTGTGAGTACATTTTATCAGCATTTACGTTCTATGATAACCAATTAAGAAAATTACAAACATTGTGTAATGATTACAGCTTTAATCCTACGTGTTCACCTTTAACTGTTATTATTTTTATAATTACCCAATTCTCAAAACCGTACCGTTCTATTATACTACTATGCATGAGCTTTCACAATTTTTTGCCAGAGTGGAAACAAAATGGAAATTTTCTGACAGTGGAGTAGGTGAAATAATTATTCAATACCAGCTTTCGTACCCGGTTTTGCGCAAACGTTCTTAAAATATAAAAACTCACCTACCTCAGTAGCCGAATGAAATTGAACCTGCAACAAAAATAAATAAATTATTATTTTATTTAAAAACATTAATTATTAAATAAAAGTTTAAATCAGGCAACAGCGATCTTTTATATTACTTTCCAATACAGAATTTAATTGTATTCTACAATCCAGCAAAACTATTTTGCAACTTTGTACCTATTTTATTGTTGTATTCGAGTTACGTTGTACTTCCGAAAGTTCTAAACTAATCAAATCCTTTCTTTGTGTATTTTGATTTATTTAAAACAAAGCCTCAAACTTAGCATTTCTATTTAAATATAAAAGTTGGACAAAATTTTAATTTTTAGAAAATATTATAATTTTCTAAAATAAAAGTTCGACAAAATTTAATTATTCTAAAAATCATTTTTGAATCCAGCGAAGCAGACAACTGTAAAATTAACGAAATAGAATTAGCTTTCACTTTTCAATTTCGACTGTCCTTTATTTCAGGAGTAGGTACGAAAAAATTATCATTTGTGATTTTCCTGTCGTTAGATTAATTAATTAGGTTTCGTAATTTTTAGAAATTTTGGAATTGGTAAATAAATTAAACAAAAGTTAGTTAGAACAAATGAAATTTTAACTTTTAACAAATTCTTTTAGCGTGGGTTTAAATTTATTGTTCTTTTTAACAAGCCCTGTGCTTCTTGAACTCTAAGAGATGAAATTTAAATTTGTTAGTTACAGAATAAGGTTCGCAACTTGAATCCTTAAGGTATAATAAAATTTATTTCTAAAAGTTACATCCTGGTTGTACTCCCAGGATAGTAACCTGTTTTTTATGTTCTTATACAACAAAACCTTTTTAATTTTATTAAATAGGTAGGTAACATCTTGAAAATTAATATTAAGAAATTTGAAACTACGTTGCAAGCGAAATCAGTGGAAAAATTTATTTCCTTTTGTGTTGCGATCGAGAGACTTCTGTGCACAATAAAATGTTATTTGCACAATAAAGTGTTAAGCACTTTTTCTTTTTTTCGTCGAGAAAACTTTAATGAGTTGCAGTAAACAAAGACGTTTGTACTTGCTCAGTTTGACTTTTAACAATGTTTAAACAATGTCGAAAGTTGGTAAATTTATTTAACTAAATTGTTCGATTAGGTAAGTCACGTGTTGTTCGTTTAATTGTTGTTTCCCTCGAAACCGATAACTTGGATATTTTTCAGAGGGTTTAGATAGGAAAACTAAAATTTTTATTGACACTAAAACTTTAAAAGCCATTTCCTTTTAATCTTCACTTTGTTTAGTTTTATATTTTCATTATAACTTATATTTTTATTGATGTTATTTTAGGGTCCACATAGAAAATTTATTTATCTCTATCTATTTTATATTTACAACGCCCTACGACATAAATGAAGTTTGCAAGTCTACCAAAGACGGATTCAAAACCCTCTAAGAAACCTTTACTAATGAGAAAATATAGTGTAGCTGATATACTGAATTTTTAGTTCGTTAAATTTTATCTTATCGTATAGCTAAAGGGTGTTAAGAAAATATCGAAAGGAAAATATTAACAATTTGGCCAGTTCATTTATTTTTCAAGATTTTAAAATTATTTTTCTTTGAGAGTTTTCAAATATAATTTCGTCGGAAAATAAGCTTTTGTAAATGTAACGAACTCGATAAACAATGGAAACTACCATTTCTATAAGAATTGTAGTTAGTTTTAACACAATAGAATGCAACGATACACTAACTTACTTTAAAATGTCAAAAGTTTGTAAAGAGTTGGTTTTAATAGTCAAATCTTCATATACCTAATATTCTCATGTTTTTCAAGTATTCCATTTGTATTCAATTCTTGTAACGCAATGTATTTGAAAGCCACGAAACCGCTTATTCAGTAAAAGCTAACGTTTCCTTACTATAAAAGAAATAGCAGTGTAGCAAACCACGAACGAATATAAAACAAGATCTTTACACAACATTTTCTAGTTTTTCAAGTAACATTTTCAAATCGGGTGTCCAGTAAAATGCCTAACTTGTCATTGATCTTCCGAACTTATTTAGCCCTCACAACTTCATAAAACTTTTAACCGTGATGGACTTTGAAGTAGGTCAATTTTTTAAATTAGATTTCCCCTTTCAAAAAATTATTTCCCTCTACATTTACTCGACTGAAAATTCTGTTACACGAAAAGGTGTTAAAAAGCGTGTGATCAAAATACCAAAATCAGAACATTGTAATAATAAAAAACAAAAACCAAGGATTTTAATATCAGACACGTGATTCAATCCTTGTTGGTGGAATAATAGTTTCATAAATTGAATTAACAGGAAAAGTTCTTTATGGAGGCTTTTTGGAAACGTTTGATGTGTTGTAGATTTAATTACGCCAGTTGTGCTTCTTTTCTATATATTTAATATAAGGCTTTCCAATTAAATGCCAATAATGTCAGGCTTCTTAATTGTCAAACATTTTGGACAAAGGCCAGGATAAATTTCTGTTTTTTGATAATCCAATGTTTTAACAAAACCAAGACAACATCATCACCAATTCAAATTATAACATCTCGCTACGTTTTAAGAACAGGAAGGATTAATAATCGTGAACTAAGCCAAGTTAGAGAGTTAACCTACGTTTATGGATAATGGGCCTAAGCTTGATTCCCAGGAAACAAAACCGGTCCTGAGTGAGATAGAAATATTTACCAGTTCCAGAGTTTCAATAGCAGATTTCTACACAGCTAAAATTTCTCTTAAATCTAGCAGAGGGTGACTGCTTTGACTACTAAGTTTAAACTTCCAGAAACTTCTTTTTCCTGATTACATTGAACTTTCAGATATTTTATTTGATCATGGACAATTTTATGTAAGTGTTGGGTTATTTTGAAAATTAAATTATAAATTACAGTTTTTTGCCTTTCGACGTGGAAGGCTAAAGTTCTTCAACTTTAGCTACCAGATTATAGGTGCCGCTTCGGGAAAGGCAGCAAACTGAAGTTGATTTTCGATCCAATTCCGAGAGAAGACACCAGAGGAAATTTTGTAACAATTAAAATTTTGAAAATTAATTTACCATTAGCAATTTAATGTTGAAACTAATTGTCTGATTTATGGTTTATTTACATCACGGAAGAAGGGAAAATATTTAAAATGAATAATAACTTTTAAAACGGGTTCATAACGAACCCTTACAATGCACAAAGGTAGATCCTCTTCAAATAAGGGGTAAATTATTGTAGGTATTTCAATATCCCTTTGAATTGGATGTATCCTTAAAAGGCAACTGCATTTTTTACTGTTATAATTTTTTACATAATAAAATTATGTACAAGAAATTAGGCACGCTTTGAGTAGCATTTGGATTTTTATACCGTTGACGATGAACCATCGTGCATAATTTAATTTTCAATTGTACCACAGATGGGTCTTCACAAAAGAAATAAAATAAATTGAATTACGGTTTTTGCAAAACATTGACTAATAGCGGCTTGTAATGAATTTTGCAGTAACTTATATGCACCGCCGCCGCCAGAAACAAGTTTTCAGCCGAGAAAATTAAAAATTTTCAGGCTAATTTAAAAAAAATCTACTTTAAAAATAATTTTAGCATTTTATTTTATTTTTTACTGGGTATTCGTAATTTAAAAAGTACTTTGGCAGCAAAGCAGATGTTTTCGAATTTCCTCAAATTTTACATGGAAGGAAATGCTTCGACGACCAAGAGATTTAGGTAGATATAATAATAAATTTTAATTACTACAATTAAAAATGCAATTCCAAACAATGTGAAGCAATGGTTACCCATTATTATTAGTAAATTAGACTCTTTGTTTTCAATTTTTCAACAAAAAATCGGTAGCGAGAGGTACCAATATTAAATAATTAAATTCTAAATAAAACGTAATGTTATATAATTTATTAAAAATTCTCAAGGATGTTCATTCTTAGTGTAAGCAGTTTTTAATGAATATAAAGGATATTGTATTTTACAAGCAGGGTGCAAGACAATAATGGTCCCTAGTTATTTGTTGTTGCTTTGTAATTTATAATTTATAGTTTCTAGATTAATAAGAACGAATATTATGAAAACATTTTGATTTTTAGGAAGTATATTTTATTTTGCTTATCAATTTTTAAATTTCTATTTTATGTTTATTATCTCGAAGTTTATACTGATTATCTTGCTATCAATAATCTCTGTATCATCTTGTATAGGCTGTAATTGCTATGTATTGGTATATTTTAATCACCGGAAAACGTTGGAGTTATCATCTATCATATCAACATCCAGAATATAATCACAATTTATACAAAGGCAATTCAACGAGTAATTATGTTTACTCGCATAACATAAACATTATAAAATTTTATAATAACAAAATATAAGTTATAAGCGTCACATCTACCAATTTACCTATTCAAATTTAATAAAAATATACTTTTTAACGATGGGTGATCTCACCTTAAAATAAAAGTTGTATCTAGTAAAGTCTCGAAGTTTTACCAAATCGAGAACATTTGAATTCGAATTATTAGGTATTTGAACTGGCTGGTATGAATCATAATTTATATACCTACAATTCATGGCTTTGTTTCAATTTGGCAAATTGTAAGTCTGAAAATAAATGATTCATTCTGCTTCATTTTTTTGTTTGTGACAAATCAGATTTTCCGCAGTGTTGTATTACAATTAAAATTATTTTTATTTCTACCTAGATAAACTGTTAATAAAGAAATACGGGGGGGGGGGATGCTCTACATATTATTGTATAAATACAAATCCTTGATAGTTTCTATCTCACTCAGACTAACAGGACTATTTAATGATAATATTTGTTGATTTTCCACTGAGTTTATTAAAAAATTATCCTAGATGAACCCCATTTCTTAGCCGAAAAATTGCTGACTCTAATGTACCTGGTTCGAGTCTGGAAAGAGTACGACCGTCCAGTGCTTTGGAAAGCATACGTAAGCCGGCGGTTTCCCTAGGTTGATGATTGCCCCCAGAAGCTATTCAATACAGGGTTACAGGCATTCCCCACGTGGAGTTTACTTGCTGAAACCTTTTTTAAAAAAGAAAGAAGCTGATGGCCCAGGAGTGGATTAGTCCAGGGGAGTCCAGTCAACTGCCTAACACTATACCCAATATGAATTCTAATTAAACTTCTTTCTTTATTCAGAAAGAAAGGCAATTAGAATAATTTTACTATAATAGTAAAAATTAAATTTATAATTTATTAAATACTAAACTGTTTAGCGTCAATGGACTTTTAGTTCACCGTCTTTTCAAATTTACAAAAATAGAATGATTCTTGTGAAGGGGGAAAGAACTCTTCAGCAAATTAACAGCAAAGAAATGTGGTTAGAAAACATCTGGATATTTTTTAAATTTAATTTGTTTTTTATTACTTTTATGCACTTTTATCGTTGTATAAAGAACGTAGCGTGGTCTGAAGGGATCAGAGGTGAGCAATATAATTTATTTCTTGTAAAAAGTAAATTATCAATTGCATAGAAAGAGGCGAGGACTCCGTCTGCCTCTCCATAGATGTTACGGCGTTGAGAAAGACCAAAAGTAGAACTTATTATTGCAAACCCACAAAACATATTTTTGCTCTGAATAAAATACATTTTGTAGATGTATATTTTAAATAAAATTACGTACCTATTCAATATATCATAATACATTGTGTTTTATCAATTAGTGAAACCCGGGTTTGGCCGTTATGGCACGACCGATTTCGGCGCACATTTACTCCATATTTTATAATATATTTTATATTTCATTAAATTAAATGTTTTTATAATAATAATGCAGTGTGTAAGAAGTAAAAAGCTGTTGGAAATTGTTGTTTTAGATGCTTAAAGTTTTTTTTAATTAATCTTGGGTCGACAGTTTTCCTCAGTTTTGCTCCTGAATTGTCTCCTGAAAGAGAGAGATTTATATACCACGTGGGAGATTTTGAGATTTAAACCAATGTCGACGTATTAAACCCATCTTTACAATTTTCTAAATAAAAATTTATTTTCCATAAGATAACGTACTAAAGTGCAGTTTACATTATAAGATTTCTCTTATGATTTATCATTGGAGAAAGCATAAAATTGGGTTTACATGATATTTTTTACAATTTTAAGAAAGAAAACATAGTGGAAACTGTGTTTTATGGTTTTTCTTATGATAAATCAAAAGAGAAATCATATAAATGTACATTGTACTTCACTTTAATTAAAAGGAATATTATATTTTAATTAAAATAAATTTTTACATTTCTAATTGTTATTGAAATTTAACCTCATTTGCAATAAAGGAAAAATATAAATCTAACATATTTTCTCTCTTAATTAAGGACTTTTTCCTGTTATTACCATGTACTCAGCACATTTGGATCTCTAAGCATCCATATATGGATATGAGCTTTTCTGGATATATGGTCCTTGATTGAACATAGATTTTAAATCACACCATCACCGGATTTTAAAATTTATGATAATAAAAATTATATTTATATTTAAATAACTGCAGATTAGTGGTCGCAACAAAATTAATTTATCTTCTTCGTTTTCGGACCAAAAAGAAAAATTATCCTGAACGTTCAACTGCATCCTTAAACAAAATCGGCGATTGATATAGCCGGCATCCATTGAATTTCCAAATAAGCACGTTTTTCGAATTGGAAAAGTATTGCACATTGAAAAATGAAGTCGCTTTGATATGCATAATAGGTTGGCGTGTTGGTATAGGCATGGACATGCTATTCATAATAGTAATTTAAAATTCTTTCAACATCCATGAGCTTTTTCTTTGCGTAACGCTATTCGCCAATTCGGCAGCTGATTTTTAGCTGTTCTCCTGATACCCGATGGAGGGGTGAAACGGAAGGCGGAGCCATGACCATCGCAAGCTTTGAGAAAAGCAACAGTGTGTTTCCACATTTAGTTTGGCGTTGAGCTTTGAGTGTGGCAGTTGATGTAGCTCTTCGTGTTTACATAGTAGCGATGCTTAAAACTTATTTTAATTTGTGATGTTGTAAAAAGTGCTTAGTATAAAATTTTAAAATGCAGTTCCTCAACGCGCTCTCGATATTCGTGGTGTGCTTAAATTTAGTTTTAGTGACTTGTAGAAGTTTGAAAAGTATAGAACAAGTGCCGCGAGGATGTGAATGGCAAATGCAATCAACACAAGATTCCGTTAATAACGAAGAACCCGTACTTTCGTGTAAATTGAGAACTATTTCTGGAGCAGATACTTTGTTAGCGAATTTAAGTCAAGCCCAGACCGAACGTATCACAGCCTTAAGACTCGAATGTAGTGACGTATTATTTTTCGAAAGCAATTTAGAGGCAAATGAACACCACGGTAGTTTCTTGTCATCTTTACGTCGGCTCAAGGATTTAAGAATTGATTACTGTAAAATTCGTAATATTCCTCCAGGAGTTTTTTCTTCGTTGAGAGAATTGCGCCGTTTTTCATTAAGATCTCATAATTCCGATTGGTCGGCGATGACTTTGGAAATTCATCCAGAAAGTTTTAGAGGCATGATCGAATTGAGAAGTCTCGATCTCGGAGACAATAACATATGGACAACACCGTCGAGGTTATTTTGTCCGCTTTATAGTTTGACACTTTTGAATTTAACACGAAACAAGTTGCAAGACGTGGCCACGTTAAGCTTCTCCGATTGGGGTAGTGGTCCACTGTCTCCGGGTCATTCATGCGTCAACGGTTTAAAAGTATTAGATTTATCTTATAACGACGTTATAGTCTTACCTGACAACGGATTATCGGGCTTACGATCTCTGGAAGAAATACATCTACAAAATAATGCCCTCTCCAACATCGGAGATCGTGCATTCGTAGGCCTAAACGCTTTACACATGGTTAATTTGTCCAGCAATTGTTTGATTGCGTTGCCTCCAGAATTGTTCCTGTCGTCGCGAGATTTGAGACGATTGTACCTCCAAAATAATTCTTTAAGTGTTCTCGCTCCAGGTTTATTGGAAGGTTTAGATCAATTAGAAGTGCTCGATTTATCGCGTAATGAACTGTCAACTCGTTGGGTTAATCGTGAAACATTTTCCGGTCTCGTTAGACTCGTCGTGCTAAATTTGGCTCACAATGGCTTAACGCGAATTGATTCAAATGTATTTCACGATCTGTATAGTTTACAAATTCTCACTTTAGATCACAATAATATCGATACAATTGCGGAAGGTGCTTTCTCCGAATTAAGAAATTTGCATGCACTGACGATATCTTACAACAATATAGCACGTATCGAATATCATGATTTTGATGGATTGTACGCATTGCACCAATTGTTGATCGATTCAAATAGTATCGAATATATTCATCCACAGGCATTCGAAAATCTAACCAATTTACAAGACTTGGGTTTAAACGGAAACAATCTGGGAGGTGTACCTGTCGGTCTGGGAACGCTTCGGTTCTTAAAAACGCTCGATTTGGGAAAGAATCGCATCGAAACGCTTAATAATGCATCTTTTGAAGGTCTGGAATTGTTGTACGGTCTTAGATTGGTCGATAATCACATAGTCAACATTTCTAGAGACACATTTTCGACCTTACCATCTCTTCAGGTACTAAACTTGGCCTCAAACCGCATCCAATTTGTGGAACAAAGTGCGTTCTCAAGTAATCCGACACTTAAAGCAATCCGGCTTGATAGTAACGAATTAACGGACATTAGTGGTGTGTTTACTAACTTACAAAGCTTAGTTTGGTTAAATGTTTCGGCTAACAAATTGATGTGGTTTGATTACAGTCACTTACCTACAAATTTGGAATGGCTAGACATGCATCATAATCAAATTACAGAATTAGGAAACTATTACGACGTAAGAAATTCGCTCAAAATTAAAATGCTGGATGTTAGTTTCAATTTGATCAACGAGGTTCAAGACAATTCGGTGCCCGACAGCGTCGAGACGCTCTACATAAACAACAATAAAATTAATGTCGTGCACCCGGGGACATTTTTCAAGAAGAACTATTTACAAAAAGTCGTGTTGTTCGGAAACGAAATAAAGTATATGGACTTGGCCGCGTTAAGTTTGAGTTTAATTGACGAGGACAGTGATTTGCCGGAATTTTACATCGGTGGTAATCCGTTTGTGTGCGATTGTACCATGGAATGGTTGTTGCGTATAAATCATATGGGTAATTCGCGTCAGTATCCGCAAATTTTGGACTTGGACGAAATAACGTGCGAGTTGACACATTCTCGCGGTGCTCCTCCTCAACCGCTGTTAGATTTAAAGGCTTCGCAGTTTCTTTGCCAGTACGAAACCCATTGTTTCGCTTTATGTCATTGTTGTGATTTCGACGCGTGTGATTGCGAAATGACGTGTCCCACAAACTGTACCTGTTATCACGATCATACATGGACTTCTAACGTAGTCGATTGTAGTAATGCAGGTTATACGAGTGTTCCCGGTAAAATTCCAATGGACGCCACTGAAATCTACCTGGACGGTAATAATTTAGGTGAGCTTGGCAGTCACGTATTTATAGGAAAAAAGAAACTCGAAGTTTTGTTCTTAAATAACAGTAACATTCAGGCCATGCATAATAGAACATTCAATGGTGTAAAATCTTTAAAAGTGTTGCACATGGAAGACAACAAACTGCAAGAGTTGCGCGGGTTCGAGTTCGATCAATTAGAAAAATTAAACGAACTTTATTTGGATCACAATAAAATTGCGTTTGTGGGCAACAAAACTTTTAAAAATATGAAAAAATTGGAAGTGTTAAAATTGAACGATAATGAAATTTTAAACTTTTCACCCTGGCAACAACTTGTGCCCGCGGCCGAGTCGGGTGTAACACCGCGCGTGACTTTAGACGGCAACAAGTGGTCGTGTGATTGTGTTTCTCTTGGGCGTTTGGAATTATGGCTTCGCGAGACGGGTGGCGATTTATCTAAATTATTATGCTTTGACAAAGACAATCACCAGACCATTGCCGAAGCAATTCGGTTTTGTGACAACGCGAATAATGTCATTGCAACGTCGGTCGTACAAAAGGAAATCGTTACTAATAATCCATTACTCGGCGGAAACTACGTGCCGTTATTAGCTGCAACTTTGTTGGCAATTATAATCGTTTGTTTGTTGATGGCGGTTATGTTTATATTTCGGCAGGACGTTAAGCTGTGGGCTCACTCCAAGTATGGCGTTCGTATTTTTCAAGAAAATTCTTCCATTACCGCTAACGACGATCGCGATCGATTGTACGATTGTTACGTCGTTTACAGTCAAAAAGACGACGACTTGGTTTCCAGAATTATTGCGCCCGAGTTGGAACAGTCCGGACATTCGTTATGTTTACATTACAGAGATCTGCACCTTCTCAACAGCGCATCTTATTTGACCGATGCCATGGTCGGCGCCGCAGACGCTTCGCGTCGCATTCTGCTAGTGATATCTCCGGCTTTAATAGCGACCGAGTGGTTGAGGCCCGAATTCAAAGCCGCTTTACAAACTGCATTACGCAACACTCATCGGCATAAATTGGTTTGTGTACTTAATGGTGAACCTCTCGAACCAATGGATGCCGACTTGAGAACTCTTCTTCGCGCATGTGCAGTTGCCAGATGGGGGGAACGTCGTTTTTGGGAAAAATTACGTTACGCCATGCCGGATGTGGTGAACAATAAGTCAGCCAGGACAAAGATTCCTGCCGATAACAGATGCAAAATTAGTGCGAGGTACACAGCTGCTCCCACAGCTCCGGATTCTTGGTACAAATATTCGATGCCGAGAATCCACGGTTCCACACCGACGCCCACCCAAAGCACTTACGTATCTGGAGAATCGGCAAGAAGCACCGAAGATGAAGGGGCTTCCAGCACAAGTAGTCAGCATTATGGTTCCGAACAACTTAACCACAGTTACGTTTCCATCGATGGTAGACCACCACCCCAATACACCCAGTATCCGCAGTATCGAGAACCGACGCACGTTTATTCGACGATTCCAGATACTCCAACACTCACAAGAACTTATTTTGTGTAAGTGAAATTACGAATTTAGTGATAATTTTGAACCAATTACTTAAATTATTAATAATGTGCACATTTAAAATGTTAATTGTATATTTTGTACATAATTAAATTATTTATTCATATTCCTACAATAATTTGTAGATACGAAACGCTTATTAGTCATTAGTTTTAAGATTGTAAATATATTTCCTTAATTATAATTATAAGCTAAGACTGTTAACGATATAGAATTTCAAAACTACGTCAAATAAATAATTTATATTCATACCTTGGTTTCATTATACTGCAAGGTAGATTTTTAAAAACAATTTAATTGTGGCACATTTGAAAAAAAAAAAAAGTAAAAGCACGAAGAAGAAAGAAAGCGATCGATAAATTGCGGCAGCAAAGCAAATATTTTGAAAATTCCAGTAGAAAGTGAGTAGACGCTGATATTTTAATCGACATGATTGATTACTCCCAATCAAAATGATGATGTCTACTATCGTGACCTCTTGTAAATCTACATTGATGTTGGTTGCCGTGTGGTATGTCAATTAAATTCTAACGATGGTTGATGATGTTACGACGTAAGAAATTTATTGTGTGTAATTTAAAAGTACACAAAAAGTTTTTCTAAACCAAATTGCTATAGAATTTCCATCAAATTAAAAAACTGCTATGGTCAATATTTTGGTCTAGCGAAACCACAAGTAGTTTGAACGAAGAAATATATTGAGTTAATTTAATGCCCCGAGGAGCGAGTTCAGTAGCTTCTTGCAAAAAAATATTAACCATAATAATAATACGCCAGTTATTTAAAAAAAAAAAGATTGGGCCTACTTTAAAATTCAATGTTACCTAATATTCCGACAGCAGAAACTGTCGGGTTTTAAAAATTACCCTGGCTAACCGAAATTATTTCTTGAGATTTTTCAAATAAATAAGAGAAATTAAATTAGGCAGGCTCTGACAAAGTACCCCGAAGTAACCTGCAATGAACATAAATAGATAATGTTTGAGTGAATAAGAGAATTTATGAGGGGCAATTCGACGTGGCCAAGTGCAATCTAAGTTAACTGACAGATTGCTCTTACGTGTATATCGAACTTGTCTAATCAAATCTTTAGTTGAAGTGAAATGGAGATAGTAAAATGTAGGAATGTTCCTTAACAAATTTAAGGTAGCAATTGGTTTCATCTATTGCTGATACAAACCATTTTTACTGTCACAAGGTTCCGGTTCACTTTAGGTAATAACTTGGTTGCCTTTTGCCTTTCGGCCATAAATTGTGCAAACTATTGGCAATAAAAAACATTGCATTATTGTAAATATTTACTTAGAATTTGGAATATTACAGTTAGGTGGGTAATAAAAATATGCAAACGATCTTTTATAGGAAAGGCCCGGAGTCTCTTGAGAGAGCTTTTCGTCAAAATGTTTCATTAGGTAATTACGTGCAATCGCACTAATTAATTATTTCCATTAAAGAGAGACGGATTGCATTTTAAAAAGAAATCGTCTTAATTTTTCTTTTTCTAATTACGTTATAATACAGAAGTCTCGGTAAACTTTGATTTGGTTTAACGAAAATCGTTTTCTGAGCTGAAAACTTTTTACGAACAAGAAACTAATGTTTTCAATTAAAACCTGTCGATATTGGATTTTGTGAGAAAGACAAGAAAAAAATTTAAAGTTCACAATGACCGAGCATAAAATTGCGTTTGAAAAGCTTCGACTTTCCAAGAATTTTACGATTTCTAATTGTAATGATTTAGCTTTAAGAATTTTTGGGTTTACCGTAACTAAACTTTCGAGCCAGCAATGATTTTATGGCCACCAAATATCCAAAGGGATATTACGGATGGTCAAACCGTTTAGCAGCATTATTTGTCAACACTAATCAAGTTTTACACAACTGACAAGTTCACTGACACTGAATATTACCGATCAGAGATACCGATTCACCTTGTAGATCTTGAAACTAGAGCTAAAGCAAATTTTTATAAAATTCGATTATGAACGGCGCTTGGTTTTTAATTCCGATCGCGCATTATAATGACAAGTCATCGTTTCGAAATTTTATTTCTCTAAATTGAATTTACATTAACAGCAACATATCTTTTTCACTTCGGCTTTTTTGTCGAGAACTTACAAAATACCATTCGAGTTTCTCAAACGAAACCCACAGGAATTTTTAATTCGATTAATTCCGAATCAAAAATTTTTAATACAAAAGCTGTCATCGTTTTATTTATTATTAAAAACAATCCTTTTGCTTAATCAAACTGTTAATTTTGGCAATACGACCAAAAACCTGCTTTTGTGGTTGAATAATGCAGAATTTTGCCAAACGCGATTAAAAAAGTTGTTTAAAAGCGACAAATGAAAACTCATACGCAGCAACTCGATATTAGAGAACACGGATTGTATGCAAAAATAAAATTTATTGCTAATACGATTTGACCCTTGTCCTGCTGTAAAATTTCTTAATTTTTTAAATTACCTTTTAAGTTAATTAAATTTTTTGTATTCCGAAATTCTTTCAGTTGCGTTACCATTGTATACTTATTATTGACTGGCACGCTTTTTTTAACCTTAATCCTTAACATTTTTTCGTGCTCAGTTATCCCAAGGTAAAACGTATTATTTTTTAAAGAGTACAATTTTACGTATTTGCTTTAATTTTTAATAAAATATTTTTTCGTGTCGGTTTGTCCGGCACAAACTATGACTTCTTGTGTGGGATGTGGTTATTTTGGATACGAAATTATGATTTTAATTTTAGTAACTTATTATTTATGTGTTTTTTGTCACAATTCTGCCTAAAGACACAAATTTTATAAACAAGGCTCGTTATTTAATAACAAAAAATAATTTGAATAGCAATTACGCGATGCCTCTCTTTCGTCAAATTCAAAGCCCGATATTTCAAATTTTTTCCCAATTTTTTTGCGGTTTCCAAAAGCATTCCCATATAAAAAGCAATAAATTTAATTGTTTATTTAAACGGTCTCGATCTGAAATGTTTATTCAAATCATCCCATTTAAATTGAGTTTTTGCTAAATTATTGCAGGTGTTTGTATATAAATAAGCTATTGATCTAGTCGTCCTTCATTTCGGCTTATTGAACTTGCGTTGTCTTCAAATCGGTAATAAAAAAGAGAATTGGAAGTTATTTAAATTTATGTAAGTGACGGTAAAAAATTAACTAATTGAAATTTTAAGGAAAATTTTCAGATTGTAGATTAAACAAACCTGTAGATTTTATTCAAACTGTTTGTTTAAGAAGAATTAATGACGGACATTAACCATCATTATAGTGTTCACGGTTTTGGTACCGACATATCACGAAAAGAGATTGCAAAGCCTGCAGTTACTTACAAATTATAAAATTCCTCTAATATATTATTATGGTAATAAACGTTTAACATAAAAGTTATTGGCTGGAAGATTGTATCTCTTATTTGTACTTATTTGAAAATTGTATCGAAAATAATTTAATTTTTGACCATGGAAGCAGACTTCTTTAATTTAACTCACGTTTAAAAAATGAAATTAACATTTCAAAAGGAAGTTGAAAAACTTGTTGAGCCAAGATTTGTAGCATTTGACTGCACACCTTTTTAACTTTCCTCTTAAAAACCAACTTTCTGCATTGAATATAATATAAAGCACCACTAAAGACCACCCGGTATATTAAATCAATAGGATTACACAGATTAACAGCAAAACTAAAATGCGCTTTGAAACACAAATTCAATTGTAATTAAAATATCAGTTATTATCGAACATAAGCAGCTTTAAATGTTAAAAATTGAAGTTTTAAAAAAGTACCTACTCCTCTAATAGGATTTACGACTTATGGTAAAGTTAACCAAGAATTTGGACAATACCAGGCTTTTAGGCTTACGAATCACTATTCTTTTGCTCTTAGTTTATAAGTCAGCGTTTAAAATAATTATAATCCTCAGGAAAACAATGCGTCTAGGATTCTTAAACGCACCCAAAACCCAACATTTTTTAAGACGATTAAATGAATTTTTAATTATCTTCCAAAACGGATGTTCGGTTCGTCCTAACAAAAATGCCGACTTAGGAAGTGTCATTTTTGGGTCGCCTCCCCAAGTGTGCCGTCCTTGCGAAAAATATCGAAAGACAAACAAAAGATGCTATTATTTTACTAATGGGTTTCATAATTTTGAAATTGAGAAATGTCGCTTTGGGAAAATCAAAGAAATGCCGACATGTTTATTTTTGTCTCTGAAATGAAGCCGTGCTTAATTATTCGATAATTTTAGCAGCTTTTATTTCTTTGAAAAAGAATTTTTCTTTTTACACTTTAAGCCCCCCCTTTTTTTTGAAAAATTCAAATAGAGCAGCAAATGTAGTGCGTAGTAACTGCTCTAGAATTAAGTAGTATAAACATATAGATTTGATCTGCGTACCTGACTATTATATTGCATAGTAACCTCACTCTATCGCTTATCGAAAGTTAAATGGTTGGTTAACAATGGAGCAGTAAACAGTGAACAGTAATTAGACGTTATCAATAGAAAAGATTTATAATAGAAGAAAATTAATTAAAATAATTGATACTTCTATAACTTAGGAGCGACCGGAGATATTCATGCGAGGCCGAAGGCTGAGCACCCAAACCCGACAAGTGCAAATGAGCAAAATAAGCAGGGAGGCGATCATAATATCATAAAGTTTTGAAAGTAAATAATAAAACCAGTATCACTTTTACAACGATCTTTTATCAAGGCAAAGCCTTCAAATTTCTAGGGCCCTCAAAAAATTGAAGCAACAAAATTTAAATCAGAAAAAAAAGTACTGGACTCTTTCGTAAAGTAAGAAAAAAATAAGTATAAATTATTATTAGTTCAAAAATTTTACGTTTGATCTAAGCGCGGTTGACCTTGAAAATTCAAAAAATTCTAAAAAGGTTAGCCCCATGCCTCACATATTCTTAATTCGGCTCTGCAAATGAGAAACATATTTGAGTGATTTGACACTGTTTTATCATCTAATTTGACATATTATATTAATATTTAAGTTATATTACACCTGTAATTGGTTGTACGTGTATAATAAACTAATGGACCAATAAAAAGTTCATAATTTCCATAAATCATTTTCAGCACCAGTAAATTACTGTGAAACCAGTGAAGTTGAAAATTTGAAGTTATTTTATTAACTTTCATTCAGTACATCTAATATTGCAATAAAATTAACCTGATAATAATGCAGAATATAAAATAAAATATGACATTAAAAATGTAATAGGTCTGTCTAATAGCTCAATTTCCAGTTAATAACTCGATTATTTAAGTCTCCACCATTAATTATTACAGTAATAGAGAAATAATTTTTGATAAGGTGTTGAAGTGTTTATATATATTTTATGTTATAAATTAAGGTGTTAAACGACACATTATTAAGAAATTTAAAGTCAAATATCAAAGTAACATAATCTCAAACAAAGTGAGTTTATTAAGTCCCGAGTGACTTAATGTAGCATGAAGTCCCCGCAACAACTAATAGAATATTTTAGGGTCTCAAATGCAATTTGTGAATATTTTCTTCCAAGTCTAGTCTAAGTTTGACTCTCGGAATTCGACTAGACTTTATTGAACTATAACTGACTGCTATTACCCCTATAATTCACTCCCATTAGTGTACTCAACACAACGACAACGGAAATTAAAATATATTTTAGGTTTTAATACCTTTCACTTATTCATAAAGTATTGTTGTTGTTTTGATGGTTTCTTGATGTCTTTCTTTTATATGCTAGACTTGAATACTCAGTAAATATTAAATAAATCATTATCAATTTAAGAACAAATTATCCTATTAAAAATGAATTAACGCTGACCTTATTATTGCGTCAATACTAGCTTGTGAATATTAATATTAATTAAAATTTAATAATTAACATATCTAGTTAGCAAACACAATAATATTTTATTATTTCATAAGAATTCAGCAATAGGTTTGCCTTCGACGTTGTTTGCATTTTATTGTTTGCTTACTGATATTTTAAAAATAAATATTAACAAATAAACTGCTTTCGGCGAATTAAATCAAAATTTAAATAGATATAAGCCGATCTTTTCATATTCTAGAAGTTATAAAGCATATACCGCGAATTAACGTATTTTTAACGTTTTCTGGTTGAAATAACGTTACATAAAATCGAACTACGTTAAAAACACGTTAACATCTACTGTATGTTCTATAAGATAATATCTGCCTTTAACTGAAATTACTGCATTGTTTGCATTACAAACAAACTTTATTGGGGTAAATTTTGTATGTATTGTATGCAGGTAACTATGCTAATTGTTATAAAAGTATCTACGTTTTGTATTCACTGTATGGATAATAATTGGCTAAAAATTATAGTTCAATAAGTAAAATTTTAACAATTTTAGTATGCACAGAATTATTTACCAATAATTATATAATGCACAGTATACCTCTCACTAACTGAAGCTTTGCATTATTTAAATGACCTGTTTACTATACAAGTAGTATTTAGAATTTGTTTCATTATGTATAACTATTTTAATTATATACCCAAATAAATGAGCCAGGAGTGTAAAAAAACTTTAAATAATGGATTAATCATGCAAATTATGGAGGAGTTCTTATCTAACGATAGTTACAAATTAACAAGATAATAAATATTAAAACCACTGGTAGGAATGAATAAAAAAGAAATCTAAATTTGGTGAAACTTTTCAAAATATACAGCATTCGTCCTCATACAACTTTTGGGATTGAAAATCAACATGGGCGTCCGTATAGAGAGTGAAGGAGGCAGTTGCCCCCCTCATGTAATTTAAAAAAAAATATTTGGACGCCCACGAAAAGCTCAGCAGCTGCTATGTAATATCCCCTATATTTAGCATTTTAATAAAAACGATTCGGGCTAATTATTTTCTATTAACGTAATAAAATTGCTAGAACAAACTCCAGTCAATTAAGATATAAATTGAGGCAAGTCTTTTGTATGAGGACTTATTAAAATTTCAAATTGAAGTCATTAGTAAAAGTTATTGTTTCTTCGTATTATGCAGCCTATCGATGCATAACTTTTTTAATCACGTCACGGTTTGTTTGAAATAACATGCCGCTAAATAAGCACGACTAAATGAATAGTAAGGGTTATAAGTACCTAAAGGAAGTAAGGTAATATTGAGGTGTAATAGTTAACTTCCTTTAAAACTTTATGCTTATTGGTTCGTTTTCAACATTGGGTTGTCCGAGATCTAAACTGAAAATCTAAAAATCCATCATGGTTTCTTTCACATCCGGCTTTTATTTAAAATGGCTGAATTTTTTCAATGTACTTAATTAAAACCCGACTGCATTTCGAATGTTTAGATTTTTGTCTAGAAAGGTAATACACCTTTTTTAATTAACTTAATAATATGAAGTTGACAAATTATAAAATTTTGAGTACTTAATTGGCTGCTTCTTTAGTATTACGAGTACTTTCATTTAAACTAACTTGCCAAGCTTTATATTTAAAACCACTTAACTGGAATTTTGCGTGGAATACTAATTTGGTTAATTATGACATTTTAGGAACTCTTGAAGTTTGGTTTCCGCTCAGCTCGAGTTAATTAATCACAAAGCGCACTAAATAGGTGAAATAATCAGAACGTCAACGTCACAGGCTGACCATTTCTTTTACTCGCTTCGATCGATAGTCGTATATTTAATTTTTTTAAATTACAAGCTTCCAGTTTATTGGGATTTCGTTGATTTGCAACGTCATTTTTAATGTCACGCCAGATATTCATTTAGATAGGAAACTTTTAAAGGAAAACCATCAACGGGAACCATAAAACCTTTAATTTTTAAATTACCTTTTTTAATAATGAAAAGCGTGATTACGCATAACTAATTTTTCAGTGATTACGTAAACTATGCTTATCTAATTATTATTATTATTATTATATATAAAATTTATTGGTAGTCTTGCCGGATAAATGAAAATGTTCTCATAATAAATTATTTGTTATTTAGTTTTCCATTAGGATCCGACACGAATACAAAATATCAACAGCCAGCGAGTTTTTCCTTTAAATATGTTAATGGCTATGTAGGTTAATTGTATAGTTAAATTGCGCTTAATTAGAGAATTTAATTTTCCTGAAAGCCAACGATAACATTTCGAGAACAATCGACACTTCATTATATTGAAATGCAAAATGTTCTCTTCGTTGTTTACCCAATTTTTCGAAATAATTATTTTTTGTACAACAACGAACTCGTAGTTCTTTGTCCCGGTAACCTTATATTTTTATTCAGTAGACAAAGAAACTGCTCTCAAATAAGATCATAGATTAGTTTCTATGATTGCGTTTCCTTATACAATTTCTGAAAAGAATACCTGATCTATTTGATATAAATAAAAGATACTGATGCAAGGCATATATACAAAAGTAACAATTTCGAAAATTGTCGGCCGGCATATCTTTACGTTTCAGTTACACACAAGTGGACCCTCGATTGTTCGTGCATCTGTTGTGCCCATTGCATTTGGATGGGTTGTCATGGGATGGGGTAAGGTCGCGTACTACAATCATTTTATAACGAGTTTTATATTACATTACATTTATATTGGGCAGCATTGTACCTACAAACCGATGTTATCAATTTTTAGTTTGTTTTCGAAATCGAAATCCATATTATCATCAGCATTAAAGTCTGCAATGTGATCCAAATATAGGCAAACTACATTATTTGTTATTAAGGCAAACATAGACTTTCCTGTTGGAGATACCAAAAAGCGAATTTAAAATTTAAAACTGACTCACCCTTTTTATCTCCCCTCTTGCAAGTACACAATAGTCGAATAATTAGCTTAGGTGCAGTGCGATGTTTGCGATGTTGCGATGCGAAAAGTGCGGTAAGATAACAAATTTTACGATTTTTAAGTACAATTTATTTGGAAAGCGAATAAATAATAATTCATTTTAATAATGCAAATGAAGGAGCGCGTATTTCTATTTAAGGATGTTTAACAACAGGAAATCTCGTGTATTAATGTCGAAACAAGTAATAAATCTATATTAAAAGTTATTACGGTGATACCAAGTACCAACAAATCCAATAAAAAAATATAGCTAAAAAGAACACAAAGCCATAATCCACGGAGTTAGCCCATGCCAGAACAGAGGGATGAGCATACAGTTACAGTGCTAAGGGCGGGCGCAGCATCAAATGAGGGGATTAAATGTAACCCGGCAGTTTTACAATGACTGCCTGGACGAGTTGTGGTATATAAAATGCTAATTTACATGAAACGTCTGCTGCAGTTCAACTAGGGGTATTAAATGGTGCTCCGAATTGGAAGATTTTGAAGGGTTGTGTCAACATTCAAAGGGAATTGCATTTTTACGAAATTCTCGTGTTCCGCCGTTTCGTTTATGGGAACGAAAATTACTACTTAAACTTAATGAAATTTACAATGGAATGTTTATCAAGTAATACACCCAGCGAGAACAAATTAAATGTCACTACATGTGATTTTAGCGCTCACTTTGACTGGCACAGCGGGTCTCGCACCTAATCTCACATCTTTAAAGTCAAGGTCAACTGGTATGATAGATGAAACACCAAAGTGGTTATTGTTTAATGTCTTCGGAGGGGGTCCATCACAAAAAGTTAAAAATCCAAATTGAACCTCCGCAGGTAGGTAGATGAATCATACGAGTATTGTCAGGGCTTTTGATTGTATATTTTTTCTGCTATTTAATTTTATTAAGAGATTATAAGCATATTAATTGATTTTACAATCCAAGTTAAGCAGCTCCTCCGCCGGTGGTGCTCTTCGGTCGCGATCATTATTATTCAGTACCACAAGTCTACCATCTCGCATGAGTGCTGATCCATTTTGTGCGAACGTTCTTAAATTGGAGACACCTTTTTGACACAAAAACGTAACATTCAGGAATTTTTTCCGACTTAATACGTGGAAGATTCTAAAATAACAATTTATACTTCTTGCTATGTCGTTCCGTCTCGAATTTGATGGCACATTTTACACCAACTTAACATTTAAGTTTCTTTCGACTTATTCTGCAACAGGTTTTTAATTTTTCTGATCGAGGTTTCAAAGCGGTTCACTACGGGAGGTCAAAAGAACTAATTCTATTCCCGATCCATCAACTGTCTGTATTCAAATCCGACACAAACCAATCAGTCGGTCATTATTAATCACTCTAACTGTTAGTTGTTTATCATCTTACATATATTATTTGGTATTCTAAGATTGTATCAATATTTTTAAAAAGTTATAACACCATCTTGTCACTTACTCTTCGCGATAAGCGAGCAAATTCAAAAAATCGTTCCAATGCAGTTTCGTTTAGGCGCAGCGTTTCCAAAAATCATCCTTTTGATTGATGGATGTTTTGAAATGTATGCCCTACTATTCGAGAGCGAAAAAATTAATGCAAGTGCTTTTTTATCATTTTATTAACATGTTAAATTATAATTTTACTTCGCTAAAATTAAGTTGTCTCGAGTTTGACATAATGACTTTTTAACAAGTTTTTTTTTAAATAATTTCGTGTAGGTGTAAAATATTTAGATTGTTAGGCTTGGTTCTACTTAAATTAACGGGATTTTTGATTAAAAATACTGAGGTATAATAAAATTTTTAATTGAAGATAAACCACCGCACTTTATCCTAGAAAAATTCCAACGTTTCGTTGGATTCCGCTCTGAAGATGGCTCGAGGGTGGAGCACCGAAACGATAAACTTGTTTTTTGCCCAACTTGGCCAGCCCTGTTAAGTAGGCGCCGAAATATCGGTTGTTATATTTTCAACCAGATTTTCTATATAGTGAAAAAAATAAAATTATATCGTTTGAGAAATTCTTATTTCGTTCGCCATCGATTTACATCCTACAACTCAATGTCACGTGCCCTAAAATTAATTGCTTTGGAAAACTATGAAGGAAGCACTAATAATGACTGGTATAACAAAAATATTTTGCTAGATATTGAACAAAGTAATTACTTTAACGAAGAATTTTAAAATAACAAGTCAGCAATGAGAGAAAAGTTGTGAGTTTTTTACTGTAAACATAACATCAAAGGCGTTCTTAAAAATTCCATTAAGAAAAAGGCGTAAGTATAATTCAATTGAATTTTTGCAAATTGAATAGCTAGCTACATTAGGAGAGATAACCCAACATTATTATGAAAGAATCCGCTAAAAGAAGTTGTAATACAAAGACGTATTTTCAAAGAGTTTACAAATTTATATTAAATTTGAATTTACATTATGCAATTTCTTTCTTTATTTAACTACCGCGCAAAGCAGTTGAGAAGAATATTAACTTTAAAAGTTTTAAATGTACTCTAATATTGCTAATGGACTCTCTTGAAAACACAAAACTTTCTAGTCTTACACAACTTTTCCTAACCATATTTTTTTTTAATATTGATTCCACTTTAAATAATTATAACCAAATATTTTTCAAACCAAAATAAATAGTGAGGTTAGAATATGTAGCTCGATTTTAAAAACTCTAAATTCTTTTTCGTTTTTGAACGTTAGATTGATGTGGGTCGCTTCGTGACCTATTAAAAAGCTCTCGTGGCGAAGAAGAACCTACGAATTAAGATATCAGAGAAACTCGAAACAGTTTACTTTAGTTCAGCAAGTCCAAATAGAGGATGTGTTTGTGAAACTTAAGAAAGGCTACCTTTTTGTTTTTTGTTGTTTGTCTACTGGCGAAAAGCAAACCTCTATAAAAAATTTAAACAAAGAAAAATTTGCAAAATAACAACATGGCAGTATATTGTTTTTGCTACCTACGTACATGAATTGTAGGTGTCGTGTCCGTCATTTACAATTCAAAACAGTGGTTATTCGCTCGAACCCATGAAGTGACCATTATTTACATTCTTAGATAGCTTCATACATTTTATTATTTACATTTACTTAAACTTTCGGCCGTTCTATCTTTTCGAGGATCCGCTAAAACGGCTAGCGATAGAACCTTTTAGTGGATAGCTGTTAATGTTTTTTCAGACAGGTAAACCTGGGCCTTCCAAGTGTCCGTTTTCTCTATATTTCATATAAGCCATTTAACATGACAATAGGAAGAGAGTTACGAGCTTCGGTGCCCCGCCTGTCCCGAAATGTGGTAATTACACAAAATAAAATCAAAGTTATTATTTTTTTGTTTATATCCTAAATGCCGCACGTCGTGATTATTTAAGAATGTAGACACAACTTAGTTTATAGTTATTGGCTTATCCGTTAAGAATTTCAATTTGAATACAAGCGGCAATGGGCTTCAAAAAGTATTTTCTAATTTATTTTATTGTAGTGGACTTGGTAAAATAAATAAAGTAAAATAGAATTTTATTTATTATTTTTATGCCCGGCACTACTTTTATTTAAATGGCACCATATATTTTTTTTGCGCAAATTTCCTCCGCGAAATCCAATTTGTGGCACAAGTTCGTCTAAGTTAATAAATAAAATTTTTATGACTTTTAATTAAATATGTAAATATGTTAACATAAAATTTTCTATTTGTTGAAGTTGATATTACTACACTTGGCAGTTAAGTTGGAGAGATGATGGTGATTGTTACACGGAATCCAGCAGAGCTCACAGCACCATACGAATGTTTCACACTTCCATTAATAATAAATTAACACCATTTTCTTAATCAGTTTTACATTCGTTTCATTATGATAATTGGTATAATCGCACCAGAATTATTCCATTCGCCATAAATTGAGTTTATTACATTGTCCATTGTTTCAATATTTTTTACCGAGTAGGTTTAGTGTATTCTCGAAACATAAATCGAGTTGTCACATAGTTAACCTCTAAGAGAAGTGTATTATTCACAACTATAAATCAACATTTTAGCGCGATCCGAACGCGAATTACCATACTGGCCGTAACAGCTGGTTCTACATATATTTACATCCGTATGCAAGTAAACAACTACATAAGATCCAATAATCGAAATTTAATTCTTCCATAAAAACATTTAATTACGCATTATAACTTCAAACTGGAACGATTTTTATCGATTCATACGATCTTCATCTCTTGGTTTCCAAATTGAGAGAAAAATCATTAAGATTTGAATCTTTCATTTGAAATTTACACCAATTTCGGTTCGGGTTTAAATCTTGCTGGAGTAAACAGTCAAACAAAACTTGATGCGTCAGTAAAATTAATGAAATTTGTTTAAAATTCCGAAGTATAACGGACAAAATAATTAAAAACAATTTACACCATTAATGTTAATTTTCTAATTTTAATGTTACGTTTTACGCCAAGCTAATTAGTTGAATTTTCTACGTAAGTTAACTAAAGGAGTTTTGAATGAAAATTACCATTTTTAATTTAGTTCTTCATGTAAATCAAACTGAATAAAACTGTTATATCTTGGTACCAATCACATTAGCGTTGTTAGCATTGCTATAAAGTTTTCTCCATTAAGTATGTGAGAAGCTACTTCAAATTATGTGATAGAATGCTATTTAATTTACATTGCTAAGTTGCTAAGTACATCTGCTTTCTTCCATTTTAAATCTGATCGTGTTTACATGAACGAATTAATTATTTTCTGTTAAGATCCTGTGTACACTACTCTTTTGGCATAGCCGTTTAAAAAAGTCACTTTATGAAGTCTTGTTTTGGCATTTGAAAGTACCTAACATTATTTCGTAATGTGTTTTAAAAAGATAAACAAACTTAAAAATCACATCAGGTTTCAGCCATGACTGGTTTTTATTATTATTCCAATTTCGTGATATTTAAATTTGTTGAAAATTCAGAACGATGCGATTTTTATCAGCATTCTATGTGTATTCCACCCATGGATGTGGTTAAATTTTCTTAAAAATTTAATGACTTTATATTTTAACATTTGTAACCAGATTTGCATTGTATTTGAATGCAATTCTGTCTATTTAATATGCAAAAGGAGTGAAGTATGCATGTCTGGATCCTCTTTATTGAGTTTCAATGTGTACGTACGGTCAGCAATTTGAATAAATGAACGGTTAAACTTAGAGCATTCCATCTTATTTAAGTTTGGTCGACTGGTCCCTTGGGTCATACAAATTACCTGATTATACTTGAGTTAGTAATAAACTTAAACTTGATATTTATAACATCTAAGTCACTTTTATTGTATACGTCTTGAATAAACGTGGGCAAAAACATTTATTTTTTTGGAAACGTCTGCATTACCTAAATTAAATTTTTGCAAAAAAAAATGTGAGAAAATCTAATGTGGGTAACCGGGTAAAATAAAAGTATTACAAAATTTATTAAAACTAACAACAATGAAATATATAAATAATTTATATTCCAGTCTAATGTGTACGATCGTTGTCTCTCTGCAATTTGTTCCGTAAAAATGCGGGATTTTCGAGTTATTAATAATGTAATTTACATTATTTTATACTTTAAACTTCCATTACTCGCTCGGAGTTTTAAAATGTAAAATGCAACAATTTATTTAAAATAAATTGACAAGTAGTTTGAAATGCGTTAAATGTTTGTTATCTGTTGATAATATTTCAACGAAGATGAACAGATGTATTTGTTAATTTCATGTATTATTAATGAGATCCTTTATAGTTCTTGAGACATTGTTAGTTTTTGTTTTTAGTTTTTGTATCTTGAAAAGATGCTGAATCAGTAATTGATTTTGAAATAATAAATGTTATTAAACACAGGTTGATAAGGGTAAAGCCACTCGAAGAAAACATTAATATATATTTAACATAATCAAATTTTAAATAAACAAAGTCAATATTTATCTTAATGTAGGTAAAACAAGGGGCGTTACAACAATATAAATTTAAATATCCTAGATATTTATCTTTAAATGGCTAAGTAATTTAAAATCTCATCTAAGAAACGTAGGTAATTAAAAATTATATTACCTTTTAGTTATTTTCATTTTCTTATTTTATTTTATTATTTATATATGGGGGGCGGTTTAAAAATCTTCTACCTGTTCCAAAGGTTCTATAATTTTAACTTTACATTGTAACAGTATTTTTATTTAAAAAATAATTTAAGAATTTTATTTGGCAGTGCCCATTATAATTTTTGCATTACGAAGGTTCCAAATGTGGACTATAAATAATTACAAATTCTTCTGCTACCTGAATTTTAATTTTTTTTTATGAAAATCCAAATGACGCAGCAATAAGCGAAAACAAATAAAATTTCTCGATGATTCCGAAGTGTCGAGAGTGACATTGCAGGAAAGTTGGGGCCATTTTCGATTCAGTTTTAAGGTAAAAAAAATGCGCCGATAAATATAAATGTATCGTTTTTATTTATTACTTAATTGCAATAAATATCGAAAGACTTTTATTAATATTATTTATGTATCCCGATGGTGCATTTGCGTGGGCTTTAATTTTTTCACGGTAATACGTTTTCAAAATTTAATAACCCGACGTTCAATTCATTTTAACATAAAAATATACGGTTAATCTGTTCTTTTACGAGATTCTATAAACTTAATTTACCGATCGTTTTTACACCACTTAAAAAGTAGACAATGTCAAGTTAAATAAAAAAGCGAGTCAACTAAAAGTTAATATTAAAAGATCTTTTAATTAGATATAATTAGGATACATTTTTTGTGGTTATTTGTTCTAAGCTACCGTATAAACTAAAAGGGTTTTAGTAGTTTCTTCATGATTTAACCAGCTTCTGATGTTAAACCTCGATAATTTTTTTATCCCCGAAAATTGCTTAATTAAAAATATTCAAGAACGAACAAAGGATCTTAAGTTTTGCTTAACTTCAAAAACTGGCGATTCAATTTTTTTACCGTTCGGCAGCATAAATCTCCCATTTTTTTATTTAATGAAACTATAAACGTCAAAAATTTTTCATATTTAAACAAATCATTTATTTTGTTTAACTATTAATAACGAAATTATCAATAACTGTCATATAAAAATCTGTAAGAGTTTTTTTATAACTAAATATGCAATTTTATTATCCAAGCGGGCTTTAAAAATCTATTCGGAATAAATTAGAAAATTATAAAAGAATTTTAAACAAATATGTGTTTTTGTCGGCAACATTAAAAAAATTTATTGCAACATCAGGAGAAGAGATTAATTAAATAAGAACCGACCTTGTCAATCAGTGTTCCCGAAGTCTTACCTGATGCACTGAAATTTCAACAATTTTCGGAAAACTGAGAAGGAAATTTAAAATGAAGCAGCTGATTTGTAGTAAATTTATAGACTCGAGACAGGTGCATCTAACATTGTGCCCGAGGCGTGTCTGTTTGTTTTAAAAAAAGTTCTGTTTGCATTGTGCCTAAATTAGACCTGAAATTATAATCACAAGAGCTTCGTGATTATAGCCTTCCTTGCCGAAATCGCAATGTAAATTTTACTTTCGAGCCAGACAGGTATAATACAAGCTCAACCTTTTTTTTCGTCTAAATGGCCAAACCATTATGTGGCGCTTGTTAACAACAATTTTCAATTTGGAGTCACGAGGAAGTGAGTTAAAATATTTATATAATTTGTTCTCTTTTGTAACGTATGTTATTATTTTACTAATATTTTAGTGTCGAACAAACTACGCAAACAATCTACTAGGTGCTACGAATGGTCAATAGTCAAGTCTTAAAAAATTTACCCTTGTTTAGTAATGTCAATTAAACCCCCAGTTCTCTAACAAATTTAAGTTGGTAATCAAATTTGATTGTCAGTTATCAAATTAAGCATAGCTATGTCAAATTAAGTTTATCAGTCGAGATGGATTTGATCAAACTAATTAAATTGCTTGGTATTTTGACAGAAACCAAAGTTTTACGAATTATTTTTGTTCCATACTTGCAATTCAGTTATTAATGAATTTGCTGCACACGTTCTTTCGAGAAGAAATGCAAGCTAAATATAAAGTAAAAATGTAACACATTGAGCTCATTTTTCACTCAAAATAGAATATTTACAAATTTCTTTTCTACATGCATAATTTGCATTTTTTAAAACTGACTGTCAATATCCAGCAATATATTATTCACCCTGATGTACAACCGACTGAAAACATATTTTACTGAAAGTACGCAAAAGCATTATATAAATGGTAAAAATATCCCCGCAGCCTCCCTCAACTCAAAAATTTCGCAGATATAATTAACAAATTTTAAAGAGCATATTGCCATCATACGTAATATTATATTAATATAAACTACTCCATTTACTTCTCAATATTCTAGTATCATAAATTGATCGCAGGTCAACTACTTCGAGTTATAAAAATTGGTATTGAAAAGTTGTCATAAACCGTACTGCTTTAATATCCTACTACACAGTAGGTTTATGGACAAACTTTATTAATACTGTACACCAAACGAGATAAGAGCTTAACTAAATAGTTGAGTTCGTTGCATTTAGCACTAACTGTCCCAACTTATTTAATATTAGCGTTTTAGTTGTATAATACAATATTATGTACATACATGAGCAGTCGAAGTTATCCGCAAATCGCATTGGTCACATGAAATGTGGCTAAAAGCTCATATGCAATAAATGTTTAACCAGCAAAATATCAAATTCTGTAAATTTTCCTTCAAACTGCATTATTGTTCTGTTCATCTACTTCTTATTTAACTTTAAACGTTGTAAAGAAAATCAAATTACTCGAGTACCCTAGCTTAACATTTAATGCTTTAAGGTTTTAGAAGCTTCAACAACAATAAAAATAAAATATTACTCAATCGTAAATTACTTTTTTTAACCGCTGCTTAAGGCACAATTTAAATTGGTTTATCTTAAAAAAAGTTTAAATAAATAAACCAAGCATTATGACTACTACCTATTTTGAAAATTGAAATAGTTTAAATTGCAGGGCACTTCCACTACTGTTCGAAAATATGAGGGGAAAAGTTACGAAATAAATAAGATAAGATAAAATAGTTAGGGGGACGTACTAGGTGGAATATTCCTTTTATGTTATTTAATATTTTGTAAATTTGAATAAAAAATAAATTAAATTAATTTTTTAAATTCTGCACATAAATTGAAAACAGATTATTAAATTAATTATACTCTCCAACATAAGCAAGTGTTTTATTTGTTCATTAAATTTTAATTACTAATATATGACTATCATCATTCATTAACTCGGGTTAAGCAAAGACGTTTTCACACAGCCAATCCTTTTTTTCATTATTTATAACACATTAGAATTGAATATTATAATTGAAAGTTAATTTAGTAAAGTGTAAATCTGGTTTTGTGTTAGATGGTATCATAGATTTTAAGACGAATGACCGTTTCGTGACGTGCTATAAGAGGTTTTTTATTACATACAGAGCTTTTAAAAATGATAATTGACGTATTTTATTGGTATTATTTATAAAATTTTCGAATCACTACTAATTAATAAAACAGTAGCAAATCAAAATTTAATTAAAATTGTTGATAGCTTAAAATGTCTACACACTGCTCGTAAATAAGTTTTATAATCGTGTAGTCTTTTGTAATTAACTAATTATTATTACTAAAAATAAATGTCGGCTAAGGCTATTGCTCCTAATACTAAATCACACATACAATCAGCTGTTAATATCGGTGGGCGTATAATTTTCCTACCTGCCTGTATATTTTATAAATTAAGAAAAAAAATTACTCCATGTAATATTTTTCGTCTTCTTGTTTTTCGACTATAATGCATGTTTCCATGACATCACTACCATGGCATGTTAAAAACTTTTGGTTAATTAAGTTTCCAGTGATTACGAATTAATTGTGTTGTCTAATTAATGAGTATTAAATAAACGTTAAAATAATGAAGGAAAATTGCATTACAGTGGCAGAATCTTCAAAAAATCTACCTAAATTTTAAAATTAATTAAATTCACTTTTCGAGTAAAATTAAATATTTATTTTATTTCGTGCTCTTTCATTTTGAATTTCAAAGAATAGCTTTATTCTGTAACATCACGTGTTTAGTTCGTTACAGCAAATCGATCGGGGTGAAATTAATAACTGATTTTATTTATATTTAAATTTTGAGATTTTATGCTGTAAATATTACATTATTCAAAACAATATTATTGTTATCATATATTTTGCCTAAAAATTACTAAAGTAAACATTTAAACATAAACTGGAATACGCTAGGAGCCTTGAAAAGTCCTGGAAATTAATTTTAACGGTCTACCAAGCATCGGGGTTGTCTGCTAATTATATCTCATCAAAAATTAAACATATTTTCTGCCGGAAAATCTTGAACTCACTCCTCAATTTGAAATAATATTTATTTAGTGATTTCATATTAACTTCTGCCTGCACAAATGCTGTTTATATTATCATTCATTCCCTTTGTAATGCTACTTATGAATGTCATTTAGCTACACAGGATTACATCCCAGGACCAAAGTTTTACGAATGAAGTTTCGAAACTAATGTAAATTGAAAAACGATATCTTATTGCAATTTCAGTCTTGTTAGGGAAACTAAAGTTAAAAAAGTAACGAAAGGATCCCCGGTGTCTCTTGCCAATTAATTTTTGGATATGCGGTCGATGGTGAAAAGTAAGAGACCCTACGTTTGTTTAGCCGCTCATATGCGGTTTTAGGGGGTGTAACCATCCGTCGAAATAAGCTAAAAAATTAATTTTTAAATTTTTATGTAACAGCCCAGTCATTAAATACCTACTTTTGCATGGAAATGAAATTCTTTTCGTTCCAAATTTCTCAAGCAAGGTTTCAATCTTAAATTGGCCTTTTCCTGTACATCCTTTACCCCGATTAGGTTATAGTAAAATTAAAGTAGATAAAATTCTGAGTAAAAGTGCAAAAAAGAATTTTTGTCCAAAATAACAGAGATTTCAGTTTTCGACGTAGTGTTTTCGGTTTATCTGACGCAAAAGTGATCGACAGATACGTGAAATTAGACTAAATTATTTATAAATTTATGTATAGAACAGCTTTGTAGCTTTCAAGTATCAAGGATCAAGACTACTCTTATGCGTCAGATGAACAGCAAAACACCTCTACATGGAAAACAGAAAGCAAGGTTTTTTTTGGGCAAAATTCGATTAAATTCTTGGTTTTAGCTCGGAAGCTAGATAGACTAGAACAACAAATTTTTTATGCTTTTACGCAGAATTTGATGTGCTTAAATTTTGATATAACCAATTTTGGTTGTAGAATGTAGAGGAAATTGCTAATTTAAGATTTTGCGAATCAACTTTTATAATTTTTTTTAAATAAGAGCGGTTTTTTTGATATTTTAAAAACTTTCAGTATTGTTTATTATTACTGATTATTATTTTCCTTTTACAAAATAAATAAACATGGTGGAGTAATGGTACTAATTTTCCGGAAAGGCTGTGGAGCGAGTTATAAAGCGACGTTAGCTTTAGCATCTGCTGTATTGATTTAAAACAAACAGGAAAATTTTGTGTTATTATTAACATTCAAATGATGTACGCGAACAAACAGAATTAACAAAAACTAAAAATTCAAGGAAAGTTTTAAACAATAATATGAATTTATTTAGTTTAGATAAATGAAAATTCAATTATTTCAGCGACTTTTCGAGTAGGCTACAATTCCAGAGCCATACAATAGTCCTTCAGTTTCCCCGTAAAGCTAATTTTCTTTCATAAGTTGCTCTCGACGGTTGCAAATATATTTTCTCCCTTAAAGCATTTTTTCTTATACATTAAACTGAATTTAATTTAATTATCAAAATTGTGCTAACAATTATTTAAAACTAGTTCGTATGTAGCCTCCCTTAAGTCATCCTCCAAAGGATATTTCCATTTTGCTGCCCTTTCATAAATTCATTTTTCGAGGGAGCCTAATGAGACGTTGAAAAGTGCAGTCACATATTTTGCAGAAAGATGGAAAGTTTCCATCGTGTGATGGCCCCCTTGGAATAGGATGATTATTAGCATAAATTAATAGGAGTTGAGTAGTAGTCGAATCCGCAATAATCATGTAGTTATAAATGTAAATATAGTTAAGTGTAATAAAACATAAAAACAACTCATCGTTATTATTAGCAAAAACAACACCGAAGAAATAAACCCTAATCTCAATAAACCCTACAAATAAATTTAATAAAGGCATCACAAAATCGGCGAAGGACACCAGGGAATTCCGTTTGATTATCCTTAATTTGATGAAATTGTTTTCAAAAAGTTATGAATTTTTAAAATTTACGCAATCTTTAACTATTGCGGATCAAAATAATTTGATTTCAATTTATGTACAAATTCATTGATAATAATGATAAAAAAAAATTAAAATCTGTCGATTCGTCCTATAAAAATTGGAAATCATACTGCCTTAAATAATAAGGATGTAAGGCTCTGTTCTAATTACTGCGCACCCCTAATATATTCAAGGTAAATCTGCATATTATAAAAAAAATTTCGACACTTACTACTTGTTGATGGCACGGTAGGCACTACGGCAGCACTGGTTCAAAAATTCCACTAACAAATTGGTCCCTGTAAAAAAAGGATATAAAAGATCAGATTCGTTCCGCGAAACAATTTTAAAATTTGACATTAATTTTCTTGTTAAAATTTTTTGATTTGGAAGTTTATAAATTTGATTTTCAAACATTGTTGCTTACAATTTTCTTGTCGTGGAGGACAAGGCCCTGCCATTAAACAATTATGCTGTAAAAGAACAACGTCATAAAAAACGAATATTTGTCTTCATTTTACTGGTACCTAATTTTATGTCCAAAAGTGGTTGGTACCTACTATAATTTAATTAACTTTCAGGTACCCAGTATAATGAAATTACAAATATATGGAAAAATTAGGTCACAAAACCTTACATAATATCTTGCGAAGGGCCCAATCTGCCATTTCTACTCACAACACTTCACAAATTTTTAAATGAACGTCCCCGAGTTCGTTTTTTAGCATGAAAGTTGTATTTCTATAAATCACATAGTAATTTACTAATTAATTATAGAATTACAATTTTAACGCAATAATCACACCCGATGTGAAACAATCGCGACTTAGAAATGAAAATGAATCGTACAATGCGTAATAACAGCATTAGTGACTAAATGTTTTTATTTTCTACCAATAGAATTTCGACAACTCATCTTTCGAATTGCACTTGTTACAGGTAAATGTGATAACGTTTTGAACTTGATAAAATTTAAAAATTTTAAAACAATGCCGGAAGTTGATGCGTCATGATATCAAACGAAGCAAAATTATTTTAAATACTTTTAACATCTGATCCCTTTCGGGAAAACTTGCTTGGACGTCCATGGGCGATATAAAATATAAATTAATAAATAAATTCCACAATTTGGGTTTATTAAATCACAACAAAAATGTATTAACGAAAGTAAAAGTTTGCGTCGAGTTTTCGTAATTTGCTCTTGGTTGTTGAAAGTTAATGAACAAACCCAGCAATGCAGAATATAAAAGCAATAGTTTATCGATACAAACAATAAAACTTTACAACTTGGTTATTGAAAATAAATTTTTCCAAAAAAATATGTGTGTTTCAACTTAAAAAGTAGGTTCATGTTAAAAACTTCGCGGTGGTCTTCGTAATTATGGGTTTCTGAAATAATAACATTGCCGTTCGAGAAGTAAATCATGTGAACCTCTGTTTAGTGAAACAAGAATCTAGTTAGCATGGCATTTAGATAATTCACAGAGGAATCGTGTTTTAATTTTCTCAAAGACAAACAATTAGATTATTTTCAATTAATAAATTATCCAAACTGGTGGAGACCCGGCCCCAGAGCTTTGCAGGTTTTTGTGGGACTTTTTTTGGCAAGTGATAGATTGGGAGACAACGATAACCTCTCGTTAAATTTAAAAAATATGAAATTAATTAAGAAAAATTAATCGTAATTTATATTGTTCCACACCAATTTATCAACAAAAGTTAGCATCTGTCCCACTCGCAGGAAGTCTAATAAATCAGTTCCAGATCAAAGAAGCCAAGTGTTTTGAACAAAAACCTCAACTGTTGAAGCTGTGTCAACATTTTTGGATCAATTCCAAAATATTGCGTTAATGGTGAATGTTTTATTTTGTAAAAATTTAATTAAAATTTGTACAAAAAATCGTTGGGAGATTATACTGGAAAATAATATATAGCAGTTTATTTTACAAAGTTTGCGTGTAACACAATCGTAGAATTAAAATTAATTTTATTACGAGAGAGCTTTTTGCTATCGACAGCGCACAATAGCAAACTCATAAATAGTTATCGTTTCATTTAAATATTAAAGTGATTTAAGCCTTGCGATAATATCAAACCGTGGCTATTTTCACACACAATTTTTTTGATATCGCGTAAAAAATTAACCAAATTTATGATATTTTAATTCAAATTTAGTCTCCACTGTTTTTATTTTATTATGACCAGGTCCTTTAATTTTTAATTAAATATTATTTTATCGTCAGGGAAGATGACGTGTGAGTTGTCAACCAAACCGTTCACGGGGGGGTGAGTAGAGCTATAAATTATTACCATGCCACGTTTTACAATCATGGATATTACGTGTCATGTATACTCGTACGTTATTTTATTAAATTTTTTTGTGCATTCTACTTTTTACTCCTAATCGTTTATAAAGTCCATATCTAAATACCATCTATAAGAAAGAAACAGAACGTATACTTCAAACACGCCAAGGAAATGCAGTATTGATTGTATACAACCGCTTAAAATTTGAATTCGTTGGATCGCACACCGGTTTAATTTTCTAATCTTGCTTTGTGGGGAAAGCAGTGCCAGTTTGGACCGCGACGGTTTTTTGCAACTTGCATATTAACAAGCGTCCAAGTTGGAGCTAGAGTCTTCAATCCATCAGTCTTTGTTCAGTTCAATTTGATTTTATAGATGCATACATATTGAATTTGTAATTTTGAACCGAAAACTATTGCAAAATTAGGTACTATCGGCTAATATTGATTGTAGAACATATTTCAAGATGTAATTGATTACCCGCCACACGTAACAACAAAAAAGCGTTGAACAAACGTCCCAACTTGTCCAACATTGGAAACTCATTTCGTTACATGCTCTACTTACAGATACATAACATTGCAATTTATATACCAAATACTTCCGAATTGGAAAAACATACTGAAATACACACACAATTTTTCCAATAACAACGTTAACGGTAGATATATGGAGAATGTTAAACATTAAAGCAATTAAATTAAATTCAGCTGGATTTGGAAAATTGCTGAATATTTTGGAAACTATATAAATTTATATGTTGTACAAAATTATTTAGTTCCTTATCTGTTTATAATATACTTTTTAAATTATACTTTTTAGTCGTAACTAAAGTCATTAATCACAATTACTTAATTATAATTACCGAGCGAATGTGATCGAAAATGAGGGGTTTGCTCGTCTAGTCATATGTTAAGCGACTTCAAAAATTAATATTATATTGTTTTTTAAATTCCATGGTGGTCGAAAGCTCAAGGAAACGAAAATAAATTATCATGTTATCTGCTATGAAAAACATAATTATAGGTTATACGATGCGTTTTAAATATAATTTTATTTAGAATTCCTGACCAACCACAAACTTGTTGAGTGGTCATTCGAAACTGGAAAAATTGTAGCTCCAACGCAATCATCTTGGCTTTCTCTTTGGAAAATTTTCAAAAGTATGAAAATGGGGAAAGGCGAGCAATTATTTTTTAAATTAACACTGAAGCAATTTGATATGGAATGTAATTCCACTTGAAAAGTTCTAAATTCTTAATAATCTAAAACATTACAAATTAGGAATTTGTCGAAGTTTTGAAAATGTTTTTAATAGCTTCTATTAATTAACTACATTCCGACAACTTTAAAATACTGTTGTATTAATTCCCTACGCAAATATTGTAAAGTTCGGACAGGATTTTTGTAACCGAATTTGAATTTCATATTTTGTTATTTACATTGTTTTTATGACATATTAAATTAACCAATTATTGCACGAACGCGCAATAAATTACCTTAACTATGGTTAACGCTTTTATCACTTATTAATTATTACATTTGGCTAGATTAATAAAATTTATTGTTGCAGTCACGTAGAAGCACTTAAAATTTATTAAAATCAATTGCAGGCCTGTAATTAAATGTAATTCCTAGGCAGTCACTTTTTAAAAGGCATAAAAGTGCGTACGGATGTACGAGGAGAATTCGCAATTACAGTAAACCTTTGATTATCTTGATTAAACGATATTGAATGGCAAAATTGACTTCCAAACTCCCCCATACGATCACATTAAAACAAAGTTAATAAATTAGTTGTATGGTAACTTAATAGCGGTATTAATTTACATGAAATTTGGTGTTATAAATTAATATAGTATTGTGTTTATATTGTAGTACCATGTATTTAGTATACAACAGTTATAATAGCATTGTATTCCGTAATTACATTATGCACTTACGTACTATCCTCTCAATTCCGTATAGCTGTCATATAATTGAGATTTCATTGTATATTATGTTTTATGTAAATGCGGGCGCACCGATAATTTATTATAATAAAACAATTTAATAATTTACTATTTAGCTTCACAACTGCACTATGCAGGTCCGAAATAATAACAGGTTATGAACCCGAGATGTTTTCCGAAACATGTATGTTGTCAATCCGCCCCTGGTGTACTAGTCCATCGTTTAAGTATAAATAATAAATCAGCCAACAAAAATTACATCAAGTTTAATTATTAGCAAATTTGATGTCCGAACGTACGTAGCGATTTGTCCATAATTCAGATTATTATATGATCATGATAAATAGGCATGTATTTAATTTATGATACATAATAATAAAAGCACATAACGCATATTACCGTTAGGTTTAGTCGTTTGGAAATTATAGTGATAGAATTTGTAAAACCATATTTAGGAAATATATGCTCCTCGCTATCTCGAAACTAAATCGGCAATTGCAATATTTGGTGTAATCCAAATACCATTTAATAAGCACTTTTATTATTTGAAAGTTTGGTCAAAAACAATGGAGAATTATTTATAAAATACGTATAGTAATTCGTTTTTGCTGTAATTAATAGAGCAATTATTGTAAACATGCGAGGCATGCATATTATTTTGGAAAACCAACATGGCAAAAAATTTGATTAAGATACAACTTTTGTACATTTTGTTCGCATTCGTTGTTTTTTATTAAAAATCAAAATTACAGAGTTTAATGAATAAAGAGAATTATAAAAAGATTACGTGGCTGGCAGACAGAGCAAAATCCCATTATTACATTTTAAGTTGCTTTTAAATTTTTTAATAGTGATTTCGAGCACATATGTTGTAGTTAATTTTGGAAAACAACTTAAATTTTATAATTTTCGCCAGTGCATAATATAAATAGTGGCGTGGTGCATATATTTTTAGTTTTTTGCCATTGGAGTAAATTTTCAGTTTTTAAATTAGCTCGTTAATCATGAAAGGTTAAAACGGGTAGAGGTAGAGCCACTAGCTATTCAACAAATTCTTATTAAATTATCTGTTAGCGATAATAATTACTACCCAAGAGGACACCCGTATAGCCAAAGAAGTTGAAAAACTGGCTTGCCTGACTAATATGATATAAATTACAGTTGTAAAATAATTATGTTGTCTGCAAAGACATCTCTGATTGGATAATGATATTGACATTGTGTACTCCGTATTATTAAAGGCTTGTTTCCAGTACCAGCGTATTAACCGGTAATCACCAGAGGAAACCCATCGCCCAAATAGACGTATTTCGTACTTGAAATATGTGGGATTAACCACTTATTAACTTTAATTAAATTCTATTACCAAATATCTTTATTACCATTTTGACTTTAAATTACACTGAGAACTTGCGATATAATCAGATTATTCTCCAGAACATCACAAATGAATTTTTAACAATAAATATCTTCGCGAGCACATTAATCATTTTTGACTCCTTTTTCCCGTTTTTGCACCATTTTTGGATAGACCGAAGTCTTCTGCACACTCCGACATCATAATCAAGCTAACAAAACAACTGAAAGCTGAAGATATTTGTGTAACGTAATATTCCACGATAAGATACAACTTGTTCACAAGTTTTCAAGAGTCGGATTGATAAAAGCGTATCTAAAGCACCTGTAATTAACAACTATTTGCACTCTAAGTAGGTAGGGTGTTGTTAAAGTTAATCTTTCCATTAAACACATCATTTGCTTCCCAGTATCTTAAAGCTCTGTCAATTTAATGAAAAGCATTTTTACCTACTTAAGGATTATAAATTGTAGTGATAAAATAAACAAGAATGTAGTTGATAAGCTTATACTACCTGTATCTACCACTTAAAAACGTTTAATTAAATTAATCACAATTTATAATTTCATTTAATGCCTGTAAATTTGTTGCTTATCTTTAAAAGAATAGATAATTTTCCGCCGGGTAAACCTCTTTGGGATTTATTGGCGCTGGAGCTCGCACGTATAAATTATCGTCCAAGACTTTGCGAAATTATCCTTCCCTTTTTTCAGAATTATTTTACCAAGATTTTCAGGCGGCCATTTTAACCTCAAGCGCCGTAGGAGAGCTTTTAAACCCAATCATTATGTGCGCATCTAATTACAGCTAATATACAAATATTCGTTTGTATTTTTTAGCTTTCGCAATTATATATTTAACTGAAATTGGTTTACTTTTGTGGAAGCTATTACTGACATGAACACACTGCAGGTGATTTCTCTGAAAATTTAAGGTCAAATATTGCAAGTTTTACTTTTTTGCAGAGATATAACTCCCTAAGTTGCTTCCGAAGGTTGATGAGTGGAAGACAGTCAAGTGTCTTCAAAAACATTGGGATACAAATTTTCATCGATCACCAGAAAATGAAGATCTGGATAAATTGCGCAATTAATTGTTTAAAAAATTATTGCTATAGCTGGTCAGTTTTGAAGGTCGTGGTAAGCTCTGGTTTGTAAGAAACTTCATCATTAATCAATCAAACGCAGACTTCTGAAAATTATGAAGGCGAAACTATTATTTTTGTAGTTGCCCAACAGAATTGTTGTCGGGCAAATTTGTTTCGACATTTAAATTATCATAAAGATTGCAACATTAAAAAAACATTTTTTGATTGAAATTTATGGTTTTTTCCTGGCCATAAACTTGAACAATAGCAACAATTATTTTGCATTTAGCGTTTGAAAGTGAGGCGCCCATAAGTAACATAAAATGTAGTAAAAAATAAGAAAAATATACCTAACTGATTTTCTATTTCCTCTTTCTTATCTTTCGGACTAATTGGGCCACGTAAATTTAATTTTATCAAAAGTGGAAATCTTGTAGTTTTTATGGTAAATTTTTCACTTCCTTACAAAACAAAAAATGTTTTTACGGTGAAAGATTTCACTCCATAAAACTACACGTAAGGTATTTTATGACTTGCAGAACAATTTGAGGGTATCCAACTGCGAAAACAACCGCATCTACCCCAATTTTAAAAGGTAAAACCGTCAACTTTGCAACAAAGGCCTCCCTTGAAGATCTCACCGAAGAGTGGTCAAGAAATATAATTTAAAAACGCAGATGCTTGAACGAATTGACATGAAAAATCGAATATTTTTACATTGAGTGACGAAGCGAAATTTTGTGTCGGTTTTTGAAATAAGATTTACGAGTTATGACAGCTTTCTTGAAATTCGACCAACTTTTACAGTTTTATTGGTTTATGATAGTCTTCCCTATTCTGTATGGTGACACTTGTGGTGGTATAAAAACATTAACAGAATTTAACAATACCTACAATTGCTTTATGGTGTGAGTGTGTGACGCTTTCCACCAAAACAAGTTATAAATTTTAGCAAACCAATTTCGAGCGATTTTTGTACATTTTTTTTTAAATTAAAAAATATTTATCTGAGAGGCATTCGTTTAAACCCACAAATATTCCAACTATAATTTATTCCAAGCAATCAAAATAACGCGTCTGCATATAAATAAGATATTCTGAGTGTCAAGTGCCAAAATTAAATTAAAATTTTAAATCTAAAATGCATGTTTTCCTTGATAGGTGGGTTAATTTTATTTTTCAATATGCACCGCAGTTATTCCTCTTATTAGTAAGTGATAATTACACTCTAGGCAGTATCGTTTGTCAAAATGAAGAACTAATCATTTTAAAATTTACAAGCACCGAAAAAATTTATTCAGTTGAAAATCAATTGCCTGTCAACAGAGGCGGACTGGCCCCGTAGACCCCCATGTAAGAAACTGAACAATTATATTATACATGAAAATAACTCAAAAATACAATTTTTCAGTTTTCAGTTTTTGATGTAAATGTTTTGCCAGTTCACTGAATTATTTATTTGTTATGATTTTTGCAGAGTTTCTTATGTAAAGTCACGCCGAATATTTTTAGTATATTTTAGTATGTGATTTTGTAATAATTTTCAGGTAAATATCACAATAAATTATTAAAAGCAGTATATATCCAACTCTAATTGAGTAATTTGTGTTCTAGGTCATTTATTTGCAGAATTCTACATAAATTTAAATAATCACTAGTATTTCAGAATTCTACATGTATTTATGGAAACATAAATTAATTAAATAATTCATGCGAATAGCGCGTAAAACGGTGAAATCAATTTATTGCTTCAATTTTGCATAAAAAGATGTTATAAGATTCCGGAATGCTGGCAAAATTATTTTGGATTCAAATGTCAGTCCGACCCTGGAACTATAAAATTTTTAATTGGTCTACTACAAACTACAATTATTAGAGTTTCGCCGAGCATTCGCGCACTTAACCATTAATCTTTAAGATCCGAAGTTGACATTTTGAAAGTCGAAAATTTCTATTATGATTTTTAAAAAGAAAATTAAAGACCACACTTTGTATTTTTAATAAGTTGACTTTTGCTTACCAGCTGCTGATGATTGACATGTTACTCACATTTCTATAAAAAATAATCTGTTTGAACTAAAATTTCTCAATTTACTTAACAAGTAGGACCTCTCGGTGGCTTAAAAGAAGTAGTCGTACCATTGTACTTATTAACTACGTAAATAGTTAACTTATGTTATTTTAAACTTTTAAAAGGTGTTGAAAGGGTTCGCTAAGTTCCATTGTTGGATTAACGCCGAATTTTTTCTTCTTATTATAGAGTTAATCAATTTTAAGAGAAAAAAAGTGGCGAGGATTTAAAAAATTTGATTTATTAGCTGCAGCTTTATTAAAATGGTAACGAATTTCGTATTATCAAACATGAATGAATTTATTAATCTCAATTGAGCAACTACAAAAGTCAGATAAAACAACCATTGTCCACTGTCAGCTTTTGTCAAGTTGTCAATCACTCACTCCCCCAAAAATAACAAGGATATTTTCTATACAATCTGTTCATCCGTGCATTTTGCCATGTTAGATGATATCCCTTTAGAAGTTTTCCTGTAACGAGCGTACAGTAATTTTTTGCACAAAATTTTAATAAGTTTAATTAAGATAGTGTCACACACGAGCACCGAGGTTAATGAAGTTTGCCATGTAGCCAACATCGACTGTTTCAACATAGCAGGGAAAACTTTGTAGACTTCTCGCCGAAATTTTAAATTTCCAATTTCTGAATTTTATCGGTCATCCCGGATTATAATAGAACGTCGAAAGCAGGATTATGATATTAACTTTCTGATTAATTGATTAAAATCTTTCGGAATTGGCATATGACAGCAACATAGGGGAGATCCTAAGATATCTCAGATATGTGTTTTCAGTTGATCACTCACAGCAGTGTTACGATAAGTTGATGAACTTTGAACGAAGTTTCGTGCTGCAAAGGAAACTAAAAGAGATATTTTAAAATAAAAATTTACTATCGGTTTTATCGCGATTTGGGAGGAGGATTGTATAAAAAAATGCGACTAACTTAAAATTATTCAAGAAAATTCAACTTACGGTAAGTTCGATCGCTTTAAAAAGGCGCTTAGCATTGTAATACTACGAAACATGTCTAATGTCAATCAAACTAAAATTTCTTATTATTCAGGTATGCAAATTATCGATGAACGTTATTTGAAATTAAATTAACCCAGACCCAGGCCGACGTTGGAATGTTTTTTAAATTACCGTAAATATATTTTTGTATTGTTTATATTTTATTGAAAATCGAAAAATAAATAAATGAAGAAAAATATAAGCACTTGTTAAAGGAACGTTAACGTCACGACGAGTGGTTTTCAAAAAACCGTATGAATAATTAATGTATTTTGAAAAAGAACATAGACAAGATTGACTTACCCTAACCAATCAGCAGAAAATAAAATCATTGTGATTCTAATGAAAACAATTTTCAATACACAATAAAAATTCCATTTGTTGTAGTTGGGTGAAATACCAAAAATAATATTACTTATTTTATCAGTGCGAGTGTAGTTTGGCATTTAGTAAATCAATTAAAAAATTGCTGTTGGAAAATTTAAATACTGACAAAACTAATATGGGGCGATATTGATCATTTATATTTCCTGCTGCATTTGACAAATAGCCTGGTTAGGGTTAGTTCAATGGGGTATATCGATTGTTCATCTCCATTTAGTTGATTTGTTTTTTTCTTCTGCGAGGATCAGAAGTGGAGGAGATACCCTCGGATTTAAGTCGATCCTTTATTAGTCACTGGGAAATGTTTTTAATTATTGTTTTCTAAAATATTACATTTATAAATAAGCTAACAGAGAGGGCGAAAATCTTTTTAAAAATTAAAAAGTAATATCCTGTTTATAACCGGATAATGTATGTTTAATAATAATTTCTAAATACAGCTCAAAGCAATGTATTCGAAAAGAGGATGTTTTAATAGGCATGGTATCTCTTGTACCGCGCCTACATTGTGTATTATTTATTACTTAAAAGACTTCCTACGATTTTTGCTTGTTTACTGGTAGCATATATCTCACAGTAGGAATTCATATTTTTACTATTGTAAGGTAGCACTCGAGTTTTTGTCCTTAACATAATTGAACTTAAAGATTTGTGTGTTGTTCTTCTTTGTACTCCTGTTTAAATAGCCCGTACCTTTTATTGCAGAGAAAACTAAATCATTAGTCTTTTGTTCGAAAGATTGATATACTTAAGCAGTTAAGTGTGTGGACCACCGACATCGATTTCTTATTCAACAAATTCTTGCTTAACGAAAACAATTGCACAAATTGCAAAGCGCTCCCAAAACAAGCAGGATCCAATATTAAGCATCTTAGGTTCAAGGTAGTTCCCCCGAGAGAAAATTTAAATAAAATTTAAAAATCTGCAATATGTGGTGGTGTGGCATACGGGAAATCTGATTAAAGCTTTTTGAAATTTAATTATAAACAGGTGACGCTGGTTTGAAACGATATATCGTATGACAAACAATATGTGATCGGGTTTCCTTTCGAGCCAAGCTGGTGGAGTTATTTTCTGAAAGGCAAATACCTTAAAAAAAGACTTTAAAATTTTAATTGTCGACTTAATAAGCTATTAAGTTAAATATTTGATTTTTTAAATTAGATAGCTCGGATTTCCAGATAGGAATCTTTAATTGCCTTTTATTAAAACAAATTGATTGGATCAAGTGCTTAACTGATGGTTAAATGAAGAATCGATGGATCTGGAAATGAACGTTTAAAAGAAATATTCCATTGGGATTCAAAAAAACTCGTCTAGATTAAATTTCTTGCTGAAATATGTATGAATTAAGATTTATTGCATTACTCTTATTCCACATTTCAGGAAACTTCGTTAAGACTGCATTTCAAATTCATGGTGATTTGGTAAACCAATATCCATTTATCTCTAAATTTTTAAGCGTCATTATTTGTCTGCGTATTTTGCAATCCGGCCTCAATTATTTTAATTGCGAATTTAAATTTAGTGCGATCGAATTTCAAAAATTAAAAGGAGCATACGGAGAGTGCTCTAGTGGCCAGCAGGTTCGAATCAAGTGCCACGTGTGCCGGCTTATGAAATGACCACACGCAAGCCGACTTATCAGGTTGATATTAAAAATAAAAAATTCCAAGTTTGTCCTTGAACGGCATCCGTAACTTTATTTTATCGGTGGTAGCTTTTGGCTAAAAATTAAGGAACCTGCCAACACTCGATAAAATTTTGGCAAACATCTCGACGTATTCAGGAGCTGACTTCTGAAGACGTTTTCGTACATAACTTTGCGGTCAAAATATAAATTGCACGTGATAAAAATAATACTCGAAGCTTTTCTATTTCCTATTTTATTTTTGTTACAAATAAACTTAAATGCAAGCACTAAATCACTTTTATATATATGACGAAGCTCCCTTAAATTATTAGTTAGGGCAAGTGCTGGATTTCCTCCACCCCGACGACGCTCCCCCGGTTCTTTAGTTTATTTTTGGCGCTGTACGATTTCAATTAATTGCGTGCACAAATTTACAAAAAATTTAGTAAAAACGAATTATACGCATCGATAAGTGTGAAAGTATTCTGCGTTTGTAAATGGAGATCTATTAAGGACGGTTGTTCAAAACTAACGACCAGCGATTTGTCAGTCAAATGTCACCGAAACGCTGTTATATTTTTACAGCAGTTATTCCTAGTTTATTTTTAATCGTTTCGGTGACTATACAAACACTTTATTGTTTTATTTTGACTGTTTGCTACTGCTTGAATGTTAATTTGACGAAACAAACAAAACGATAAAGTTTTGAGGCAATACAAAAAAAGTTACTAAACAGTTAACCGTATATTTATTTATTATCAGCACAATACTGGAAGCACTAAATTTCTTGTTTATCATAAAATTACAAGCAACAATAATAACTACTACCAAGTTTACGTAATTTTATTTCATTTTCATTATTTTAAAGTCGGTCTTCTTCCTTTTCACATATGGTGCCATACATTTCGTTACGAATTGGGTCGCTTTTATAGGAGCTTTGTGTCCCATTTCCTGAGGAGGATTGCTCCCCTGTCCACAACAAAATTCTGCATTTTATTTATAAACCTTTTTTTTCTTCTACAGTAAACGTATAGTGGCAATAATGTAATGTTTAATAGAAAAATAATAATACAGCTTAAAAGAGAAGAGCTCTCGTAGTCTATCGAATGGTATTCATACCCTCCAGACCTCCCAGTCAACTTACAGTGCTTTCACCTCTATATGATGTTTTAACCGTATTGCATGCTTCAGTTCTGATCTTCATTAGATTACTTTTCTCCTCTGGTGAACTCGTTGTACTGACCTAGATGACAGGCTTCTAAAATCCTTTTTATGCAACTCTTACCCACAACTGTTTGGTTCTTGTTTGAAAACTTTCCTCCGTACAAAAAAAAAGGTTATACATATTTAACCTATTAATTTTTAAATTTGAATCAAATTTTCTTTTCTTCCTCATAGTATAATTTTATCAAGCAATTCATTGAAGTTATTGATCTTTAATTTATTACATTACAAAGAGGGAGACACTAATTTAAACGGGCATTATTTAAATTTGTTACGTAATCAAATTCAATTAAAATTTATTTGGCGGTTAAAATTGACATCCATAACTTTAGAATTAAACTATAAAACAAGTATTTATAGAGGTATGCTACATTTTAACTATTTCACTTTATGAACTGTTGGCAGTGTAAACGTACTTATTAAAGTCTATAAACGTTACAAAGTTTATGGCCTATCTGCTAATTGGATTTAACCGATATTTTTTAGATTCATTTTCAGATTACTGCATAGTTGGAATGATAGCGATACCAAACATGATTTATATATCTTATAAAATGTGGCGCCATCTCTTCGGAATACCTTTCAGTTGCGCTAAACAATTGCCAAAAAAATTTCTCCAGCCGCACTCAATGGGTAAACCCAATACAATGACAAACATAAACTATAAAATATGCACATAACTTACTTTCTGTGAACAATACTGAATGCTTCTCTACAGCAGTAAATGCAGAAGAATGGAAATAACAAATGAGTTCCTGACCTATACCTGTATGGAATTGAAAGAGCTAACTCACTGTGCGTGTGAGGTCTGTAACAGGAGAAGCACCTTAAAAATTAAACAATTAATTGTCTCGTCACAGAATTTAAACTACCGCTTAATTTTCTGAATTTTCTAAAAAAATTTAATTATTTTTTAAATCCTCCCATTAAAGAATAATGGACAGATGACCTTTTTATCCCAACAAAAATAGTATTTTTTCCATGGTTTACAATTTTAATTACAGTAAACTTTGAGTGCTTTATTGATCACTGTAGCTGATATCTGTTACGTTAAACAAAGTTTTAATTAGATTAAGTTATACTTAGTCTATTTAAATTAATTTAGTTTTATTAAGACTGGCGTGTATGCATTCCTATTAAATCTCATTAAGCGAAGTAACTAAATGAAACTAAACTGCTCGTGAGAAGTCAAAAGATGAAACAAGACACTTAAAAGAATATTAAAGAACATAAAAAAAAGAACAGTTTGAAATCTTTGCTAATTGCTTAAGGAAATGGGAATTAAATTTGGATTTTGCCAAACAATGGTAATGCACTTGTGTGATTCTTCTCGAGACTTACAGCTTCTTTTATGCAAGTATATTACTTCAGGAGCAGACGATTGTGTTCCCTACCCATTCGGAAGTAAGGCTCGCAGTCGGATTTTCAGCAAGAAATGCATCGATTAATTTCTTGGTCGTAGACGTTTAGAAGTTTACTTATTCCAGAAGCAGAACGGAAGCGATGTATCAGGGATAGTAAAATATTTGTTGAGTGTAGTTTACTCTGCTTCGAAAGTGGATTAATTAAAATTTTAAATTATTTTAAAAATACACAAATTGTAACGTACAGTCGGTGGTTTACCGTTTTAAAACCTGTGGAAAACCACCTGTCAACCCTAGTTTTTAAATTTTAATTAAGCGCTATCAACAGTTCGATCGATTAATCAGCTTAATTGCTTTCTGTGAGTGGAAGCACCGAGAAAAGTCGCGGGTTCGAATCCGCAACTGTTTTAAATATTTTTGTGTGTGTAAGAGATAGGAGTCACGATAAGTCGATCTAATTAAGTTCGAAGCTAATAGAACATCAATTAAGGCAAATTAAACCCGAAGTCATTGACGTATTATAATAGATAGTTTTCCACTATATTAAGCCTGATCTATAATATTAGGAAACATTTCGTATGACGGCGGTACTGAATTAAAATTCATTCTACTGGTACAAATGTATTAATTAAAGTCCCCAAAAAATTTTAAAATTTGCATATTCGGTTCCATTGACTACATTTTTATATATTTGCTGGAACATTTGAGCAAATTAAAAAAATGAAATGAATACAAATAAGAATACATGAATACAGAAATAATAAAAAGCTGCACGACGAATAAACGGTTTTCATTTTATCTTGGAAAAAATAAACTCAAAGTTTCGTTCCGGTCGAGAAGTTGATAATATATTCAGAATTAATGTCGAGTAATCTTTCCTTGGCGGTTTTTGAGATTGCACTGTGCAATTTTGCAAATGATAAAGACGATGCATTTTATAAAATTGCAAATCGATGAGAAAGTAACTGAAACTAACTTGGTAGTATTCATATCACGTAGACGAGATCATGGCCCAGACAATGTGGCATAAAAGTAGCAATGACGAAACATGAGGAAACATTACGTCGTCATTGTGGGTTCTAAGCTTTCTTCTAGTACACCAGAAACAATTTTGACGTAAAATGAGTTTATAGCAGCTAAATACGCGTGACTATTGCACATGAAAACTACGAAAAGCTTAGAGGATTGTCGGTTCAATGGGGTGTCTGCATAGTATGCATGCAGCTCGTATAGGCAGGGTTGAAACTTTTACGTGTACCGAATATTTTCTTCGTTTTACTACCCTGCTTTATTTTATACTTTACAAATCAAATATATTTTGTATACTGGCATACAAAATTCAAAGATCCCACTCCTTTTATTAATTTTTTCATTGACCTCAATCTTTCAAGCTCGATTTCTCAGCTTACCTCTAAATGGAATGCACCCATCAGAATTTGACGCTCTGGAAGTTAGTCGATTTCCCAATTTTTTGTTTAGTTTACATGAGATACCTACGCACAATATAGTAATTCAAGTGCTACCATCTTTGTATGCAAAATAAATAGTTGTACGTTTGTTCTCTGAAGAAGCAGTGCATAGAATATTAAATTTTTGATTGCAGCTTTTCTCACAGTTTCACCTTTGAAATAATGATGGTATAACATACCATACAGGAATTTAAACAAATTACTGCTGATTAGTGGCGCTTTATATTGAAGCCGCAGTTTTTACATTTATAAAATGTAAAGGGTGCAGACCTCCCAGACCCCCCGGAGTGCTATCTACGAAAGGTTATAATAATGAAAGTGTGCATTCGCACGTTTATAATTTTTACATATTTAATTACACCCTGAATAATAATTTTAGTTTAATAATACATTACAGAAGAGATTTGCAAACGTTTTGCATTAATTGATAAAGTTTTACTGCACCTTTAAAAGTTCTAGCCATTTGCGTAAACTTACCGACTCGAAGCAATCAATATTTGTTTGTAAACTATGCAACAATTTTGATTGGTTTGAAAGGTATTATTGTTAATTATTATAACAACTTCAATCTGTTTTTCAACGGAAACGTATAAAAACCGTAGTTCAATATGATCGAACGTTTAAAAAAAACTAATTTTGAATATATTATTTAAACGAATTACACAACAGTTTTTCATTGAAACGGACTGACTCTGCATCTTACATTTTTATTTTTATTATATCTAATAATTATGTTGCTGCAAATATTTTATATTGTATTGGCAAAGTTCATGGTAGATACCAAAGGTTACCCTACTTAGTTTTTATATAATTACGGATATTTTCATTAATGTTATTTGAACAGGTGTAAAATTATTGCCAGCGTGCATAATTATGATGTCTATCAACTGAAATAACCAATTTGGAGGAGGAATTATGCAAAAATTCGCGTTTTTGAAAGGAACTCGGCTCGATTTATTATTTTTTTTTTCAATTCAAATAATAATTATTTAATATTCTAGAAATACACACTTCGTTTAATATAATTTATTAAACAATGGGCAATTATAGCAATTTAATATGCAGATAATATTTTAAAATTTAACGTAGAAATTGATTTAATTTTCCACAGCTTTGCGTGCCAGCAAGTGAAAATATAAAATACAGGATGGATTGAAATGTAAGATGTGATTTATAGAAATAAAGACATATAGTTAAGATGGGTGTAATGCATACAAGAATGGTAGATTAGAGAATAAACTGCTATATCCGTGTCTCGTAATGTTACGCTCGGTGGTTTAGGCAATCTAGTTAACAATATGCAATTAATCAATCCGAAGTAAATAAAGAATTATCCGTTAATATGTACCTGTCAGCAGTGTAGACTGCAGCCGCAACTTATTAGTCATATTACATTTCGAATCCACCCTTCCGGCAATGAGGGCAGTTCAATCAACAAGAGGAACCTGTAATTATAAAAAGGTTAATCAAAAAGAAAAGCGCAGGTATATTTTCTGTTGTTTTTCGAAAACCTACTAGGAATAAAGTTGTTTTTGTTGCTTTTTAAGTACGGCGATTATTAATAATGTTGTAGTGAATATTGAAATTTGACCATCTGTCGGTTTTCGCATGGTTATTTATTATTCTTTTAATGAAATTGCCGAATAACCGCAAAATGAAATCATTATTAAATTGTAGATAAACAATCAAAATTAAAATTTTAAAATTGTTTCGTACTTATATTCTAGGAATCCAAACATACACAATATATTTATTGATTCTCAATTTTAATTACAAAAGCATTTATTTAATAATCCTGGGTAATTTCCCGACCGATAGCTGTCATTTTGCATGATATCGAACTGTAAACCCAGCGATAGGGAAATATTATGTAATCGTAATATTTAAAAAAATCGCTGATTGGTTTGTGGCAAATGGCAAGGTGCAATAAATAATTTGGTAATTTATTTTTATTAAAAAAAAGTGATGGTGCACAATATTATTTAATTTTGGCACAAAATTAGGGGTTAGAATTCCAATCAGCAAATAAATGAGTTTTCAAAATCGCACGCTTTTTTTAATCAAAGGGAAAAAATCGATTTAGCTAGGATCGAAATTTTTTATTTTCCGAAACGTGATCACATAAAAATGAAACTTATATAAATACTTTATAAATTTTTTAATAAATTGATTCGTTCTACCTGTTCTACGAAGTGTATGTTAAAGAATGCCGCGAATGAGTTGACTAATTTTGGTTATAAATTTATGATTACCATAGTGAAGATATCTATCAAATTTCAGTAAATTTGATTTAAATGTTTCAGCTCGACCGGTGATTAATTTAATACAAAAAGAAAATGCATATTTTACGTACTAACAACCAAATAGAATTTAATGGTGGATGTGGGAAATTGGTATAAAACATAACGGACTAATTACTCCAAGGACTGGTCAATTAAAAGCCATCCGTCGAGAAGTAACAGTGGAGATTTACCAAAACGATCTCGTGGGGTCCTAGGTTAGTGCAGATGTGACCAGTCTGACTCTGTTTAATAGGGCTACAAAGGGGTAGTAAAGTAAGTGTATCAACGGTCATCGCTTTGGGATGGCTCCAAAAATTAAACCTAAGAGCCGAATATGACATTAAGGGTTTACTTAAAAGTTTTAATGTTTTTGAAACAAAGCTTTACACTCGACTGCAATCCAGCCGTTCTACCCATTTGTCCTGCAGACGTCGCACCGCAAGTTCCACCTCCAGTATGAAATAAATATGCAATAAAATTAAATAATGAATTGGACATGTTTAATTGTGTGAAATAAACATCCTACTTAAGTTGATTAAATCGACGGAATAAATAGGCAGGACTGCATGGAAAGTAAGAAAAAGATCCAATTAAATTACTTGAAATTGTGTTGGTGATGCGCAGCTGCTTTGGGTTTATTTGTAGAATTTCCTATTGTTACTTTAAAGGTGTTTTTGAAAAATTTTAACTAGGCAGGTATTTAAAATTAGCCGGCTATCTATGATCGAAACGACAAAGTTGCTTTATGTGAAGGGCTGAACCCTTTCAACGCAAGGGGCTCATAATTAATGATCTAAACCGCTAAAGTATCTTCGAAAATCTTCAAGTTGTGCGTTGCTGCATCGGTGATTTTTTTTTGTTTCGTTCATTTGAGACTTAGTGGCTGATATTATCTCATAAGAAAGACTAATGATGGGACATCAGTATTTTAAAGGCTTGGCGACTTATCGATTCTAAATGTGATAAGCTACGCTGAGGTTAAATAAATTATTAAAAATAGTACGTATGAGAAATGTGTCTTTGAGATTACTAAATGTGTGGTTTGTTTCGTGATACTGTTAATTTAATGTATTATATTTGTCGCTCGATGTTACAGCTATTTTGTATATGTCACATTTTAATGTATATTGTTGATGATATCTAACCATTATCACTACTGAATTATACAAACTAGAAATTGAACATAACCGCTTCATATTATTTCCAGTTTCTATTACATTACAATTAATGAACTTGTCAACTACCAGGGTATAAAACATTCAAAACTTCACTAAAATTACAATTTAAAAGATTAATTAAAATTGACTACCAGCTCACCTCACGGAGGTGCGCTCCGTTCGTCTATCTCAAACTTCCATCTCCCATAATTATTTTAAACTATTTATTAAATATTTAGAATTATTCCGATTTATGCAAGTTATTAACTAATTAATCTAAATTGAAATTTTATAAGTACAAAGTTATTGTATGTAGTTAAAATTGGTTTTTAATTGAATTCATGTGCAAAACGCTACTCATAAACGCTTTTAATTAATTTTATAATTGCAAAGCTTAATAAATCTAGTTAAATATGTTTTATACAAAACAAATTATGAATTAATTATGTATAGAAGCTAACTTACTCCTCAACTCAAAATTTGAATCGTTCCGCCAACGAATGTCACCCAGCGATTAACAAATTAGCTACCTCCTTGCCTCGGGTAGCCTGCTTGCCAGGATTAAATGTACACCATATAATCACCGTAATCATTTGAAATGTTAATCTAGGTATAATATAATTCATTTCATACTTCTTGAAAGTTTACACTGTTAAAATTAAAGTTTAATGGCATTGTAATGGAAAACACCCATATAGAGTATTTAAAAACTAAATGTGCATGTTCACATCAAGTACTTACTTAATAGAATAAATTAAGATTTGTAGCTGTTGAAGTGGGCATTATGTGATTGCATTTGCTTTTTAATATTTAAATACGGCGATAACGTTTCTACCGTAATCATAAGTTTATGTAAATCACCTTTTTTTTTTTTTTTAAAATTCATTGAAGGACAATTATTATTTTTATATTTTATATTTATACAAATACGTCTGCCTGAAAGGAAAATTTTAAATTTAAATATTATAAAGAATGCAAGACTATAAATTAATCGATTGGCAGTTTGACAGGTCATAAAAGCGCTGTAGGTGAGCAAAACTTTATTTGCTTTTTAGCAAGACTCGAAACTGCTTGTTAGACACCTAACAAGTCATATCTTTGATCTAGCACAACTGATTTAAACAAAAAATATCAATTCTATTATAATTTCAAATAAGAAACAATTTTTTGTTACTTAAACTTTTTAATTTAATTTTTAATTGCAACAAAATAAAACCATTACCATTACAAAGGAAACTATTAATCACACTAAATTTTCTAAATAATTGTAACTTATATTGTTTAACACTTTAGGTGTTTAATTGAACACTCGGTATATATATCTATATGTACAAAGGTATGACAGCTTGACATCTTAAAAATTGCTTTATTTTTTTAACGAATATGGTACTGAAAATAAATTTAATATTTTGCATATAGATTGTGTGTAGGTATGTAACCGCATAATTCAAAATCCTTTTTTTGACCGATGCAATTTTGCAGAATGCAAATGTGTTGAAGTTTTAATTAATGAAATCAAATCAAATATGGATTGAGCACTTTGCAAATACACAAAGATAATGCTAAATTTATTGCAAAATTAATTTTGATCCGTCAGAATAAGAAACGAGTGCGAAAACTCATAATAGACAATCGGGTCGAATATCAAATTAGGTTCGTGATCTGTCAATCATGTAATGTAAAAAGAAATGTCTACCTCAACATAGTGCGTTAAGGCTAAGGCGAGATTTACGTCACAACAATCCGGATTGTTTTTTATGACGTAAAGGTCATCCTTTGCGATTTCAACTTTATTAACAGGATGTTAATTACATCCATACACAGCGAAATGACCATCCTATGTGCTCGAACGCATATCATAATAACCAACTTATTCTCAGCCTAATGGTGATTAATATGCATAACAAGATAGAGTAGCTTTTAGTTTATATGAAGTCCACTAAACTAGTACCTCGAGGCTTTAAATGTAACCAAATTAATCAGAATTACAAATTTACTAACTTTGAATTTAGTTGTACCTGTATTCTCTTAGGTTAAATTCAGATCTGATCTTTCTAAATTAGATTGCAATAACTCTTTGATTTATTGAATAAAACTGTAGAATGATAAGGTTACCCAATGGAGGACCCAACAAAAGACGATATTTTTGCTTCACTCTTAATTAATTAATTTAATTAAATCGTGTTTGCCGAGTTCGTGCTAAGATTTTAACTTTTAATACCAAAAAGCACTTAAAGTAACATACGCAAGTTGCATCCCTGGTGATAAATAGAAAATTCCATAAAGTTATCAACGTAATAAAATTTTATTTTTCCGTCCAAAAAAAAATTTGTAGTACAACACGGTTACAACGAATTTTATAAATTTTGGGCGTACTTTATTTCCTTGTTCACCAGTTTTAAACGTTAATGGACAAGATTTTGTAAAATATTTGAAAAAAGATTTTAAAAATTTCGAATAAAATGTTCAAAGTTTTAACTATTGCTATAATTAGTTTATTATTGATGTTTAATTTATTTTGAAAGTTATTATACAATAAAATTAAAGTATTTAAAATGTATTTTAATTTGTTAAATAGCCAATTGATGGAAAAATGGTGTGGCCTGTTAAACAGGTTTTGTTTTTAAAATTATTGCTATTATAAAAGTTAATGGACATAATATAAAACATTATACAACAAAACTAAGTTCATCGCAAGAATTTTTTCTTTTGGGCCAAGTTTTTGTGCTAATGGAGAAGACAAGTTTGATGGTTACGTACTTCAAGTGGTAAAGTAATACAAGCGATGCAGTTGGGATTTCAAAGTCACGTCTTCAGACGTGATATACAGACGGGCATTACTGGATAAGTCATTGCTAAACTTTCATAATTACGAAATTTTCTATTTATTAACAGCCCAAGTGAGGTGAATTTATTTTAATTATCTTCAAAAATTGAGTTGGGTAATATATACTATTTGCAATTCACTCTCGCTAGAAGACATTGTTAGGTAACAATTAAAATATAAAATATTTTGACATAATCGAGTATTCATAAAGATAGCAATCTTAGGCGTTCCGACCAGCTATACAATTTGTAGCAGAGATGTGGGTGGAAAACTAAAATGTGGTTAGTGTTGACAGTCATTGTCTAGACTTAAAAAATATATAAAGTCACAAAGCAAATATCATAAAATAATAATTGTTATCGAGAAACCGCAGGCGATTTTTTGAAAATCAAAAAATTTTAATTGCGTCGTTTAAAAGCACTTAATATTTATTTGATCCTCGAAGAATCTAATTGAATATTATTAATTTTGAATTGCTCCATATAAAATGAATATAATTATTTGATAGATAATTAAGATAAAACATGTGTACATTTAGAACGCAGCTGTTAATCGTGATTGAAAATAATGACGTTATTAATAATTGATAAAAGATAAGAAAAAAACACTATAGAGCAATTATTCGCTTTATAGTATCTCGTAAGTAAAACTTATTAATTGTTGACACTAATACGAAAATTAATTAAAAACAACGCTGCAGCTAATTAAAATTTAATTATATCGGACAAGCAACAACAATATTGTTTATTTTACAAATTGATAAAATTAATGAAACGATAATCGTGATACTAAAAATAATATGGGCAATCCTGACCATCATGCTTTTATCCTTTTGTTCGCTCCTAACCGAATTCTTCTTTTTCTTCGGGGGCTTTGTTTTTAGCCACACAAATTTTAATTATGAAAGTTCACAATTTAACAACGTGTCGGTACTTAGCTGTACAAAACAGGTGCAGCTCCAGTAAATATTTTCGCACGTGTTTATGGTTAGCTGGCAGAGATGATCGTTGGCTGTCTGACTGTGTGACTTCTGTGGTTGTTTTTATGTTATTTCGACTAATGACACAATTTGTCTGCGTTTCAAGTCGCTAGCTTAAAGACCACCAATGTATAAATAAAACAAATTTAAAAATAGGTAACGTTTGAAAACATTTAAATAACAAACAAATTGAAACTAATTATCTTGCCGAAACTCGAAATAAATTCCATTGGTTCAGAAATAAACTCAAATTTTTGAGAGTTTTCGGTAGCGATTAATTCGTCCTGTTGCCGGAAATTTTTTAGACCATAACTCGGGTTTGATTATCGCTGTTAATTTTAAAACTAAATGTCTTTTCTGAAGGAAGTTAATAATATATGGTTCCACTTCAACATTTAATATATCACCGCTACGGTAGTGCACATATTGTAACTGTTGCTAAATTTATTACGCTGGTATGCTTCTTCTTCCAGTTGCTTTATTTCTCCAAACATGACACATAAATTCTACTTGGCAAAATCTATTAAAAATTTTCCAAATTCGCCGGTTAAGCTGATCAAATTCGGAAAGTGACTAAAAATTACTGCATTTCTACATAATCCTAAATGAGGCTTTCCGTCGTGACGAGCGACGCCAAAATGTCTTAAGACTAATCCACGTAACATATTTGTGTCTGGATCTTTTGTTAGGTAATTTAATCTTAGCTGTGTTGTTTTTACTAACTAATAGACAAATATATCGTACAATTCCAAAATGTATTTCGGTTACAATGATGTTTTAGTCGTTCTTAAATTACTCTTGCTTTTGGAAATTTCACCTATACATCTTCTTATTTTTTTCAGATAAATACCGGCTCTATAAATTAAGCCACTTAAGTCTTAAAGGGACTTTACGCGTTCCATAATCATACTTGACAACAAAAGTTGGTTTTCCAACCTCAGTATAACTGGCTAAAAAGACTTTTATTGATAATATGTCCTTTAAAAAGTAGGGTGACTCTCGGATACTTCCAAAGTTATTTTTTGGTAAAAGTCAACAGGGTCGGCGTTTAAAAATATATCGACACCAAATTGAAAACCTGTAAATTGACTAGCTTCTCGAGACAAGGTGGTGGCTTTAACCTTAGGGCAAAGCAAGCTCACCTTAATGTATAGTTTCACTCTAATACAGTAGTCTCCCACAATCAATTTGTATATACACAGCTTGACGTACTAATTCATTTCGAAGAGAAACACAAGTACTTACGTGTTTCTGTAAATATTAAACAAAACTTTTAATGCATGTGCAAATTGTATTTACTTTAAACTAATAATATCTTAAAAGCCGGGCGGAAAGAAACCGTGTGTATGGAATTAGTGTGCAACTTGGGTAGAAGTAAACATTTGTCTACAAGAGAAGATTAAATCAAATATCAAATAAAGTTTCTTGTTTGTTCGGAGGCGCCATGCATTTTTGAAAAAAGGTAACAATACGACTCCGAAAACTCGATTGCAGTAAATTAATCGATTAATGAAATTCTGTAGACTGAGATTAAGATTCCACGTGAAAGTTTCGACTTTGAAGGTTTAGTTTCTCAAAGCCGTTTGGCATTCTCGGCTGCATGCTTGCCCTACAACCGCACTTTTGTCAAGCTCACGATATCACTTTGACCAAACGAAAATTATGTATCTCTTGCAGCACGAAACATGAAAGCTAATTAAGATGGATAATTTATTCCGTTTGATACAGTGGGTCGTATGGAAGAATTAATATCGTAATTCGAACGGGTATGCTTTTATTTATTAATAAAATATTTCGTTTATTTTAAACTTCCAGCTTTTAATACTGGCTTAGTTTGATATTGCAAAAGTTTTGCCAATATTTTAGTTTCCACTGACCGCAACGGACTTGCAATACTTAAAAGTTTTCCTGGATCGGAATATTTTTGGGGTCGGGGCTAAGTTCGCAGTTGGAATTTTATGTAAACAAATCTTTATGAATAAATTTATTAATAACTCGAGAGAGTATTTTGAAAATAACTCGAATTCCTGTGAAGGCAGGGTAGGAAAATCTTGGAAATACGTCGTCGTCTACTACTACGCACGACACATTTTCACAGTTCGTGTAAATATAAATTGAAAAAACTATCCCAATGAAATAAAAGCAAACGGTCACGTAATTTAATATGTAATAGTTCTAATGGCATGGTGAGGTCGCATGCTAATGTATATTGAGATAGGACCTGCGTGCTACGTGGTAATGCAAAAGGATAACGTAGCTGCTTTATTAACGTTTTTAATGAAACTGTTAACGGTTTAACGAAAATCGTTAAGGAGTATTTTAATTTATATTTCCAAAACATATTTAACGCTTCAAGTCAATGGAACAGGTAGCATGCGATTGCTTAGCCCAATTATTTTATTTGACATTTTTAGATAGAAACGTAACACGCACCATGGTGTGCTGCAATACTTAATATTTAGCTGCTACTTTTATGAAGCTGCCGACAGGTAAATGTCGTTGATCAGCGTTAGTCACGCAATCATAAATATATCAACTGCATTGGTCACTTACCCTTCTAATATATTTAAGCACCTCGCATAAACCTATCAGCAGGACATGCAAAGGAAACTCGTTTTTCCAACCAAACTTTGTGTAAATCGTGCAAATAAAGCACAAAAGCCGCGGTATCTTATTACTGCTAACTTTGTTATGAGGATATCAAACGTGTATTTAATTATCACCTCCTTTCATATTTATCGCTACCCCTAACACTAACTTCGATTTAATTATCGGGAATCTTGTAACCTCTTTTCCATTTTATTTTATTTTAAATTTGTAATTATAAATTCACCCACAAATATTATTATGAACATCTGTGGTGCTGTATACAGAGCGTTTAATCCTGTAAATGTCGGTATTAGAGTTTTACTCTAGGGTCGCTGATTAGTTTCATTATAGTAGAGATGAATTCCATTCACGCTTGTCATAACAGTAATATCACCATGATTTATTTTTTTATCGGGCACTTAGACCTTCATTTTGACTTTCGTTTAATATGTTTTCAACTAAAATAAACTGGCTAGGTACCTAATATTTCACATTTGATAAAAATAAGAAAATCTAACAAATTGCCCATATGTCGCATTAATAAATCAGTTACTAACAAGCACACGAGGTATGCAATGTGGTATGACAGCTTTTTACTAGCGTTACTAATTCAGACGCCCCCGTGTAATAAGATTAATATTTTAGAAATATTGCTTCTTGGGGGATTCTTCATACACTAACCCTCTTATTTATCAAAGGTTACTTCGTGTCACTTTTTAGCTTATGCTCACAATCGTAAATTAGTGTCGAGGAAAGCAAAAATAAACTCACCATATAAAATATATAGAATTGAAAAAAAATATATTTAAATATAGATATCATGTTTTATTCGGAGCTAATGTACGTTTTGTGACTTTTTTGCTTCCATCTGGAAGGTTAGGATAAAATAACCAAATATTTCTTTTCACCTTTTTTACTCACGACAAATAGTTACTCCAACTGTTCTTTTTTTACGTCGTGAAGATGAACATGTTCGAGTCCACGAAAAACACCTGCAAGAAGTGACTCTTCCCAACAAACACAAAAGCGTTAGGATTTATTTAACTGCTGCAATTGATTATTCAACTTTTTGAAAATTATTAATGACAATATCAAGGATTTGAATGTTACAACAATGTATTGTATTTTTTAAACCACAGGCACAGGTGATACATTTGGAAGAACGAAGTTTTGAAGTGAAATTCAAATTAAAATGTTTTGGTAATGGGGGGGCACCGGACGTGTAGACTTAAAATAGGCGCTTAAAATTTACAAATGGTTTTGGCAGATTTTAAATCTGATACACAAATTTGGTAAAGGAATCGTGTTCTTTTAATGGGATACAAAGTGAAAACATATTTTAAGTTGTCACATTTCTACCGGAAACGCATCCCGTCTATCCATATGGAAACTTTTATGCAGTTGCCGCAAATATTTTAATTTTTGACATATTGATACTAATGATTATGGTCTTATTTATATGTTAAGTTTATTGGGACCCTTAAAAATTTAAATAGAGTCATAAATTTGACAAATACATCTTTTCTTCTTCTTCGACTCCATTGAAAATTAATTGTTCCTTCTGAAGGAAAAGACAAAGAATTTTTCTTTTACACCAATTTGGACACAGTAGTTTATCACCAAATTAAAAAATGATGCTAGTTAAAATTCACTGGCCATAACAATATATACCAGAGGCATCTGTTTGCAAAATACAGATTAAATCAGATTTGAGCTGTGAAAACACAAACGAAATAAATTTAGTTGACAATTTACACCTGCTTTAACATTTTAATTTCCAATATTATAAATCTCTCCTTTATCATTTGAAGGATTAGATTCCTTTTGTTTAAATTAACATTTGGAAATATAAATTTTAGTAGCGTAGGTGGAAAATTGCAATTGTAAATAACAAGCATTTAATTTATTAAGTCAGTGTTTCTTAATTATAGAGCACTGAATTAATAACAAATTGTAGTTACTTGTCTTATAACAGACTTCAATTTGCATCTTTAACTAGTTTCTCGTGGTAAATACAAGCAGAAGCAGATTACTACTTTACACTAACTGTATTTGGAATTAAAACGTCACAATTATCTGTACGATTACAAATTATTTAATAAAATTAACAATGGAAATGGAGGCTGTTCTAAAAAAAATTAAACTAATTAAAATCACAACTTGCGATGCATTTAAATAATTTTTGTTTTTATTGTACGTTTGGCGTTCAATAAAATTGTGTCATTGATTGATTATTTTAATAAAACACGCTTTATAACGAAGAAAGTTGTACTGTCAATTTTTAAATCACATTACATTTTGAAAAGGTCATTGGTATTGTGCAGGAAGACAGATTATGCACCGCTGCTGCACATAATAATTTTTTCAGCATTTGCTGGGATAATATCTTGCATAATGATAGTTCGTTCGGAAGAATTCATCTTTGTTTCCAGTATTGAAATTATCCACCTAATTTTATACAAAGCATGGCATGTTTCGCTTTGATGAAATCATATGAATGTCAACACATAATAATAATCTACATAGAATAGCTTCCTATTAATATGTCATACACCTACCCACATTTACTTTAATTAAGCAGTTGAAATATCGCACGCTAGAAAAACACGGATATATTTAAAAATAAATTTTTAAATAAATAATATTTAATTTCCAAATTGTTTTATTTGTACCGCATATTATATTCATATTTTATCAAGGCGAGTGGGAAATATTAAGGAGGCCAATTCAATTTGCAGTAAATTATAAAATAAACAGTTAAGGGGTAAAACTATGTCAATACGTTCCGACATTTCCAAAATTAAAATCATAAAGTGACTAGCAAATTACAGAGATTTCTGTTTAGGTAGCGTCATGTTGGTCAATACAAAACTAGAAGTTAGTGTAGTCGAGTAGCACACAAATATTTTACATCCTTTAATTTACATTTGTATCGTTATTTGTCAAATAGAAAGGAGATAAACAACATAAGCAGAGTAACAGCTGAATTATGTGGTTTATTTATCTTCGGAGATTTATAATTTGGCCGAAAGTGAGATTCATCGGGAATAAAATTATTTCTAAGACAATGGAAGTCATTTTTACGAGTATCTTAGAATATTAACAGGATGCTGGGTATGTCGACACTACAGCACATGGAGTGCACTGCTGTAAAAGTTTTAAGCTACTTCTCGGCGAATATAAATTATTCGTGAGCCATCAATGCTGGCTGGAGCTTTCAAGCAACCACGCAGGTATCTTGATCAAATTACTAAAACTCGTGGGACAAAAAGCTCGCTATTCACAGTTTTAGAGCAATCAACGGCAGGCCAACACAAGTGATGTTTTTTATTGGCCTTCTTGAAATTTTTATACCGCGATCTCATCATAAGCGATTCTACTTAGGTATGCAATGTAAAGTTTAGGAAAATGAGAATGACAAATAAAATATTTAAACAAAAAAAAAACATAAAATTTTCACTATTTTTCCGCATTAATTATGCAAAAGCAAAGTTTAGGTTTGGTAAATGAATATTAGAGGTAATTTTACTCGAAGCAAAACCATAGATTATGCTTTAATATTCCTGTATATGAAGCTTTTTTTGCCCATACTTCCTTTATTATATTGCGGAAGTTGCTTAACTTACATTAGCAAATATCAAGTTCTTTGTAGTACATTTTGCGAAATTATGCAGAAGCAAATTTTATGTTTAATATTATATGAGTGGTATTAACACTCTTAGGAGACCTTTTTTTATTGCTATGAAAAATTTCGGTTCGTTATCTGAAAATACGAAAGTGTAAAAGAATTTTACCAAAGCATTTATAATTACTTAGCTTTGTAATCCGTCACGGTCTAATTAATGAAGAGCCGGTGCTTCAAAGTTAAGTGGACATAGTCTGCCGCTACCGGTGATAAAAAAAACTCTTACTTTATTGGCATTTCTCAAACACGTTAAATTCTTTGTGTGCCAAACAACGTGGTGGCCGAAGTGTTTGAAAAAGATAAATAAATCCGAGAGGAAATTAAAGGAAACTACATTTTTAAAACCAGCCCAAAAAATACAAAAAACCTTTTTGGATTTTTTATTCGCCAGGACCAAGTTAACATGTATTGTATACCTACTTGAGAAAACAACCCTAGATCATAAAAACCAAGTTTATCCATTGTAATCACACTGAGCCGTGGTATGTTGGTCCTATGGTATACAAATAGGATAACAATTTCTACACAAACTGGTTTTATGTACAACCACAATCAGCATGAATTTGTTAATCTTAATTTTATTTTACAACTGTTTTATTAAAAATGCTACCAGTTTTCCCGCCTGGCGTCGGAGCTAATTAATTAAAATAAATTTAAAAATATTTTATTAACAATGTAAAGCATACGATAAAATGCAAATTAAAAGATAATAAAACTGGTAATTAATTTTGAGTTTACGATTTTCGTCCTGCGGTTCAGCCGAAGACTTATGAGAAAATATTTTATTTGATCAAACTTGTTACACAGGTGACCATAAGTCAAATTTACAAATAATTGTTTGGTGTTATTAAAATATAATTTGATTTATTGCGCTAAAGAATAAGTTTAGTGCGAGTTTACAAAAAACTCTTATTTAATTCGAAAGTCACACGGGTGGGTTCAGGTTTGAAGATAAGGAATGACCATAAATTCTCTTGTTAACGGACAGTTTTAAGGTGTATACTATTTTCTACATACAAAAAAATTCGTATAAGACCGCTATTCTGTTGTAAAATATTGTTGTGATTAACATAAATTTGATGTTGACTAAACCTTTCCTTTTTTTTACTGCAATACTTCAATTAAGTAATACACACACATACATCACTTAACCTTAACTGGCACCTGAAGTTTTACATATAGGATGGATATTGAAAAATTATACAGGGTGGCCCATTTAAGTCTCAATTTTGCTTCACTTTCATGTAAATTACAATAATATTAACTACAATGTCAAAAGCAAGAAAACAATTACTACAACTGAGCAAGACATGTTTGGAGAATTCTTGATAATATATAGATGGGATGGAGAGGCGTCATGCCGAGATCCAAACGAAGCCAATATACTACAAGTGATATACTCTAAAATAAAACTATAGTTATGGAAATTTTTATTACGCAACTATCGAAAATATTTATAAAATACGACAACCTTTGTTATTAAAATTCGACATACGGGCGAACAAATTGGTTTGGGGTTGCCAGATTTTGGGATTAACATATTTTACAAGAAGTTATAACTGGATCAACTTTTATTACCCTTTTCTTAAATGCTGCAGCCACATGCTGTAATACAATACGGAAAAGCTACTTAAAACAGTTAATGACCAGCTCTCCAGCGGTGGTCGGTCGATTCTCACTCCTGGTTTTCAAAAGAAACCGAATTTGCCGATCGTGAGCATTATCCAACCAATTCTCATAAATCGAAACCATTTTAACCTTGTCAAATCAGTGTGACAGTTGCAGTGTTAACATGAATGTCGTTACAAAAAAGCACAAAGAGAAGATGCGCTATGTTTACTGAGGACCTAACATGTGTCACCGGATAAGGGATGTCACAAACAGAATGCGCGCTATTGACTGTTACCGAACAGTTTGCCAGCCACTATTTGTTCCATCAGTAACAAAGACCACTGCGTGTTTGAAACAGAATATAAATAATTCTAATAGATTATACAATGGCTGATTTTTTGGGCCGACCACCACACAATGTACGAAACCACAATTTAAAAATTTTAACTTGCGACAAGGGAAAACAGATCCTCCGAAGTGAAAAGTTGACTTGAAATTGTGCTGAAGTTAATTTTTCTAATTGGCTCAGTCGATTAAGCTGCTCTTGTTTATTAAAACGAACACAGTGCATTAAAGTGTTTCCAGAATTATATTCAATTTAACTGAGATGAAAATTTTAATTGAGTTAAGTTATTATAAAAACTGGTACCATAAATACTGAGAAACCAACATTAACATCGAGAATTCATAATCTCTTGACATTGTGCTATATTATTCTATAAAGTTAATAATTTATAGAACCCGAATAACTTGATAAAATATGTATCTTCTCGGTTTACATAACCAGAAGTCGGAACCACTTTTTAGATTTGGCATGCTTATCCAAAATTTCGCATTACAATGACTATTGTCGTCTCGTTTTCGGGCGCAGCTTCTCTGCTCGCAGTGGACTTCTTAAAATTTATAAAATGAATTGTTATTGATAAAAGCTAACACAAATTCATGAAATAGTTTTTTGCTATCTCAGACCTAATCGGGCTATCGATCACGGAATAATTTAAATTTGATACAAAACCTTTTAACTTGTATACCACAGTGACCTTGTAATTCGATACTTTGTTAAAAGCTTATAAATGTTTAACTTTACATAACAGTGAACAAATTTCAGATAAGTTTGGAAACATCCTGATAATAATTAACTACCCATCATTTGAGACAGCAAAAAATTCGGCCGGAAAGTTACAGGTGGTTGTAAATAATGGAAAATAGCTAGAACCAATCAAAGTAACGTATGAGAGAGACAGCAAGGATACTTCAATTTGATTGGCTCCTGCCAGCTATAATAACACTATAGTATGCTTTACTCGATAAATAATGTACACACAACTTAAGACCGAATACTATTATGCATAAATTATTATATGTAATTAGAGAGCTTTTATCTAAATTTTAATTGTGAATAATTATTATAGAGGTAACACATTGTTTGATGATGTTACACTGAGATTAAAATTTAATGTTGTAGAGATTAATATCATATATTTAATTGTGTATATCAAAGAGAATAGTTTGTAGTCTACCCTGTACGTAGTTCCGAGTGAGTTTAATCTAATTCAACTTGTGGCTGCCAGGGTTTTACCTCTTCAATAGTATTTTACTACAACTAAACTCGTCATATGCTGATATCCGGTACCGAATAGTACAAAACACAAGTACTACTTGAAACAAATGCTTATCAATGGAATAAAGGGTATGGCACCAAGCCACTACCGAAAATAAATAAAAATTTTACGAGACGATTCGGATTTGCATGTAATATGACTTTTTGGTGTTCTAAAAGAGGCTATTGAGGGTGCGAAACATCTGTTGTTTTTAGATCTATGTTGGCTCTGGACTATTGCAGTGTCTCGTGTTTCTTAGCATATTTCAAGTGGTAACGTGTCTTTTCTCACTTATTTTTCACACATTTAATTAATCTGAGTGCTGGAGTTTAAATAATTACATCGGGTATCGTTTTCTGAAAATGACTAAGCATATGGAATACACACTATTGTAAATTTAGCGTAAATAATGAACAGCGGGGGGTGGTCAACAGTAGATGGCATACAGCTAACCACCCACACGTTATACTGTAAACAACTTTTCTGAATAGTACAATTTGTATTGTCTGAACTATTGTTGTCCCTTACACGGACAGTCAAAAGCAGAGTGAACTCGTGAAATGCCGAAAAACAATTAAATTTGTGTTTTTTGCAGTCTCAGGAATTTCGGTTGCTCTTTGGCTCTGAAAATTAAAATTCGGTATCATTAAAGCTACCCTTCGATCGAACGGAAGAAAGACTCTCTAATGGTAGTCGATACATCATCAATTTGCTACGCCACTGTAATTGATAGTATATCGAAAACTACTATTAATAGAAACAGGAACTAAAAGCATCGTTTAACGAATGTGGGCTCAACTGCAAAATATTTTAGGACACGTGAAGCTGGATGTGTCCATTGTCTAGCAATGGACAATCACTGCATTATTGGGTTTGTGGGCCACCGCAGTTGTGAAAACAACCTTTAATAAATTGACATTTGAAAACTATTTGTCTTGTGATAGCAATTTCACTCTGACATTTATTACTATTAAATTCAATTAAAATAGACAATTAGTTTTGATAATAAATACATTTTAAATTGATTTTTATTAATTTACTGCTACATTATGCACGGGAGATGAGGCTATCATAGCAGGATAACGGCATTTTTACTTTTATAATTTCAACAAGGTAAACACCAAGAAATTAAAATTCCTCTTTCAATAACTACATGACCCAAATTTTATTTGGGTATATCGGAAATAGCGGATTTCTCTACGGATGTCCCCTAATTTGCATTTAAGCTCCCGAATGTTTTTCGAAAAGTTTATGGAAAGCGTTTTTGTGACACAAACATAACAGAACGATAAGGGAAACAAGAGAGTAGCGGAAAATTAAGGAAATTTTTCTTACATCAACAAAACACTTGAACAATTTGCAAACTTGATACAATACAACCCTTTTTGAAATACAGCAACTACAACGGAACTAATATGCGATGGCAAAGTATTGTTTAGTTGTAAGCCTTGGGGTAGACTTATGATATAAGATGTGTAATACAACTTTACACGCAGTTGTACAGAATCTTGTTTATGACGTCATCTTTCCCCTTGACGGCAATTACAAGAAACGTCAAGTTTTAGAGATGTAGAAACGAATATCTCACAAGAAAGTTACTCAAACGTGCACTAATGTCAGATTTGCGATAAAGTAGCTGAAATTTTGCGACATTTAAACATTTTTACTCGAAAGTAGGTAAATAATGAAACCTATTCAGGAAAATGGAATAATAGCGTTACGCTGCAACGGTGCTTAATAAAATAACAGGTCTGAATTATTTTTAAAAAAGGAGTACTTATAATAAGCTTCTTTCTTTACCTTCCTTCCAATATATTGTTAGTGGTTAAGATATAACGTAATGGTATATCTTATACAATACTTTTGTTTTTTTGCTGCTGGCTATGTTCTTAGGACTGTGTGTTTATTTCTGTAATTTATTCTTTGTGCTGCGGGCCAAAAATGTGTTACAATTTATAATACCATATGTGCAAGATTAAGTATTGTTGCTAAGCTTAGAGAAATTTCTTATTGTGCCAGATAACTACATCCTCAAAAACATTTTTTCCACCCATACTTTACTTAATCCTGGCTGATGTTCTTTAATTGAAACATTAAACCGTGAAGAATGTTCTTGCGATGGCTATGGTTTGATTTTATTAATGCTCTAAAGCAATTAGATTCAATCAACATGCATTTATGACAACGAAGTGCAATAACCATTTATTTTAGAATTTCAACTCGTAATTATTCTTAATTAACCAATAAAAGTTTATATTTAGCAACCACTCAATAGGATAAGGAATTTAAAAACTAGGAAGACAACAACTGTACGTTCTAATTTTAGAAATTGATACACGACCCAACAAAATTAAATTATTGGTTTTATTTATAACGTGAATAATTATTATTGTTACCCTGAACGTCGGCAAAAAGGTAAAGCTGACTACCGGACCCGCAGTTTTTCCTGATGGAAAAGTCATAAAAATAATATCGGATCTTATTAAGCTAATACTTCATAAAATGTTCGTTTAGCAGTGTGAGGGTAAACTTAATAGCTAAAAAATGATAGCGGTAGCCTCTCTAATATAAGACATGTGACATCGAAATATACTTTTGTAAATGATATCCGGAGGGGAATAGGATTATTATTAAAAACACATCGGGGCGGAAAAAATTTTGATATGGGAAAAGAGTAGCAATTGTTGGCGATAGATAAAATTGTAAGCGAAGAAATCGGCCTCTTGTCAAAATGACTCATTTCTCATAAAGGGTTTCCTCTGTTTGAATGACTGCAAAGGGTTCTAATTGAATATAACACACAAATAGATAATCCGTCGTCAATTATTAAATTAGTCTACATGAATTAGAAATGATAAGTTCATTAGGGTTCAATTTCAAAACAGAGGATTGCTTTTAACCTTGCACGAAGAAACAAAAAAGTGGAAATACAATAATTATTGTGATGATAATTAGATTCGTTTACATAATTTAACATGCTCTGGCGTGGTGCTGAATTATCCGGTGAGTATTTAATATCAAAATAACGAACAATTACAGTGGTGCAAAACTAATGTTGCAAAATACAGTGCAGAGCGAGGATATTTATTAAATTTATTGAAACTGTTAAAAACATAAATTTTCAGCACATGTGAAGTTGTCAAGTTATAGGGGTCCATTCGACACGTTTCAGTAATTAGTTCAATTAGTGAACTGGTCAGTTTGAAACTATTAACAATAACCCATTTTGTGCTGCCTTCATTATATTTAATGAAACAAATTTGTAAGATATTGAATATTGGATTTAGTAATAATATTTCTTAGTCGGCATAAGAGAATTACCTATATACGAAGACGATTTCCGACGTTTTCTTTGAAAGACCCGTTTTCATATATTTTGCGGATATCCTCCGGTAATGCGTGGTCTGTGTTGCCAATGTGACATCACACATGCACTTCAAAGGCAGAAAACACAAAGGGCTTAAATGATACGTTCCCGTTCAATCGATGCCGTCGATCTAAAACAAACGCAATTTGTATTTCCATTTGTGGCCGTATCAATGAATAAGATGATTTGGATAAACAATTTCTTTTCTTCGGCCTTTCATTTTATACCAAAAGAAAGAATTAACTTTAAAAACCTTCGCGAGAGCATGAAACTGACAAAAGTGATTGACAGAATTATTTAATCCAGATCTTGTTTTTTGTAAAGCGGAATTTTTCGAGAAGGATTCATTTCACAAACGCATCACTATTAATAAGTTATTATTAAAATGAAAGCTAGACAACGGCTTTATTTACATATTCAGTTAATCCATTAAAGAATGCCGGTCAAAGAATGGACATCTTAATCTCTTGTTATCTACAAATCGTTAGGGATCGGAACGTATAATCTAAACTTACACTCTGTCGATTCGAATTTGGGTAAAATTATTAATATTCTTACTCAACACTCAGCAATTTATTCAGTGGCTGAATATATTAATTGAATAATTACAGATTAATCTGACAATTACGTTTTAGCAATACTCAACTCGATAGTTATCGTGATTATCGATAACTTGCCCGCAATAATGCCATGTCACTTACAAAGTAACTTATTACTTTAATTTATAAGCAAGAATGCATATGAGTTATTTAACTACCAACTGCTACCACAAAAATTCGTAACCCATCAATTTTCTTTCAAGCTGGAAGAAAACTGGATTAAGTCGCCTTGCATCAAGGAGGTCTGACGAAACTCTCAGCGAAAGTACACAGAACATGTTTTAATTAGCGAGGACTTAATTTCAGAAATAAACAAGATAAAAAGTAGTTTTTCATTTTCAAAAATTGCAGTTCCGCAATTTTAGTAGCTGGGGGTTATTCCGTGACACAGAGAAAAGGTTACTTTGCTGATAGGTACTTATTATCAGAATTGCTTCATGTAGATACATAATAATAATAATAATAATAATAATAATAATAATAAGCACTTTATTCAAAACTAAACAAAACTAATACAACAAATTATACTGTAATGCGTTTGAAAACGTCAAAGAAAAGCTTATTACCAAGTTACGTGGAGAAGTGAATAATATGTTGTAACCAATAACATTTTATGAACTATATACAAAAAAATTCATTATTTGAGTAGGGTTCTAAATCTAATAGATATTGAAATAATTTTGTTTTAAATAATTTTCGATCATCGACATTCCGATGTAAATTTGTAGGTAAAGCGTTGAAGAACTTGATGCTAGTGTAGAGTACCCCTCTCTCGAAGGAGGCCAATCGATGAGCTGGAATAGGGATCTTCGGCGTAGGTCTTGTATTATAATATTTTTCTTGGTCAAGATGTTGAAGATGGTAATTATCCTTAATTAAATACATTATGCACTTGTAAATGTGTAGCGCGTAAATTGTGAGTAGTTTCTCCTTTTTAAAAATTCCACGACATGAACCTGTCCCAGATATTCCACACACCAGGCGAATTGCACGTTTTTGGACTACGAATATAGTGTCGATTGTTGAACAGCTACCCCAGAGGGTGATTCCATATTGCAGTAGTGAGTAAAAGTTAGCATAATAAATCATCTTCATTGTTTGTGCCGAACAAATTTTCGATAGTACACGCATACCAAAACATACAGAGCACAACTTTGAGCTCAGACGTTGAATGTGGACCCTCCATGAAAGTGATTCATCCATGGACACTCCTAGAAACTTTGTCATCGACGCTGATGGGATGTTATCAATATTTACAGGTGTAGTTTCTCTGTACGTTGCACGGAAAGTTAATATTTCCGATTTGTCTTCGTTGAGCAATAGACGATTGCAACTCAGCCATTCGCCAACGCGTTCTAAACTCCTGCAAACTGCTTGCCGTAGTTCCGTAATATTTTCACTGTGTATTAGTAAATTAGTATCGTCCGCATACATCAAAACAAGAGTGGTGTCTTCTTCAACAAAATTTGGAAGATCATTTATGTAACACAGAAATAGCAATGGACCCAGTATGCTACCCTGAGGTACACCCACTGATGTTACCATCTCTGTAGAGACCTCGACTTTTATACCGTTGTTTATCGATACCTGTTGAATACGATTGGTTAGGTAGGAGTTGATAAGATCGTAAGCTCTCCCTCTAATTCCGTATCTGTGTAGTTTTTGGAGTAATATGTTGTGATCGATGCAGTCAAAAGCTTTGGATAAATCAAGGAAGACACCACATGGTATTTTTTTCTTATCTAATAATTTAAGTATTGTTGTTGTGAAAGCATGCAAAACAGTATCGGTGCCTCGTTTCTGCATAAAACCGTGTTGTTGATTGCTCCATAATTTATAGTCGTCAAAAAATTTAAATATTCTGTTATAAATAATTTTCTCAGGAATTTTTGAAATTGAGTTGAGTATACTAATAGGTCTATAATTAGCCATATTCTTAGGATCTCCTTTTTTATAGATGGGTATAATTGTAGCTACTTTTTGGGTGTCTGGGAATATTCCTGTCATTATGGATTCATTAATAAGATGAGTCAGAGGTTTTAATATTGACTGTTTGACATATTTTAGAGCAATTGTGGGAATTCCATCTCTTCCGCAACATCTTTTATTTTTCAAATTGCTTATCACAGTTGCAATTTCATCTTCAGTTACAGGTGCCATATTTATTGTCTCTTCGCATATAGGTGGTAATATAATTTTGGTTGATTTAGTCGGAAGCTTTTTCGTTACGGATTCAGCAGCGCTTGTAGTAAAAAATTTGACAAGTTCATTTGCGGAGTGTTCAATATTAAAATCGCTTCTAGGTTTTCCAATGTGTATATTATTTTTAACAATATTCCACATCGTCGCTGATTTGTTGTCCGAATTTCTAATTAAATCATTGTTATATTCCTGTATATCCTTATTTAACATATGATGATATTTTTTTTTTTGGGCGCTGTATATTCGTTGTCCATTCAGTATGTAAGGTCTCATTACGTACAAGATATTTAAAATTCGTTTGCATTCTTGTGTTTCCGCACTCAATTTCTTGTTGTTGAATTTTGAAATTCCAATTTTGCTTCTAACAGTAATATTTGGGACATGCAATCTAAAATAATATTTCAGTATTTCTACAAATACATTCCACTTCATGTTGGTGTCTGTCGCGTTATATACCTCATTCCAATCTTCTCGCATAACATGCTCCTTGAGGTTATTCAGATTTTCTTCTGTTAACAGCAGTTTGGTATGTCTTTTGATATTAATATCTACTTTATTATTTGCATTAACGTTAATTATTTGACTAAGATGATCTGATAGATTTTTGTTTATTACCTTTACAGTAGCTTCATCAATATTTGTAATAACGTTATCGATGCAAGTTTTGCTGCTATTGTCATTTAGGTAGGCTATCCGAGTATATTCTGTTACTTGAAGTTTTAGATTGAAAGATAGTAGAAGGTTATTAAGTGTACGGGTATTGCTTGAATTTTGGTCTCGAATATTTATATTGAAATCACCTGCAATTACAAAACTATGGCGGTCATTTTCTAATAGCTGTAGTAAATTCTCAAAGGTCTCGAAAAAACTCCGAACTTCGGCGTCAGGTGGTCTATAGAGGCAAACAACGTTGATGATTTTCCCATAACATGTCGTTTTACATCCTGCCAATTCGATACATCGTGGGATAGTTAGGTTATTTATTTCAATATAGGGTACCCCTTCGTGTTTTCTAGAAATGTAGATGGCAACCCCTCCGTGTTCCTTAGATAATCTACAAAAATTAGAGATTAGTTTAAAATTCTGTAATTGAATTATTTCCAATTGTTCGCTTGACTGCCAGTGTTCACTCAAGCATACCATATCGCAGTATTCTTCGGCTAAAACTTCTTCAAGCTGTTTTATTGAGGTTGTGAGGCATTGAATGTTTTGATGAATGATTGTGAGTGTATTAGCAAAAGTAGGTTTTCTACTGTTAATTGGAATTGTACTGCAAATGTGATTTATGGAGTCGTTAGTTATTCGTGAGCGTTGTCTAAAAAATTTCTTCCTAATCCAAAATTAAAGCGAGCCCAAGCCACTCCAGCAGGCCAGAATTCCGATTTGTAGACTTCCTCTTTAAGTGCAAAGTCAATTCCTATCATAAAGGACTTATTATCCTTCTTTTTTGAAGGGATCTTAGGTGTTAAAGCCTTTACATATACGTCCAAACTCTGTTTACCACTTTTGTTTTTAATGTAGTTTGATATCATTTCTTCTGTTACATGATCTTTTGTTTTTGATATATACATCCATAATTTGCCGTTATTTTTTTCTCTTCCGGAAAACCCCATTTTCTGTTCTTCTGACAATGTACCAGATCCCAATTGCATTTTCTTCCTGCTTGCCAAAGTTCTTTGCTTATATGTGTTTTCTGTAGTTTTAATTTCAATGCTTGGTGATACTTTTGGAGATTTCCTATCGTTTGCTGTCAGGAGAGATTCTGAATTAGGTGTTCGCTTTGGCACTTTGAGAGCCGTTGCGTAGTTTATTTCAGCTGGAGTTGCCATTACATCTTCGACTTCTTTTTCATTGTTTAAAGTAATCGTCTCATGTGTGTTTACGTATTTACCGAGCACTTAATTAGCTAAAGTAAAATTAACGACGTAATTTTTCAAAAAACTTGCTTCCAAAATACCTACGGTAAACTACCAGTTGAATTCGCAATTATGTTAATTAAATGCGGTCTGGAAAAGGGAATAGTTATTGTCAAAGCATTTCTAAAGTGAAATTAATTTAATTTATATTAAATGAAGCGAAAAATCTGATGACGATCGAAAATTTTCTGGAGATTGTGAAAACTATTACAATAATTAAGACTTTAATCCTATAAAAGCTTGGGCATTCTGGTACCGAAAACAAGACGCTCCCTTCTCGAAATATTCTATAGAACATGTCCAAAGGAAATTAATGAAAGATGATTTAGGGTGATCTGAAAGAAATCAGAGATTGAAACGAACAGCAACTGAAATCAACTTAATTAAAATGGCGTTCTATCATATGCATGAAGACAGGAAACAGCTTCATGAAAGGATGTTCTAACTAGGGGTTCGACGATTTCCGATAAAAGCTTTATTTTATAGAAATGAGTTTTACGCTAATTAGAAACAAATTTACTAAAAATCTACTTCTTTTAAGCTACCTAAGTTTTAAACTTTAATTATTATGTCCGGATGAAAGTGTTCGCAGGACCTGCCCCAAAAATTTATCTTGTAACGGCGATTAAAAATATTTTAATCTAAAATATGTACGAGCGAGCCAGTTTAAATATTTCTCCCAAAGTTTTGTCATAAATTAAATTTCTTAAATAATTTCAAGTCGAAAAGGAGCGAAACAAAAAATTGTTATCTGTTAATCAGCAACACTTCGGTGTATGAAATTCTTTTCCAACTTATGACAAATTACCACTGGATCTATTATTTTAATAAACTATACAAAGATATATTAGTGTTAAACAGAAGCTGTCCTAGAATTTTAATGGCGTTATCAATCACGTAAACATGTCACAAAATTAAGTGGACAAACATAAGTCAATTAAAACTAATTTATTCAAACTTAGCGTTCTTTTGTATTAAGCTTTAGTACTCATACATACTTGGTGATTTGTTTTGATCACCAATTTTACATATTAATAGTACAAAAGTTTTAAATGTGCTAAATAAATATTTTAACGTTATTACTACGTTTGAATTAATCTTTATTTGATTTAGAGCAGCTTAAGTTTTAAGCCGAATAGGCTTTTCGCACAAAACCTCGCCTAAATTAATCATTCGATTTTTAAATTATATATTTAACAAAAGAATAAAATTTTCTAACATATAATTCATATTTTCAATTTGTTTACATTAAAACAGCATTAATTATTAATAATTCCTTGAAAGTAAAAGCGCACACAGAAGTATCAATTAAATTTTAATTTTTAATATCCATGTACCCCATTACTGGAAATGATAGGAAATTAAAAAATGAAGCCAAATTCTTTATTATTTTTTAATTAAATTGATATCGTCGATAAGTTTCTGTAAAATTTTTAATTCTTAATTTAAGCCGATTAACGCTTCGAGCTTCATTTTAAAATCTGAAAACAAAGTTTTAAATGTTTTTGCCGACTGAACAAATATAAAACAGTGCCTAAACCGTAATTCTAAATTGTACTTGAAACTTTAATAGGAACAAGGTTTTCCTCATCTTCTTAGATTCTCTAATTTTTGTTTGTCCTTTTGTAGACATTTTAAGTTCCTCCTGAGAGTGATTTCACCTGTGGAAGGATCCAGGACATGATGTACGTGAAGAATAGCAAATACAAATAGCCGCATCTGCAGTTGACCACCCCACGATACCTTTTAGCTATTCAGTGTATTGGGTACTTCCGGAAACGTGCTGTACGTCGACGCCATAATTCTTATTTTCAAAAATTTAAGGTCAGTATTTAAAATATCCTTCAAATTTGTGCCTTTCCTTCTTACATTTAAGAAAGCCAGACTAAAGTGTATTTGAAAATTCTTAATTTAAAACTTCTTGTATTGTCTCTAGTTTCAATACAAATTAAACTTTCGAAAGTTTAAATTATATTAAATCTTACTTCAACTATTAGGCTGTTTGAATTTCAAAGAAAGGAACGCAAATCTTCGGGAAAATTACTTAAATTAAATTTTAATTAATAGACATCGAGAGGTTAAGAATTAATAACTTAAGTACACACTGGCAAAAAAGCTTTCCCTGAATATATTAAAGATGAAAATATTCTAGTATTCAGGTTTGTCAACAGTTTAAGTTATTTCGGTAAGAATTTTCACATTGGTGTCGCCCCTTAAGCTTAGTATTCGTTGTTTTCAATTTTCTAATTTTGGAAAATCTAAAAATATGACCGATCGATCGAAACCATTAACTGTAAGATTATATTTTAATTAATTATTTTTTGTATATTATCTACTTTGCATGTAATAACGAATTTAATTTGCTTTGCTTATCATTATTATATTTCATTTAAATTTATGAATTATTAACCCGCAAAATAAATAACATTAAATAATCAAATTTTCGGTCTTCATTTTCTACTTTCCATTCTAATTTCTGGCCTCTCCTTTTTTAGTGTTTTTTTGGAAATCTATCTTTGCCACAGTATAGTGGATAATTTCTGGAAAAATTTTATAGTGCAATATTGAAATGTTAAGTGCTTTGAGTGTATAATTTTTATATATTGTCCTTTATGACTTTGTTTTTTATCATAAACTTTTGCATGAAAATATACTTTTTCCATAAGATAAAAGTTGCCTTAAAGTTAAAAACTTGAAACAGCCATTAAGGGACCCTAATATAACACACACCGAAAGATAATGCAAAACGCTATTCCAGTTTTTTATATTAACGTTGGTTAGGATGCAATAATGAACAATAAATCACGGGGTGTTCAATATGTCGCTTATGAATCAGACATCAAATATTAATAATAATTGCAGGTGTGGGACAAGATACATTTTTTATTAATGCGGGATAGTGATGCGTTTTCATAAATACAAATATTGCTAGGGAGAAGCTTGCAGCTGGGGTGCAAAATGCGATGCAGCTATAAATAAAAAGATGCTTTTCCGAATCTTTAAGAAAGATGCACATTTGTTGCATAATAATGACGAATGTGACTGCGGCTAGGGGTCACCTGCTTCAGACTGCAAATATGAAATCCCGAAGGAACCAAGTTCTCGCTCGTCCTTACGTTTTTGTCTCGATAATTAAATTTGTAATTTGTTAGTAGAGAAATATAAATTGTGGCACCAGTTATAAAAAAGTAATTAAAGAACCACTCGGGGCAATTTTATTAAAAGATACAAATTTAAATGAAGATTCTAATCAACGTCACTCTGTCTTAAATACTCGTTGGGCTTTGATTATCATGTTTCATTTTTCTTAACGAAATAATGATAAGTTCTAACAGGAAATGTCAATTAAGCAAAAAGAAAACATTGCGAGTTGTTTACGAAACTGAAAAATGGAAGAGGATTTCTCGGATGCGATACTAAAGGTAAATTGAAAGGATTGTCGTGCATCTTCAAACCTAATGAAATGTTGCGTTTCATCACGAAAAGATTTTGGCGACGAGCAGTTTTGATCTTTCAAATCTGAAAATTTTCTTTTCCTGAAAGGAAAGGCAAATCTTTAAATGATTTTTTGGTGCGCTTTCTTTTTCATTTACTTTATATTACGGTCAGTGCAGAACTCGATGAACTCTGATCTCGTTACTCGAAGGCATCCAATATATGATGTCATGAATGGGGTATTACAAAATCTCTTGAGTGGTAATCAGTCATTGTTACAGAGGCCACCTAAGTGTGATTTGTGCCCGTATCTATTCCGTCTCACGAGAATTGCATTGTCCGTGCTCTGACTTGTATCAACAACGAATTAAAGTTTGAATTTAAGCATTCGGTCATGATTAGAGACCCCGAGCTAATGCTAAGTAGGCAGACCGCTATAAGGAAAAGCAATCTGAGAGAAAAAATTGGTTTTCGCTGCAAATGCATACCTGCCGACTTTTTCAACGGAATAACTAAAATTCTATCCATACTAATTTGAGTAGTGTTTTACTTGATCAAGCCTGAAGCCATCCCTTATGTACATAACTTGCCTGATTTAATATATAAACTCAAAACTGTATTTATAATGTAATGCAAATTTGGAAAATATGCTTTCGTTTATAATATCAAGTGGTTTTTGTTATTGGAAGTTTACTTTTGCATATTTCAATATGAATTAATTTCGTTAAGTATGGGCAACCGACGAATAAATGTATTTAGGCTCCCCAATCATCCAATTATTATAAAAAAATTAAGTCACTAAATTTTAAGTCGTATAATTTTAAATTTATTGTTATAACACATAATTTACCTAATTGTTAAAACCACATTACTAAATACTTTATTAAACGCCGGATTATAGTTATAAAAATGTAGCATTAAACCAACTTTATCCAACTTTTATGTAATTTTCTAAATCACGACACGGAATTATCAAAGAACGGCGTGTAACTAGTCACGACTGCAAAGTAAACTATTTTTTTATTTTTTTAAATTTCATGATATACCATCTAACCATTAAAGTTCACGTAATTGTCCTAATGTAATTTAAATTTGGTTATTAACCAATAAAAATTTATGATGGTCGTGCATTAAAAGATGAACCCATGATTAAACAAAATGGACCTTTTTTTTTCTTATTTTGCAAATGAACTATGAGTTTTGAAGTCTACTATATTGATTTGCCCTGTACGTAGACCAGTATTTTTTTATGTAGTATAAATGCGATTGCCTGAATAAATTACATAAATATTATATTGCGTTATGATCAATATTAAGTGCACTCTATCAGAGCTGCAGTTTTCAGGTTAATTGAAAAATATATAATTAACTAGGTACTATTTTGCTCTCCGATTAGCATCTTTCAATTAAATAGACACAATACCTGGAATTATAATATACTTTGGTATACTACACATAATGCAGCATAGCAAGACCTGTTTAGTTACAAGATAATTATTTGGTAACGACAGCTGAAGTTGGTAAAATCCATCAAGTAAGTGGTATGCAATTAAGTCAAAATATAATTACTATTTTTGTTTCAGCTTAATATCTCAATATTAAAATTTCGAAAAATCATTTATGTAAAGTAAGTTGTTACATGGGACTTCTAGTTGAATATCTAAACATGGTAATCAAGGATGGTGTTTTGCGGTAACACAATCTGCGGTTGCTACAACTTACAAACGAGATCTAATTACTTTCCATGCTGCAAATTCTATTTACCACTTAAAAAATTCTATTATTTTTTATGTCGCAGGGTAGAAACTTGCTAATTCAAAACTCGAGCAATTAAATTTTATTAGAACGAAACGAAGAGCGCACAAAATTTGGATTAAAATTGGATACCCGTTTTTTTACACGCCGAATTCGCTTTAAATATGATGTCATTTTCATTTTTTTAATTTATTTTATTGTGGTAGCCCTGGCAAAGATTTCTCTGCCAAAACCTTATTTTCACCACTAGAGCCTACAAGACATATGTCCAAAAAGTTTGAATGCCATCGACGTAGAAATGTCGAAAAAAATCGAGGGACGTATTCGCATTAAATATTGCATTCCTGATTTTTATCAAAGAGTTTCATATGCTGTGAAGTCCTTTGAGGGCAATGGTCCTACATACCGAATTTGGTTGACATCCTTTTAGTACTTCAGGAGTTATTTACTCTTGAAATTTTAACTTTGACAGCTTGTAATTTTTGACAGATGACAGGTAGAAAGTTCATTTCATCTTTTTTGGATATAGCTTTTCAAGGTCTTTAAAATAAACTGATAGATAGATAACTGATTGATAGATCGCGACGAAAACCTTATTTTCACTTTTCTACCGTAAACCCTACTACTTTACCAAATTTGGTTCTGATTGGTTGGATGGTTCAGGAATAAATCTAGGGACAAAATCTGGCGACCGACCGAGCGCCCGACCGACCGCCCGACCGACCGACAGACCGACACAGAAATTTATTTTTTATTTTTTGCATATCTTTACGTTTCTGGACACGGTGATCTCGAAAATGTAAAAAAAAATTGAATTTTTTTTTCGATTACCATACCTCCAATTTTTTTGGTTGATTGGAGGTAAAAATTAGCTCTACGTACAGTCGAAAATTAAAATCTCTTTCAAACTCTTTTGCTGATTTATTTATTGTTGTTTTATGCTATATTTATAGCCGAACTTGAACCAACAATTTATTATTTCTCACACAGATTTAGAAAAAACCAAAAGTAGAAAATTTTACCTAAAACGCCTAAAATCACACCTGGTAAACAAGGTTGAGATGGTTTCCTACCCTTAATTTTTGACAAACCAACAAAATGCACCTACCTGTAACAAAAAGAGAAGTTTGTTAATATTTATTTTTCATTTCATGTTTTCAATTGAATTTACCTTTATCTCTTTCGTTCTGCCGCAATAAATCCGTCTCTCCACCAATTCCATCCTAGGACACCAAACACATGTTTATAATTTTTAGACGGCCACGATAAAAAAAATTTAATGAACACTGAATTAGCAAAAATGAAACACGAATATTTAAAGCTTCCATTAAGCTTTTCCACAAAATTTCGTACTCGACACTACACTACCGACCGCGGAAACCGACCGAAGTGAAAACGATTTTCACGTACGCGAATCCCGCACAACTTATCTGTAATGGAAAGAATTAAATTTCAATATTAGTATAAATAAATGTTTCACGGAAGATTGCGGACCACCTGAAAAAGAAAAGCATCCAATAATATTAATTGTATGAAATCTCAGTTGTTCCTAATATGGAACATAATGGTTAAGGTAATTAAGGAAAAACTAAAGTTTCCTTACCATATCAGTTTAGTTTTCACACCATTCCACAATAATTCACTGCTACATCACTCAAAACTTTTTTTGATTAGCCCAATTATTGACAAACCCACGATGGGGAGCCTACCTATAAAAATAAAAGAAGTATTAACATTTATTTTTTTCAGTTGGTGTTCGTAATCCAACTTACCTTTATTACCATAATCCTGCATCAATAATCCTCGTCTTTCGTCCAATTCCATCCCTGGACACTAAAGACAAGTTCAAACTCGCGCACAAATTTTTAACGGCCACACAAACGAAATTTTTTAATGAACACTGATCACTGCTGTTAACACCAAGATTAAATCAAAAATGAATCGCGATTATTTAAAAAGTTTTCCACAAAATCCCGACTGCAAAAACAGAATTTTCCACAATTGAAAACGAATTCCTGCAAAATATACAATTTTAGGCATGGAAATAAAATCAAATTCAAACTTGTGGTAATGCAAAAGTTGCTTCCACCAAATACAATTTTGAAGGAGCAAAAGAATTGACTTACTTTCTTATTGTTCCACAAGTTTTCCGGAAAAATCCACCATCCAATTTGTCGAAAAACCGAAAACCAGTATTTAAACAAGTGACCAATAATTTATTATTATTATAAAATATAAAATGTTCCACGTCACACCGCCCGTTGGAATTTAAAAAAGTATTGCGTTTCAAAATTCCGACCGTCATACGAAAGCATCCGAACTGAGTCTTACGGAAAATTTTCTTTTCCATACAAATAAATAATTATTTTTAATTTAGCAAAGCAATAACGGCCGAATATGATTCTGTAATACAAAAATCTGAATTATATTTTTATTTTAGGAAGATCACCGCAACCACAGTCGGTTTGTTAAAGATCCAAGTTTGAAGAATGTCAAAAAATTGAAACTTTAAAATTAAGTTTGTGCAAATGCCGAGTTATTTACAAAAGCTTCTTTACGATACAAATAACTAATAGTTTTTTACTTACTTTCTTGGTTCTTGTAGTTTTTCGGAAAATCGATTTGATGCTGACTAAATTTCCCTCTTCGAAATGACGTCGTCTGCACCCAAGTAACATTTTATCTGTCAATCTGCAGTTTGACAATAACACGTCATGACACGAAGTTAGCGGCCGAATGGAATTCTGCAAAACAAAAATCTGTGTTAATTTTTTTATATTTTATATAGAAAGATCACCAAAACTACAGTCGTATTTGTAAAAACCAAGCCAACAAATTGACACTTGTAAAATTATGTTTGTCCGACTGGTGAGTCATTCACAAAATTATCTTGCAATGTTTTCGTCACGAAAGCGTACACTACCTTCAGGTTTGATTCTCCAAGAAACTCGAGCAAAAATTATTACATCGCCTACACAAAAAGTTTTCAAACAAGTGGAAAATTTACACACACAAATAACAAATTTTTGATACAACATTTCTCGTCGGCGCTTAGGGGAAGTCTAACTAAGTGGTAAACATTTGACAGTCAGGCAATTTTTGTTTTAAAAATTATTTGAAATTTAAAAATGCATCACTGATGACGATGAAAGCCTCAAAGTGAAAAATTGTCGAATAATTTTCACTTTTCAACAGACCGGCTAAGTGCGGTAAGTTTAAAAAATAATTTAAAGTTGTTTCCTTTTAATGCAGAAAAATACAGGGTGTGACAAAAGTCACAGTTTATCTTGAAAAGAATTTTCAAATGAACGACAATTTTTCACTTTCACCTTGTAGATGTTTAAATGTGATTCAAGATTCATTTTAATTTATTCAACTTCCGGCTTAACACATGCGAAAGGCTCATCGTTATCGGTAATGTAATTTTAAAAAACAAAAATTACCTGTTGTCAAATGTTTCGCACTTATCTTTCTCTGGGCGCTGACCAGAAACGTTAGATCAAAAATGTATTATTTGTGTGTGTACACGTGAAGATAGGGTAAGTTTTTGTGACGTAAAAATTGCAAGGAAATTTTGTAAATGACTCACCATTTGGACAAACTTAATTTTGCAAGTTTTAATTTGTTGGCTTTCTTCAAACTTGGTTTTTACAAAAACGACTGTGGTTTTGGTGATCTTTCTATATAAAATATAAAAAAATTAACACAGATTTTTGTTGTGCAGAATTCCATTCGGCCGCTAACTTCGTGTCATGACGTATAATATTGTCGAACTGCAGGTTGACAGATAAAATGTTACTTGGGTGCAGACGACGTCATTTCGGTAAATAACTCGGCATTTGCACACACTTAATTTTAAAGTTTCAATTTTTTGACATTATTCAAACTTGGATTTTTAGCAAACCGATTGTGGTTGCGGTGATCTTTCTAAAATGAAAATATAATTCAGATTTTTGTATTACAGAATCATATTCGGCCGTTATTGCTTTGCTAAATTAAAAATAATTAGTTATTTGTATGGAAAAGAAAATTTTTCGTAAGACTCAGTTCGGGTGTTTTCGTATGACGGTCGGAATTTTGAAACGCAGTACTTTTTTAAATTCCAACGGGCGGTGTGACGTGGAACATTTTATATTTTATTGCGCAATAAATTATTAGTCACTTGTTTAAATACTGGTTTTCGGTTTTTCGACAAATTGGATGGTGGATTTTTCCGGAAAACTTGTGGAACAATAAGAAAGTAAGTCAATTCTTTTGCTCCTTCAAAATTGTATTCGGTGGAAGCAACTTTTGCATTACCACAAATGTGATTTTGATTTTATTTTCATGCCTAATATTTTATATTTTGCAGGAATTCGTTTTTAATTGTGGAAAACTTCGTTCTGTTTTCGCGGTCGGAAATTTTGTGGAAAAACTTTTAAATAATCGCGATTCATTTTTGATTTAATCTTGGTGTTAACAGCAGTGATCAGTGTTCATTAAAAAATTTCGTTTGTGGCCGTTAAAAATTTGTGCGCGAGTTTGAACTTGTCTTTAGTGTCCAGGGATGGAATTGGACGAAAGACGAGGATTATTGCTGCAGGATTATGGTAATAAAGGTTAGTTGGATTACGAACACCAACTGAAAAAAATAAATGTTAATACTTCTTTTATTTTTATAGGTAGGCTCCCCATCGTGGGTTTGTCAATAATTGGGCTAATCAAAAAAAATTTTGAGTGATGTAGCAGTGAATTATTGTGGAATAGTGTGAAAACTAAACTGATACGGTAAGGAAACTTTAGTTTTTCCTTAATTACCTTAAGCATTATGTTCCATATTAGGAACAACTGTGATTTCATACAATTAATATTATTGGATGCTTTTCTTTTTCAGGTGGTCGCCAATCTTCCGTGAAACATTTATTTATACTAATCTTGAAATTTAATTCTTTCCATTACAGATAAGTTGTGCGGGATTCGCGTACGTGAAAATCGTAGTTACTTCGGTCGGTTTCCGCGATCGGTAGTGTAGTGTCGAGTACGAAATTTTGTGGAAAAGCTTGATGGAAGCTTTAAATAATCGCGATTCAATTTTGATTTAAATCTTGTTTTTAATTGCAGTGGTCAGTATTCATTAAAAAAAATTTTCGTGGCCGTGTAAAAATTGTGAAAGTGTTCAAACATGCACTATTTGGAATCCTAGAATGGAATTGGAGGAGAGACGGGTTTATTGCAGCAGGAATATAGGGATAAAAAGGTAAGTTCGATAGAAAACTTGACATGAAAATATAAATGTTAATAATTTTTTCCTTCTTGTTACAGGTAGGTGCACTTCGTGTGTTCGTCAATAATTAAGGGTACCAAACAACCTCAACCTTGTTCTCCAAGTGTTTGATTTAGGCGTTTTAGGTAAAATTTTCTACTTTTGCTATTTTCTAAACGAAAATATTTTCGTAAAATCGATTAATAATATAAAAAATTATACTTAATAAATATCCAAACTTTTCTCTCTGTCTGAGAAATAATAAATGTTAGTTCAAGTTCGGCTATTAAAACACAAAACAATAATTTTTTCCAGTAGTTTCAAAGAAAAAAACAGAAAATTTTTTTTCAGTTTTTGCCAACATAGCGGTCAAAGTAAGCATCTAACAAAAAATTTATGTTATATTTTTTTTGGAGTTATGTTAAAGTTCTTCAAAAATCAGCTTCCCAGAATTGGGAAATTTGAGAATTTCAGCCACATTTCACCTGGTCTTTTTGAAGTACTGTAACTAGAAAACTACCATCAGGACTAGAAGACTGTTTTTGGTCTCAAATATTAGCAAATGTAATGTAGTTTAAAAAGATACAAAATAAATATTCTATCAGACGCTTACTTTGATCTCCATCTTCGATAAACTGAAAAAAGTCAAAATATTTCTTGTTGAAAAGCTTCTGGAAATTCATCCGGGTATCACCCGTACAATATATAAAAAATATCGTCAGTTCTGCAGCAATACCTCCAATAATCAGTCATTTCTACAAAAATTTAGGAATTAATTTTTTTTAGTCCAGTTTACTGTTAATATTAGAAAGTACGTTAATAAAATTAAAGACTGATTTTTTTATAGTAGAGCTCATTTGTAAGAAAAATCTCATCAAAAATTACCTGAAATAAAACGTGAAACAGGTATGCCTTAATTATACATCATTGAGACATGCTGGGAAGATCTAGTTTGTACCACCATTGTAACCTATCAACAGGTTAAGATTGAAGTAAATTTTTTTAATTATATCTTATTCCGCTTCCAGCCCATGATGATCCCAAATAAGAAAAAGGGACTTACCACGCCCCGCTAACAACTACAATTACTGCTAACGATACCCGTTATTTCAGATACGACCACAAATATAATTTTACTACCATTGGATCTGCAACTCATATTGAATTTTGACCCAAGGAATTTAAACGCGACCAAAAACAAGTTATTGCACGAACCAATTATTTTTTGAATGTAAACGGCATCAATATAAATTATTGATAAATTGAACAAGTTAACCTCTTCGGCGACGTGGAGCATATGGCCTTTCCGTAAAATATGCGTATTATTTTTCAATCCTGCGAAGGGCAGAATCGGAAGTTTATTGTGTAAATATTAAATAATTAAGGAAAATTTATATTCGGAACATAATAATTATAACGTCACCGTCTCGATATCGAAAAAATAAATTGCAGTTTTAGTGGTATAAAATGCAGTGAAATAACAGATGGCGGACGGTACAAAACAAACATCGCTGATATTAATTACGAAATGATCATAACAAGGGTAAAATCGAATATATTGGACGTTATATAAGGAAAAGTGCTAACAGATGATAATTACTTATTCTTTTATCTGGCATCTGTTGCTTCCTTAATTAACAGATTTTGATAAAACGAGTTTATACTTTAAGCTGAACTGAGGTGTTCGTATCCGGATTTATCTCCTCGAGGGTTAACATTTTTCAACATTTTTGTAAACACTAATTACAATTTATTTTTACAAATCCACGATACACAAATGGCTATCGTTTCCCATTGTTCGTTTATCTTCAAGTGCTATCAATTAAAGAAGGTGCTTATTATGTTTGTCAGTATTTTTTGAGACAATGCCCACGATAGGTACGGATATATTTTGGAAAGATTAATAAAACCTACAATTACCACAACCAGCAAGATTTAAATACAAATTACCTCGTTAGCATTTAAGAAATTATGTTGAAATCTTACCGAGAGTTCGGAAGAGCAATTAATTAAAATTAAGACAATTACACAGACGGCTTGAACGCTCGAATTTAAAAAATTGGATAGGTGGGTACACTTTTAGCTGATTGCATCGATGCATGATGGCGTATATCAGTTGTAAAATCGATAAATTTTTTAATAATATATCAGCGTGTGTGTGGTAGTAAAAGTGATGAGACAACAAGCGTGTGGTGATTTACTCAGGTGGGTGGTCCATGTAATTGAATGTTTGATCGCGGTGTACCATATAGTCAAACCCGATAATTACTGATCTCTGCTTTACTGCTCATAGATTATTGTAAATTATTGACTCGAAATTATACACATATTATTATCGTTTTAAAATGGTATTATGTTGAAAAGTTATACAGCGGCACGTAGTCGATGTATATATTGCAGCAGGGGCGGACTCATATGCTAAAATTATAATATCTTTCCTATAACCAGGGTTCCTTCACCATAGATGGCATAAAACTATTGGTTCCCAGCAAAAACATAGATTGGTTATTTTGAAACGAAACGTACGCACTTGAAAATATTTGACGTACAAAAGCATTTCAAGATAACCATTTTTATACCAAAAATGCGATATTACTCCTGACTTTGTCATTTCTTAAGATTTTAATGCAAATAACCCAAAATTATTCTTTACAATAATTCAATAATTCCATATAAAAATCTAAAGAACCAATAGCGAAAACCAGGCCAGGACTAGCATTCGAGAACATGTGGCCAGTCCGTCTCTGTATTGTTTGCTGTAAATTATATGAATATATATTATTGAATCATACAGATATCAAGCTAGGTAATTATTGTGCACAAATCTTATCCTTTTGAAAATCCCCAATTAATTTTTATTTGCTTTGTAAATTGGACGACCACTAATTTACCTTGGTTAATTAAATTAAACAATGGAAACAATTTGCAAATTTAAATACACAGTGACTAATTATCTACTTTTATGGCTACTAATAACGAGAAGGTCGAGATATCTCTTAATTACAAATGGAGCTATTGTCTTTGCTGTACACAAACCTATTATTAAATGTTACCTCCTACAACAAACATATTTAATTTACTTTTAGGGTAAACTTAATTTTTAATTAATTTACTATAAAATGTTTATATTTCCGAGCAAACTAATGGCACAAAACCAAAAATAAGGGATATTCAAACAGATGGTTATAATAGCAAAGCAATGAAGCGAAAAAGCCACAGATATTACAGGCAGGCCGCAGTCATGTGCTACCTCACAAAAACGAAAGTTTTTTTTAATTAGAAAAATTACAAACACGATATTTTAAATTTTTGAAAAAATAATAAGAAAAAGTATTATAAAAAACTGCAATTTCCTTTCAGCTGAAATGTTAATTATTAAATCCAAGCTAATTCGACCGTTATAAAAAGTTTGAATTAGTTTTTCGATTTTGCCAAACTTTGTTTATAAATTAAAAAATTTTCATTGCACTATGTTTGCTCTTTGTTAAATTAAACATCAAACAAATTCTCTACGCGATAATAATTAGAAAGTTATCAATTGAATTCGTAAAAATCGTTCGTAATTAATTAATTTTTGATATATTCCACCCATTTCGTGTAAGAACTTAAAAAAAATGCTATTTAGGAGCGCCACGAACTTAAATTACATTGTATTTGGGTAAAAAATTGTAGGGCAGAGTGCTAAGTTGCTAGGAAATTTTAAACAATGGTTTGAAAAGAATTTGTACAGATGTCTAATAGAAATTCCAAAAAAGCTCTATAATTTTGACCCACCTTAAGTTAAAATTAAATTTGACTTAATGTGTTTTAAAGAGTTCCACACAAATCGCTTTCGAAAATAGAACAAAAAATTAAATTTGGCTTATTGACCAAACAATTTGCTTCTACCTAGATCTTCCACGTATACACTCGATAAATCGATTTATCAATTCATGGAGTCAAATCTTCAGACAAGTCATATATTAACCATTGTGGTTGCCTAAAATGTGGGTCTTTAACCATTGTTAAACGTCATAACAAAGCTGGGGTGCGTTTATGGCCGCAACAAAGTGTAGAAACTCACGCTTTGCTGATTTACAACAAAGATACCTCGGAATCTTCCAATTGTGATAAAATTTTCAGTGGCGCACTCATACACCCCTGATGAAGTAAAGTGATTAAATGAATTATGTATGTGCAATTAGCAATATTACTTGGTAATCTGCAAGAGCCTTTGCAGAATTTTTTGGATCGACGAGCGATAAAAATGGCAAGTACGTCACTGGGTGTGATAAAAAGTTGTGGTTGTGCTTGGTTTAGTATCTCGAAAGAAGTCAATAGTGGAGCAGGTGATGGAGTAACATTATAAAACCAATGCAAGAAGTCCTATTCATTCATTTTCGACTGCAACTTCCTTTTAGCTGAAACAGAGAGTGTTTTGGCTTATCCTTTTTAATTTTAACGATCCCAATAAATTATAACTTTAATTTAAAAAGCGCAATCTTGACATAGTTTCAGTTTAAGGTTTCCGACCAGCTGTAGAGGATTATGAAGTAGACAAATTTGTCGACGTTTCAAGATAGAGAAGTAGAACGAATGTGTTGGTAATTTGTAAAACATCCCATTTAGATAAGATAGAACCCAATAGAATTGCATATTTTAAACGACCCTTGCACTACATCATTATGGAGTGCGTTAAATTTATATGGAAATAAGAGAGATTCTTTCCAATCGATAATGGCCTTTATCAAAAGTAGGTATTAGTAATCCGGTTTAGACCACGATTATGAGATCTATCATTGTAAACGTCGGATTAGCATACTTTATTTCTTAACTTGGTTAAGAGGGTAGCATAACGAAATTAAACTTTATCAATAAATTTTCGTGGCTTATACGGCACATTTATTAACCTACTTTCGCGTAAACACGCTTTCAAAAATTACGAAAAATGTACTGTACGATGGGATGAATAAGAAATTCCACCTACGAAAAATGTAGTTGAGAAAATGTCGTTGTCGACTAAAATGAAAACATATTTTCTTTTAAATTCAATTTTCCATAATTTCTTCAGCGATAATTGTCCAAATCAAGTTATGTTAATATTTTGAGTTTTTCTCGAATTAAATTGATTATATCGGCTCCTTTGGAATACAAAGTGTAGCATTAACGCGCGTAAAGTACGGAGCCGCAAATTTGGAAATAATAATAACCAAATTTTTCTTGTTAATTTAATTTTATTATCAAACACTCGTCTCGGCGATGTAATATTTGGATTGAATTGAATTGGCTAGAATTTACAATGTTCCCGCTTCTTGTGGAAAATCTTCTAACCAAATGGAACAATGACAAGAGTTTGCACTCGTCGGTTGTAGTTCGACTACATTTAGTTGAACGATTTTACGGTTATGGATTTTTAAAATAACAATAAAGAGTAAATCGGTTTGTCTAGTTTTGATTGTCACGTTCGGTTTTATTTTTGTATTTTTCTTTACCCCCGCAACGAAAACATTAACGTAATAGCTTTCCTGAGCGTAATATCACCATCAAGTTTTCCCAAAGCTTTCATTCTTTATATGGATGTATTCAAATCAAAACGATATCTTTTGATAATCTGAATAAGTTGATAACATTTCGATTACTTGTGTCTTTTACGTATAACTAGATTTGTTTCATGCTAAGTAGAAATGCGAAACGATGCAGCCCAGCCACTTTATGATTCGATTAAGTTTAGGGGCTTACTAATATCATATAAGGGATCTCGATATGTACCCTTTCTTATTCTACAATGGCTTACCACTTAATTAGTTTATTTATACTAACTGCACTAAATATTTAAATTTCCAACGAGGGTGCCAAAATAATTACGACAAAAATCGATAAGCTTCAGAATTTTTCCAGAAAATCATTCTTAATATCTTCGGATGTATTTCCAACTTTCGCAATTAAATTTTTGTCAATTCTTTTAAAGGAGGATGATCGAGGGTGAATATTAGCTCAGCCGTTTTCATTGTGTATCGACTGTCTCACGTCTTCTAAACGACGGAAAACTAATTTGTAGCCGAATATCCCAACAAATAAGGCCGGAACTCGGGGAGTGACATGATCTGACATTGCAAATTGCATTGGCATCCAAATTACGGGCACGAAGAAGTAAATTAGTTGACAATTTCTGTAGACATTTTTTCATTCAATTTTCTCTTTCTCTGTTATTCCAATTACGGTTTTTCGATAAGCTGCATCTAAAAAATTTCGATTTTTTGTTTTAATAGCAAATATTTTTTTGTAAAAATGCGCCGACGTCGCAAATTGGTTTCCTAAACGGCCAATTTACTGCAATTGCATCAATTTAGATTTCCCCATTTCTGGACATGTACGATACATCCTCCATTGAGAAGAAAATTAACGTCTGCAATACAAGGTGCCACTAAATTTTCTGAAACTCAAATAAAAGTTAATAGCTTCCTTTCGAAGGTTGAAGGTAAATTCAGTGGTAGAGGTAGGTCAAAAACGTGAAAAATTACGTTCGCAAATGAAAATTTAAAATTTTTCGCGACAAAGCAATATAAATCTTTGTTCGCGTTTGCTGAAATTTATAAAAAACAAATTAATTTTTATTTCGCAGTTGCAATTTTATTGTAAAAAAATTAATTGGGTGTTAAATTCTTGTTTAATTAAATTTTAAAATTTGTCGGTCTACCTTTTATTCGTCCTGCTGTGGCAATATTAGGTCGAGCAACTAACTACATGAGTGACAAATTTGAAATAATTTATCATCGCCAAGATTTTCCCACGAGAACAAATTGTTAGGTAAAAACGAGTATCGTCGATGATACCATTCGTTGATAATTCCTGAAAATTTACATTTCTGAAATTATTTATTTCAAGGATAATATTATGTACCTGGTGTATATAAGAATAATTAGATTGGCCATGTTCTTAGTAAATCGACGATAATAATAATAAATCAAAATATTTAAACTAAAGCACGTGCCGATTGTATAGCGCTAAAGGTACTCCGACTAACAGGAGAACATGAGTTGGATGAGATATTTAACATTCCAATGTGACTTGCACCATAAATTGCTTTGCGGCCACGTCGCAGACGCTGCCATCTACGAGCAGTAGTTCTAGTCCGTATATCGATTGGTGCTGCCATCTGTGTCCAGATTATAAATGTTTAAAGTGAATTTCTACACTTAGTTAAGATGTAGAAATGCTTATCGTACCAGTGCTGCCCTGTATGGGCTAGTAGCTAATTTAAATCCTGGGATACAGCTACAGGATAATTTTTTTTAAATCCGTAACTACGAAGGAATCGATAAAATGGTTTAGTGCTCAAGTGTGGACATATAGAAGGTACAGATAACTACAGACTAACTACTCTAAGTAGTTAACTATGATGAGGATTTTTTCAGAACTTCTTCAAGATTTCTAACTTACAAAATTTGGAGTTAGGTACCTATATTTAATTTAGTAGTTCGTATTTACTTCTTCAAGATCTCTAACATACAAAATTTTGAGTTAGGTACCTATGTTTTCGGAAACAGCAGGCAATAATTTTGGTAGTTCGTATTTTAATCGATAGCTTATTTCTGCGTTGGATATTCATTTGTTGAGTTTAATACGAAAACAATGTTTATAAACTAGAACTGATAAATTTTATTTACTTGATAAAATTATATGGTCATTTTATCTTTAGGGAGATAATAAAATTTTATATTTGCCATCGCCACGCATTTTTATCAAAAATGTAGATTTTAATAGTATTGGTTAGTTATTTTGGAATTGTAGAAACAGTAGTTACGAACAATAAAAATTCAAAAAAAAAATAATTTTGAGATTAATTCGAAAAATACAAGCTTAAGTTAAAAATTTCGGGCAAAAATGGGGGATTTTGGGGATTTTTTTGGGCATAAATTGCACTCAAAAATGTCGGATCTACTTAGACTGCAAATCTTTAAACCACTCTAGCCCATAAAAATTCCCGAAATCGCCAAAACTCGAAACCTATGGATATGGAAAGATGGACGGTCCCTAAAACAAATGCTACAACTATTTACCCTGAGCACACGTACCGTCAACAGAATACTTGGGCGCAATCGAAGTAGAAAATTACAAAATTCTACTAATTATTACAGTAGAAACTTAAAATTATTTATATTTTCCTTCTATATTAATAGAATAATGTTTTAAACTGAATTTAAGAAGCTGCAAGCATAATTTATTTGTAAAATAAAAGTTTTATTGGTATATAAAAATTCGTATGTAAAAATAAACTTAAAAACCGACTTCTTTTTTTGTTATTTGAAATTTAATTTAGTGAAGGAACTGTCCGAATTACTAAATTTTCTTCTTATATCAAAAATAGAATTTTTGGTATTGTTTGTACATTTCAAGAACGGACGTCAATTTGAAGTCGTCTCAAGGGATGTTTCTAAAGCCCTCCAATTATTTGTAGTCGTTATAGATTTTCAGCGAGCCGTCTCATTTAAGTCAACTACTGGACGTTGATAAGTGGAATTCATTGCTTATTTATATAAAAAAGGCTTGCTGCACATAGAATATAAGTTTTAGCGAGCGAATGCAATGCGAACTAAGTAGAAGAGGCAAATAAGTTTTATTGCAGTTGCCGTAATTAGCTTCTCCTGTTTAATTTCTACTGCTTCATACTGGGGATTACTTGCACCCTATGATGTTTCTTATCCCCTAAGGGATTTCGATCCCCAGTATCGACAGTATTTAGTTAATCCGTTGATGCTTTTCTAATTTACTGGATTTCCTTCACGATGCACTACAAAACTTTTTCTTAAAAACCCAGTGTTTATATGTCCGTCTAAATTTATTCTAACAGGAATCGTATAAATAGTAAAGCACTAAAAAATTATATTTGAGCACGCCAAACCAATGTATCATATGTAATGTAATCTACGACATTTTTTGTTGTCACATATGTTCCCAGCAATATTAATTTGTTTTTAAATTGCAGTAATAATATCGCCACATACTGTAAATAACCACAAACAAGACAATTTGTCCTAAAAACAAACGAGACGTCTTTTATTACTTACTTTTTTAACTATGTTATGTTAAAATTATTTTTATAAAATTTCATTTCTATAATTAACTAAAATTTTACGCTCATGAAATTTTAATGCAATCCTTTCGAATGCATTTTAGATTTTATTCGGTTTCCCAGAGCGAAAAATTTTAGTTTGAAACCGACTGGCAATCAATAAAGTTCTGTAATATACAAATTATTAATTGGCAACTTTAAGTTTAAATTAATATTATATTTTAACTTCAGAGCACTCGAAACAGTTTTGAAACTGTCAGGCGCAAGCGCAGATTGGTGGTTTGAAGGGCTGAAAGAAGAAAACTGTCTGAGCTTTTAACTGCGTTTAAACTTGAATGTATGAGTATTTATAAAGAAAAATGAAGTTGGCACAATTTATTTAGATTTTTTTTAAGAAAATACATCAAAAGAAAGGTCGGTTTTGAACTTGTAAGATCAAGTGCATGACTAATTAAAACATATTGCTTCACGAAACGAAATAAAATATTAAGTCAAATATCAAAGTGTTTGAATGCACTGTGTAATTTGTCAACGTGCTCAGTATTTCTTCAATTAAATTACATACCAGATGTACATTTAATAAAATTTGTAGTCTGTAATTTAATAACTAAAGCTCGACTAATTTCACAAGTTTTTTTATATAAATTGTATACTTACAAATTTGTCCACTTTTTTTTAATTATTTATAGTTTTATACTTCCTGTTATTGTAATTCAAGAAAAAAATATTTACAAAGGGAAAATGCCGATTCGGAGAAATGGTAGTTGGGTGGTTTCCCACCGCGAAAAGCTTATAATGATTTATTCAATTTTTTCCCAAACTGCATTTCATGGATTTTCGTTCGTGTTTAGAAAACTTCCATCTCATTGATTTGTCAGTTTAAAAATTCATTCAATTTTGCATTGTAAAATCGTTCCTTTTATGTTGTTACATGAAAATATCTATAAAAGTTCCTACTTCATTATTCGTTATGGTACAAGACGAACTAATAAACTCAATGTAAGCGAATTCAAACACAATTGTCTAATTTGCGAAAATCTAATTCTGAAGTCGTTTTACGAGTTAACTCAATCCAATTGCAGAACGTTGTTAATCCCTTTGTGCCCTTTTAGTGCACCCACAAAAAACACCCCTTCATGCAGTTAGATACTTAATTAAAATTGCTTTGAATACATTTTTAAATAAAATTTTTAATGTACGCCCTCACAATTTTAATTTTCCTTCGCAAATAAAAATTTAAATTGTTATTCGATTAAGCAGACCAGGCTTTAAATTAAAAATACCGCAATTAAACAAACTAAAAATAATATGATTTTATATGCAATTAAAATTAAAAAATGCAGGTGCAACAAATTTAAATTATTTAATAAATCAGCGCCACCTCGTGAATAATTTAGGAACATCCGGTTCGTCGCTTTGCCGACAGATACCGCGTGCTTTCGTTCTCGAACCCGAAATTCAAATTAAACAATTATTTAAAAGAATCGCATTTTTCAAGTCCCTTTCGACTTGGTATATTATTTGCAAGACAGATTGTTGTTCTACTTGAATAAATATTAGATCCGTAGGCACATTATAATTTACTTAACGGTTCCAAGGAGAACTAGAACAAATAATTGCATAAACATGAAAATAGAACGGCAAGAAGTAAAAACTACTCAAGAAAATGTCATTAACTCGAGCAATTTGCTTCTGCTTAATTGTACGTGGGACGAGAAATAAGTTTGAATTTTCGGCGATTTATTTGGTATCGATCCTTGTTTATATTATGTTTCGAGTATGAAATGCAGCCGCGGAGAAGCTGCGAATAAAAGAAAAGGAATCAGACGGATATAAGTAAATCTATTTAAAGATATAAAAACTAATAAAGTTTGACAGTTTTCTTTTACTCATATGAAAATCTAAGCCAAGATCTTCAGGTTAGGACTTTGTAATTCGTTTTTCTGGTTACTAAAATCCTTCAAAGAGGTTTTCTTTGTTATTCGGTAAATATTTCACGTATGGTTTCCCTACATGTCACGACAACAAATAGGATTTGAAGACGAACTTATTGGAAACGAATTCAATTGACAGTAGTGAATTTTAGTTGCATTAGAGAAAATTGAAAATACCAAATTACTTTCAGCGCATGAACAAAATTCACCAGAAAAACAACAAACTCATTTTAGTTCTAATAAAGCCCTGTTGCTTTAGAGTCGACATCAAAGAAACTTAACGTGCAATTTCCTTCTTCCTTCTGCTGCATTCAAATTCACGGACTATTTATTAGAATTTTATTTTCAGTCTAACTAATAGCGCTTAAAAATATGCTTTGATGAAATACGCTCGTTTTGTTGATGGCTACATACTAAGCTCATTAGGTGATTGGAGACTGGAGAATCCTACGATTTTTGACGCGAAAACCAAACTAAATAGATTTCTCTAATTAGGAAGGTTGTTTTCGGCGCGCACTTAAAGTTTAGTGCTCGTTTTGTGGAACCAAACAAAATAAGGTTTTATAAAGATAATCACGCACGAATAGAATGATTACTAATACCAGCCATACACGTTACTAAAAAGTATCAGTATTCAAGCTATCTCACGCTTCGCGTTCAGAATTCGTGATATAGCCTTAAAAATTAGATTTTCAGAAACTCAATTCCGAAAATGAACAAGAAATGCTAAAGTTAACGCCAAAATACACTTTTAAGTTAGCATATTCGTTAAATTCATCCGGCTACTTGCTTAATTCTATTAAGAGATATTCGGAAGAAAGAAACGACATCAACTTTTTCAAACAACGTATTGGATCTTTTTAAGAGTACGATCGAAGATTTTATTTAATGTGATTACTTAGTTGGGTTTTGTAAGATGGTTATGTTATCATGTTTGAGTTGAATTTAGCGATTTTGTAGCGAGGCAAATTGCATTAAAGAAAACTCAAAACGAGAAGCTCAAAGGAAGGTCTGTCGATCCCATCTCGCATTCAGAAAACGTGGTGGGTTTCGTATCAAGTCCTGTTCTATCCTTTGTATGTTCTGTGTCACGGTCCGGTATCTTCCTTGATTCTCCGTATTGACAGACTAACTTATCCTTTCACGTATTTTACTTTTTACTAGTTCCAAATTACTATCCTGCAGTTCCATTACCAAATTTGCCTTTTTCGATTTATCCAAGAGAATAAAAATTAAATTATAAGTATTCGATCTTTTGCAAAACAGCATTAGGAAATTCTGTTAAACTCCAAAAGATTTATATAGTCGGTTCATATTTTGTGTCGTTTATTTCCGAAATTCTGCAGAAATTTAAATAATCGCTAGCATTCGATTACTTTATGTATAACATTTCTGTGTGAATTATTGGTGGTAAAAAACTATCGAGCATCACACAACTAAACTTAGTAGTTAAAGCTGCTGTTATAAATTGCCATAAAATTACAAATTGAAGGCGCCAATCCTTTTTCTATGTTTATACACGCCAAAACCGAAAAGTTAGCAAGTTTAACAATGCCAGGGGGTCTTGATATCCTCGAGATCCCCCAGTCGCTAGGTTTTGCCTGAAAAAATTGGGAAACAGAGGTAAGGAGGGAAGATATTTAACTACGAAGAAATGCAGCTGAAAATACGATGGAGCATCAGAACAGCTAAACTTAGTTAAAACTGCTGTTAGGTAAATTGCCATAAAATTACAAAATGAAGGCGCCAATCCGGGGGGTCTGGGGGGTATGGAATACCCCCCAGGGCACTTCCTTCTCTCTGTTCACACGCCAAAAATGAAGTTATTAAGTTTCTTCATACAAATACAGCTGAAAATATGTACAATCACTTTTGTTCCAATTTTCTGTTTAAAATGGTAATTAAAATATTTTCAGGTTTTGCACGTGGATTTAAAACTCGTTATTGGTCTGCATCTATAGTTTCGATCGTTTGTATTGATAAATGCTATTGTTTTCGCAAATGACCTAATGTCTTATCAGATTAATAATCAACTAGGAATATCTCGAAGCTATAAAGTAATGAGAACTGGAATGATTAGTAAACCAAATATGGCGGGGTAGTACCTAACAGTAATGATGCTACTTGAAAATAATATGCTTCAAGTAATCTTAAATCATCAAAATGAAACGACCTGCCGCGTACATATGACGAGGGTCCACATTAATAACATAAGATACCATCTCACTTCCTACCACATTGGACGGTTATGAAACAATAAACAACTACACAGCACTTTATTAACTCCGGTTTAAACCACGGCGGCCGACTTCTTTAGTGGCCCATACTCTAGGTTTATGCAGATTTTATTTCTAAACTTAATTTTAGTATTGCTGCAGTAAAACAAATTAAGTACTTAACAGACTTGAATTAATTCAACCCTTAACTAACGTTGCTTGCTATTTTCTACTCTATCCCCCACGTAACACGTAACCGCACAATATTCCACTACTAATAGCCGACCGACAAAAATTCCTTTAATTTTAAAATTTTTGCATAATAAAAATGCAATTTAAAATGTTTATGTGGGTTATCAACCGGAAAATATGAAAATGAAAAACACGTACGACGCCGAGCACTGCAACTTTACCGCTTCCTTGCTAATGTTTATTTCCACTCGAGATCAAATTAAACTATTTTATCAGACCAGAGGGATATTTACTTTACTACGAAAAAATTAATCTTTTTCTGTAATCTTGCAGGATTAAACCGTTAAGGTTAACTGCTCTATATGGTTCTTTTCCACCAACGCTTATCTTTTGCTGCACCAACGAGTAACTAAATAGTTTTAAATAGGGTTTTTCGCCAAATCTCATCAGTAGTTTGGGCATGAAGGACCCGATAGTGACCCGCAATAAATTCAGATCAGAAAGAGAAGTACATGGGTAAAACAGCATATGGTGAAATTTTAATAAGCAAATTGCTAATTTAATGTAGTTTATACAAGTTGAAAACATAAATAAAGCACGACCGATTTTACATCCATTTACATATTATATTTTCTAACATGAGCGATTCGTGCTGTAGTCGATATTTGTACATATTCCAAAAGCAATACATTTATTTAAAATACACGGAACAACATTACACGATTTCGGTTTGATTATGTGTAAACAATTTGCAGGAAAATTTAGTTAAGATAAAGGTATTATGGATGAATTTTCAATTAAAAACGTGGTTATTTTACTGAATTAGTCGGTATACACATTAAGTTCATTTTATCACGTTCGCCAGCATTTCAAAAATTTATATTATGTAAATTGAATCAACAAAACATGTTGTGACTACTTTACAAGCAATTTATTAATTCCATTACTACTCAAATTTTGGTAAAACATTTTTTTTCTTACCATTGGTTTTCCAGAGCCGCAGGTGATTGTTTTAAAATAAGTAGAAAGACAAATTCCATTGGTGCTTAACTCAAAATTTAAGATGTGTATAATCAGCTTTCCACATAGTAAGTGCTGACCAACCTCTTTGTTCTATTTTAGATAAACAGCCATGGCAAGGTAAGCTGGCAGAATTTAATTCATGTAGCAAGGACAGTGCCTCTATGGCAGTATTACTCACTGCTATCTGCGGTTTACAGTCTGTTTGTAGTAGTTACTATTGTAAGGAATATTGTTAAATATAATAAGCTTAAAATTTAATTAAGTTTGTTTTAGATTCACGTTTTTGTTGTCAGGCAAAGCACCCGTTAAAGGTAATTCAATGTTCATCTACGTTAAACCCAACTTGCTGTGTACATAAAGCAAGGAGAATAAAAAATTTCTCGAAGGATCGCTAATTACGGCTTACACATTGGTAACAATTATTTAATAATTATTATAATTCATAGCTAGTAAAGGAAAAGTGTACCCACACCCGTTGTCCTTCGTGTATGAATGAAAATGCTAATTAAAGTAACATACCGACAATGCATTGTGTTTATTTGTATTGTAAATATTATGCAATATTTGCAAATTGCATATAAACATGTTTTGCAATAATCAAAATGTATGTACAGCCTCTTTATAGGCTTACCTTACAAGGCTAAATTGGAACGACTGCCACATTCCAAATCAATAACAGCAAACGTATACAGGTGAAAGCAAAATTTTAAATTGTAATGAAGAAGGTGACATTGTCGTATCAATTCAATAAAAAAATAGCTGCAAAAAATCTTGCTCAAGTGTCAGAAAAGAAAACGTTTAGGGTTTGACGTGAACTTTTTTGTAACATATAGTTGCTTCTGTAAATCGAACTTCTACAAATACTTGACAAGACCCGAGACTTAATACGATAAGGGTATTAAAGAGAAAAAGGATGTAACACTGTTTTTAACAATCTTCCTAACGATTTTCTATTGTTTCGGGTTTTCTGAAAATCTGAAAATTAAAAACATTTTTTTTCTCAAAAAAAAAGCCGAATTATCCTTTCGCTATTCGAATTTTAATTTTCCATTGTCTCTATTGCTTTTTAATATTATTTATCGCTGCTTGAATTAAGTATGCAAATTTATCCAATATTTTCTTATAACCGCAAACCGTAATCGTAATAAAGCGTAATGAAAATTGTATCGAGAGCACAAGAAAATTACAAGCTCTTATATTGAAAGTGGATGACTTGCATTAAAGTAATTAAGTTATGTGCCTTCAGCAACTGTTTAAAATGCACCTCATTCAACAGCTTTAGTTATTATCACATAAACTGTTATTATTCCGCTTTAAATTATCTCAACAAACTTCAAAATATAAATAACTCAAACAAAATATTTTGAATATCCGCGAGTAATTGTATTGGCGCCTTTGGCGATTTTTCCAAATTTTTAAGCCTTCCCGAAAACGTAGCAGGATCAAATTTCACGTTCGTCGACGTCTAGCCTTTTTGTAGAGGCAAATAAAAATAAATTTGAGATCAACAAATTTTATAAATTGAATTTTAGCATTATAAGGTTTAAAAAGTACGTGATAAAGTAAGGCAATATCGGCGAAGCATAAAAATATTATCATAGAGCTTGCATGTGACTCACGATTAAAAACTTTTAAGCGATTACCTAAACTACACTTGGGTAGGAATTTATCTCTTTGAATAATTACTAAAAATTTCGTGTGTGCAAATACGAAGACAAAACTTAATTTAAATGTAAATCGATGATGGCGGTGTAGCAGGCAGGTAGATGTAACTCATTTTATGGTGATTATCAGAGAATTCTTCGCAAAACTAACCCTTTTATTTTGTACAATATTGTTAATATTTAAATTATATAGAATGCAGTCGTTAAATCTTCTAGTTTAAATTCAACCGGATTTACATAAATTTTTTCCTTTTATTTCTGAAATTTTTTAAAATTGCTCGTCGTCGTCCTCTATATGGAAATTTTCGACATTAGGCAACTAAATTAAGTTTTTAATAGTTACAATAGCATAAAAATGCCGTATCATTTGATCAAGATAAAATAAGCTATTTTAAAATTTCTTCTGCAATAGATGAGGCCAGAAAGATAGATGAAGTTCAACAGCGATCAGGAGCATGGTTTCTATTGTTGTATGTTGGATGTAAATCAAAACGAATCACAAGTCAATTTGGAAATGTCAAACCGGCTGAGATTTAAATGAACTATGCTATGTATAATCACTCCTACTACACAACAAACCAAATTTTGTTTTCTGCAGTTGCATTCAAGCAGACTTCAAACGTAGCTTAACCCAAACTTCAATAATGACGTTTAATCGCTCAAGCAAAATTAAATTAGTTTGTTGAAGTAGGTAATTTTGCATTACATAATAATTAATTGTACATGTACTTAGGATAATAATATATTGCATAATTAAAGTGGCTTAAACAATAAAGATCCTCTATGAGGATTTCCATTACCAACTGATTAATAGTGGGTATTGTTTGTGATGCAAAAAAAACAAAACATTAACATCCAAAATCAAATTAAATCCTATAGTTAGATTTACTGATTGGTTGAATTTATAAAAAGGCAACTAATTAATTAATTTATTAAAAATAACTGAACAAAAATTGGAAAAGAAATAATTCAAAAATTTTCTAACTCAAAATTTAATTATTTAATTTACTAGCATACAAACATTAGTATAGAATATTTTCTAAAGGCCCTTGCGACCTTAATTAATTATTTTCATAGATTTTGTTGAACCAATAAGTTCGCTTGATTATTTGCATAAAATAAACACTTGCTGATAGGGAATTGTTTATTGAAAGCGCCGTTTGTCGCATTCTATTTGACTAAATCGATTACATTTTGCATTGAATGTCAAATATTTCAAAATCTATCGAGTCGAAATATCGCAAATGGGCTACCGTTAAAAATATTATTTTGTTAGGAATAGCACGTTGAAATAACTATCGGTTAACTTATTTTCAAATGGAATAAAGAAAACCAAAAATCTTAAAATTTATTGGGAATGTTTAATTTTTGTAAATCGGCTAAACGGTGATCTTATCAATCTACAGACCGAGAGCAGGTTGTAAATTATTAAATTATAAAATTTCCAAAAAGGATTTAACAGTTTATCAAATTCTAATTAGTCATTTAAACGATTTAAAAATGTGAACATACGGCAAAGTGTTCAATTAAGGGCAGGAATGTCGAAAGAACAGTTGTTACAAAATTTATTCAGCGAAAGTTTAGAAAGAAATTGAATTTAATACCATATTTTCGTTTTTCGCAGTTAATCCGATATTGAAGTTTGCTGTTTGTTCTTCCACCTTACTAACATGAGAATTATGTTCTGACCAAAATAAGCAAAAAATTTAAAATGAAAAGGATCGCTCGGGAAGTCTAAGTCTAACTGCACAACTGAAGTTTACTTGTTTCGGGATAAAAGGACGCTTGTCGACCCAATTTATAATATTGTTCTCGGTCTGGTGATTACCAAAAGAATTTCTAAATTAAAACACAATGAATAAAACGATGCAAAAACTTATTACGGTTTGCCTTTTGTAGCTTATCCTTCCGTACTTCATTCATTCAGTTGACTTTTTACCAACGTAAATACTTTTACTACCAGATTGCTTTAAACCTGAACGCGCCTTTGAAAGGACGAATATTTTATTAAACAGTAGGTAGTAATAAAAATAATAATAAGGATATTTGTCTGCATTATTATTGGTAGGTTATTTTCATTAAGTATGTAGTTTGCAGAGTACATGTGGACAATACAATGAAAATGCCATTCTCTTAGGATAATAATACTCGTTGCAATGTGTATACATAACACTCATGTTATAAGAGGCAATATACGACAAAAAACAGTAGTTCAATGAGCATCACCAACTGTTTATACAAAGGATAATTGCCTACATATTGCATTCGTGAAATGCTTGTCATCTGTGTCCTTAACAGCAATTTCTATTTTCAATTTTAATTTTCAACAATTTCAACTAACCACTGCAGCGGAGCACGATTTTTAATAATATTAACCCGGTTAACTAATCCCGCCTGTTCGGTGATAATAAAACATTATTTTTTAATTAAAATTAATAAAGATTGTCGACTAAGTAGAAATTTTGTCGAATAACTAAAAATATCTACTACTGAGCATTTAAGCTTTTCAAATTTAACAGCCAGCGGCGTTTTCATTTAAATTTATACTAAAATTTCATTTCGCATTTCGAGTAATTTTAGTAATTATTTCTTTAATACTAAATGTGATTTATTTTCACAAAATTAGAAACTTTCTTCTGCGTCTATAATTTTCAAAGGGGGTTCAATTTTCCAATTTTCGAGTGATACGCACAAACTTGCTAAAATCATTTCTCAAATTAGGAGAACAATTTATTTTTAAAAGTTTTTTAATTATTTACAAAATGTTCGCAAGAGTTCATTTTATTCATCAAGATTAACTCAAACTTTCCTACTGTAATTTTATAAATTACTTCTATCATACAAAATCGTTCTAATGAATTTTAATTAAAGTTTCCGTCAGGCTTTTTTACGCCGGCGTCCACGGCAGACCACCGACGTTTTTCCAACGTCTCCGAAAATTAGCAGCGACATAATTTTTGTTAAATTTCTTTCACGAATAGTAATCGCTCGTTTAATCAAAACTGTTTTAATGAAAAATAAATCAGTGAGGATGAAGCTTTTATAATTCAAACTTGGCATGTAAAATTGCAGTTACTGATCTATTTAATTGCCAAGTACCACATAAACTATTTTTTAATGGTAAATTTTAATTAACTTTTGCTGTTACATTAATTAAAATAATTTTTAATAAATAAAATTACCTTCCAGAAAAATTTTAATCTTGCAAGTGAAAAGTTACATACTTACTCTTTATTGGCTATTTTTAAAAGGACGTTGAACATTGTAAGGATTTGTTCCTTTTTTTCTGGATGTAAAGAAATTACATTTTATTTAATTAGTTTTAAAAATTTTGGTTCATTTTCGTTTTGTCAAAATTTTAATTAACGTCTTTGTTATGTGATCACGTGGAATTTTCTTTTGAATAGAAAATTTTTGTAGGTCTGCACGTGTTCGAATTGAATACTAAAATTTTATCAAAGCTTTTATACATTTTACTTTACAATTTTTTAAATTAGCGAATTCTATTCTACGACTAATAAAGGAAATTTTTATAAAAATTTTAAGTTGTAATTCTTTGGGTAATAATTAATAATTACGAATTTTATTTGAAAATTATACAGACAACTGTGAATTTATATGTAATAATTGTAGGTTCAACCGAACCACCTCTAATCACAATTTAGTTGCATAAATCACAATCAATCATAATTATAACACAAGTGCAATACCTTTAAAAAATGGAATCAAACACATGGATGAAAGGTAAATTATAGGTGATTTATCAAGAATAAATAAACTATAATTGTGTGAATTTACCGGTTCATATGAAATATAGTTGAACTAATCATTGTTCTATTAAAATCTCCCATTTCTCAATTAATCGTGCTGAAACAAGCCCGATCCTGCTTGTTAATTTTATAATCATACAAATTAAACGTCGGTGATTTCTTACAAAAATTAAAATCCTGTATATGGTTTAATTTTTCTGACCATTACATGCTGAATCACCAAGTGTACATTTAAGTAGTTTCATCTGTTAAATATTTAGAGATTTTTTCCCTAGTAAGTCATCTTGGCTTTCTAACTTTGCTGGACGTTTTTGCTCGATTAAGGTGCACTGTATGTATATGGAATAAAATAAATCATTGTAACAACAGTTAAACCGCTTTAAAAGAAATACAAAAAAAGTAAACACGAGACTGTTAAAAGTACACTCGGCAGTTTTGAACAGTTTTGACTTGGTAGCAATAATTCAAAAAAGTTTAGCATAATTAAGGTACTTGCCAAGTTGCTTTTAAATTTTAATTAGAACATTCTTATAAAATTATATCAGTTCACGTAACTGCTCCACGATAAACCATATATTAAAATACGGATACCTATATGCATGAAAGGAACTACAAGCAAAAACTGTGGCAAGCGGCCATCTATCATTTTATAATTACTCATAAGTCAGTTTATAGTAAAATCCAATTTTGAATTATCAACTTGCGTTATTATACTTTAACTACATTCTTAGTAAACTTACAAAGTAGAAACTTGTTTAAATATTCTTTAATGGAAATAATTGGTACGTTATTGTATCATTATATTACAAAATTAACATTTTTTGTTTATAACGAATTCTTCTATAATTTTAATCATCATTATCATAATATATTTTTAATTTGCCCGCCGCAATTTTCTCATTAGTATGTCTTTTACATAACAACGGTTAATTTAATTAAGCGATGATTTTTTAAAATACAATAAGCACAAAATCATTTTAATTGAAACAGATTTTGTTTATTTTCAAAGCTGTGGAGCCCCCTAGTGCGACTTTTAAATTTTGGGTTTTAAAGGTAAGGTCAAAGCTAAAATAATTTTTGCCAGTTCGAACTTTTTGCTTGAATGTCCGTAACAAAATAAAATTGAAAGTTAAATTAGTTTTTTGTCGAAAAAAGCAATACCGGACGTTCCCGAGGTACATTTAACACTAAATTGAAATTTTTCACATTTATGATATTTAATTATTAAACGTAGAATCCAGCTTTACGATAAGATGACTTTTATATTATATATCCTAAGCTTAGGATGTCACGTATTATGGTACTATATTATTCTTGACACCGATTTCTAGCAATTTGTCTTCTTGAAGTTGCAATATCTTAAAATACAACTAAATTATGTTCATAATTTTTGATATATTGCAGATATCAAGTTTTGTAAATCATTAATTACGAGGATAGCTGACATACAATTTAGAAGTCTTTAATTAACTTCCAGTTTTCCAGTTTTGAAATTTTGAACCTGCCCTTTCCCGGTTCGCATAATGGAGGTCCTACTGTATTTTGACCACTCCGGTTCTCGTCAAGCTAATTTGAAACTAAAGTAACCTAAAAATCCAATACGAATTTGTAACGCATAAAATATATGTGCAAATCAATTTTTTCAAGATTTGCAAGCTTGAATTTCTGTCGTAAAGTTATGCGATTCTATTACGAAAACTATTCGTTGCTTTGCAGCTGGGTTACCCGTAAAGCTGTCAAACAATATGTTTACATATACGATTACAGTTTGAAAATTAACACTAGCTATTATTAAGTGCGAAATTGTATGCTCTATAAACAAGCAGAACAATAAAGTCGAATTAAACAACCATATAAAATTCAAGCCAATTCAATACAGAACATCAAAATGTCGTGGTATGTTTTATTATACCCTGTTTAAATTTTAAAACAACCGTAACACGCAAATTAAAGTTCCATTACTCTTAAACTGGCGTACAACGGCGCCACCTCTCGGCGATCGTCCGTTATTATGTTAGGGACTTAAAAAACAAAAGCTTCAATATACGAGTTTCAATTTTCATTGAAATGTAATATCACAGGCTGTCTTAATATATTCATTAACAAAGGGTTGAACTATAGTGTGTCGATGCAGAAAATATCCATGTAACACATGGCAGTTGTCATAGCCAGTTGTAATTAAATTCTGTATCACATGATTTGTATTCAAATGAGAAATTGATTAATGAAAATTTGAAATATGTACCAACTGGCACTTGCACAGTTTAAAAAAACATTTTGGTTGCGATAAGAAACTTTAAAATTTTTTAACCTAACCTAACTTTCCATCACCCTCACGTACTATTATGTATATGTATGCAGCAACGCTTGGAATAGCGATAAAATTTAATAGTACTAGAGGTGTTAATTGCAATTCGAGACTTAAAATTAGTGCGTTACGCATTCAATCGTTATTAACATTCCTACATATTCAAATTACATCAGATTTAATCAAATTTAGCACGGATCCTTTAAAGCTTTGTGTGTCTGCTCATAAACGCATTTGATTGTTCGTGCGTAATTTCTAGTTAAATTAATTTCGATCTTTAAAATCTTTTATGCCGAAGAAATTGCTTTGTTAAAACTCATGTCGGCTTATTGTAATACTACATAGTACTAAATTCGTTTCGAAATCTACAATTTAGACAAATTCAAATTCGGCAAGTCAACGGATTTAAATTGCATTACTCTCGAATTAATATTTTTAATTTATAGTTTCGGAATCTTCATACAAATTGGTTGCCCCGTAGCTGGTTCTGGTATACACAGATGGATTTGTTCTGAAAAAAAAAAGTTTCCATGTAATAAAATCAAGGACAAATCATGCACATAAACCGGGGGGTCTGGGGGGTATACCATACAATATTTGATTTGACCATACAGCAAGTAAAATGAATAAAACTTGTTGAATTGCATTTTTTTCAACGTTTCGCATGCAGCACGATTATCAGATATAAATAATGGCGTTTTCATAAACGAAGTAATAATTAACGAGTTTATAAAGTATTTTAATATGGGATGTCAAAACTTTGTGTTAAATTAATCTTAGTTAGAAAATCCTGAAAATAAATTATTAAAATTAATGAAATTTAATCCTTGATGTATAAATGAAACCGCTGAGCATTACGTTATGTTGCTTTTCGAACCACCGCACATACTTCATTCTTGCTTTATATGACGTACAGTTCGGTTACGGCAAGAAAATGAACTTATGTGTATATGATCAAGAGGAAAATCTAAAAAAGGAACTAACCGACTGTCAGGCGCAGGGTTACCCGTTAACCGACGACTGAAGCTCAGGTTAAACAAGTTTGATAGAACTGGACCGAATTAAACGCACCCCCGTTGATAAAAAATGAATGTTGTATTTATGTGTACCTGCTGTGGTCGAATTTAATTAAACTTGCTCACATCTGACAAAGTTACAAGTGTAATTGCATTCCGACAGTTACATTGCATCTAACAAGCGCATCCTTTCCAGACCAAGATCGATTTGTAAAACTCCCCACAGATATTTAATCTGTCTCTTATTTTACACATCCAAATCTATCTGACACGTTAACCCTCACAACAAATTTTTGCAATTAACTTAATCGAATTAAGCACGTATAATTTTAATCTAGTTGGAGGTAAGATTTATTCGGCAATTTATCGCAACGCACGAGTGCCAGCCAATGCGAAAAAAATGTTTCAAAACTTATATTTCTAAAGTGTCACCTAAATGTGTAAATGCGACGAAGACTCCAACTTGTTTCAAACATGGATTAGCTATTTTGAAACACAGAAATCGTTTGCAGATATCTACGCCTAAAAAGTTTAGAAGGCTCGGGATTACTTTACTTTCATGTTTTAGGCTACGTCTCAAAACGCTGCTCCAACTTTAAAAATACTTTAAAAGCTTTATAATCTAAAAAAAATTTGAAGACATGGATGCAACATTTTTTTGCTCGTGTAAACTTCATCAATGTAATGAATCAGTTGGAAGATGGGTGGGTACGAATTTTATTTAATAAAATTCAGGACCAAGCAACGGTTGGCCGATTCGTCTTTTAAAAATGTCAAAATATTGTGTGGGTGTAAAAAATGTAGGAGAAATATTGTGAAGGGTAATTGTTAATAACGTGGCGGCGGTATTGTGAGGGAGACAAAAAGTCACGTCAATCTTGCAAGTTATATTGATACAATCGTGATGCGACCTGCCTCGAAGAATGCAATAATGCCCGTAAATATCACGAACTGGGGTCACGAGGAAAACTTACACTATTTGATGAGACACCAGGCATTTTTAAAAGTAAAAGTGACTGCCCTGTTACACAAAACCGATATATTTAAATTTATGGAAGAAGACCGTGCTTCGAGTTTCTCATTCATCTAAATGTTTGCTAATTAGGTAGATCAATCAAATTAATTGATTAATCGGCATGATTGATGATTTCAAACCATATTTAGTCCTTTAGCTTAATTTATTTTGATTTTTCCTATACGGTTTGTTTGAAAAATTGGTTTTTAATGTCAAAATAGTTTTTTAACTAATGGAAATTGTATAATTATTTATATAAACCTATTAGGGAAGTAATGTGATTAAGAATTTCAGCATGAACAGGTAGTACTATCGTTAGTAAAGGAAACTACTAATGAATAATGTAAGCTATCCTTCTGAGTGAATTAGATTCTCAGCAGATCTCATGAAAATTCAAAACATCTCAATTCAATTTGTACTTATACATAATTTTCGCCAAAGCGAATTAAATAAGAAGCCAACATTTTTTATCGATTACGCCCGAATGTTTGAATATTTTGATGAAATAAATTTTTATTCTACTCCGACCGAAAGGACCGTCGAGAAAGCGCCAACTTTTAAGGGGTTTATAAAAATTGTAACCAAACTGAAATGAAAAGGATTTTAACAAGTGGTAATAGTGCACCTTAAATGCGACCCCAGTCTAAAGGTCGTGGTCAAGACACCGATCCAGAAGTTGCATTATGCATGAGAGGATCTGTTTTCCAGCTCGTTGGATTCGGAATAGTAACATGTGTCCTTTTACTGCCGTCTATTTGGTCTTCTCGAGCACTTTGAAATGTTTTGAGTCCCACAGTAATAGCAACGTCTTAAAGGAAATGGCAAACATAAAAATATTAAATATATTTCCACTGATTCCTTCTCTTCTCCAGATATCTCCAAACTCACTTCAGTTATTTAAATTTTACAAACCTATGTTTTATCATAAATAAATGTTACAGCCGGATCAGATGGGTGGAAAGTAGCAAATTAAACGTGCGATATTTCTGAAAATGTGATCTCCAAGTTATCGACTCGCAGGAGACACTGATTTTTTTACCACCCCCTTAAGAATTAAAAGGGGGCACGACAATACATACAGAGAATAAATTTAAACAAAAATATGAATTCAACCATTTATTTTTATAATAACCATTACATTTCTATGGTCATGTGACATACTTAGATTTTTCACCAGCAACTTATTTTGAAGTAATTAATATATTAGCCTGAAATAATGACATGTTTCCATTTTGCTATGGATCATAACTTTTCTAGTAGATATTTTAAAAATTACTTAATTATTATAATACATAACGGCATCCTTAAATTCAGTTACCAACAGAGTCACATCCGTTAATTACGTAGTCAAGCAATTTATGTTTCACTGGTTTATTTCTTAAAAAAATTGGTAAATTCATAATATTATCATGTAGTAACCTTATAATTGCCAGAGCTGATAAAAACAGTAGGTAACGTAAAATACACTTTTTAATAATAATATTATGATCATTATTTTAGCATAATATACAGAAATATTTCACATGCCTTGATTATGTGTCTCTATTATTCTGCTCTCATGCTAAATAATGAGAAAAGCAAATAACGTAAGCCATACTACTGAAAATTGTTATTGCTTCCTAGCAAAGGAAATCCAGTAGTTTTCGAGTCTATAATATTAAACACAATAAAAAAATTTAATTTTAAAATTTTTATGCAACATTTCGAAATGATAATAATTTTTATATCGCAAAACTGCATTATTTAATTGCAATTTAAAAATTCCAGTCCATTCTATGCACAATGTGCTTCCGTCATTTTTGATTTAAGCATTTCCGCCATTTAATTCATCCGAGGATCGAGTTTTAATGTTTAAATAATTTTTAGTTCTGAAATAAATGAAAACGGGTATTTTATGTTGAATATTTGAAAGGTACCTATGTATTTTACAACTCAATACCAGAAGTTGGTATTCAAAGGATTGACTGAAGTAATTTAAACTTGGTTCTTATTAAACTTTAATTAAGACGATAAAGTCTTAAGTAAGTGCTTATAATAAAATGTCACTAAACCTGACATTTACGTTTAATGCTAACATAAATTAATAAGTTTTACAATTATTAAATTACTCATTTCCACATAAAGTTATTAACCTATCGAAATCGTTTCGAAAAAATCTTAAATTGCAAAGGAGATGCCGCCGCTGGCCATCCTAAAGTTTTGGACTTGATTAGGCCGTATCAGTATCCAATTAAAATCATATACCTACCTATATCTATATTGCTAAAACGGAAATATAATGAGAATGTGCAACTTAATTACAGAGAAATTAAACTCTCTCCCTGCTCGTTAGCATTGCAGCAGTGTTTAATTTGCAGCTGCTTCGTCCACAATGAAGGGTGAAATGTACTGATGGTGATGACGTATTATGACCGATCCGTAATTAATTGGATAGGAAAAAGCATCGTTATCATGTCACAGTTTTTCTTCGCGTGCCGTTATCAAATGTATGCACGAAAACCCTCGTGCGAAGTTGCATGCCACAGAAATAAAAGTCTCTCCAACTAAATCCAAACCGTGCAGTTTGGTATGTACTATGTTGAATTTAAAAAAATATATTGTGACTACGATCGTGCGCTTAACGATAAGACAATATTGTATGAGAATAATGACATCCTTAATATAAAATGGAATGAGCGTATAACAAAGACATTCTCAGATATCGCATTATCTGCTAACGATGTAGACAATATTCGAAATTGCCACTTACATGTTTTAATGAGAACAAATTAAAAACAATGTGTCCTATCCTTTTCATGTGAAAGCAAGCCAATTAGAAGTATTACAATTTCAAAATATATTATATCGAATTTTTAAACCAGATTACGTTTAAACTTTCTGCCAAATTCGTTAAAATTACAAATGATCTATTGCTGTAAAAATGTCATATTTATATTAAAATAAATTTAGATTAATCGTTCCAAAATATCTGATCCAACATACACTTAAAGCTTTTTATGGAATGGATATGAAAAAAGAATTAACAGTAAAATATCTGAGACAGTTTCGTAGTAGAAAATATGTCACTGAAAAATTTTTGAAACTGTTAAAACGGCCAGTACGGCTCTGCAGAAGGAAAGTTATGTTGGCAAAATTGTACGAAGTTAAATTATGTTTTTCTTGCTTTAATTTGGTTTAATTAAATCTGTTCGTTTGTAACATAAATTAAGGTTATTCACAATGCACTCGATAAAGAGGTACCGTTATTTTTGTTATTGTTGGGTGTGCTTATTTTATTAATAAATATTAATTATCGCAAAACAAAAACAACAAGTGAACGAAAAGATCGAAACAGAATTTTATCAAGAGTTATAAAGTTTATTTTATACAAAATTCTTGAATTTGACTCGACAAGACTTTCTTGGCGGTAGTATAATATTACAATTAGATAGATGGAATTCTTTTTTCATTACTTTCCGATTTATAAAATTTTAATGTAACGCAGATAGGGTTGTTATTTTATTTTGACCCATAAATTCATAATGGCGAGAAACCATTTAAATTGTGGGAAACGTAACGTAACGTAGCGTAGTGTTAAAATCGTAATTTTCAATTGATCAAATCGAGAATGGGCCCTCTGGCAAAATCGATCTTAGCCGAAAAAAACTTTTTAATTATGTTGGCTCTATTGATTTCTTCTGTAATCCGAGTGTGTCATTTTATTTAATTGTTGTGGCATGTCTGCAAATATTCATAGTCATCTTTTCATCAATTATTTGAAAGAGAAGTAATCAGATTGATCAGAGGTCAAGTGAATACCGTCAATTAAATTATAACCTGTAGTTTCGTGCAAAATATTGGTATTGTGTAGCCATTCCTAATAAGTACTTAACAGTTAACTCATTTAAATGTGTACAAAAGCTGCAGTGTAATATATTGTGCACAAAATAGTTTTGCATTTGTCCAAATTTCAAATTTAACTTTTCCCTGCGTGCATGAATAGCTGGTCTGGTTTTTGATCTTGGAGACGAAATTGAAAATTGTTTCATCTGCATTTACCGAGACTTTATTTACTCCTTTTTTGGGAGCAAATAAACATTTTATATTGTTCGTCTCAATAAAGAAATTCATATTTAAAACGGTTCGAATACACTGTCTCTTGCGATAGAAGAAACGATAAAATTCGACACTGCGTAACAGATCAAACAATAAAAGTGTATGTATTGCTGAATATTGAATAGCAGCAGCCTTTGATGACATTCTTTGTAAGTATCATAAAATGTTACAGAATGTTATAGGTATCGTAAAACGTGAATTGGGAAACCAAGTATAAAAATAATGTGAAAATACACTAATAACGCACCTTTTCTTCATTTGAATGAATATTATGTGTTAAATTTTAAATTAACAATTTATATTAAAGCCAATTTGCAGTGTATTTTCTGAGTAAGTAGTTTTATATTCGCTACGCTACCAAATTCCTGCACACGTGCTGAACGTGATGGAACGTACAGGGGTGTAAAAATCCCCCTAACTCATAATAAAGCAATGGCTAAATGAGCCTATCTTTGTGTAAAGCCTGTGATACATCCTAAAATTAGCCACACTTTGAAGTTTTGTTTGTAATTAAGTTAGTTATTTGCATAGTTTCCATTCACGCGAATTACGTCTTTTTATTTGAAATTATATTGAAAATTCAGCTTCTGATATTTCCATTTCCACATATCCGCATTGTATACATAGAGTCAAACGTTTGCAAGAAATGAATATAGCGCATTCATTCCACTTTCCGCACTTGACGCTGTTGCTTAGATTTCTAAAAGAGCTTTTACCCAGATTATAAATTTTAATTGAAGCGTTCTCGCACACTGACGTTTTAAATTTTCTCATTGGATTAAAACAAATACTTCTATTTCGAAAACTACAATTCCGTTGGTATATCCATCACAAAAATTCGTGCTCTAATCGGGGGTGGGTTACTCGACCGACGCCCGCAGGCGCCATATCAATTTTGGTCCCCCTCACTTTTCATGGTGAGCTGAAGAATTTTTGTACACTTCAAAAGGCAGTGATTGACGCGTGGTTATTAGGAAATAAAAATTTTTAAAATATAATTTATTTCTTTTAATTTGCAGCAATTACAAAACATAATTTTATGGGATTATTTAATTTGATTAAAATAGTTACCATGCTGTATTCGTTTTATTTTATCGTAAACCTATTTCGAATCCAATTTTGAATTACACATAATAACGGGTTTATATGTTGCCGTTGGCGCTCACAATATATGGTCGCCATTTAATTAGCTAACAATCGGGTTCTAAACGAAAGTCCCATCACTCACCCTTGTCACTATTTTTAAATTTTTGTACGTAATGTATTAGTTTCTGCGGAAATACATTTTAGGTCTTTGTGGAAAAATGCAATAATTGAAGGCGTATAAATTTGCGAGATTTTAATTAAATTTTAAATTTGCACGGCATATAATATATATCTAACTGAGAATACTTTTTGAGGTAGGTAGCAATGTGATTACAAAGGTTGCATGCCATTCTATACGAGCAGCCAATAACTTTAAGTGCAGGTTATACGTAACTATAGGTTTGGGATCTCGAGTTATTGGTTCCCTTTCAGAGGAGTCGTTAAAAAATTTAAAACGAATTACCGATATTTATTACCGGAATTATACTGTCAAGCTATAAATGGAAATCATCGAGAAAAACTAGATTTAGTCAAATCAATTTAATTTCTTTTGTTTAAAATTGAAAGTTCGGAGATCTACCGGTTTGCCCGATATAGGTCACGAGAGTTGTGGCTCCAGACTGGAAAGAAGAGTACAAAAACCTTCAAGTTTCGTAAGTAGTATTTCAACGGATTAGCTATCATAATCAAATAGCCCCCGCGATATTAACCTTCCTACCTTATAATAAATAATAGAATTAAACTCGATCCATTGATCCGTTATATTAGCTCAAGACGTTTTATTTTTAGTATCAAAGTTTTAAAACTGCCTTCTTCATTTACGTCATGTAAATATGGATTTAGGGTTGATTTATCTAAAACCCGTCCCGTAGTTACCATATCTTACAACGCATTTTAGAATGATAAAAGCTAAAATACTTTAAGTAATCCTAAAATAACGTTTTATTTTTTGTTATTTGTTGACACTTAAAATTATAAATTAAAAAAATTTTAATCTATTTTTATTGGACGCAAGGGTAATTTTGTGACCCCTATAATTTTTTAACTTAATTTACTAAGAATTTCAGCCGACATTAATTTATCGACTGGCAAAATTATAGTTTTTTCGCAGCAGAAATTATTTTACGATTATTTTTCAAACATGGAAGCTTAATTGCTTCGGGTAAACGTTTTTTAATGCTTTTTTATTAACCACTTAATTTGTATCCTATGTAACTAAGCGGGACACGCGGTCTGAAAGTGTTTATAACGTTTTTTCTGGTTAATTTGATTCGCCGCTCTATGGCCGAGCGGTAATCGCGACGAGCCAGTGTGGAAATAAAATTTAATCGATTTTGAATTATTTGTTTGCGAAGAGGCAAAACGCGGGATCATAAATCACCAAAATGAAGTTTAGTGTTTGAAGAGTTACGATACACTTGCACATAATTAATCAATGAGTGGATAACTCGAGTTTATTTTAAAAATATACGTGCAAATATTTCAAATGCCGCACATAAGTGCCCTTTTAACGTTTAAGCATGTGTAAACATGTGTAAATGGGCCATTTCAACATTGAGTAAGAGGTGACATGACGTATGATTTCCGTTATCTCTGTCGTCTACCCTCCAAAATGCCTGCTCGTGTATTGTCTAATCGAATAGATATGCATACATTTGTGAGATTTTAAGATTTCCGAAATGACTTAAGAGATTTAAAAGGCTTTGCCATTCTCTGAAAGGATGCTATAAATAAATTCATATGGGATATGTGAAATTAAAGAGCAAATGTTGCACAAATCGTCAGAAATCACAAAAAAATATCAAAGGCACGATCGAGGCGGACTCCATATCATTTTCAATCGATTTTATCTCGATAGTCGCGGTCTCTTCTTTATATACGTAAAACGCTTGAATAATTTCGATTTAAAAGTTTTCTAAACTTGCAACAAAGTAACGAGTTAATTTACATTCAATGTTATTTACAAGCCAATAAGTTTTAAATTACCAACATCCAGCATGTTGTTTCAAAGCTCCATCCACTACTTTTCCAATCAATCATTCCATATTGTTACCTATTACGTAATTAGATAGATATCTATACCTTTGTGTAAACCATCACAAGTGTGAAGTCATTCGTTTGGCTGAAACAGTGCTCACTGCATTAAATAATTACAATGTTTAATTAAGGGACCGGAAGGTCATGAATTCGAAATTCAATAGAACATAAATATCAATTATTTTCTCAAATGCTATATCATATCCAATTACACCTATCTTCATTAGATATGCTATTTCGGTTGGAAATTATAATAATATTAATTTTGGTGGGAGTCACGCCATAATTGGCGTGAACAGCGCGGAGTTGGCGGCTGTAATAGAAACATTTTTTTAATTTCAACAACATCTGAATTAAAACTAAGGTTTCGAAGGACTTTTAGTTTCTTTCTGATAATTAACATTTAAATCACCCACCTACTTCAATACCTGTAATTTTATTGTCACGTATTTTCGTGACGGGATCTAATAATTCATAATAAAATCAAACATTTAAGCATTTTAACAATAAGCTTTAATCAGGTAAATAACTAAATTACCATGTATTTACAGGAATGAAAAATAACTTACGCTAATTTGTCTGAAAGAAATGATATGGTTCGAAGCAGGAAGCTTTCCTGATGGGACCCATTGGATAATTATTGCCCGCACGAACTTTCCTTATTGATTGACTTTATTAATTTCTAATACCTCACTTCAAAACTACATTTAATTCATTATAATTACACAGAATTAATGTAATTTAAAAAAAAACCAAAGTAAGTTTTAGTGCTAAATGCACTTCCACATGAAAAACTTTCCACCTTGTTTATTTGGACTTCTGCTAAGCTTTAAATTACAAAAGTTTTTTGTGTTCTGCGAAGGTAAATTAAAATAAAACACAATAATGGCATTGTTATAAAATTAGTAGCGTTGTTTTGTTTCAATTTACCTCAAAATTGCGGTCATTTTGTTTACTAAAATCATGTAATTACCGTTGAAACAAAATTAAATTTTTTTTATTAATATTTGGCTTCTTAAACTCCCATTTAGCTACGTGTATATGTTTTACGAAGTTGGGGGGAAGTATTTATAGTGTTGCCAAAATATTTTGTCGACATAAACGCCCCCTTGCAACCACATTTCTATTTATTCTGGTTTACTAACATAATATCACAGCTAATATACATACAAAGGTAACCAACCCTTGTGCAAATGAAGCAAATATCTGAATTTTGTGCCTAATTTAATCTTTTAGTAGGTTGAAGTAATGTTTGCTTATTTTACCTTGGGGTTGTAACTTTCAAACAAACTTAGGCGTTAATATTTCGCATTACTAAGATTCAATTGCGATATTTGAGCTGGAAATCGTAATTGCGAATGTCGGGAGTAATTAGGGATGTTTTTTGTCGAGTGAAAGAAAATGATAGGGACTAATGGTACACGTAAAAGATTGGTTCTATTTTAACAAGAATTATATAATGCAGCTAAAGCTTACAGGTTTGCTTTTGATGTGATTTTCTTGAAATTTTATTAGCCAAGTCCCCTTTTGCCATAACATTGTGTATGCGAATTTCAGCTCTAGCTCAAAGTCTATAGATGCTCTGGTTGACCACAAACGTCAAACCTACAACAGCATAATACGTCGTCGGAGACCCTTCCGTTATAAAAAGCCGCGAAAAGAAAGACATTTTGACCCTCCAAGGGAGTGAAGCACTTGCTACCCTCCGAGCAGTTAACCTATGAAGGTTGCACGATTGTGAACTTTAAGTAATCGACCATAAAGCTTAAAACATTTTCAGTTTAATGATGTTGAAATTGAGCTTTCAGAATATCTCCAAGAAAATGTATGAATATGAAATGACATATGTTTTGAATGTACAAGCTGATGCATTAAATATAAAGCAATTTAAGCATTTTCCAGGAGGGTAACTATACGTAATGTATTAAATTATTAATTGATTTCCGTTGTCCATTTTAAATGGCGTCGGAAAATGCCCAACCACGTAACTGTACTGCCGAGGTGGATTTTCTTCCGATTACCGGGGGCCGTCAAAAAACAATGACAAGCAAATTAAGTTATAACGAAAAATTTATAATAGCAACTTCTTGGGGGCTTTCCTCGTGCACGCTAACGGTTTCAGTCAAGTGGTTACATTGTAGGTATGTAAATCATATGTGATTGCGCGGTAAGAAATAATAAAAGTAAAAAATTGACGCGAAACTGGAGCTGAGAGACTGATGTTTTAATTAAAATCCAATCTTATGGCATGTGTGTAATTAAGTTTTGGGGGAATATTAATTCTGTCAGAAACATGTTTGCATTGTGTTAGCGTCATTGTCCCGACTGCAGTTAACCGTGCGGAAATTTTTAATTTATATTGTAATTTTCATTAAGAAATTCTTTGTTTTTATGAAAATTTAAAAAAATTGCTTTTTTCAGTCGTCGAGTGGTAGGCAGGTACGCTAGACTTGCCGCGCGGTATAGAAAATTAAATTTAATTGCTATTTATTGCCTTCACACCAGGCTATCAAATCGCAATACCGACACCATAACTAAATGCCACAATTAAAGCCCTTAAATCGCCCACAATAGAACTGACTCGCCTACTCCAGTTTGAATAGAACAATGATAGTGGCAAAGATGAAAATTATGTACAAATTAAAATTTATGAGATTGCGACGACCATATGGTGAAAGCTGCGGGTGTCCACAACGGGAGAATCTAATGAAACGCAATACAGGATTTGAATTAGGCAGTTCAAACATGTACTACATCCAAAGTCGTACTTTTAGAATTATTTGCTGGAAAAAAGTGAAAATTTATGCTAAAAAATTTACTTCTTTGTTTTTATCAAATATATTTTCTAAAAGGAATGATAACGTGGAATCGACTAGCATCCTTATTGCAAACAATAGGAGAGCAACTTGGACGTCGTGCTGTGCAAATGCGTTGGCGGCCATTTGGCATTCGCGCCAACTTGGAACATCTCTACAGGAGATTTTTATTTAGAGCTCCTTCGCTTTATGTTGACAAGGCACTTCCTTCGCATGGTGTCAATTATGGTTCTTAATTCTCTAATGATCGTTCCAACACAATCTAACATTTATTTAAAAGAAACGAAGCAATAAATTAGAAATGGGGTAGTTTCAGGACACGATTTCCTACACATGATCCAATTTATGCAGATTCGATCCACCCCAGACCTCATATTGTAAATCTTGGAATCAGCTTTTTAAATTCGAATTCACTTAAAGTACAAGAAACACACATGCATTGCGTGCTGCATACTCAACTAAGGTAAATTGTGCAATTGGAAACGCATGAAGTTAGTTGCTGGACATTATCTACCGGTTTTTGCCAGACACACACACACACATGTATTGCGTGTTGCATTTTAAGTAAAGTAAATTGCACCAATTGTTTTTAAATTATTTCAATATCTGACTTTCTTGGAATAGTATATAAAAAATAAAAAACATTTTCCTGGTATTATGTTCAGTGTCTTACTATTTAATTTTTTGAAAACTTGGAAAAAACAGGACAGTGACGGAACAACAGTAATTGAAGTTTAGATTTACCCTGTATTATTGGAAAGCCAGGCGTGGTATGTTAAATTTATCGACGCAAGGATTATATTACTTGACATTTTATTGGCTAACGAAATATTTGCGCTGCTAACCTTTGATCTTGATAAATTTAATAGTATAAGGGTACCATCAGTCAAATCGGTATCGCGACAAAAATTAACATTAAGTAACAATTAAAGCTTGCATACATTTTCGTGCGTCCTCTTGGAATAGCACTACGTTGTAGTTTAACGAGGAGTTCGTCACATTAATTTAAACTTAATGCAATGCGTCTGCATTGATATGGCACGTAATTGGCTAAATGATCACCAGGTAATGATAATAGAGTGCCCATAATGGCGTGGGTAAGTATTAGCTAATTAAGATTTATTTATTAGATATGCATAACGAGGCTATTGGAAGCACGAATTCGATAATAATTTATTGGTTAAGGAGTCTGTAATGATTTGAAAATGTATGTACCTAGGTACAATTATTTATAGCAACATTAATTCTATTAAATTTCCAAATATGAATAGATCGTTGTAATCTCTAATTTATAGTTTGACAAATTTGGATTAATTTCCAAAGCGTTCCATAGATGAAAGCAAAGGTGGTGCGCAAAAAATAGTTGGATAGTAATAATTAAAGTAGTTGGGTATGTTTCGCTGACAAAGGGGGAGAGTTTCCAAAAAACATGTACATAGGAGGAAGGCGGTCGAAATGATGAAGATTAATGGAGGAGGAAAAAATAGTGTGGAAAAAGAAGAAACAAAATAGCGAAAAATGGATGTAATCAAAGTTTGCGATCGTTTGACTTTAATTGTATGCAAATGACGTTTAAGCTTGTAAAATTGGAATAGTGAGATTAATTGTTTAACAACAATATTGATATACAAAGCGTTGCTTATCATCAACAAAGCTTAAGATACATTATTGCAAACCCCCATACCATATGCATTATTCAACCCTTTCATTAAAGCATTCAGTGTTCTTACTAAAGCTTATGTTTCCAAGATAAACCCTTTTGGAACGTCTGTTTGTCATCTAAATGCTCATGGGAAATTTATTTTATTACACTTTCGGAAATTATCAAATTACTCATTAAATATATTACGCACATGATGGTGCGCGATGATGAAATTGAAATAATATCATTTTCAAATGCGGAATTTTAAAAACCGTTTTCACTTATAACTTCCTGTTTGTTTGTTTTATATTTCATGTAAAACAACAAAGGGTGTTGTGCGTGCATACATAATATATTACGTATTGTATTCAAAAGCAAAAATTGAAAGAGCACTCACAACCCCAAGATATAAATTTGCGATATACATATTCAAAACCAATTTATTTTTCTCGTGCCATTATCACATTTGTAATTGAAGGGCTGCCGAAGAATATTCTTTTTCAAATCTTGTTTCTGTGGGGAACTATCAAGAGCCCTTATACCTTTACTACATTCAGAGCTCAATCCGAGACTTGCACATTATTCAGCTTAAATTTCCTGAAATTTAGAGAAAATTTTTAACGTCAATTTAATAATTCCTTCCGATAATCATCCAATATATCATTACGCTCGCTCGTAAGGCACCATCCTCCTTCTAATTTAATTTAATTTGCTAGGAAATCAAAAGGATAATTATAGTACGTGTGGATCTAATTGTCAAAGAATTTCCCTACAAGGAAAACATATTAATTAATGCACCGAGAATATTGTAGACTTCGTTCCAACCTTCCTCCATCCATCGGTCTCACATTTCTCATGAATTAACATTAACTGTGGTCCCAATCCATTAAAAACACTTCGACTTGTTATTAAATTATTCCGAGTTCGTAACACTCCTGCCGTAATCTTAATTACTCACCAACTACATATTTTCCTGTTTAAAAATTCACAAAGTTTCAAATACCCATAATTACACAAGACAATGTCTGCAATTAGAACTAAATTTATTTCCTAAATATTTTAGAAACAATCGACGATTAATTGTGCTTTATTTGACTTGCAAATCAGTATAAATGTCTAATTATTCGGGCAATTACTGATCAAGCAGCGATCAGTCGTGGTCTCGCGTTCAAAACTTCTGATCAACTTGGAGATGCTACTTCAGCATTAAATTAACACTCCGATAGGTGAACTTTAAGCTTCCAGCGTCCACGCTCGCATTTAATCTTTTTAAAATTATTATTGAAAGCTTTCAAAGCTTGATTATCCATACAAGAATTTTAAATTAAAGATTTCATAAAACTCGGAACTTTTTAAACCTAATTTTTTTTAAATCTATTAATATCTGCTTTGTAATTAAATATGGGCAAACATGGTTTAACCCGTCACCTGATACTTTGCCCAGCACTTCAGGTGAAATTCCTTATCGAAGGTGCTAATTTTTAAGTCTTCGATAAATGCATCCTTGCAAAAATTAATGTCTCGACACCTCCAGCTCCTTTAAATTTAACATTTTAACAACATTAAAGCAAACTTAACCCATTCGTTGTATTATACAGAAGCTTTAAAGCTGGCAGCTTGTAAATTCAACGAGTTAAACTTTTTTGTATCCTTGTAAAGTAAAGGGCTCACCGTGTATAGTCTCAGCATGTTGTGGTATTGTACATATTTATTTAATGTAAGAACAACTTTAATTTAACATATTAAAGAATTATAACAATGACAACGTGACTTATAAATTCAGTGTACACGGTTTTCAAAAAGTATACTACTTACTAAACCGCACGTGATGGTAATTAAATTTGAACCTTCCTATATGGTTATCACGACTTGGCTCAGCTTTGTTTAGATCAATACATAAACTACCTGAGTAGCCACACTAATTATAGTTTCAAGTAAATTATTGTACTTATAAAAAGAACAAAATATAAAAAACCTTCCACGTCCTTGCTGCTGCTGCAGGATATAAACTCGGCTATTGGAAAATTTTTGAATAAGGCAACACTCTGTATATTGGACGACGTGAAATGAATTAAAATAAGCAAGTAGTGATTATCAATTTTAACTTCCTTTGATGTTTCGATTTGAGCATGATATAATTAAATGCAAATATCGTAAACAAATATTTGCACTATAGTAACTTCACCGCACAGTAAACAGGTGAATTTCAAGTAAACAAAGTGAGTTATATCTGCAAACATTAAAATACACCGTGCATATCTATCTACCACTTTAAATTCAGTCTACATTTCCAGTTTTTCATAAATGAAAACACAAATTGCTTGCAAAATTATTACATTTGTTTGCTAATTTAAGATGCCTGATTGTATTCAACGTATCATGCCAAGCAAAAATTCTTGGAGAAACAGGATTCGAGACTGAATTGAAATCGCAACAAGAAAGCCTGATTTTACCTAATAAAATGAAGTAAAATTGAAAGTTATAATGTACACCCGATAAGTACGTAATATAAACGTTAATTTAACGTCTAAATGTGGCCAAATCAAAAATTCATTGTTTCGGTTAGTAATTACTACTATATTAATTTGACGACTACACGAAATTGGGACAGAAAGAACAAAACAAGACTAATTTGTTTAGTTGGCATTCCAGCATATTTAGGTATTCATAAAGTTTCATCTACATTTATAATTATGGCATTCCTCCCTTGGTGTGTTTTAGTGCGTTTTATTGTTATAATTGGGTTAATGTACTATTTATTTAGAGGAAGATCCTTGATAAATTGTTGGTTTCTTAGTAAACAAGATGAGACGCTGATACCGGTGAATTATGTGCGTGGGTTCTACTACCAACTTTATTTTGAATGTATTCGTGGGGCAAGCAGGTGGCTAAACACTGATTATATGAGGCATTTTATTCCTATAATTAACTTTAATCATTTCGATACTACTTGATTGCACCTGTATGTTCCACAATAACAATCGTGAGGATAATTTGCTTCCTCGTTTGCATCAATATGGTTCACTTTCATACGTGTGAAAGACATACATTAAATCTATTAGATAGAATATGGAATAATTCTAAGACGTTCCAATTGCTTACTTTAACCTATTATTACAAGAGAAGGAATGCGAATTGATGCAGAAACTTGTTATGTAGATTACTTGGATGACTTCAAGAAGCTTTTGTGAAACGACATCGTACAAAATTACAGGTTGTCATACAATATAGATTTCCGAGGCAAATTTCAATTTTAATTAGTAATTTGTGTTTACAATGTTATAAATTAAAATGCAAATTGCGAAAATTCCTCATTTCCTGATTGACCTCCACCCCGATGATACCAAAAAAACCTGCGCGTTTATATTATTATAGGCTAATAAAACGCCAAAATTATTTAAGTATCCAATAATTTGGCAAAACAGCAATAAACAACGAAAGTGTCCAAAAACACTTGATAGATAATATTTAAATTTTTCAACTCCTTATTAGTACTAGGACGATCCATCGTAAAGCAATAATCACGAAGTAACTTCCTTTTACTTGCACTTTAAGGTGAGAAATTAATACCTGAAGGTGTTTTAATTTCATTAAAATCCACCCATTTGTAATATAAAACTAAAATAAATTAGACTTTACAAGTATTTTACAGCCACTAAACATCCATCCGTATTGGTAATAAAAATATGTTGCCTGCTATAAAATTGTTAGACAAATCATAAACATGCCAGTGTTATTTGATATTATTATAAAAATACCACTACAATTACTAATTTAACTAAAATTTAACAACATATAATTTAGAATACTTTTTATTAGACGACCAGTAAGGCTTTAATTGGCACATTAAAGCATTCATCTGGAGATCTTCACGTTTGATGGACGAAATAAAATTAATTAGCCAGTATTTATATGTATAAATCGTCAATTATTATACAATGCTCTTCATATTGGACGAGAAAGACTTAAATCGAAATTTACGACCAGAAACTTGGGCAGAACCCTCACATTTTTGTACACTAAGCATAATAACGTCAAAGTGACGCAATAAGATTTTTATAACTCGAGTACCCAACGATTAAGTGATCAATATCTTCTGGATTACTCTCTCGAGGAGGCTACTGTTCGCAATCGCTTTGTAAAAAAAGTTTTCGTATAAAAATTTATTTTATGAACGGAAACTTAAATCGTATCTTAAGCGTAATTTCCACTTCGGATTTTCACAACACTTTATTTTTATTATTGAAAACTCCAAAACTTAATTGCTTCTTCGTTTATAATACAATTTTTGCAACACAAGACCGGACGGAAGGAAGGAAGGAAGTCGAAATGGCATACGTTAACCTGTTAACCTGTGCTAACCCGCCAATAATTTTTAAATACTACATTGTATTTGTGAACGAATTACCATAAAGTTGATGTAAATTTACGTCTGCGACACAAAACATGATCTTGTTCATTTCATAATAAATTGCGAGCTCTAACGTCTTCATAAATCGCATTTCAAGATAATGCTCTGCAGTCGCGAAGCACCAGGTATCTCAAGAGTAATTAACAACAACTTTTCCTTGTTCGTTATTAATTAAAATAGTTTTTATTATTTTATTGGTCGTTATTTTACATAGCAGTTGTTTAAGAGGAAGGTAGGTAAACTTTTTGATGTGAAATGAACTACAACAGTTTAATGATCATGGATTAGCCATTTGAATTTCCAAATAGGCGGCTTTTGCCGGTTGAATAAGTTACATATTATACGACAAGAGAAACCACATTTCCTTTCTCAAATTACACATTCTTAATTGTAATTAAAGCAAATATAAATTTTAAATGCGATAATTTAATGCTAATTTAATTACAGATTATTTTTGAAATTGCTACCAGATGTTTATAATTTTGTAATTATTTTATAATTTTATGGTACCAAACTCAATTGTTTTTAATAGGAAACGAAATTAATTCTGTTTTAATTAATTGATTTTCGACAAACTCGAAAATAATAACCGAAAGTAACAGATGTGAAAATATTTTTATAAACCTTGTTGGGGGACGCACCTTAACATATATCCGCTCATATTTAAACAAATTCTAAATTTTATGATCATCATTATCAACATAACACGTCATTGTTTATGCTTAATTTATGATTTATGAATGCGTATTAACCACAGCTTTATTGTTTATTTTATGCTTCTTATACAACGTTCACCTAATACAATTTATTTATTTGTAATCAATCATAAAAGAACATTAACCCCTTGGTTTGTGGTAAAACTAATTGTGATAATGTGACAGTACGTGGCAAAAAAAGAACACTTTATTATTTTTGACAAGAAAAATAAACAAATTAATTTACGTGTTGTACGCCATATATGAAACACTCGGAAATTAATAAAAATTTTATGATTAATATAACTTTTAAAGCGGGTACCGACTTAATTAGCGCACTAGGTGGTGTCTGATTTTGATGTTTTGATTAATTACGCTTTCGATAAAAAAATACTCACCGGTTATCAAATCAAAAAGTTTTTATTTTTGTTTCTCCACAATTTTAACAACTTTTACTGAAGGAATAGGCCTAACCAACCAGATTCGTAATATACTATTATTTCAAAATTTCCATTGTTATTCCGTACAATGAACAAACTGAAACTTTTTAATGAAGTGGCGGAATAAAATACGGTGGTTTAAAAACGGAATCGACCATTTTAGCCCTGCGGCGCACCTGATGAAATAAAAAATATTTTTATGTAAAAACATGCAAATAATCAGTTTTGTTGCTATAAAACACAAAAAGAAAGGAATTTGCAATATGTATTATTGATTACCTTTGACATTTATACAATTTTCTTTTATGCTTATAAGCAAACCTATTACGTTAGTATGCAACTCGGGAGTTATTTCGCGTAACAAATACGAATTTTATTAGCGTGTCTCACTTTGCCCCAGCTTCACCTACTTTTTAATTTAACAAAAATAAAAATTTTAATTAAGTTTTCCCGAGTTTTCCAGACGAAAACTTTTATTTTGCTTATCACACGATGTTAACAACTTTGTTAAGATACTAAAATTAATAAAAGTGTTGGTCCTGAAAAAAATTATAACTATAAAATTAAAAGGTGCAATTTAAAATTAAAAGCGGTAAAGTCGCAAAGAACAACTAAAGTAATCAGCTACAAATGATATCATTAGGTAAGAAAGCGGAACCCCTACAGCCTTAATTACAACACACAATTACTTCAGTCGCTTTTTTGCATGGGTTGATGCATTGTATTTTTAAGTCGGTAAAAGGACTGTGTGAAACTTCCTTTTCGTGTGTGAAATTTGTGTTTTTTCAGCGTTACAAATGCAAATCTATAAAACCAAAAATCAATATCTAATAAAATGCAAAACAAGACTACGTTGTAACAAGGGCTCGAAAACCCTTGTCTTCATAGTCCTCAATAGGACCTTACACAAACAAAAGTCCTGTCAACAATTTGAAAGTAAATTTGTCTTGGCACAAAAACAAGAAGATAACAAAAGTGACTGCGCCGAATAAGCAAGTTAAATCGTAGGATTCGCAAAACGAAAAGTTTCAAAAATCAAATGATAATGGCATAAAATGATACAATGATGATGTGGAAATGGAATGAAAATTTATTTAAATTAAGTTAGACTGCAATAAAGCTTCTCAGTAAATATGGCGAATCCGTACATAATATAAACTACTTAGGCAAGTGCATAAACCACATTTTCAATTCAAAGAGTGTTTGGACAGGTCCTGCATAATACATAAAATGCGGATTTCACATGTGTGGTGAATGAGAATGAAAAATGCATAGGTTTAACTTGTTCATTTTTGTTGTAGTCATACATACAATGGTCAATACTTTTCATTTTATTATAAACTCTTCAACTATGCCTGACGACTGATTCCATTTACTGCAGTTTAAAATGATTCCATTTTTCCAGCTACTACATACTAATCTGTTTAAGTGCGGTGTATGCAATCCTCATTTTTTAGTAGAAAATCTACCTAAATAGGTGAAATTCAGGTCAAATTAATAAAAAAGTACAAGAAATAGAAAATTTTGAGTTATACGATGACAACGTTTCAATGCAATAGAAATATTTAAGACACTGTTGCAGCTGCAAGTGACATTTATAACGAAACTATTATTATTAATGTCGTTGTTATATTATAAATACAAAGAGCTGAATTAATTAATTTTTCAAACGTTGCGAAATATGAGATAAAATAAATACTTTATGTATATTTGAAAGGAAATTCGTACATATTGATATGTTGTGCGGAAAAGCTTTTATTTTTCCGAAATTGTTTTTTGAAGACCTAATAAAAAGTAAGCAAAAATCATCATTGGCTTTTAAATAGGAAAAGCGTAACTGCAAAATAATACCAGTGGTTGCAAAAGCATTCACAAAGCAAACAAAAATACTCGGCAATTACAAAATTGTAGCCTAACCGTGATATTCGATATTCGAGAACGAAATGAATCAGTTTTTTTATAAATCAAAGTAATAATGACGTAAAAGTTAATCAAAGCAAAACAGGATTTTTGTAAATATGCTGGATATGGTTTGTAATCGCCATAAAGAGATATTGAATACAGGGGATTATTAAAAATAAACGAAAATGGGCTTGATTAATTAAAATTTTGATGATAGTTGATTAGTTTACACAGCAGTTAAGCTAAATTGAATTTATAAATGAAATTGATGTGGGTATCGAAAAGGAAGAAAATGTCACGAAATTGTAACAAAATAAAAGTTGCTGCATAAATAATGCCCAATAAAATTTTTAAATCACAGTTTTCGCTTTAATAATTGTAAACAAAGTTCACAATCACATAATCACATAATATTTACTTTTACAAATTAATATTCCAACAACAGCATTAATAAACAATATAAAACGCTGCAAATTCGCATTTGGAAAGTTACAGAATCCAATTGTTTTTCATTTATTGTTTAATTATCACAGAAAACGTGTGTACATTAGCCGAGACACCCTTGTATTTTAACACTGATCGATACTTATTTTACTCGATTCCTCTAATCACATTATCAGTCTCGATAAATAATTTAGTTTTCTCAAATAAAAAAAAAACATTACATCTACAGACGAGCAGTAGTTGAACCGTTAGTTAATTATAGAAAGCATTTTGATTTTCGAAAGAAGAACAATGCAATCATTGCATCGAGCTAAATTACTCAGCACTAACTTCTTCAATACACAATCGGTTCTATTTTAAGGTATGTCCTATTCATTATTTATTAATTTAAATATTTTTTGTACCTTTCAAAACATAGGTAGCTGTATTAACGCAGCATAAAAATTTTAATTAAATTTTTAATTGCTACAACTGATTTTTTAAAATTAAAATAGTAAAAAAATTGATAATTAAATTTTCATTTTGTATATTTACTTTTGAAATTATTGTGAAAACGGTGTTTTTGATTTATCTATCGTTCGATAAAAAAAGTTTGGACTTGCAGGTTACGTGTAATTATCGATAATCGAAAACTTTAACAACAAACGAGTTATTTTTAAGTTATAAAAATGCAAATTTGGAAGATTTATTTTAATCAAGTTATATTTTAAATTATCATCGGAATGTATATTGGATAAACATCGTGTGCAGACACACAATTTAAATTTATTCTAATAAATTAATATTTAATTTTAAGTTTTAATTGACAGTTTCTGTTAAAAATTTATATGTACTTTCGGTTTCTTGTTCAAATAATGAATTTTATTAGATTTTAATCAACCGGATTGTTATTATACATTGATGAACGAGATGTTGATCAACTCATCTCTAGAAGAATTCCGGTGACAGTAATTAATCACTTGTGAATAATTAGAGCGTTGCCACACTAAAGTCAGTGCAGGTGGGCGATTCATCTTCGATCATAATCAATGAAGCGATAATAAATTAATTTTCACTATCACCAGACCTCACATTTTTTTAAATATTCACCGATTTCATTTTTAACTTGCGGAAATACCGGGCAATTTGTATTCCTTACATGCTGAATCACACTTTACCACCGCAAAAAATTACTTATTATTATTCAAACATATCAAACTGTCTGTATTTAGCATTGAACTTAATGCTTCTCATTAATTAACCACTCGTTCTTCGAATTGTGCGGTCAAAACATCTTTGTATTGTCAGATTTTAAATATAAATTTTTCCCTGAATCAATGAAGATACAGAGTTTATCACAACTGCGGTTTTTAGTTTTTGGATTTTCTCAAAAACAATTTGTTAGATTTATTTTGTTTTTTCTCACAATTTAAACTGAATGTTCGAAGGATAAGTCATGCCTAAAAAAAGGACAAATTAATTATCGAGAATGCAATCCGTAAGACATAAGACTACATTATAACTGTAATTAAAATTAACAATGAATAGTAGGAAGTTAATTGTACTTTTTGTAACCTAAATATCATTAGCTAATTATTTTACACCTTCAAATTTAAATTATTAACAATTTCGAGGTGTGTTCGTAAAACTTAAAATAATAGAATAAAAACAAGAAAATCTGTATTTCGATTTTAAATTAAGTTTTAAAATTTTCACCTCGGGCAGTTTGTAATTGATTTTTTGGTGAGATCGTTCTCGTACGTAAGTTAAAATAAAGGTACCGTGACACCTGACAGAATAGATTACTGCATTTAAAAAAATAATTTCAAATTTGCTATGCGTTCGAACCGAAAGCTTTACGTATTTTTATTATTTTTGAGTTATTTACCAAGTTTTAAGAAATACCGTTGCTTTTCTTCTCACAATAATTTGAATTCGTTGCGTTCGAATTGATAACAACTCATGCATTAAATTAGAAGAAAATTACAAATTGCATATTTCGAGCGTAAAAGACATCTTTATTCATCAGATAACAAATTAATTATTTATGGTAAAACAACTGTGTTCACAATCGGTGGTTTTTCAAAAAGGTGATGATTGATTTCGATCAAACGCGGTGGGAGCCCTCTTCACAGCCGAATAAAAAAAGTGTCATTCAAAAGTGCTTGCATATACTCTTGGAAGATTAAACCATCAGTATTTTGTGTATGCACCAATCTATCATGATGTCATGTAATCATTCAGCAAGCGTCAGGCTTGTATATCAAGTTGGATTAATTAGCATTCGTATAATGTGCAAACACTAATCCAGCTCCTTGAAAGGAAAAATGCATCACGAGTCATTTAGCACTAGAAATTTCTCACAAAAGTGCGGAAATCAAATAATTGGATGCTCTTTATTTATGAACAATCAGAAAAGAATCTAAGTGAAATATGTAAAAGCTAACATCATCTTCGATCGACATGAAAGGCTTAAAGCGTAGAATAAATAAAGCAAGTATTAAAATCATGCCCAAATTTTCAAGCTGATGGGATTTCCTACAAATATAGTTGAAAGCTTGAAGGGTTTTTCTGAAAAGCTTTAAATGTTTAAGTAAACAATAGATTTTGTGCCATTCGCAGGATTTGCATAATTTAAAATTGTTTAACTTTATTTTTTGCAAGTGCGTGATTACACTTTAGTTTTATAAAGTGTCAAAATTTTAATTTATAAAACAGGAATTAGGTTATCTGCTGTGATATGCTAATTTTTATAACAATTAAATAAGAGGAAATGAGTTTTCCGTATATTAACCACGCATTATGTAACTTCATTACGTACAAAGGAAAAACTCAGGTGGGAGCTAATTTTTTCAAATTTTTCTCTTTGTTTTCCAACGAATTTACTTTGTAAAGCCTAAACCCGCATAAAAATAGTTGCTAATAGCAGGGGTTAGCAAACTCGCATTGCGAAGAGACTTTTTGTTTTAAAATTTAGAGGTTAGAGCCCCCCATAGTTCACGTGTATAACTATGTATATGACCGTTTTGAAACTTTCGACATTTACTATTTAGATCCAATTTAGATTAGAGAAATTGCATACAAAAGTGGCGTAGTTCTGATAACTCCACGCAAAGAAAAGCCTACTTTTAAAATAAATAATTTTGTTTTTAACATGAATAATGAAAGTTTTGCTGTCATGTTAAAAGCATTACATTTAATTTGAAAGAATCGCGACAAACGCTACTTTCAAAAACTGTTTTTGATTTAAATATTGTTAAATTGAAGTAAATTATTGTCAAAACAATTGCATATACTTTTGATTAGTAAGAAACACCAGGTTTGATGTTGAGTAATTTTAAATTAAGTATGTGTTGCATATCATTTCAAAAGTATAAGTTTTTGATAAAGTAGTACTTCTTGTATTTTGAAAGTACAAATATTCATTTGGAGGTACAAGTTTTTAATTAGTTTACAATGCAAATCTGCAAAATGCAGTTTCTATTTATAAAAATGAGTTGTAGTGCAAACTATTATCTTTACCGTTGATATCAGCCCCATTTAGGTTCTTAACGCGTACGTTGAAACAGTGTAGTAAAACTTTTCTAATTTTACAATGGATAATTAGCGAAAGTGAAACTTGAAATGAAAAATTTGTAAGTATTTTCTTGCCTAGGGTAGTAGTTTTAAAACGAAACAAGCTTATTATTTCAGGACACTTGTGTTTATTTTTTGGATCATCTTAAATCATTCAATATTTTTCCAAAGATGTTATGGTGAGTTTAATTTATATTTTGACTTAAATAATAATTATTATCGGATATATGTTTTGCAGGAATATTACTATAATAGAAGTTCAAAATTAAAACGACAAAATGGAAGTTCTCTACTACAGATATATTAACAGTCAATATCGACACAAACGTAAAAATTCAAATCCAAGCACCTCAGAATACCAAACTAGTAATAGAAGTCTGGAATTTGACCAAACTGTTGCGATATGCTACCACAATAATTATTGGCTTAAATTTAATTTTGAACCGCACGAAGAAGTTGTTGATGAATGGCAAGCTTCTTAAACTTCTACCAAAAAAGGGTGAAAATAACTACGAAATTTTGAAAGATTGGTTAATTTTGAAATCCATGGCGTAAAATTTTATTTTTTATTATTTAACCTATTAACTATACTGTTGTATCACTTGATTAACACTAATTTATAATTTTTAGTTAAGTACTGAATTTAAGACACCGAAGCTGCCCTAGCAAAAGACAGACAGTGCCTAATATTAAAGAGGAAGAAGAAGAAGAAGAAGAAAGTAATTAATTTGTTTGTTTTAATATTTTTATTTATGTTTTATATTGTTTTTTGGTAGTTTTTATTTTTTAATTTTTATTTATTCTTTAATTTAATTTTTGGTTTTAGTGTTAGATTTAAGTTTATATTTTGTTTTAGTTGTAGTTTTTTAAAAATATAATATTAAAAAATACATGATACTTTTATTTCAAAATAAAAATCGTTATAAATCAAAATAAATTACATTCACTTTCAATTTAAATATCCAATGCTCTCAGTTTGATGTCAGAATATTGTTAAAACGAATAAAAATAATATTAATTTAACAGTAACTACTTTTAACTTATCATTAGTATCAATTCAAAAAACAATACTAGTGTTGTTGATTTGATGTTGCACTAATGTTAAAATGAAAAAGAAACCTTAATTTGAAAGCAACTGCTTTTGAAAACTTGATATTATTTACAAAAGTAGTTACTCTCGAATTAACAGTAGTATTATTTCAAAATAAATGTAGTGCTACTGTCAAATTGAAAGTTTCGATGTCTACGCCCTTTTTGAAAGCAAATAATGTTAATTTTAGTGCAATGCTTTCGTTTTTAGTGCAATATTTTTTTGTGTGTCAGGACTCCGGCCGCAAGTTTACCCCCCAAAATAGATAAGGTATTGCATTAAAGATTTTCGAGCATATTTTTAGGGAGATCCAATTAAAATCTTTATCAGACTTGATCCTTGATAATAATCCTATTTATTTGCAATGAAAAGTTATACGCTCTTTGGGGTTGGGAAATTAAAAAAATTTTAAATCGTGGAGCTGCAATATTAGTCACTAGTAACGGAATTTAATAAATTTATTTAAAATTAAATATTTACAATGCAAAGCTATCAGTTGGCAATTTAAATATTTGTGCGAGTACACCAAGCAAGGAGGCAACAACCTAATGAAATTGGAATATACATAATTTTATCGAAAATAAAAATGAAGAGGTCATTAGTCAAATTATTCCACTATGCAGAAATTTGAAACGTCAGCATCATTTGGAGAATATAAATAAACAACGACCACCATTAACCACCATTCCGTACAAATGTATTGCGAACGTGCTGATCTTTGAGAGTCTGTTACACAGTCTTCAATAAAATAATAGCCGTCTATTCGAATTTATCACGATGTCGTTGTGCACAGAGCTTGATAATTGGTTTAATATATAGTCGGGTTCGTGCGCTGCCGAACCAGGGAATACCCCATCAGTTGTAACTTTTGCCGGGACGAAAACTTTTTTCAACTTGGTCCTTGAAGTGCACTTAAAAATGCATTCGCTCAAAAATCGATGTAAAAATGGCAAATGATAATTTGTTTGTGTAGGTTTTCGCAAGAGAAAATTTTGTAAGTAGTAAGCTAAGGGTGGAATGTAAAATACTCACTATTAACACCTTAATGCAATAATATAAATTTCAAGGATTGTAAAAGTCTAATTAGTGAACGGGACGGTCTAATTGGGGCTTGTGCACATAAAACAGCGACTTCATCACTTTTACAGTTCGACTACTGCAAGTTCTTAAGTATTTTTGCGACCTCTCTTGTACGCTCGTCCACGGTTCGTTCGTTATTAAAATTTTCTAAAACAACTCGTAATTTTACGTTAGTAATTGGAAAAATGTAAAATCCAAAAGTTATATGCTAATAAGTTTTGATCAAGTCAACTCGAGTAGACGTTCTTTTGAGATAAAAGCTCCAACATCCAAACACTGAAGTTTTGATACACCGTAAATTAGGAGGTTGTATTTAATAATCCAGGCACGTAGAGTATAAAGGTTAGGATATCTACTTCACGAAGATATGTTCATCACAAGGGTGGCTAAATCAACCTGTAGAGTGAATGAAAAAGTTGTCTCTTTGAAAATTTCGGTCTTTATATAAAAGGTTTTTTTGATAACGTAAAATTGAAAATTTTACTGCTTATGTTGGGGCATTTCAAAATCTCGTTAAGTAACATTTAATTTATTTGACAATTTTGCAAATATGTTACAAATGAAAAACAATAGCGAAAGGAAAATTGAGTCAATCTGCAACGATTTCACGTAACGAGTGTCTGATTTGCATGGAAATACGAGAGGATTGTAACGGAAAACATATTAACTGAATTTTTTTTACGAAACAAGCGTTATTAAAATTTGACAACACCTTCAGACCGTCGTCGAAGCGAAATATAACTGCAAAGAGAAGGGAACGTTATTAAATCAATTAATTTTGTTACTCTTTGATGTTGTTTTCCTATTGACATTTCATCCACATAAAATTGTAATAATTTATAATTATTTTTTTGAACTTTAAATATTATCATTGTCGAGTGGCATGGCATTGCACAAGACTTGTAAACTTGTCCACCTACATGCAATTACTGTTTATGGCCCACCCATTGTTATATATAAAATATAATACCTGACTACAGCGGCCTTATAAAAGGGATTTACGAATATGAAAAATATGCTCATCTAGGCTCTCAGGCTACTGTTGTCGCGATGATAAAATTAATGGCTGGTATTATTAAGCCTAAATATTCAATATTTTAATAGTTAAATATTTCACGAATTAAACCCATTCGAGTAGGTTTACCAAGCTGCAATGATTTATAAATCATAATCGCACTACACTCAGAAAAATAATATCCTAAGCTGCAGCAAAAATAGCACTTGCAAGTACTTGTACAGCAATGTTCAAAGTTAAAATAAACGCTTTGAACAAAGAAAGGTATAATAATAATTTAAAAAACTACATGACACAGATAATCAAAAAAAGAATAGAATGGTACTGTCAAAACATAAAACAGTTGTCGATATTGGAACCAGGGGATCTCTGCAGGGTTTCCATAAAGCGTGCCAGAAAGTTACTTACATTTATACTAAACCGATAGACTATGGCCAAAGGCCCTATCCACTATGTCTCTAATATATTGCAGTTGATAAAACAAACCTTAGTCTCTAATAAAATAACATTCTTATCTTCCAGATTAAAATAAAAAATTTATTACTGGTTTCTATTTTTGTGGGCATAAAAAATTCAGAGAACACATTAGGTAGAAAATTTTAGAAAATTACCAAGCAGTGCCTCAAGTTACATCGATTTTACAGTTGCTTTTAATTCAAATTAATGAATGTATGCAATACGGTAAGCAATATTAAAACATGTTTGCTAGTAGTTTATTTGCTTTGTGTAAGTTAATTTATTAATTTATTATTAATGTGTTAGGTTTCAGGCGTAGGTAGCTTTAAAAATTAATCAATTTCGTTTGCTTGACCCTATTTCCTTTTTATTGATTTCGTGAAGGAAATACACACCTAACGTGCATAGTTTGTTCTTTTTTAATTTAATTAAAATAATGACAAACTATTTTAAACGGATAGCAACAAAATAAATTGAGATAACAAAAATTTATGGCGCTCACTTTGTTATATTTAAAGCAATAAATTATTACTGACTTTTAATTTTCACGATAAAAAGTTATAATTAATGGGCAAAATAATCGACAAAATTATATTTAAAAATATCGACTTGCTCGCTCCCGAGTCAATCCTTTCGGAATTTCACAGGACTACATTTTACAATGTACATGTTGTTTACCAAATTACTCAATTATCCTAACGGCCGCGGCCTCACGATCGGCCTTAATGTAGTTCACAAATATATTATAATTAATTATATCAGTTAAAATGCAAATTAAAACAGATAAGTTATGAAAGCTCTGTGAATAAAGTGTTTCTTACAAATTGCCCACTACCCATTAGGTGCACCACATGATTTATTGAAAATTTTCTTTCATTGACTACGGATAAGTATGAATTAATAAATTACACACACAATTAATCACCAACTATTTAAACTTTTCGTGGGCTTTTTTAATATTAAAAGCACCTTGAAGCCAGACCTGTATCAAAAGACGTGTTTTTGCTTGTTTTTATTATATTATTAATTTTTTAGCTTTTTATAGTTTCACTTCAAATTTATTTTTATTAAAGTTTGCTAAAGCTAATAATAAATTTATAATTTTTTTCAAGTTCGGACAGGACCGTAGTTTGAAAATTCCAAATGCATAAACATACTGTTAGCTTATTATTCACTATTTTTTGCGTTCTTGATAAACATTAAAGAATTAATTAAAAGTTTCTGCTAAAGTGTTTGCAGTTTAACATGTAAATGTGCTTTAAAATTAACTAAAATTAGTTTAAGCTTTCGGCATTGTTTACCCAACACTACTTATTGCATTAAATATGCATATAGATTTAAAAAAATTCAAGTTTTATTTCTGAAAAGTGCTTTTGCATAACTTTACGAACACACTGCAGTTTTAGAATTAAAAAAAACGGTTCAAAATGAAAATAATTTTGAGTAAGTAATTTTTTTTAATTACACCCCAAATTAGTCGTACTTTTAAATCAATGAATTGCGAGAAACGCAATGTATAGTGTCAACTTGATGGATGAATGTGTTTATGCTCTAATTATACCCTGCACGCAGTATGATATGCCATAACGAATATACGTAAGAAAAAATTTTACTGCTAAATTATTTAAATTATTAAAACAAACGTTTTACCATTAATTGAAAAAAAAGTAAAGGGATTGCTATCTTATCAAAACACAAAAAGCTTGGCGTGTAATATACTCCGGTTGGTTGAGGTTAGATCAAAAAAATTATTATAATTTTTGACTTTATCGTTAAAATGTAACGTTGTAATTGGAAAGTCAGAAAGAACTCCTTGACTTTACAGTATACCGAAATTATTAGCCTTTATGCATTTCTATATGCAATTCACAATACTTTGTCTGACGTTTATATGGCCAAACCATTTCAACTTATAGTAGATACATTTAAATTCTCGAGGGAGATTTTAGAAGTTGCTTATATAAATATGATCTTATCAAAAGTAATCTAAGCACTAAACGTGGTAACTGATAAAAGCATTTTCCTTAAATATGGATGCAATTTAAGCCATAAATAACTGTTCTACTTTTAACGTTTTCTTCTACTTTTTCTGTGTTATCTTTATCGCGTGAAGTTCTTTTTTTGAATTTTCCATACAGTAGCGACTAAAAAGGAATAAACACGAAGTAGTACATTAACTTCAAGTGCATGTTTCATCAAGTCACTTGTGACAGTCGACTATAATGAGGGCGCATGTTTCGACCTTCATTGTTCAGGTGCTGACACGGTATCCATCGTGATGGCTCAAGTCGTTCAAGTCAGAAGGGTAGCTTTATGTGGGAATATGCACTAAACCGCATGATTTATGAAGCCATTATTGCTATGATACTGACTTGCGATATTAATGGATTACATTTAAATAACCTCTGACGTGTTGAAGCTTTTAATTAGTTTAGGTGTGAAAATTAAATGAAAATAAGGATTCGCCCATTTTTTTTCCCTTCCAATTTATTGTATGCAGATTCGATTCCGTTCAAGGATTAAAAAGAATTATATACCGTACGTTGATAATTGCACGAAAAAGATAAGAAAATGAACATAAACATTCAATTTGCGATAACTAAATACATTTTCGTACTAATTGAAAGTCATAAGATAACGTAGTGCGGTAACATAAAATAGCAGGATGTATGGATTCAATGCTGATATACATCAGCAGGACAAAGTGAATGTATAAATAGCAGCAAGTCTGATAATCTAGACAAATTCTGCGACAATTTGCATTGTGCGGTCTCTTGTAAAACGGCTGATTTACCCTGATTTGTGTACGTGCCGAGTATTTACCAGATTAAGCCAAATGTATATACAACGTTTCTTGCTATAATTTTATCTTTCAGTCAGTTTGATTTTCAATTAAAGACCGAATCAAATGCAATATAAAATAATTGAACTTTCTGCCTTCGATGGAAGAAACATGGCGATATACAGCGTGGCCAGAATAAAAACGAATTAATTGCACGGAATGGTCAGGATGTTTCTCAAGACATTTGTTATCAAATATCTCCAACTCAACTTAATATTTATGCAAAACTTCCCCTCTAAGGATGCCAGTTGTCCTTTTGAATTTGTTTTAACAAAAACTAATATTTTGTATCCTGTTAATATTTAAATATTAAGTTTTCAGACATTTTAAAATGTCACTCGAAGGTCCGAAAGGTCTTTTTATCATAAAAGTAGTGATAATAATTGATAACTTGGAGAACAAATTAAGTTTGTTTAAAAAAGTTTGATTCGATAAGTTCTTAATTAAAATTTACACAATTTTGTAACAACGACTTGAGATTCGACCTATTAAGTAGTCTAATCCCTTTACATTTTCCTTGACAAATGAAATGAATAAAATAAAGTTAAGGCTAAAATTCTTAATAAGTTGGAAGCTGGTTTTGACAGCGAAGACGTCGAGTTTTGCTGCCGATATTAAGCATTAGAAGACTTGATAAAGTGTCTTCGTAGATTTAATAATTCAAAAAATTATCCACTCTTTTTTTCACGTAAAACCTTAATTAAGAGGTTAAAATTAAAGTGTTTAAAAATTGATGGGTAATTTGGGTGGAGTGACAAGACGCTTAATTCAAAATAAAGGGCCTAATTAAGTCTTCCGATTCTTGGTACGCGCAATGTTTACCATTTTTAGTCAATTAACAACTTTTGTCTTTGGTTATAATGAAGTTCAAAAAATCTAAAACCAGTGGTTGATCGTTACTCAAATGGTCCAATTAAAACAAACGACGCATTCCATAAAGTAGGGCGTATAAATCGTGGCATTGTTTCATATCTAATCTTACATCAACATCGTCGATTCGCCGCGGTAAAAACAAGTGGATATCGTATCAATTCGAAATTCCACCCTAACAAGCCTGAAAAACTTACAAAATACTTTTTTACCTTTTCAATTGTACGTGGTACGCGGTTTTTTATTTCCCAAAACTGCCGATGCGACGATGACGTGTGGCCTCGCTCTCCCATCGCATCGTTCGGCTTCTTTTTCCACACCTTGTAAATAAATTGCATCGCTTAAAGAAGATAAGTAATTACTGCGATTCTTCATCTTTTAAAATGTTTTTGCTAAAATTAATTAGCAAATGCTATTAAACTCAGACTAGAATAATCTTCTCTGAGTACGTGTAATTTTCGCTTTGGAAAAACAAGTAATAAAAGTGTGGAAATTGCAGTAATTCACACCTTTTATAAAACAGTAGTAAGTAGCTCTGAGTAGATAATGTCTTTCTGCTCGTCTTTGAAGAGAATAATAAAAACGTGGACATTTATTTGGGCGAGTAATAAAAAAATGTTGAATTATTTGGAAGATGAGCTATATTGAATGCGGTTATTTACGATGTGCTTATGTCTAAATAAAGTTGATAAAATAGCGATTGCAATTTTTTGTCTAAAGTGTCCAAAATAAATTAGGTTAAGGTTTGGACGACGACCACGGATGATCGTAAATATGTCGCCTAAAGCTACACCAGCACCTCTCGAAACTCTTTTAAAAAGAAAAAATAATGTTCGGATAGAAGGGTTTTAGAAATAAGAAATATTGCCAGTAAAAACGCTTTTATAAGTTCGCGTAAACGTTTTTATAATATGGGATTTTTAACAACCCTAAAAAGCTAAAGAGTGTTTTATTGTTAGTAAGTGGCATTTTTATCTTAGCGTATTTCATAAATCAAATTCCATGTCGATTATCATAAAAGCATAAACAAAGAAAACCGTATTTGCATTTAATGCACATTTGTTTCCGATAATTATTCCAATTTTCGGGGGGGTTCCAATGGTTACGCTCGGTTCGATCTCGTATCCCGTTTTCCGTTTTGCATCCCTCACTCTTTACGCCAATTATATTTTATTGTAGTGCAAATATTAAACACCGCTTTTTATGCGTTACTTAATCGTGCAAAAGACGTTGAAATATTGCGATGCGGTGTGGTAGCAGTAAGCGGAGTTAAATTTGAAAATCAACCAAATCAAACCGGAAACTTGGGAATTATACTTCCAAAAAACATGCACGTTTAATAGATACTACCGGCAATGGTCAAATGAGACCCCCCAAGAGACCGAAACCCCCGGTGTTCGTCGGGTGCGCCCATGCGTTGAAACGTCCATGATCGCAAGACGTGTGGAAAAATTTTCGTTCTGTGTTAAAAAGTTAATAAAAAATTCAAGAAATTACGACTTTATTTTTGTATTTTTCGGTGTTGATTTTGAGTTGTCTTATCCAGACCATCTCACACATTCCATGTCAAAACATAACAAAGTTAAATTGTTAAAACTGCCTTTCTTTATAATACGGTTAACATTTATAGGGTTTGACAGCTTCAACTGATAAGATTGTAAATAAATTTGTATAAAACATAAATTTGTTACGCCGAAGTAAATTTTAAAATATATAAATGGTAATTTTATTTTTGAAGAGCTAACTTTGTCATACAACACGCAGTATCGAGAGCCAGGCAACTTAATGGACTAATGGAATTTTTGAAATAATAATCAACGAGGGAAAACATTTATTTCACTGGGAAAATGTAATTAATTTTCAAAGCTTTTACTTGAGTGCAAATTAACTTGACTTGAAACAATGAACGTTTTTATAACCACCTGGAGCTTAGGTAAATACGGAACACGAGCCATGGTTCATATCCAGGCTAGCAGTTAGATTGTTGTAAAAATAACTAAAAATTGCGTAAAATAAATCTTTCGGAATGACAATAGGAACATTAATAAATCGTTAATTTATATGGAGACACTAAATTTTATTTAAGGATAATATAAAAATATTTTAATCCTAAAACACGTTTGGCTGCCATCAACAAACATTCGTTTAAGTCAATTTTTTTTTATTTTCGTCTAGAACCAACCTTGACAACACTTAGTTTACCGATACGTTTTAAGAATAACAAAAAAGTGTCGATGCAGCAGATAAAGATCAATTCCGGTGGGCATTGTATGCAAAGGATATAAGGGGATACATATTTATAATACGTGGACAACATAAGTTGTGCCCAGCTGACGTTCTTTTGTTTTCCCTGGCCACCGAAGAGTTATAGGTTTTTAACGCGAGAATATTGGGAAAATATATTTTCGCACAATAATCGTAAGATAGAATTCCGCGCGTGGGAGTTAATATATTGGATATTATTTAATTACACTCATTGTAATTACTTTAGTCGCTTTTAATTCCTTAATGAGAGCAACGAACAGCTACATCGTAAATTATTGAAAGTCTTCCTGTACAGATTAATTATTTTAAATCGCGTAGGTTATAAGATAAATATTTTAGTTAAATCGTTCCCGTATTATACGTTGAAAACATATTTTATAATCCACTACATTCAACTCCTACATGATTGTCGTTTCAAATGCAATTTTCTGATTGTACACACCCAATACTTTATTTAGTGCTCGTACGAACAGGAAAACAAATCACATAAACACGGCTAATAAGAAAGCGATTTTTCCCTTTTCGGATATAACTCTGCAACGTTTTGGACAGCCCGGTCAATATTACGTGAATTACTTCTGTCGTTTGAAATATTATTAATTGAAGGAGCTAATGATGGCTCTTGTAATTTTCTGCTTGGAAACGTTAATGTTAAATTTATCGCCAATGCTGAAGTCTCAAGTGGAGTCGCAAAACGTGTCGAATTATTTCCTTCCAGGATCTTTACAAGTCGTACATAATTTAAGCATCCGTATCTTTCCTTGGCTTGGTTAAGATTTAAAAAAAGTTGTATTTCTTGTTTTTCCAAAATTCAAGTTCGGTAAATAGCAACAAAAATAATTAAAAACTTTAGCAGTAAGCAAAGTTTACACCAATTAGTTTATAATTGCTCGTGTTCTTTGGTCTTTGAAGGAAGCTTACAATTTTGTTCTGTCAATTTTGCATTTTCTTTTTCAAGTTTAATCAGCACCTTTTATACTTTTACACTTAGGTACATTTAACTTTTATTTTCAAATGGTTTTGTTACGACGACCTTAATAAACATTCCCTTATTCACTTTATGTGTGCTTTACAAATGTTTAAATTTTAAATTAAATTAAAACAAAGAAATCCTACCAAGTTGAATATTCTCTTTACGAATAACTCCGAAAGCTTTTATTCCCATTTACTAAAAAGAAATTTTCATTTTTTTGCACTTTTAACAAATCGCAGTCTTCAATATCTACTTTGTATTTACTCGAAAATGAGTTGTTGCAAAAAGAAAAAATGATGTCACATTGCAAGACTACCTAATTACAGGAGTAGTTTATAATAACACAGTCGAGTCGAGTTTATAAATCTCTAATAACAAAATTAAGTGGAAACGAGAAGATTTTGGATCCTTTTTACCATTTCCAGAGATCTAAAAATAAGAATGAAAACATAAGATGCTTAAAGCTACATATCTTGAAAGCTATTTGCTAGTGATGTAAAATTATTATGTCGGAAAAATAAAAATTTAAATGTCTTAAACATTATGGAAATGAAAAGTATGCAGACGTGTTCATCTTACCAAGAAAATATTGTATTATGGCCAGCTCAAGCCAAGTTGAAAACTGTTTTGTTGTGATTTAAATTTATTCATACATAAAATGGAGCATTTATTATATCCCGAGTTATTCAGTTTCTTTTTGAAATGGCCCCAGTATGTTCTTATTAATATTTTAATCGCGAGGTTTCCGAAAGGGACCCCTCACACTTTGAAGGTAACCGAAGGATGTTTAATGCACCAATAATTTAAAAAATGTATTTCCCATGTGTTTTATGTTTTTTGTATGCGCGACAGGTAATGGATATAAAAGAAAAACTGCTGATGTGTGTGCATGCTCATGTAGGTGTGCTGATTTACGCACTTGATAAAAATTTTTATTTACAGTGTTAACAATAATTTTTCCTAATTAAATAAAATTGATATTCTGATTTATGAGGCTTATAAATTATTCCGGATAGCATTAGAATTTTTTGATTAATAATTGGATAAAATATTGCGCTATTATTTTTTTTAAATAGAAACTACGTTATTGCTTTCATTAATCTTCAAAAGACTGTTAAATTTTTATACCTAAATTATACGAATTGGCTGCCAGCCAATTTCAATATTGCACCATACACTTTTAATATGTGACACTAGAAATTTAAAATATTTTTCATTTTTTAAATTTATTGCTCTAGAATTCACTTTGTTGCTTTGTTATTTATTATTTGCTTTCATAAATATTACCGGGTGCATTCCATGCACGTCTACAATTTGGATTATAATACCAACATGCAATATGTTCAACTCTATTAGAAGTAACACACAAATATTCCATTTTTCATTTGAATAAACTTTTTGCTCTCCACTGATTAATAGGGAGTCCTTTCAAATATTCAGGTCATTTCATCCCATTGAGCTGCAATTGGGCTCGCATTCCGTACGAGTATTTCGCAAATGATACTGCTTTTCTTGACCATGGGTTGATCAAATCCTGTTAAACTGGTTATTTAGGTTACAAGATGGGAAACAATACCATAGAGAATTGTGTATTTTTATAGGAATTTTTCAATCACTGGGTGAAGTTCAGTAGATTTTTTTATATTCAAAAACAACAGAAAAAAAAAGGCTAGAGAGATCATGCAATTTAATCAATGAATTTGATTTGAGGAAATTTATTCCTAATAAATTTTTTAGAATACCATCCAGTACATGGAGGTCCTTTCGGGAGTAAATATGCAGATCAATTCCAACCATATCCCAGGAATTCAAGAGATTTCCAAAGAATTCAAGAGATTTTCAAAGAATTCAAGTGATTTCCAAGGAATTCAAGCGATTTCCAAAGAATTCAAGTGATTTCAAAAAAATTCAAGTGATTTCCAAAGAATTCAAGTTATTTCTACGAATTACAATGATTTCTAATAATTACAATGATTTGCAACCTATTTCACACATTTCCAAGGAACTCCAGAGATTTCCAAAGAATTCAAGTGATTTCCAAAGAATTCAAGTGATTTCCAAGGAATTCAAGTGATTTCCAAAGAATTCGAGTGATTTCCAAAAAACTCAAGTGATTTCCAAGAAATTTCAATGATTTTTATGAATTACAGTGATTTACAACCTATTCCAGAGATTTCCAAGAAATTCCAGATATTTTCAAAAAAATCCCAATGATTTCCGAGGAATTCCAGCAAGTTCCACCGAATTCCAATGTTTTTTAAGAATTCCAATGATTTCTAAGGAATTCTAAAGATTTCCAGAAAATTTAAAAATAATCCAGTGATTTTCAAAGTTTTCTAATTCTAGAGATTTGCAAGAGAATTCTAATCATGTATTTACAACATTTTTGGAATACTTACCCTTTGAATTTCTTTGTCGGGTTGATCAAGGATTTTTTAAACGTATTATTGTTTCTTCAATAATTTTTGCGGTTTTCAGTCGCCGAAGATCAGCTGATTCAGCTCTGAATGCCAGCTGCTTCAGAGCTGAATATCAGCTGATTAAGCGTTTTGAATAGCTGAAGCATGGTAATATCAGCTGGTTTTCAGCCACCAAATTAAGCAATTCAATTTCTGACGTTAATAAAAATTAGCAGCTGACACAGCTTACTAGCTGAATTTTCTGCTGACACAGTGTGCTCGCAGTTAATATTTAGCTCAAAAATTTACTTGGGCGACCTCCTTTTCGCTGAACCAGATCTCATAAAAATGACCGAATGGATGCACCAGCCGTTCAAGGATTAGATACACAGGTTAATATTCACTCAGATAGGATTTTCACAGAAGTAACCTACTGCTAATTTAATCGCACAAAGAGGTCGTAGCACAATCTTGAAATTGTCTGCAATTTGAAAGACCTCAATTTCATAAAATAATTCACAGAGCAGACGCAAGAACATTTAATTTATCAAACCGGGGGGTCTGGGGGGTATATACCCCCCAGTATGGTCTATCGGTGTTTGAGCAGGCTTCCGATCTGTCAAAATTTAAACAGTTTGAAAATTTATCTTTTGAACTGTTTGAAGATCAAGTATTTTATTCAATTTTGAAATTATAGGCATCTTATTTAAATTCGTCTAAATATGTAGGGAATGAAGCCCATAAAATTTGTGTATAATTTTTAAACCTTATTCAATAGGACTTCGAGGATCATATTTATTAGAAAAACATCTCAAACAAGACTTAATTCAGTTCTGTTCTGGCCACTGCAACTATTCATTTTTGTTCTAAAAATAATGCAGAAGAGTAAAATATTTCATTACAGTCCTTGTTGGGAAAAATGAATATTACGATATAGTATAGTACAAACGATTGTCTGGGAGAAGCAATTTTCGATATTATTAAATAAAATAATAAATTCAAACTACTCAATATAACATTAAAGTTATTATTAAATATTTATCTTGTTATATTAAATTTTTAAGTAAACCATTACCTACATCAGACGATATCATTCGAACTTCTTTTTGACCTTTTCCGTTATATAACGTGAAATAATGCAGTATTCACATTTGTTAGCCGAAATTTCAAACATTTAATCTAATATTTGTATGATGTTCAATTTCCACTCCCCACCACAAAATAACTACCGAACAGCTGCTTGGGAGGTTCTCAAAGAAAATATATCATACATTTTTTGGAGATTTTAGGCAAATCTTATTTTTAGACTACCTGAACCTGTGGTGGGGAGTGGAAATGACCGATTATCCAATGTTGTTCCAAAATTGAATTTTCTTTGCAGATAATTCATGCACACCGCGAATGCGCGTTAACCATGGTAAATTTAAATTATTAGAGTTTGCAACAACAATAAAGTGACACTTTGATTAACATGAAAAAGCAGTCTATAAACTTTATAACCACTACAAACTTAAAAATTATGCAAAAGCTTGGATATGCGTACTTTACTAAAACAAGTAGGTTATTATAGCATGCATCAAAGTCATATAAAACAAACTTTTTTAAACGAAACTATAAAATTTACTTAACACAATAATTCCATTAGGGTGGGTCTCGTAATGAATATAATTTTTTTATAAGCGGATAAAAACGTTTTTGACATGCTCAAATGATCCAAAAATTGAGACTGTGAAATTTTTAGCAGAAAAAAAAATTGTGTTACAAATCAACAACTTAACGCCGACGATTAATTAAAATGAAGGTTGATATATGCTCTACCTACTGCACCATTAGTAAACTTAACTGACACGAATGTCGAGTGGACTTGTACCATATATACACGCTGCGTGCTTACTTTGCATTTTTTGTACCATACAGTATCATATTACAAAGTTATTCTAACGTGAAATAAAATGTTCGTTCACTCTGCCTCATGGAACAAGTTTACCATTAGGAAATCGTTCATTAGTATTCCTTTATTACAAAATTTGTACAGGCACCTCGTTATATCGATATTCAAATGACCAAATATTTATAAATAATTGATTTGACGTGCACTGAATTTGAATATTTTTAAGGTTAACGAAAGTCGCGCGAAAGTACGCCACTGGAGCTACCAGAAACTACAAACAAGTTTCGTTGGGAAAAGCAAAAGTGCACCGCGTTCGGCTCATTTTTGAAATTCGAAATTAATAGTTTTAATTGGGTAATTATAAAAAAGTTCGAGTTACTAACCGCTTATTAAAAGGAACTTAACAAAACGAAGAGAATTTTTTATTCGCACGTGATGGCTAAAATTTCGGGACGATGTAAATCTTTGGAAGTTAGGTGTTGGACTGTTAGAATTATGGTAATAAAATAATCCCGAGCAATAAATCACAAACGTATGAAGAAACGATACTTTTCTGCCGGTGCAGTAAATTAGCAGATAATCTTGATTATATTTAAGTTTAATTTAGTAAAATTTTCTTATACGACATTTAAGTGGCTTTTATTTCAGTTTTATTTATGTAATGTTCTTAGCACATAGTACGATATTATCGTACACTTTTAAAAGTTAGTTACGGACCTATTTTGTATGCAAGCTTTTTATGATACTATTTAGCACTTTAAACGTTAGTTTGCGTTTAAAAATAAAATAGGTGTTAGGAACTTTGCGTGTGCGATACGAGTGATATGGTAAAATAATGACTTCATTCAAAGCTAATCAATCAGAAACTGTCATTGTGTTACGATACATATTTTTTATTTTTATTTTAAAGCTTACTTAAATTAGTGTTGAGTACCGGCCTGCAGCCTGCTTATTAGGTACTTACTTGGCGAATTCATTTTTCCTTGCCTACAAATAACTCGTAGGTGTAAATCATAAATTAAGTTCTTATAAATCTCAAGCGCTGGTTATGCTGTAATTTATTTGAAAATTTCCAACTTTCCTTATATAAACAGTTTTGTATATCTATAATTACGCATTTACCTATACCCAACGTTTAGAGCGTCTGTTCTAGATAATAGCTAAGTCTCACGCGCTTTGCACGACGATAAATCATTTCTTTTACCCATGGCTTACTTACTTGCCGTAAATTGTCCAAGTTTTTACCTTGCAAGACAAAACAATCGATAAATCAGATAACATCCGCGTGTTTCGTCTTGGTCAGATCTCGTCGCTGCAACAAATCGTAAAAATTTAAGCGACCCCATGTTATGTAGGTTGAAGTGTTAATCACTTTCATATAATTCATACGAAAATGGGTCGTTGAAATAACATTTTCAGCATGTGAACTTTTTGCATTATGTTGAACAATTTTTTTCCTAAGATTTCCTAGACATTCTTGAATATAAAGTGCTAATAACAAAGAAATATTTTGAATTAGACATATTTGCCGCTCTCTAATTATAGGTTTTGACTTATGAGCTGAAGATTAGACATTTCCTGTGTTATTTTTAATGAAGCGTTTATTCCAATCTATTAATTATTGTTTCTTTCCTTGCAAGTTCGTTTTGCTTTGCAGGAACTATTTTTACCTCAAATGTTCAGTTGCTTCCGTGTTTGAGGTTTTTTTTAAAATAAATATGAAAAACGGAATGGGATTTGAAGGACCTCGTGAAAAATAGAAACCTATCATGCTTATTACTTAATTATGTCACAAACTATATCATTTACTCGAGTTTTTTGAGAAAAATTTGCATTTATTATTACGACAACTAATTGTATCACGGTATAAATCATTCATATTTTGAAATTCGTCCTTCAGGTTAAACAAAATCACGGCATATAAAAATTCATTTACATTTATATTCCATATCGTGACAGCCTTTCCATCGGCGTCAACTACTTAACACATTTGTTCATAAACTTGTTAAATAATCGCAAAACATCAAATTTATTTATTAAATTCACTTTCACATTTTTGTAAGATGCTCGAAAGCTCTACACGCTGAGCTTTATATACAACAACCTACATTTTTCATCGGCACTCTTATAATATCAAAATTTGATCAAAAGGAAAGTATTAGCTGCCAGATGAGCTAAAAAAAATAATCAACCCCTCAACAAGCATGTTTAAGGGGTTGCCTAACTGACTATTGGATTTTCTTCACATGTTTCACAATGATTTGAAGGTGTCCTACGTGGACACCAGGGGTAATAATTAAAACAATTGCAAATTGAGCAACCGAAAGAATGGATAAGCGTTTTAGACAACGTTGGAAGCAAATTGTTAAATTAAGAAAGTAATGCTTATCGAACGATTTTCTTTTTATCAAAGAACTTGGCAGTCTAAACCTAAGCTACCCTATAGTTTAAAGCTGTATTAGAATTCACATACTGTTTTCGGAAAAGCAGTTAAGCTACGTAGTTAGCTACTTGGTAGCTGAACTATTATTGCACAACTCTGATCCCGTATAAATTTATTAGCATTTCGCCCTCGTAAAAATACTTAAAGAAATTAAAAAATCATGAGTGACATTTTACATTTGCTAAACAGAAGCTAATTTTTTTACAAACGCGAAAAGCGCTTAAGTGAAAATAAAAGTAAATCACGCTTATGATGGTTTTAAATTCGAAATACGAACACAGTTTTCATAAATCTTATTGAAGCGTCAGCCTTTTGTCTAACTGTGAGATCTAAATGGTCAGTGTAAATTGAAAACGATGTTTGTCGGTAAAAAGGGCGGTGTTGACGTCACATATGAATTACTGCGGTCAGTCTCGCTATTCTCACACGTAACCTATCACAAACTTAAATAACATGTAAAGGTTATTTTATGCATAATATGCATATTACCCCGCTTTTTAATTTGTTTCTGCGATTATGCGGGCCCCCACGTTGCAGCGTAATAATTTCATTTACTCGGCTTTAAAAAGTTTTGTAAATTTAAAATGGAACAAATTTAAGTCATAAAATTCTCACTTAAAAATTAAAACGATTTTCTAGCCTTAGGGGATGCATTTTCCAGTGGCGTACCCCGGCGAGTTCTTTTTCAATTTTATTTCCGATCGGGTATTATTCGGGTAATGGAAAAAGTTTGATTAAATGGGGGTGCAGTTGATTTTTTCGACAGGCTAGTTTCATTGATACGGTAAATTATTAGCGTAGCCAAGCCAATTTGTAGTGAGGGTTGCAATGCAAAATTAGAATTAAATATTTCCACCGCTAGATATGGCCCTTTAAATGGCTAAAAGTCCATTGTGCGTTTAGTTAGTTTAAAAAGGGTCTGCGATCTTAGGGGATTGCTTGGTAGCGTGCGGCTTTTTTTTATTAAGAGTTAAATATTCTTAGTTATTGTATGTTTGATCACGATTTAAATTTTGAATTTAATTTAGTTTCTAGATTAATATAGGGGAGGTTATATTAGTTTTTGTTTATGTTAGCGTTGGGATTAAAATTAATTTGATTATGCGGGAATTTTATTAAACGCTTGCAACACGCAAACCCGAGCGATTTAAAAGCTTTACAAAAAGTTTACGAGAATTAATCTTATAATTTTGCTATAAATATTCATTTAAAAAATAGTTGATAGACGCTGATAATTAGATAGCCTAAATTAAATTAAAATTTGTTGTGCCTTACTGATAAAAACATAAGACTTTGTTTACGGACAAGTTTTAAAAGCTTTACACACATCTAAGAAGTTATAAGAGCACCTGTTACTTTTTAAAATACAACAACCGATAATTTGTTCAATAAATTATTTTTTACCATCACCCGCACCTGCTACGTATTTGGGATCTTCCTTTTTTATTTTATTGATATTAGTTTGCCCAACTACTTTATCTATAAAAAGCTCTTATCTTCTTTCGCTCATCGAATTTTATATTTTTACTGTTTTTTGTTTTGTTTCGAAATTACCTGCTGCTTCCATTGTTACAACTTCTCAGTTTGTAATTGCATGCTACAAGGCAAGTTGTAGTATATTTTACGCTACTTGTACAACTTCCAAGTTTTCCTGCAATAATACCTTGCAGTTATTGTTGGTATGCAATTGGCATTTATACTATGCAATTCTATTTGCAGTTCAGTTGGAAGATAAAATTGCAAAAATTTAGTCCGAGTAATTGGATAAATTGTATAGCGAATCAAAATAACCTCGTAAAATTTTAATCAAAACCGGGATATTGTCCAATATCTCATCTTTTGAACCAAAAAATTAGAAAAAAATCGATCCCTAAAAGCAAAGAACGCTCTAATGCTAACCCATTTACTTCTTAAATTTAAAGGAGGTAAATCAGATTTTGTAATATGGGACATAAAAGGTTTGTTTATAAGCTAAGCAGCCGGCATAAAGTTGAAGCGAAATGTATATTTTAGATCCGCATTTCGTCCGTAATAAATTTGCAAGTAGATTACAGTTAATACAGGGTACGGTAGCGGCAAATTAACTAATAAAATATACAGAGTCAAAACTGTCAACGCCACGACTAATCTACTTTTGTTTGTCAAGATTTCATTTTTTGCAATTACAAGGCAAATCAAAAACTCTTCTTCTGAAATTAAATTCAAACAAATTCGCTTAGATAACTTAGCTCAGTCGGTTCAATAAATTTGCTTAAGACAAATAAAGATCAATTGTTGATTTTTGATATTATCGTGAAATTACCATTTTATTTTACATCCAGCTAATGATTACTTAGCAATAAACATGAAACACTTCTAATGGATTTGCACATTCACTGCAGAAATATGCGGTGTTTGGCTTTGTGTCACGACTACTTTACTTTCTTTATATGAGATAAAGAAAGTAAAAATTGGAGGTACCGAACTGTATAAAAAGATTGCGTGCAAATCAAAACATGCCAGTTTATAATGCTAAACTTGATAAAAAGTGTGGCAGGAATGTATCAAATTACATTCAAATGAGTTGACCGCATGAAATACTGCAAAATCTGATAATTTTTTTTGTGGCTGGTGAAAAACGCTAAAAATGACCCAACCGAAAAAGAAATACAAAGATAAAGTCAAAACAACAAAGCATCTTTTCCTATATTTGCAGTAAAATGGTTTCCTTTATAAAGAAAAAAATAATTTCTTTTGAGCTAATTTGATCCAAGAAAATTGTATTTTTATCCATGATGTCCGAGGATTTCCACGAAATTTGAAATGTTTCTGTTCGGATATACCTTTCATTGATTTTTTATAATGGGCATTAGAATTTTGAAAAACACTCGGGGTGAATATACCAGTGGAAAACCATAAAAACTATTTTATTATAATTATCTTAATTAGACATCCTGTGTAAAATATTATTTTCCGTTGTAAGCAGTTCATAAAATTTGCTTTATGATGTTTTAGTTAATTAACAAAGTTACGTAACAAAAATACAATTATTGTTCAGTTATCGAGGGAAAATTAAAATAAGGTATATTTTGTTAATTATAACAATGAAAAGCAATGCTTGGTAAAAGGCCTTACAATAATATGGCAAAATGTAAAACGAACTGAACAAATATTACTCATAATTGGTAAGTCTCGCGAAGGATGTAAATGATTCACAAATTAATTTATTAAAAAAATTATAATTTAGGCATCGCAGTAGCTGCTTAATTAGCTCGAAAAATTATTTCCAGTCGAAAGAATCCAGAGGGTTCAAGAACTTGCGTTTCGAAGTAACTGCTGACCAAAAAAGTTCTTCCCGATAATTTTTTCCAGCTACTCCGCTCCTCGTTTTCCTTATTTTCATCGTAATTTGATTATTATTTTCTTTGGTGTTTATATTAAAGGGTGTCGTCGTCGCGCACTTTTAGTTTCGAATAAAAGCGCCGAGCATTTCCTTGGTCTTGTAAAAATTAGACTGTTTGTTAGAAACTTCTTTGTCCTGCGAAATAAATGGATAAATTTAAACATTATCATGATACGACATTTTGCACGTAATAATTGCTTTTTATGTAATCACCAGTCCATAAAGAACAACAACTGCATTCAGCGGCAAACAATAGTTTTTGAATTTGTAACGAAACAAATTATTCTGTTGTAAAGCTCCACGTGCATTTTAATTATTTCCAAGTGAATCATAATATTCCTTGCGTTGCACGCTTCTTTTATAACATCAAGGTGAAGTAGTGATTCCGGAAGCAAAACAATTCCATTAAATTTTTTATTCTTTATTTATGAGGTGAAAATATTTTTATTTTTTAGATAAACAAACAAATTCGTAATGAAATAAATTTAATAGGCCCATAATAGCAAGGATATCAAGCAGGACTTACCGTGTAATATGTCAGCTGAGCGGAAGTGCGAGCCGTTGTCCTGATCGATCCGCACAGGCACCTGCGATTCATTGACTTCCGTATACATTAAGTAGTACACGCACTGTCATCTGAAAATAAAGAAAAATACAGTTTCCCTTCAGCGTTTTCCTGAAAATTGTCGAGCTTGACAAACAAAAGTATATTTCTCCTTTCAGTATTGTTAAATTTTAACAAGTAATTTTATGTTGTGCCATTCAATAACTCAAATTAAAGTTGAAGAATAAGGAAAATTTAATAAACACAAAATTTTCCCAAAAGTACCATCTGGAATGTTTCTAAAATATGTAACCAACAATTAATTACTTTTGAAGTATTATTTTGATTTAGTGTCTTGAGCTTTGGGATCTATAGTTTGCCAACAAGTTGGAAAGTTCGAAAGTTAATAACCGCAGCGAAAATATAAACTTGGATCATTGTTCTTCATTAGTTGGAACTTCTGATAACAATCAGTGCACGTAAGTTATAATAATTCTACTAAATTACATCGTCTTTTTAAATTAACTTTTGTAAAAGCTTTTTAAATCCATAAAACACCTGTAAGATTTTAACTTTGTAACCAGATAACTCGATCAACTTGGCTTAAATTCGATCCGTCCGGTAGATGACTTACTAAATGATTTTCCCACGAGCTTTTCATATCCGCATTATTTACAACTACAATAAATAATAATATAACTTTTTCTGCACAACTGCAATACTCAATTCTCTTTAAAAAACATTGATTCGCTTTTTAACAGGTTGAAATTCAAACATTTGTTTAAAGTTGTAATAGTGTTTTACACCGCTCTGTATGCTCAAAGTCGAAACCGAAGATTTCAATTGTATAAATTTTAACTTTCGATAATTTAATACAAACGAATTTTTTGTGTGCATTGCAGTATATTTTTTTTCATTTTTAAATTGGAATTTTCCTGTTCAAAGTATTATTTAAAAAAGCAGTTGATATTCGGTTAAGTTATACTGTGCCTGATTCGTTTTGGGTTTTGAGCAATTAAAAGCACAACTTGGCGATTATAAAAATTATTTATTCTAAATTTTGAAAATGCAAATAAACTAAGTATCCTGTAAAACTAATAAATAACCGCGAAAGTATAATAGCAAATTTTCGACATAATTGCGTTTTGCACGAGCAAAATATCAATTACGTTTCGGTGGTTGCACATTTTAATAATGTAATAAATAGGTAGATAATTAATAAACGTTATTATTACTTTAGTTAGATTTAATTAATCGGCAATTAAAAACCATACGCGCGTTAATTAAACGTTTTCATAAAATTTCCCAATTGAACGTATCGAATGCATTGTAGATGGAAAAGTTGAAAATATTTACGATTGCAAGGAAAAGCAAATTTATACTTGCAATACTCAATTTTCTATTAAATTTTCCTGAAAGCAACCTAAAAATTAACTCTCCGGGAAACTCTTATTTCACTTTTTATTTTTAATGTCTTATTTCCACTTTATTTAATTAGGTCGGTGGAAAACTGCACTACAGGATATTGACGACTAAGAATGAAATTGGTATACTCGAGATAATGGTAAAAATAGTAAATCAATTTAGTTGCTTATAAATTCATGATATAAAATTTATAAATTAAACCAAGCATGCAATCAGGTAATAGAGAAAATGATGTTGATTTTATTGATAACAAATTGTCAACTATATCAGAGCTTTTATATGTAATTTTTTTGATTGTGTGTTTATATTATACAAAAGATTTATTGTTGTAACGAGGTTTGTACTATACCACCCCTTTGTTCGGTTACAAAAAATTTTCACTTCCTTTTTTCAAAACAAATCATAATATTATTATTACGAATAAATTATTCATGCGAAACTGGAAAATCATCTTAATTTTTTAATAAAATATTAAAACTTAGCAGAATACCAAATGGAAGCCTTTGTATATTTTCTAGCTGTCCAATAATCTGTCGAAAATTTAAATAAGGCTGCATATCTTCCTTATTGGAATTTTTAATATATATTTATTGTTAACACAAATTACATTCTTAAGATATCGAATGTAAGTAAAGTAGAAAAGCTCGAATTGAAAATAATTAAACTGTAAATATTTTAAAAGCTCGGTCGCATTTAATTTAGAAATGTCTTTTTTATAGTGAAGCGTAATTTTCTTTATCATAGAAGAGACGTTTCAAGAAACTAATTTTTAAAATGAGAAAATGGTTTCACAGTTTCAACGCAACACTTCCAAGTATAAATTTTAATTATTCTAGGTACTACTAAGCCTTAAATACCCGTCATATAATTTCATATTTAATTTTCTTTAAACCTGAAGTTAGTATAAATTATATACACGACAACGCTGCGCACATTAAGATTAATTTATCACGTGGGGGTCTGGGAGGTATGGAATACTCTTCAGCACTCCCGAAGAATATTGTCAAATTTATTTCTAAGTTCAACATGTCCTCAATCGATAGGAGTCCATTATACACAAAGTAATTCATACAATTACAGCTAGACTTATTAAGGTGCAATCGTGTTAGACACGAAGGGTTGATAATTATAATTTATTGTAATGTATCAGTATAGCGTTTTGATTCAGCCCTTAAAATTTTTAATTTATTGCATTGTAATGTGACATTTTTAATTTACGTGCACGCCACAATTAAAAAAGCGGCAGTTACAAAAGTTGCAATATGTTAAATTTTTCAAGTGATTAATCGATGCAGTTTTTATTTAAAGTTTCGGAGCTGATCAAAAACATTCGTTGAGATTTTTAAGAGGATATCAAAAAATCTGTTTAAGAAATGATGGCTTATATAAATTGGATTTCTTATTAAAAATCTAAAGCTGATCACATCGAGAAAGCTATTGTGCAATCGGGAGAGCTTATTGGCAAACAATTTTTTAGTTATTAAATTTTCGATCCAATATTTGTCAGAAAGGTCACATAATTAGCAATATACGAAATTTATTATGTTGGGAAATTGTGATTAGGTTGTATCGAAGATACTAAAGGTCGCAATTTAAAAGAATTGCTAATTAAACAATGCGGTTCGAATTTGATTGGAATTTGTGCGACGACACTATTTACGGGGCGTAATGGATATTCTGTTCCAAAATGGCTAGGGTAAATGTTTGTCAAAATTATATTCGACTTATTAAACTTTGCACTTTGGTTTTATCTGTAATAAAAAAGCGTACGACAAGCATTGACATTATTAAAGAATTTGCGATATAAATGGCTGACAATAAAATATTTCCCCAAATATGAGGTGTGAAAAGTTCAATTCACATGGATTTTTATAGAAGTGGAGCGTTACAATATCGGGTAAACCTTTGGTTATTATAATAAAAAGAAGTAGTATGTACGGTGCGGTTGCCAGACCGCCGTTTGATTTAACGAGCCTATAAAATAAACGGGAGCTTGTAGTCGCCGCAGGACCGCATGCAACCGCCACATTTATGTATTAAGAAAGACCGAATAAAAACGAAACCATAAATTATAAAGTTGCTATAAATTATTTAAACTTAATTTGTGTTAAATGTAAAATGAAACAACTCGAAACAAAACTTACAGCAATTGATCCACTAATGGCAGGAAATGTTTACCTTTTACGCTCGTTTATCAAATAAATACGTACGATTTATCCAAACATTTTTAAATTTACATACAATTCATTTATAATCATTATACATAAGTCTTCCATAGTAAATTTTAAGTTTCAAACCCACATCGATACTGCTCGTGGGTTGATCAAATTTTTTTATAAGAGTAAACTCGTGAAAAATGTTTAATGACTTTTAATTTGTATATATTAAACTTCACGAAAAAGGTAACACAAGAGAACTGCTTCTTATTTGTTCTTGTTCTTGTTGTTCAACTAACTCGTTCGCTAGATGCATTTTCGCCCACACTTGCAGACTTTGATATTAAAAAAATTATCTTCGCCGACATTTAAACGGGTTTTACACCGATACTTGAGAAAAATTAGCTCGCCTTCTGGTTCTTCAAAACAATGCCATTTGAAAATGTACGAGCTTTGCAAGTGATCGACAGCTTTTGTTTTTAATTTATTTATTGAAACGAAAGGAATTGAGATAAAAAGATCTGTAAGGATAAAATTCAAAAATTATTCAAAGAGCCTGTATCGCAGGCTGCTTTGATGTTTATTCTAATTTTTATGATATTTTTAATTAACTTGTATTGCTTTAAAAACATTTAATTTCTCTTGATTGCATTAGCCTGGGAGATATAAGCCCATATATAGAGAACGGAATTTAATTGATATTCCTACCGTAAATTAGTAAAAACGCACCAGTTAATTCAGGATGGAGACTGATAAAATGTAGTAAGGCCACTAAGTCATTTTATGTGAATCTGGTGACCCGAATGCAGTAATAGAAAGAAATAAACATTAAAAATGTTGTTAAATATTACGAACACGCAGTGAAAGTCTGAAATCTCTATCCCTATAATGTACTACAGGATAATCAAAAAGTAATAACCCGACTAGAAATTAATTTGGGATCGCCCAGGGTATACATCTGGACCTCATTGGGTCCCAAGGAGGCATGCCCAATAAGGAAATCCCTATAAGGGCCCAATTAGAACCCAATCAGGAAATCCTAAGCAAAACAAATAACTTTATGCTCAAGTTTTTCCCATTGGGATTCGAGTGGGGCCTAAGTGGGAAATCCCAACGTGAAAATAAGAAATTATAGTCGGGTTTTCCCCATTCGTTTTCGAGTGGGGCCTAAGTGGGAAATCCCAACGTAAAATAAGAATTTATAGTGGATTTTTCCCCATTCGTTTTCGAGTGGGGCCTAAGTGGGAAATCCCAACGTGAAAATAATAAATTATAGTCGGGTTTTCCCCATTCGGTTTCGAGTGGGGCCTAAGTGGGAAATCCCTACACGAATATTATAAATTATAGTCGGATCTTCCCCATTCGTTTTGGAGTGGGGCCTAAGTGGGAAATCCCAATGTGAACATTAGAAATTATAGTCGGGTTTTCCCCATTCGGTTTCGAGTGGGGCCTAAGTGGGAAATCCCAACGTGAAAATAATAAATTATAGTCGGGTTTTCCCCATTCGGTTTCGAGTGGGGCCTAAGTGGGAAATCCCTACACGAATATTATAAATTATAGTCGGGTCTTCCCCATTCGTTTTGGAGTGGGGCCTAAGTGGGAAATCCCAATGTGAACATTAGAAATTATAGTCGGGTTTTCCCCATTCGGTTTCGAGTGGGGCCTAAGTGGGAAATCCCTACTTGAATATTAGAAATTATAGTCGGGTTTTTCCCATTCGTTTTCGAGTGGGGCCTAAGTGGGAAATCCCAACGTAAAATAAGAATGTATAGTCGGGTTTTCCCCATTCGTTTTCGATTGGGGCCTAAGTAGGAAATCCCAACGTGAAAATAAGAAATTACAGTCGGGTTTTCCCCATTCGGTTTCGAGTGGGGCCTAAGTGGGAAATCCCTACGTGAATATTGTAAACTATAGTCGGGTTTTCCTCATTCGTTTCCGAGTGGGGCCTAAGTGGGAAATCCCAACGTAAACATAAAAAGTTATCTTTAGTTTTTTCCAATTTGGTTTTGTTTGGGACATAAGGGGGAATCCCAGCGTGAAGATAAAAAGTTTTCTTTAGTTTTTCCTTATTAGGTTTTGTATAGAACCTAAGTAGGAAAACTCAACGGAAAAACAATTATTTTTTCCATACTATTTGCGATCTACATAGTGACTGTTAAATAAAATATTTTAGATAAAATAATTAATTTAAGTCAACAACTTGTATGGTAAAATTATTTAGTTACATTCAGTGTTTTTCTACACATACCATTACAATAAAGAAGAAAAAAATGAATCTCAGCAGATATCAAATTGCACCCAAGTACAACACTACCTACGCAAAATTAGCGAAAGTGTAAAACTAGCAAATTTGCACCGACGTTTTAGATTTTATTTTTTCATATAAATGCATACCAAGTCGTTTATCTGCATAGGTACATGATAGTAGCCGTAGTCCTTCATAGTCTATCAAACGATTGTGTGATATTGTGACTAGTTATTTGTGAGTTTTTACTTTGTTTTCCACGTGTGCTAACGATTGGGATAAAAAATGTCTACGAATATGTAAGTATCTACATTTAATTAATTAAAATATAAACAGTTTGTAAATCCAAAATAGTTTTTCCATCTGCAAGCAAAAGAATTTTAATTAACGTTAAAACTTAAATTTTATTTGATACTTAATAACTATTTTTAATTTTCGTGGTTCGATAATATTTCTTAGTTCATATATTATTTGTAGTATCTATGTAATATTAATATTTCATTTAATGTAACATAATTTTTATTTTATACAGCGTTACCTCAAGAAACATCACACCTAAATAAACGTATATTGATTTTTTTGTTTCAGATGATCCAGTGACGAGTTATAGCGTACATCGCAAAATACCTTTTTTTCGAGACGCCTGCCGAGATTTGCTGCGAACAGCTTATTTATCCATATTTTGCAGTGAAAATGTAGGAAATGATAGTTCAGATATTGTATTATTATATGGAAATTAATTAAGTAAACCAGCATTATCTGTATCGTCTAAAAAAATTCTTAAAAATATGCTTTTCTTCACCGAATGAACCTTACCTCACCGTTAAACTTCATCAATATTTTTTTTTTATTTGTAATAATATTTTATTTACATTATGATAATGTTCTTGTTACGTAATAAATACAAAAGAAAGTTAATTACCGTTATTTTTTGTTATTAATTTATAAATTAAATAGTGTTCTTGTCTTAGGGATTTTCGTATCTGGGCCCGGGTTGGGAGGCCCTTTATGGTGCCACTTTGGGATTTCCCTATTAAGGCCAGAGTTGGGATGCCTTAACGGGACCATTTTGGGATTTCCCTATTGAGGCCAGAGTTGGGATGCCTTAATGGGACCATTTTGGGATTTCCCCTTTGGGGCACAAGTGGGATTGCCTAATTAGGGCCGGACAGGGCTTTGCGTGACATCCCTATGTGTGGTCCCTATTGGGCAACCCAATGAGGACCCAATAGGTCTTTCATTAAAATTTCTAGTCGGGAACTGTTTTGATGTTATGTGAGGCAAGTAGTAAAAATAAAAATCTTCATTATTTTGATATTTGCTTTAACAACTCTAAACGTGATAAAATTATCTTTAGCAATCTAAGCTGGGCTAATTACGTTGTTGATAATTACAACAAGGTGGACGATAAATAAAAGTGTTATCCGAGGATGTGGTGGTTTGCTCCAAAATCGCTGTTGTAACTTAAAAGCTCCACCATAAATTTGGCATAAAAGTTTACGTTTTATTAAAAAATGCCAGACCATTCCATGGGATAATGGAGATGAAAATTAAAGAGGAAAAAGTGGCAAACTGGAGCTTTCATTCTAAAGGTGGGTTTATATCGAACTGTTGTTATTTGCAAGTTAGGGTGTAGCAAGTCCGAGACCTAGCGTGACCCAAAGCAATAACACTTACAAACGTGGGTAGATTTATACTCACTTCGTAGCATAACTTTCCCATTATCATTGTTTGTCCTACCGAATGCCACAGAAACCTGCATATACTTATATTGCCAGGAATTACAATTTAAATTCATAATTCCACCTAATATGATAAAAGTAAACATTTAAATTTTATGTTATAAAGTTATTAAGCCGATGTATAGGAGATTATTTGTGGTAGGTAGCCCATGTTTTGTACAAGCACCATGTTAACTGATATGGTATTTATCAGCATTAGAAATACAAGTTTGATATTTGTGGGATGTAAAATAATATTATAATTCAAGGCAGAGCCAGACGCGTACGGCTCGCCATATTCACATATTACAACAATAAAATATTCATTTTATGAAAATTTTACCTAATCAAGCCGCTATAGAAACGATAAAGACATAACTATTGATTAGCAATTAGTTAGGCAGACAATAACCGTACAAACTAGATTAGCAACAGATGATGCATTTTAAAACGCATTAATTAAATATGCCGGTCCCGGGCATAAATTAATTTTAAAATTTCCACTCATTTTAAGTGGGTAAAATAATATTAACGAGTCTATCGTCGTACCCTAAACACGATGATCTATCGCAAAAATATACCAACTTTAGCCGATTGTTCGTATCAATTTAAACAATTTTTTGAATCGTAAATAAAAATTATTGTTCGCATACGGACATAATTCAAAGTTCTTTCCGTTTCATTAAAACCAAGAAAAAGGAACATTAATTTACATTTGCGGCCGTAAAGGTAGGGTGTCGAAAACCACATGACTGGGGTGTTAATGATACCATATTTTAGATTATTAATTATTACCTTACAGTAGGGGAAACAGGTTTACTGTGTCTATTTTTGGTAAAATTGACAGCAAATAATATTACTTGCACTTCTTTAAAAAGTAGACACTCTTTATCGCAGCTGCTAAAATAAGTGGTTTTATTAAATTATATAGGCAAACTCCTCTTCTTTTGATATTATAATGCAACCGAAGAAGGCTTCCGTTTATTAGCGATTTTTTACACCACTATCCTTATTTTTCAGTTAAAAACCAACTGTTTATGATGGAAAAAAGACGTTACGAAACGCGGGATTAATTAAATGATAAGTTTCAATAAGAAATTGAACACATATCATTAAACTAAATGAATGGTCGAGTCGATGACATTGATATCGGGTGTGCGTGCGAAAAAATAATCATTTGCGCACCCGAAGTTGGTTTAATTAAACTACTTTATACTTATTGTCGCCAACCGGGTGTGTCGAAATGTGATACCAGTTATAAAGAAGCTAATTCTGTCACACCACATTGCATTGAACCAAAGCAAAAAAAAATTATTATAAACAACCACGTGTATTATGAATCTTGTACGTACACCCTCACCAGCAGGGTAGTTAACCACAAATTTGAAATTTACACCTTGTTAACTTTCAGCTAATTATTACTACAGAAACTTTTGTTTGTTTATTGCTTTAGTTAGATGAAAAGTTATTTTCATGGGCTATTAACAATACAAAGTTTGGAAACTAATGCCACGACGAAATTTTATAATAATTTATACAGGGTGAGTCGAGCAAGTTCGTTTGACAGGCATAAAGTAATATTAAGCAGCTCTGGAAGTAAAAATTATTTTAAATATAAAGCAGTCTCGACTGGTTAAATGTTGCTAAATCAACAGTAGTTAAAATATGTGCCACAAGCATGCGACCCCAGCACGGAATGCGAAATTCAATAAAAACGAAAAATAAGCCCACACTACATGTAAGCTCTCAAGACAATTTCAAACTGAAAAGCTAATATAAATGGCTGCTTGTAAATTTTATTAATATATTCGATAAGTATTCGAAATACAAAAAAAACGTGAGATAGTTAAGGAGCTGAGCTGAGCTGAGCTTTATATAAAATACTAAACATTTTGGTCACGATTTCCTAGTACCTTTATTAAGATATCGCAAATGTAATCTATATTTTAGTAGAGAAATATAAATCTTAAATTTTTTAATGCACAAATTTAGTCCTAGAACGTGTAAAAAATAAAATCGCGTTTATCTTCCGATCTGTGGAATTAATTACCTCTGAACGCCTACTGCATACGCTTAACTTTATTAATTAAGCTACCCGATTTGTGTTCCACGTTACAGGTGCTCTCAATTTTTTCTACCTTCATTATTTATCATTTTATTGCCTTATCGCTAAATCCATTTGTTTAATTCTACAACAGTTAGTACTGCATGGTTGCAGCATCCTTCGTAGATGGCGCCACACGTCAGTTTTACGAAACAGACTCGGGGATAGAGGCGCAAATATTTTTTTAATTTAAAAAATAAGTTTGTGTATCCAACGAGGAAATTCCGCTTCGATGCGAGGGTCGATGCCCATGGGAGGCAATTATACACGACTTTTCCATCTTAGTTCAGTTTGCAGATATCCCCTATTAAATTTTTTTTGTATAGATGGCGTATGGTACCAATATTTTTATTTCAAAAAGTTTCCAAACCATTCAAAAAAAAATAAATTTATGATATCCTGAAAATATCTGCCGGATTATCGAGAGTGTGAGTTAGAATGTTAATAATATTCACTGAAAAACGGGATAAAAGAACCCTGAAAATTATTAAAAGTTGCTACTTTTAAATTCAACAACATTGACATGTGGTCACGCTAACTTTCAAGCAACTTTTTTCTGATATTAAAATTTGCATATCACATATATTCACAATTACAAAATAAAGCAGCCGTACGGACAAATGAAAATAAACTTTTATTATATTAAGTAAACTGTAATTATTAACCTTAGACATGCAACATCTTTTAATTACAGGGAGCGTTGAATTCCGTGGAATAAACACGCGCATTCCTGTGAAAATGCTGAAATATCTTAGATATGCAAAGATCTATTACGATAACATAATTACAGTTAAGATTTTTGCTTTATTTTTAATAATATCGGATACAATAACCCAGTGGGAAGAGGGTGGGTACATAAAATAAACACACAATACAGTAACGTAACGTACAAGTCACGGTTCTCTTCCGGGGTGGAGAATGTACGATAGGAGAAATTTCAAGTACCTTTTATTAAATTTTATATAAAAGTATATTGAAACTTTTTAATAATTTGGAGAAAAACAAAAAACCCGCTTCGGCTTTTATATTATAACTTTTGTTTTTCGCCACAAAACAAACGAAACTTATTCGAGCACTGACCGCACGCAACATTGCTTAACTTCTTTTAATTTTTCACTTTGAGTAACCGAATACGTTCGCTGTAAAAATTATTACCGGAAGCCCTACCAGCATCGATACAAATATCATCAAAAAGTCGGAAGCAGAACAAACGTAATAATATAAATAACTTCGTAATCTAAAACTTTAAAATAAAATTTTTATATTCCTGCAATTAAAAGATAAAATTTTCATTACTTCCCTTGTGAATAAACACTTAATTATGTCATGCAGAACCTTAATCTTGTGAAATGTTTTAAACGTTGGTGTAAAGAAATCGCGCGGGTTCGAATCCCATCGAGTGGCTACATTTTTTGGCGGAAGTGGGTGCTTCTTAGGGCAATTTTAAATTAATTTTAGAAATTAATTTGGTGTTCTAAATTTAAATCCATTTCGGCGTATTTTTGACTTTTTAATTAAACCCCGAGCCGAGCTATATGATGCGATCCCAAAAAACAAAGTCCATTGTATAAATGAGTTTTTTTTATTAATTTGTATGACAGTTGCCGAAAAAGAGTTTAACCCAACACAAATTCGTTATACATGTCACTTAGCTAATAGAAAAATCCGACATATTTTTGTATAAATTAGTTTAGATTGTGATTCACCTTTCAAAATTTGTAATAGACAGCATCGAATTAGGAACGAATGAATTTTTAAATAAGTAATTTAAGCTTAAACACATCAGTTTATAATAAAATCGACGTCAGTTTTTGGATTCGAAAACTATTTTTAATTATTTCGAATGCAATTTTATTTTGTCATTAACTGAAGGGTTAGAATGTCTATTAATTGCGGTCCTTTATGTATATTTAATGAAGCGTGTATGATACCCGCATAAAATTCCTCTTTATTAACGAAACGATTCCCTCATATTTGGTTAACTAAATTGAGTATTCTAGTCACTGCATTTACTATAGTTAAGTTATTTTTATGTTTACTTTGTCGAAACAATTTTAATTCGAAAATTGTGTATTCACTTTTAAACCATTTGGACAGATTCCTAACACGATCCGCTAGCGAGGGTGCCCTAAGTGCAATTTTGTAATTTATCTTTATGAATACAGTAATGTAAGTTCATCAATTATTGGTAACCAGTTTTGAGTAATAATGCTCTCAGTCACTAAATTTCAATTACGGCCTTCAAAAGTGTAATAAATATTGTATGAATTTGCAAAATCATGGGGTCGATTTTATCCACTTTTGTTTAATCTCGTCTGGGTGCACTTGCATAAGAAGAAAAATTTAAATAAGGGGAGCAAGTTTAATATTTTCTATTTTCATCGCGCCAACACCCAGGGGTCGACAACACGGAGCCTGCAGGCGCTTTCCAATTATAAAGCACAAAATTTACAAAATTTTATACACAGAAAATGACGAACATGCGTTGCAGTTTGCTATTAACTGTATCCTGGACTCTTTTCAGAAAAATATTCCATTGTGTTCTTCTTTTCTTATTCTTAGGCCTTGCTTGTCAATTATCGTGATGTTTTTCCTGCTATTTTGTAAACTGTCATTAACTTAACACATTATTACAACAGTTTACGTTTGCAAAAAGCTTTTAAGCTGAAGTCTTTGAACGTCCGCTTATTTTTTAAAAAGGGATGCTTAACAATGGAGAGACCTTGTAAACAAAACAAATTTGGTTATTCCCGCATTATTTACATGTAAATTTTATAATAATATAATAATTCATGTAATTTCGAAATGGAAGCTACGTATTCGCGCCTAATAGGTACATTTGAAATTATAAGCTTCACGCTCGTAAACCTCAACAATGGAAACCTTAAGTGGTTTTAAGTCTTCACGTTCGTGCAGAAATTGAATAAAACGAAAAAATTGTCACCTTAAACATCCACCATTAGGCGCACTTTCGTTAGTTAGTTTTAAAATCGTTAATCCTGAAATATCAGTGCAATGAGTAAATGTCCAAACAAAACTACATTATACATTAACTAAGCTCTTAGCGGGGAGTCCTTAAAGTTAAAGCCGGCTAAATACCCATCTTTCAAGTTGCCCACAATTGACAATTTCCCAGCGAAACGAATTTCCAAGATTTAGATTCGCTTTTCTGCTGTAATTTCTCAAGAGAGAATCTTCCGAAACAAAATTGCTTTAAACAATACCATCGGCCAAAAATAATTTATCGGTGTTATGCAATGTTATTGATTTTCGTGGTTCGTTACTTAGGATTGGATTTATTTTTTGTCTTCCAAAAAACCTGTTACGCCGTCATTGCTCACATTTAATATTCAACTTATAGTCAGCATATTTATTGTCTTCGCTAATCCTACTAATGCTCAACGTCAAAATAAATGTTTAAAGAAATTTTAAACTGTCTAAGCTCACTAGGTGTCCTCCATACCATTATAGGTTAAAATTTCTTAAAAAATAATCCTCCTAACGCCTCATTTTGACGAGTTGACGTTTGATATTTAAAGATAATTAGAGAATCCAAAAGCCCACCTACCTAGAAATTTATTTTTACCATATCAACCCATACTCCATACTTCCAATTATTAATTGGAATTGTGTTTTTTTCCTCACCTTAAACAGATAGATTCCAATATCACTTATTTTTGGGTTTAAAAGTTTTTATTTTAAATTTACGTTTTTCTACCGAAAGGAAATTATGTAGTATATCGTTTATTATTTTATGAGTTTAAATTGTTTTTATATTACAAAGTAGTACATTTGTATATTCCCCAGGCATATTATGTTAATATTTGTTCTGAAAATAACATAAAAATATTGTATTTCTATAAATCTATAATATTTATTCGAAAAATATGTTTATAATTTTGATCCCTCGTGTCTAAATACGTTATAAACAATCCAATTCCATTTCGAGTTAAATTAACTCGCAAAATTAAACTTTATGTTAATATACCTAAATGGTTAATATTTACATATTAGGTGGTTACCATCTTCGTGTAAATGTATCATACGAGTAAACAGCAAATTTTCCCTTTTGTGAATATTAATACCAGTTAGTATTTTAATTTGAAATTATGAAATTAAGTAAATACGTTACGTACGAGTGTATTAAAAGAATTTAGGTAAAACTTGCAAAAGTGGCAGATGTGCAACCCTTTCATTTTTCAGGTCAGCTTAAGGTCCCCCATTGGTTATTTTGATTTCCTATATAAACACTTTTGCAAACCCTTAAAATCCATTGTAGTTTATGAAAGAACATAGTTAGTATTAGATCGAAAACTTAGTTTAAATAGTTGGTTTTAACTATAGAAAGGAAGTTTATTTTTACTTTTCCATTGGTTGGTTGAGAAATAATATTGGATAAAATAACAAATTATTTTTATAGTAAACAATCTGAAAAAATACGCAATTCAAGTCTGATGTTGCCATTGATAATATTATTAGGGCCTTTGAGATTTCAGAATGAAGAAAGGAAGACAAGTTCCAGGTGGAAAAGCAGAGAAAATTGCAACTTTTCGCGTACGAGCACTTAAACCGTTTTCTTAGACCAAACATTTAATGCAAGGTGGATTAACATTTTGAAAAGCTTCCGTCTGAGTAAGTGCTCAAAATTTATCCGAGTATTTACCGATCAGCAATTTTCACGCTAAGGTGAAATTGAAAATGTTTAGTAAAAGTAAAAGGAAATTTACTTAATGTTTTATCAACCGACTAAATAAAAACAATGAAGTTAATCTTGAAAAGACTATTAATCTTTGCAGTTTCCTCGTAGGTACAGAAGCTCAATCTCAATTCTATACAGCAGATGTAGCTTCTACGGTGAACCGAGATGTCTTATCAGGAAAGATGAGAGATAAGAGTTTCAGCCGGCTGTCAGTGCGCTTGCGTGATGCGATTTTCCGATTAGATAAAACATCTCGAGCTTTATGCCAAGGTATTCACTAATCTTTTGTGTGAAACCACATGAGATCTTGCTTAGGTCGTGTAGACGACGACGACACAAAAAGCTGCTATTGTGTTATGTTCAATCCGACAATTTAACATTGGTTTCTATTCACAAATTGAATTTACAATAGTTTTTCGATCTATTAAATTACAAGCGAAAGCTTCAATCAAAAATTTTATGTCATTCAATGTACCTATACTTAGCGATCGCTTTTGATAAATACCCACTCGAGAACTTCTTTCATCTAAATTTCAGAAGTAATAAAATTTTCAAATCTTTTTAATCATAACCCTGCCTGTGTAAAACTTTTGCGTCTAATTAATTATTTTTCACATTTTAAGACTTCCATCCCCATTACTTTTTTATAACTTTGAACGTTAACGTGCATAATGAACTTCTAATCAAAGTCTTTGATGAACAGAAATGTTCACGGTTTTTGATCACTAATTTTAAATAATTAATTTGATATAACTACAATATATTTACTTTAACTTTATATACTTTTAAATAAATCAACACGGAATTAACTTCAATCAAAATTTATTTAAATATTCTTGATTACGCACCGCTTTAGAAATTTGTTTACCTTCACCAACTTTTCCGAGCTTAAAATATTTAAGTAATGCTTTTTCAATGCACACATACACAATTGAATATTTATACGCTTTTTATTGCTTTCAAACACAAACTGTTAATTTGGAAAACTTTTCTAAACTTCTACTGCTAGTATATACGTGGAAAGGGATCATTCGGCTTCTCTATTTTTATTTTAAAATATTTTAAATAAAACTTTGTTTTTTGATTGGCTTATTTGTAAGTTCGAATAAAATACCATTTAAGAGCTTCTTTCGGGAATGTCACGAATGTAATGTTTCTCTGGGGCAAAGCATGCACTTAGTAGCAGCTATACAATTTTGTACATAGGTCACGAAAATACCCTTTGCTTGTTACGCCACTTTAAGCAGAACTTGCTACGTTTTCTTGCATCGTAAGTATGCCCCGTGATTATTTCGGTAACGTGTGCCAAAATATAGCGGCTTATAGGACAGCTACATTTCAACCACCAACCGTTTAAATTCGAATTTGGAAGAAATGTAAAAAATTAATTGTTCAAAAATATTTAAGCAATTGTTTTGGCATTAAGTTAAAAAATTCGGCTGAACCTATCATTACGGAAACATTTAAGTTTTTTTGCTTTGGTATGCAGTAATTCGTTTTGCGTTCGAATTAATTTTTTGTGGGTTCGATTGATTAAAATGATTTATTTCTAATTGGCATTTAGTATAATTTTTTTTTAATTTATGTGTTTATATACTTATCGTCATTATGTGTAAGGGAAGCAATTTTCGTGTTGTACACAATCCCAAGTGAATTTATTACCAATTAAGTGTTGGGTAGATGCTTATTAAATGTAAAAAGAGCGGGTTTGTGCGAGTATTAATTAAAAAATATTAATTCCATTATTATTATTATGGTGTTGGATAGGTTGCGAGTGGCACATAAAACTAACATGGTTGTACTTTATATTTCTCACCTGCATAACTATTTACGGCCATTCTAGCAAAAATGCAAATTTGGAAGTTAATGCTCCGCCCAATTCTTAATTATTTATTTATAAACCGTGCCTCTTCCATAAAGGTATAAAAACGAGTTATCGTGATCCATAATAACGAATCGTTTATGTACTTGCGTCCGGTTTTTGACGGTGTTAACGTTTTCATCTGGCCTTGAAATTTTATAATCATGATTGATGAAGATGATGGATTCTTTTGAAATAATTATGTACTTACACAAAGTAATGATATATTATATAATTACCACAAACTTTTGTACATAATCCTCGGACACAATGCAATGCTCGCTCGAGAACTATAAATAATATACTCGAGTATTTTGTAAATAATCACTCGTAACAAACTTATAAATAAATAATATCGACGAATACAAATAATAAAATATTATAATTGTATTTCGTGACGATTTGATTAGATACGAGCAACATTCGAACTCATATCACGAACCCATTTCACGAAAACAAAAACCTAGTAGTAATTGTTGATAAAATAGTTTACGTGTTACACTGGAAATGCTATATTGATGTTTCCCAGAATATAATCAAAATTTATGAAAGCTTTACCTAATTTTTCAGACAAATTAACACGAAATTCTATAGCCGTTCGATCAAATTAATTTCTTCTTTTTGCGAAATTCCCGAGTCCGTTCATAATTAGCTAATTTAGAAATAACTTCTTTACGGCACCTACGCGCTCGTTATATTTTCGTCTGCAATCAATCGAAATTATACAACATAATAATTTATCGAACAACAACAACATCAAGATAGTGCAGCCATAAAAATTGTAAAAAGTATCGCAGTGTGACGTTCCATTTTTAAATATGCGATTGTATGCAAATTTTCAGGACTTTTCTTGCATTATGCGGATCTGTCCGATCTAATAGATAACCTCAACTACAAATCATTGAATAATTTACCTACTGAAGCTATTCAATTTATTAAAAGATAAATTCAATAATTTTATCTCTTGATGAAGTATTTAAATTGAATCGTACTGAAGATATTCCGAAGAGATAAACCCACTTTATGGCAAAAGAAATGGAATACCACATTATTTAACCGGGGCTTCTTAAATTATTTTGTGATATTTTATTTAGTCGTCAAAAAGAAGAATAAAATCAAATTGTAATTATCATTATTATAAATAGAGGTACAATATAGATAATCGAAAGCAATGGCATTAAGTTCAATTACTGGGAGGTCGCGTCAGTTCTATGGCCCGAGGGACACATACACTACCGTAAGGAAATCACGGTATTGTAACGATAACCGTCACTTGTGAATAATACAATACTTAATTTAAATTATACATTAATATAATGATTTTAGATATTTGTATTGATAAAACACCCATCAAACAAAATAGACCAACGCTTCAATGCGAACTGGATAGTAGTATTCAGTATGGACACCCTGTATAGCACGTACAGTAAAGGAATGATTTGAAAATTTATCTTTATATGGATTTTCTTAGAGTACCCACTCTACAATATTGTCCTTTGAGAAATTTATTATGTGCATTTCTTTACCGACTAGCTATGTCGTATTAAAATTTTCTGCAGAGATCCTTTTCGTTTTATAAAATACAGGATTTGTGAAATGTAATAATTAACATTAATTTCGTGTTTACTTGACATTAAAAAAAAGAACAGCTGTGATATTATAATAGGAGTCTACATAATAGAAGTACTGAAAAGAAAAAAGTATTTTGAATATTCATCATATTTTATCTACACGAAATATAAAATATTAAATCGGTTTTAGGGCAAATTACACTTTGTAGCACTAGTGTAGTAAAGTACTAGTTATAGCACTAGTGCTGCAAAGTGGTTTTTCTGAATAAATACGAAGAAGTTGTAATCGATTAGCAATTAAATTTTGGTTCAGAGGCCAAATGTGCACGTGAGCAAGCGAATCCATCATAACACTTAAATATGTAAACGATGCTTGCATGGTCCGTTGTAAGCTGATAATCTGACATCCCATATCAATCACAATTCACAATGTAGACTTTATTACCATTGACATATATTATAAATGATGCCTGGTTAGCCATTCGATAATCACTTACATCTGATTACATTTTAGATTAGAAAAGGTATCATTCGTGTTAATATCGATATTGTCAATGTCAGATTACATAAAAGTAGACAGTTAGATATTATCACAATTAAAAAGAATTATAATCGTAAAATTGCCTAATAGGTTTACAATACTTATAATTCTACAATACCAAACAAGATTGCATCTTAAGTGAAATATGTTTTCGAATAAGAAAAATAGTTCGAATCGTTAACCTTTAAGTAATTTCGAGTCATTTATCAAAATGCCTCTCGTACGAATTCGAAATCGTTAAGTATTTGACAATATTTTAATACAAACTCGTTAGTTTATCCGATTACCGAAAGATTTTAAAGATTTATTTTTGACGTTCTTCAAATTATTAACCTGTTTTTAATTTTCAAAATCCACACACAGCATTTTAGCCAGATCGGCTGACAATAAATTAAAAAATCATGCGGATCTATCGAACCTCGATTCCAGTTGAAATTTCCAAATAGCTTTGAATCAATTTCGATTCTTTCAATAGCATCCGTATTAATGGTCCCGTAATTAACATCAATAAACTTCACACATTTTTCATAAATTGTTTAGTAGCACAAAAGTTATACATTTATAAATGCAGGACTAATTAATGGAATCGTAAATGATGATTTTAACGTCATAATTACATTTAAATTATTTGAATAACGGTTTCAGCAGGATTCTATTCACACAATTTTGATAGCCGATAGTTAATCGCTAAATGAATGAAAAATTATTCAAATATTTAAGTATAACTTTCATTAAAATTCATTGTTGTCATATGCCAATCAATGATTAATCATTCAGGAATTCTTCCTCGTGGAAAAGTTGTGCTTTTAATTTTATCCGTAACTCCAATTTGCAAGGTTGTTTTTGTAGGTAGACATAAAATGACAAAATGAGAATGTTAGATTGCTCAAACTAATTATTTTTGTTAAATTAACGTTTAAATTTCCAACCCTTGCTAACAACACCGCAAATGTGTGGTAATTGTCGTTAGCTTTTAATTAAGTAATTTTGCACTAATTTTTGGTTAATTATTTTTAATGCCGTTAAATTTGCAAAGATTTTTGCGGGGTTTATATTTTTAATGAGCATTTGAGGCGGAGTGGAGCTGCAAAACTCCGATGTTTGGCGATAGTATATTTTTTCTAACGGTACCAACATTTGTTATTTAGCTGGAGGAGATATTTTTGTCCCTATATTTACTTTGTCATTGAAACAGTCGAGGAAGATGGGTCATTGGTTACGTAAGAAGTTCGTTGCTTTGAGACATTCATCACTTGAAAGTTACATCTATCGTGAAGGAAGTCGTTGTTTCACTTCAATGGACTTACTATGAATTTGTTTTGAATGCGGTGGCTTGGGTTTATTTTATTTTACAGTTAAATAATACTAAATAAATAAATATCCACGTTGTACGAACGTTTTGTGGTCGAATGAATTTAAAACGCACGCCTCTTTTTTACCTCTTTATGCGTCCAGCATTCATGGCGAAAGTCTGAATTTCAAAGATTTTTAAAATGGATAGGATGACATTTATTACGTACAAAAGAATGGCAATGTTTGAAAATACTTGGGCTCCATGTTATATGGTTAACCGACAATACAAAAAATCTATTGTCACTTATCTCCTATTATAATCGCTCTTGAAAAGACATGGTGGGTTAGTAAAGCAAACCAAGGTATCTTTTGCAATTTATAATATCATAAGGGTGCCCATGCTGTAGATTTATTCAATTTATACACCGCATTGCATTATATCTATTTATTTAAGTCATTGCGAATCGGTTGGGGTGTCGATCCTATGAGATTTGAAAAACGGATCAATGCTCGAGTTAAAATTTTTTATTTTCCTTCGAGAAACGCGATACCGACCAAAAAATTTGCGCCCTAACTATCATTAAAATGTTCGAAAGCCTTCGCCGCCCCCGCAACAATTTTTTTAATAAAACTAATTTGGAAGTGGCGCATTAAACAATTTAGGTTGGCGTATTATTTTTTATTCACTGTACGACCGAGGAGAGTAAATAATGTTCATCTTGGGGGGTAAAAAGTATATTGTGACACTCCCAGAGGGGGTTGTTTTTGTGGCAGAGTCTCTTAGAAGGGCAGATGCAGTGTCAACCGATAATCTATTACTCGACTCTACGTTTACTATTTTCTGTAGGTGCTTTAAGTAAAATTACGATAAAATCTGTATTTCACAGAAAAAATAACATAACGCCTACCTTTTTGTAAATTTTGAGGCAGATGGAAAAATTTTATGTGATTGCACTGGGAGATTAGACGAGAAAATGCTGTACTTATTATTTTATTCACGAAAAACCGAAAATCGAATTTCTTAAATTTGATATCGAACGAAATGAAATTTTAGCACGTTAAAGACACTGGGGGAAAATAACGTTTCTTACAAGGGGAGTAAATAGGTATTATACTTACTTATCGCTTATAATTGACTTGTTATTGGCTCTCATCAGGGCTATTATTATTAATACAGTTAACCACCGCTGCGATCGAACAAAACATCCTCCCCTAAACGGCGGGTGTTGCGTCTTATACTAAATTAAGTTAGATAGACATCATGTTGCTACCCTCATAACAATTGGTTTTTATTTATTTGATATGATATAATGGAACAATATCATGATAAAGAAGAAACAATAATTTTTTGTTCTCTCTGAACAAAATTACTCTGAAGATGAAGTTTAGGTCGATCGACACACACTAAACCCTTTCAATCTTGATTTTTCTCCATCATGGAATCCTTATCGTAACATAAAATTTTGGAGAAGCGGGCGTATTGTTACAATTTTAGCAAATTTAATTTTGACCGCCTGCTGATTCCTTTTGCACCCTCATCGTTGATTAACACGTTCATTGTTCCATGAATCTTTGGGTATGAAATTTTGACAGTCAAACTTCCATCAAAAACCTGAAACCAAAATTTAATCAATTAATTCATATTATATGTTGTATTTATCAGCAGTTAACAGAGACAAATAAAGTGGTCGACGTGATGTTTTTGATGCTTTCTTGTAATTTCAAGCTCAGTGGGAGAGCGGCTAAACTTATGGTTGTCTTTTAAAACTTTATTCGTCTAATTTGTCGTTGCAAGCTTTCTAGAAAAAAAGTTTACACAAAAATTTTGAATATCTCTAATTTTGATTGGCTATCGAAACTATGGAAGGATGTTAATAAGTTAAAGAAAAGAATTTCAAGATATTTTGGGCAGTTACAATTCAAAATAATGATATTATGAGATGCAGAGTAACATGATAATATTTTTTACGATACCAATTTCGGAAAACGTAAGAAGAAACCAGGGGTGTACTAACTTTAGTTTGTAATGTTAAAATGAATTTTTACCAAGGGTGAATCAAATATTAATAAATAAAATCAAAATTCCACAGACTTCCCTTTCTCCAAAATTACGCAATAACGAGATTCGTCTTTATAATTTTGTTGTTTTTTAATTTTAATTTTCGAAATGCTCCGCACTAAAAATAACTTAATAACTGTAAACTTTGCCTTAATATTTTCAGCAGGTTGCGCAGCTCTGTATTCTCACCAATTGGTAATTTCCCACCTGTTCAGAGGCGTATTTAGCAGCGGGCAAGGAGAAAATTCCCCCCCCCCATGGATGACTCGGATTTTTTCCCTGAAGCCCAACGGGATAAAAATAATATCACCATGAAGTTTTAAAATTTAAATTATTTACCGTTAACACTGTTCGCCAATTACAATAGGATTAATAAAAATTTCTTCAGTTGTTTATGACGCGCATGAATGGATTAACGAGAATCCTCCCCATAGGTATTTTTAAATAGACCACTGGATTTGTCATTCTCCCAGAACCTCTAATAGTGTTTGGTCATGGATATGGCTTTTATACATAGTACTAGATTCCCCAAGTTGTACGGCCTGAAGGCCGCACTGTTCAGTCCTAATTACCTAATTTATTACATAATTTATACCTAACTTTTTATACAATATAATATTTGGTCACTGTCAATCCTTTTCTGTTTTTTCCTTCAAATGTACGATAGAAAACCCTTAAATATTCTGCAAATCAAAATTTCAACTTTCTTATGAGGTGAAGATAAATAAAATCGACCCAACGGTTAATTCACAATTTAATTTTGAAAACCGACTTTTTGATGTAAAACAAGCTTAAGTTCATGTTAGCTTTAAAAAAACATTCACCTGACGGTTCGTGTACTCTACACGGGTCTTAGCAATCCGAATTTAGGTGAGAAGAAAGCGTATTCATTCTACTGCATGCGGTTGCAATGGAAACATCGTTCGAGTTCCTGCGTTCCGCTGATTGTAATAAACATTGGCAAAACTCGGATCCCAACATTAGAATTTACGAGGGGGGGTTATTATTTTTTTTTATTCCTTAACCAGTGGTCTTAGGAAACCCCCTGGGATGTCCCTAAATACGATATAAGCCAGTGGTGGCGAACCTATGACTCGCGGGTCACACACTGACTTTTTAAATTTAATCATAAAAGAGTAAACAGACAATGGAAAATCTTAAAAAATTAAAGTAACCTTTAAACCTACACTAAAAAAAGGGAACGCTTTTTAAAAGTAAGAACCAAAGAAAGGGTCAACTGTCAAATATATTGCAGTTCTGTTCACCCCCCCCCCTCATTTGAAGTGATACCACTGACTTACAGACCCACGGACGACTAGTATTAAAAGAATTAAGAAAATTTGGCCCACTTTTCAAACCCTCAAATTTCTAGCCACTAAACCAGGGGTCGCCAACCTTTTCAATGGTTTGAGCTGCTTTGATAATTTTGGAACCTAATCCTTTTTTCAATGATTTTAAAACATCTCTTAAAGAAAATTATTATAAAAGAAAACTGTTGCTTCTATGATCTTTAGAACTTTTTATTTTTAAAATTGTTATGTGAGCTACCGGTAGGTCGCAATCGACGGGTTGGTGACCACTGCACTAGACCGCCGTTAATTCATAATTTTTGAACTTAAAATCCATTAAACATAACACACAGATATCAGTGCATTATTATTCAAGTTGTTTTTATAATTTATGAAAAATTCTGTTCAAATCCAAGCTATAATTTTACTACACCGATTCGAGCCCCCTGTATATGACAATTTTAATTGTTGACTTTCTAAAATTTTACTTACACAGTGAAACTGTTCATAATAGAAAATTCGTTATTATACGGAATCAAAAAGTAATATTTGAAAAATTATTTTATTACGTTTAAAGCAATGCTTATTGTTTGACGTTACGAAAAACAAAAAACGATCGGTCTACGTCATTTAGATGTGGTGCAATTACTTGTAAAGGTGGTAGTGCGTTCGCGGTTTAGTGACAAAACGGCTTGTGTAAAATATTTAATTTTATGTGTTTTGTGCGTTTTATTTTCACGGACTTGTGTAATTAACTCTTAATTAAGGATTCGTGAATAAGTTGGCGATGTCAAAATGTAAGTATCTCTTCTGAACTTGATGCTATTCGCGAAATTTAGAAAATACGTTTCACACAATGGAAGTAACTATGCCGTGTTGAAACTAGCATTTTTATTCAATCGCAAATTTAAATTGCATTTCAAGTAAGAAACTTTTCAATTGAATGAAATCGTTAATTTTCTTTCAGTGAGGATCTGCAGAACCACACATTTGACATCCGAGCAGAATCTAAAGGTAGGATTCTTTAAGTTTAATTTATTACTATATTTTTGTATTGCGGCGACCCACGTATTATACAGAGGGTTTTAATCTTACTTTCCCCCGTTTAATAAGAGTAGGCAGTTATTTTGATCGAACGGTAATTTTTTGTTTCTGAATCATAGCATCGATACGTCACAGAATTACGTGTCAAACGATGACGTAAAACGTACTAATAAGTTTTAATCACATTACCTAATTGAAATTGTCAATCAAAAAGTTCTTGTGAGGATTTTATAAATTAATCGTGTTTCAATCTGTTGATTGCAATTAGAACTGATAGTTTATCAATGCCAGAAAATTGTATTGGCAAAATTTATGGGTTTCTACTATGGATTCTGGAAAAGAAATTCTGCGTAATTAACAAACCTTTTGATTAGCGGTGGGGGTATTTTTGCGAAATTTCTTCTTGCTTAGGATAACCCAAATTGGGTTATTGTGTTTCATTGTTCTAAAAACTAAAAAAATATTAATTAACAATTTATAAGATAATCTACCAAGTAGTTTGCGGTATCCACATTTATAACTCGTCAGTTGCATGCAGATTTTATTGACAGTTTTGAATGTTTCAAGTTGAAATTAGAATTTCCAACTGAGGTTCGGATAATTCAAGAGTTTGGAAATCTCAAATAATAATAAATTGATATGATGGTTGGGTAGATAATATTGTATCGAAATATTCATAATCTTGGATGTTACAAAATTTTGTATCACATGAAAGGGCTTATCAAATATGACAACATTGATTGATATTTTGTACAGAATTAATTGTACTAATTTGTGTTACAATATAAATGTTATTGTTAAATGTTGAAATTATGTTAATGTATGGAAAAATTATTCCGATTTTATATATAAAACGAATAACATTTAAATATTAAAATGGTGCTTTTCTTTTATAAAATTTCTTGAAAGCTCTCACTGTCGCTGGCACATCAACGGTGGCTTGCTTTATATGAGCTAAACTAAAAAAAGGCGAATGCAAATTTTTACATTTACAGACAACTTGGCATTTTGTAAGAATAAAATTGTTTGAAATACGTTATATTCGGCAAAAAAATCGCCACTTACCAGATCAAAAATAAATCAGTACTTTTGATCTCACTCGAGATCTTTTATGCTTTTACCCCATCCATGCCTAATCTCGAGCGAATTCAATAACTTTTTTTTTAGTAGCCGGCCCTTTTCGTTCGCCGGTCCTTCCTAGACAGATTTTGGTCTTTGTTAAACACTATAGACTTTTGTATTTAGATAAACTTACAATAGATGAAAAGATAACAAACCTGGATGAAACCCTTTCGGGTATTTGATCAATCTCATTACATTATGGAAATTGGTTAGCCTTTCCTCACGTAACAATGATTTCGTTATTCTGGTTCGGAGTACTTGAATTTATTTATTTATTAACAACACCACCCAGTTTTTATTCTTTTCAATTTTCAAAAAATGAAAACATGTAACTCTAATTATTATATTGTGCTATAAGCCTTTTCCGTATTATAAAAAATCTAATATATATGAAAAGATTATTTTTACATTCAAAAGCTTTGTTTGGGATTCCATAACGTTCTCATAATTTTAATAAAATAAATGGATATTATGTAATTGTTTGAGAGTATAATTAGACTTGCTCTTTTAGCCTAAAGCTAAAAACCCCAACAATTACAATTTAACATTTCATTGTGGCTCTTGGTGTACTAACCGAATTTCATAAAACATGAAATTATTTAAATTTGGCATAATTTCCGAATCGAACGCAAAATATTTAACGCCAGACATTGAATTGATTGTTGGAAAATAAAGTAAAAATATGGCCGAAGAGCTGAAGGAATTAAAAATTATGAGTTGGTTTTGGAAGAGAGACATGTCGTTGAATAATGCATGGCCAAAGCTGGAAAGTCGTCAATCTAATAATACCTATAAGATATAGAGATTGTTGAATTGTATCGGAATACTTACAAGTTAGTAAAACAATAACAATAACGAGTATTGGATTGCGCTGATGTTTTCTTGAAATTGTAATTGTAGTTGTAAAAGTTGAAGAAATAAAAGCAAATGGCCTGTGCTTGGAGATAATAGCGCGGATTAAATTAGAGCGGGCTCGCTAGCGCTGTAAAAAATATATTAGCCCATCTGTTTTTATTTTACTTTAGAATCTCTCACACTTCACTCTGTACGCATTTATTCATAAATCGTTTTTAATGGCTTACGCTCTTTTCTTAATGCTTATAGCTTTCAAAATTTGTACATTTCAAAGTCAAGTTTTAGTCTGAAAAATATATAAAACCGCCCTCGAGCTCCTAAGTGATACGCCAGAAGGATCGCGTACACGAACATATTTTGGATGGTAACTGAAATTTAGATATGAACATTTCGGTGATATGAATTCCTTCCTACCGATGAGGCTGCCGGGATGAATGGTTATGGCTCGTCATTGCCAAGAGAAGATGAGCAGTTCCTGGGTTATCTACAGACACGGTGCGATGTTATTACAGAAAGCCTACCGCTAGTTGCTGGAATATAGGTCAATGCTGACGCGTGTAAGCTAAATTATAATGACATTTACTAAAGCCATTTCATATCAACTCGGAAAATAATGTTTGTATCATGCTCAATGGCACGAAATGAAAAATTCTAAAAATACGTCTTTTGTCTGTTTTTGAAAAAGGTATTCGATTAATTTATGTAGAAACGTGACGTATAGGACGAGATTGTGAAATCCGACAAATTGCTTCCGTCGAAGAGGACAACCTATTTAAGGTCTCAACTTGTCCAAACTTAGACGAAAATATGAAAGCATTAAGGATGTTAAAGCTTTCACTTTTTTGAAACGGAATCTGTTTTTCCAAATTCTAATTGGATTTTTTTATCTCGGTTCCAATTTATTCCTCGCAAAAGTCATTTTTATGTTGTTCCTTTTGACTCAAATATTTTTTATCAGATTTTCTAAATTTATTTCTACCTCAATGAAGAATAAATTTAATTTTACTCTCAAAGGAGTGTTCGATTCACTCGTACAATAAACTCAAACATCTTTTCTTATAACCAAAAATTATTTGGCAGGAACTGGGAATCGAACCCACGACCTTACAATACATTGTGTGCAACAATAAAACTGCTACATTGGCTGTGCATAGATACAGTGCAAATGATAAAGTAATTCACTTTCAACGAAACTGCATTTCAAAAAACAATAAAATTGTGCAAGTTTCCAGCAGAACACCGGCCAATAACTGTAAGGTTTTATTTATTTTTCGCAAAACAAGAAAATATCATTTTCTAGTTTCGCGCTAACAATGGAAACTATTGAATAATAAAATTGCGCTCGGTTTAGCTACATTTAATTTGTCGAATTTGCATGGAACAAAATTTTAAATCTCTTCGAGCGAACGTGAACGGATTTTTTTGTTAATACGACGTAAATTGAAGCCCCATTATTTAATATAAATATTTTTATTTGCTAAAATAACAAGCGAAATTTAAATCTTTCGGTTGGCACGAAAAAAATGGTAGGAAACATTAAAACTGATGTAAACACGCGATATCCTGCAAGTGCGAACAAGGACAATCATATATAAATTACCACTTTCTGCCTATAAATTAGTAACTGAGTTGCCACCACTTTAACGACTATAAATAATTTCCACTCACCATATATTATACCACATGAGCTGGTGCTATCTGGATGCATTTCCACTAGATATTTTATTTTGCTTTCCTCAACTGTTGATTATCCGGAAAAATTTGTTACGTAACGTTATGAATTATGTATAAGCTCACATTATAATCACAAAAAGCAACAAGAGATCTCAATTAAATTTATTAACAAAATTTTTTTACCAAGAAACTAGATCACGCGAAATGGAAGTGACCCCGACTTATCCTTACACATTCTGCATCATTTCATATACCTACATGATAATTATTATCTATGCCGCAAGCGGTTGCAATGGCCCAAATTAAATAAACTGCTAATTAAACTAAGTATTCCTTCAGCAAGTAACAGTTGGAGAACTGTTTCAGTTCCCATTGCGTGTGACAATTGCGTTTAAAAGTTTTTGGTATCCTGCCTGCCATGTCTAAAGCCTGCGTGCGTGTGTTGGACGTGTGCGTGTCTTTCTATAACCCGGAGTATTTGTGTCACGTGGATAACAATACGTTTACTTATTGAAATTTTCTTATTTAAATCGACATGTTCCCTGGAGTATACGACTATTACATATACAAACAAACAAATATTGAAAATGCCGAACTTATCGACAAGCTAAACCATCAAACTCTTAAGGGCAAACGAAATTGGAATTTGTCTGTATTGCTTCTTCTATATATTTCCATTTAATCTTGTCGTCAATTTAATTTATTTAAAATAATTTTTGTTCCGTTCAGTCGTGTTTCCAATTAGGGATTATTTGATAGAAATAGACAACATTTTATTAGAGCTTTTCCGGGTTATGCAGGGTAGCTTAAAGGAGAGGTGACAGTGGCGCCATCTAAAATTCTTTGTTATTACAACCAAGGGATGTACAAGAGAGGACAGACTAAATATATGGGTACATAAACTGCAGGATTTAATTATAGACAAAAATAAAAGATGAAACCATCGCCTGGTTTGGTTGGCCATCATTTGATTTGGGGATGATTTGATTGGGGATCATTAAATATATTTTTTTTTTGTTAAATTGTAATGAAGTCTGCGGTGTTCCTGTCAAATTTTTGTTTGTGTCGATCTCTTCTGTTGTTTCTTTTTGCAATTTTTTCACGAAAATGTAAAATATAAAATTGTTTTTGTTTGTGTGCTTTCGCAATCACTTACCTTGGCTGTTTAAAAGTTTCCCTGAAAATCTTTTCTTCTCTATTTCACTGTTGCCTTAGTTTATCGATTAATATTTTATCCCATACCTTGACCTATCTTTCGGTTTATTTTATTAATTTCAATCGATTTTGTATTTTTGAATATATAATATTATAAAAGACATAAATTTACTGTAAATAACAGGAAACTATTTAATATTGCACTTGTGCGGTAATAACTCTAACACAATGTAGTAATTATAAATTTAATAAATCGGTGACAAGTGAATAATAATTAAATTTGATGGCGAAATTCTACGTTTGGAATAAATATACAAATAATATGATATTTCCAGCAAGTAGCACAAATGCAATATAATTTATTAATAATGATCGAAATAAGCCTTTAGTTGGCGCGATCCGGTGCCAAAATTGTTCTAATGGAGTATAGCTCGAATTATATTAATGTTATCCCATAATTGGAAAAAAAATGTATAATTTATATCGAAAAGGTCGCTTTATGCATTGACCCGCAAAGTTACAGGAACATAAAACTAAAGTTTCATTGATAAACCGACCCTTAGTGATATTTAAATCATAAACAGATAAATTCAAAGCACTTTAGCACATTAATTAGTAATAGTTGGAACGTTTCGTTTATAATTTGCATAACTGCTATTCGCACATATAGAAATTCTGCGCCTATACCTAAGATTATAACTTGAACGTCAAATTTAACTATAATAATTTTTATGAGAGGGTTAAAGGTGTAAGTTTATAATGTTATAAGCTCTTTTAAGTATGTTGGATAATAATAATTTATGGCGGTTCCTAATTATTATATGTGCAAACGTATTATCGGATCATAGTTACCTCGACAAACCCCAAGTATAGCGGCCTTGTTTACAGATATACCCCATCCATTTACATTATTTCAAAATTAGCGTGCAATATCACTTTATTATCTTTTTTCATTTTGTTTTGTTCATTATATGCAACATGGTCTAGTTAATTACACTTCTATTTTTATTCGCAAATAAATTTTAAAATATGGTACTCCCTATAATTAATTCTGATAAATATGGATTATTTTCTTAATTAGTATGCAATTAAGTGCACTATGAATTAATTACAATTTAACTGTAATATAAAACAGCGTTTTCAATTATTTATGTTGCCGCTTTTACGTGTTGGACTATAATCTAGGTTTAATTTCTTATACTATACTTCATCAAATATCCAAACGCGATATTAAAAATTTGGCACATCGCCTCAATTATTACTTTTACAAAAAAAAAGTTTTATTAAAAAAGCGACAAACACGGCAGAAAATTGCTTTAGATTAAAGTAAGCCACACTTAGACATCTTTAAGAAAATCTTTGTAGGCGAATTTGGAAAATATGTGCAAATAAAATAACAAAGTGAACGTTCGCGTTCTTAAGAAAATTAAATTATTTAGGCGTAGGTTTAAATTACACAGTGCAAAATTTGTAAATTAAATTCAACGGAAAAATATGAAAAATTTAAGATTTCAGAAAATCGAAAAAAAAAATTAAAATATTCCATTCTTCACTGCACCTAGTATTTGCATACAGAAGTTGGCTAAATGATTTGACGAAGCCGTTAACTTGGTTTGTCTTTGTCGTTAACAGTACGGGGTAGGTAAATTACTTATAAATACTAGGTCAAAATGAAAAATATTACTGAAAGTCTTGTCGTGTATAAATTGTGACTTGAGACGTAAATGAGTGTGTTTTACATTTTTGAAAACTGTCAGGCGAACTTCCCGACTGAAATTTTGCTGAAAATTTAGCATGCAATTGGCGTACCAAGATTACGTGATGCAAACTTAAATTTTTCACGACCTGTTTTGTCATTGTTAGTTTGTTTACTACAATTGTAGTTAAATAAGAATTTAAATTTCTGGTAAACGTGTCGTTTATTCTGTTTTCATATTTAAATTTATTCAATCGAATAAGTCAGTCGATTTCGTGTCTAAAAGGTGGAACTTCTCTGCGCAATTCTCGACATTTACGTATTCTTATTTGAATACAATCTCTTTTAAGCATCGATTTGTCATTTAAAATTTAAATAACGCAATATACACATTGGCATAAAACACAATAGAAATCGCATTACTGAAGAAATATAAATTTGTCTGCTTGTTTCCCCAAGTTCACCCAATTCGATATAAACTTGCCATCTGGTACTTGTTTCCCGAAGCGATTTTTCTTCGTTCGTCTGTTCACTTTCCTTTTTCATAGATCGTGGTTTGTACGATATTGACATCTACGTAAAGAGTTGATTGAATCGGAAAATGTAAGGGACTAAACAAGAAAACACAATTTGTAAAGTTAGTAAGATGAGTTTTCAAAGCAATATCGGCTCTGGTGATCCAATCATTAGACAGCTACGTGATCCAACTTTCTATTCTTAACGCGTCAACTTTGTTTGCTCTCATTATTAGCACATTAATTTACTGGGATAATGCATGCTCGGAAGAGCAAAATATGCTCATTTTCGTGAACGAGAAGGATGACAATAAGGGATCGTTAGCGATAACACTAGTAAAGACGCCAAAGAGCAAGCAGGAATACGAAGCAGTGGCTGACAGGAATTCGATCGAATCGTTAAGAGGGGAGACCAACTTTATAACTAAAAAGTTTACCAAACTTGCAACACTTCAAAGTGCAACCAAGTATAATGCGATAGCTCAACAACTCTTACTTTTATTCCTTATTTGTAAGCCGCTAAGGTCGAAAATTCCTTAAAATTCAGGAGCCATTCGAATAATGGAGTTCTGCTTGGTTTTCGTATCAATTAACTAAAAGCCGATAAGCATACCAAAAACATATTGAATGTTTTCATTTTGAGAATTATTATTATTATTATTTTTGGGGAGGCAAAGTTGATTATTCATTAGAATTTTTAAATGCTCTTTCATTGGGTAATATTTCCATGGTTAACCAACCGAAACTTGAATAATTTAGTGGTCATTAAAATTTATTAATTACCGTAAATACAAACAAAACCGTCGGCCATTTCTTTTTCGAAAAAAAATTGTTTGTTAATTTGAATAGCCATGTATAAATTTTTTTATGGCTGCAAACTTTTGATATATACTTTCAACTTCGCATTTATAACTGACGTTATTTTACATAATATTGCGAAAAGAAATTAACGAGTTTTTCTCTTGTGCTAGCTTACGCTAATCTTGCCGGTGAAACTAGCAACACTGCGAATTTGGTTCGTTGGTTTCGTCTTTGTGCTTATAGTGGTTATTATAGTACGAGTAATTAAAGCAGGAAATATTTATCATGCATTGCCCTTAACAAAACTGCTTTTACCTTAACAAAAACTACGACGTGCCTTTTTAAAGGTTTTGTTGTAAACGAATTGGGTCCCTAATTAGGAAAGGTCAACTTAAAGTGATGCGGCACTAAATTTTATGTTTTTAAAACGTCGATACAACGTTGAAACAATAACCGAACATTACTTGTCATAATTTATGAACATGTACCTGGTACATCCAGAAGATGTAATCTTCCTTACCACTGGAGTATACGTTCGTTCAATGTAAACAAGTTATGTTACTGCTTACTGTTTGCAACTGTCCATCTGATTTTCTAGACAAGTACTCAGCATCTACATTTTCGAACAGTTATTTCTAATGATATGGTATTATGTACAGTCTACAGAGGCGGATTAGCCATTACCGACTTAAGGCTATGCAAGTACCGTAATGAAGGCGTTAGTAATTGCTAATGACAATAATTTGTTAAATAAAATCAACTTTGTTGTATTGAATAGTTTTTCGCAAAAACGTTAAACAACGGTTGCCGGCCACAACTATCGAATTTTTCCCTTTTTCTATTGCAATAATTTATTTGCCACACACAATTCCGCTTTAGGATGTTTAACATTTCGCCTTTTTATTTTGCATACTCCGCTATCGCGTAAATAATACGTGTAATTTACGTGTGCATTCAAACGGGGACATCCGATTGTGAACTCAAAGTGTTGGGAATTTGGGAATTGCTGAATAAAAAATATTTTTACGTATGATATGTCTCGACGGATCAAAGTGGCAGCTAATGTGTGATTTTTGTGAAGAAACGGCTTGGTAATATTTCAGAATTACATTGCCATTTCTCATTATTAACCACACACACAATAACTGCTTAATTAATCATATAATAACTCAGTGCACAAAGCTGGAAATAGAAAAAAAAAAACTAAATAGTTGAGATTGCTTTTAACGATTACACGATTTAACCATGTTTGCAAACTGAATTAGTTTTTCTACAATAAATTCCTTTAGTTTATTGAGAAAGTTGGGTAAAATTGTATAGGTACCTAATTATTATTTCCATAACCAGTGACTCAGCAGATAGTTATACATTTTACATGCGTCAATTATATATAATGTAATTCAATCCATTGATTGATTCAGTGTTTAATACAATGTCATTGGAAATAACCGGATTACGGTCGCAGTTATTTATTTACAGAATTAATTCTGAAATGGAAATTTATGTCTTTCATTCAATGAAATATTCCTAGGGGAAGTAAAGTGTTGCGCTGAATATGTATTTGCTTTCCAACGTTTTACTTCTATTAAAATTTTTACTAAATGATATAAATTGTTCAAAATTCGATTTTACTCCAATGACGAAATTATTTCAAAATTCCTAAATATTCAAACTGGATGTTTCGTGGATTTTAGTACATATTACTAAAATATATCACGGAAAATTGCATGTACAGGTGATAATAATGTCAAAATGTCATGAACCTCCAAATTCTTTGCCTTCAATTGCTTTCTTGAAGCTGTTTGGGGCATTTTCCGTACTATATTATATGATATTTCGATATAGAATCTGGATTATTTGCTATGTTCTTTGATGTAGAGTATTTAGAGCATTGCCATCATGCAAATGAACGGTGAGGTAATAGATTCTTTTTATAGATAAATACACCAATTAACTAACTAACTTTTCTAAATTTAAATACATTAATTTGGTTTTGCTGGGATTCGCGATCTGATTTTCTGTTAAAAAAATTTCATCAGCTCTTCGATAATGCTAAATCGACTTTCAGTCACTTTTTTGTCAAAGCAGTTGTTTTACTTTACTGCCGGGCGACAGGCGGCACTGAAGTATTTTCTTTTAAGAAATTATCTCAGATAGATTTGCTCGGATACTTATACAGCTGACGTCTGTGACAGAAAGTTAAAAAAAGTTTTAAAATAAATCAATATCGTTTTACTAGATTTCTCTTCACTTGTACACCGGATTTCCCCATGGATTCTCCCTCTAGACAATACCGTCAGGCTTCAACCGCGAGAGCTCTTGCACAGTTAAATAATTTTTTACATAATAGCTCGAAAAGAACTAAAGATATCAATAGTTAAAACTTTTATTTGTACTTGTATATTATTTCGAATTAAAAATTCCTCTACCATAAAAGAAAGAAACCTCAAATTGGCTCTAGGACATTTCGCTAACGGATATTTCGCTCCCGGACAATTCGCTTCAATTACGTTACTAGGACATTTTGCTACAAAAAAAACTATTAAAACAATAAGTAATCACAAATAGAAAATTAAGTAAAAATAGAAAAATGATGTAAACAACAACAAACAAAACTCTGCTGGTTTTTAAATTATTTCCTCAAAATTTCGACCACATTTATTAATTATTTAAAATTGTCTTGGAACTAAACATTCTGACAATGAGAGTTACGCATTGGGCAGGTTTCTCAGCATCTCATCCATCGTTTAGTTTTAAAATTGCATGTTTTTAAATTCTCAAATAATCTTGTGTTAATTCCAATCCGGAATGGAAGTTTCGTATAATTGAAATGGTTGCGAGCAAATGATGCGACACTGCAAATTATTAAACATTTACAACATAAGTACTTAGAAATGCAGACAACCCTATTGTGTAACCTTTGATTGTTATGAGGGTGAACAATATGAAATATTAGCACGTGCTACATGTCATTGTTCAAGTCGAGCCTTCGGAAGCGAACTAGCAACGAGCAGAATGTCCAGAGCCAGATATTTCAAAAAAATCACCTGTGGCGCTTTAGAAAGAGTGGAACCTAAAATCACACCATATCAATAGCGAATATTATTTGTTTTGAAAATTGTCGACCTGCAACCTCTTAATGCACACAAAGCAAGCCTGCCTTCGTACAAAACGTGTTTCCGATATATTTATCGTTTTTAAATGAAATAAAATAATTCAATGATAATGCGTTGGAGATAGTTGAAAATTTATTATGGAATGCTTTCAAAATTTTTATTATTATTTATTTGTGATAGTAGATTTATAACTACAACTATTACAATTTATCCGCTTGAAATTAATTATTTAAAAATAAGTTCAAAGCTGCCTGAGCTGTAGACTTTTATAAAAGTGTCGTCGGAAGGAAAACCTCTCTCATTTTAAGAGTCTTGAACAACTGTGTATAAAGGAATTTTATCTTTTTACGTGGATGTGTAATTAATAAACGAGATTAAAAAACCAAAAATAACCGTAAAATTATTTAGATGCGTGCTAAAGCTGTGAAAGTTAAGCTTAGCTTTCGTAAACTTGTAAGCTCTATTCATTATTATTTATAATGGGGTAATTTATCTAAATTTAAAAAGTTAGTGGATTTGATAAAAATAAATTTAGTACTTTGGGGATTTAAAATTTAAATGCGTTTTGTATAAACAAATCCGTGTAACTTATATCGTTTGAGTTTACCGAAATGCTGCGATTTGCCATTAGGTCACAACATTTCGGTAAATATCAAAGAAGTTGCATCCCGATTACATTTCTTTCCACTTGTCACAACAAACCTGCGCATCCAATATTATGCATTTCCTTTGGTATAAATTCGAAAAAGAATTTAACACCCGGACGAAATTTTTGCACTTTGAGTGCCGAGACGAAATAAGAAGAATTACCGGATTCGAATAGTAAGAAAACAGTAAAGTTTACAATGCGGTTGATTCAGCTGCAATTAAATGAACTTTCTCAACAGCTACTTTGTAGGAAAGGAAGTGGAGATACATTTTAAATCAATGGAAAAATCGGCATTCAGTTTTAAAAAGCTTTTCTGCTTTGGAAAACCACACCTACAATTAAATTATTATGAATTTTACACATTTTTAAATTTTGTTTTCGCCAGGTTCACTACGAGAATGGGTTTATTTTCATTAAATTCCACGTTCAACTAATTTAACATTCTACACAACTCGTGTTACACTTCACACAGAAAAACCTCAAAATTAAGCAAAACTGTTTGATGAATCATATGCATAATTTAATTTAACTTTTCGCTTGAAAGAAGAGCAACATATTGTCAAGTTAGGTTTAATTATAGAAACCCCTTCAGAAATTACAGTTTGTGGTTTTGTAATATAAATTTTAATTAAGATTAAAGAAAATTACCAACTTCATTTGCTCGAACACACTAAGTTATCAACTTAGACGGTTAAACAACTTGATTAATTAGGTATTTTAATTTCCGCGTAGGTGAATATTGCAATTAGTATAAAAATATTAGACAACTTGGGATGGGGTGAGTTTTGTAATTTACGTAAAAATTTTTCTGTTTTCCTTATAAAAGTTTTATTAGGTAATATATTTTTTATGGGTTTTAAGGACGACGGTAAGGTGTTCTACAACATACATTAGAAAATGACAAATAGGCAATTTAATTTTTTATTCTATTCGGTATATGTTTTAGTATTTTCGGTGGTAAAATATAACCTCGGCGGTTACAGTCAAAATGAACGAAACTATTTCGTATCTCAAATCACAATTGATTTAATTAAAATATATAACAGCCAGATAATATGAACTTTTCAATAAGTAACATTAAAAATTCAGCCTATGCAGGATTGTCCACATTCCATCTTGCCAGTCCGCCTGTGTTGTCGGCAGGCTCAACGGACCGACTAAAACTTGCAACCTTATTAATAAAATGTAGACAGACGATAATTAGCATAATGATCAAGTAATAATAAAGCTTTTAGAGTATTGTTTTGAAAGCTCATAAGATATTCATAACGTTGACTTGCATTGAAGTGAGCCGCCGCGTTAAAAAAAGCTCTGGCTCAATTTTTGCACAAAAACGAATCGATCAACTTTCATTTAAAAGCCACGAGTTTAAATTCAGTAAGGATACTGTGGTTTTTAACATCATAAAGCTCTTGATGAATTTCAATCCTTAATTACCGCTTCGTGATTTTTGGAAAAATGCTCATAACCAGCAATCTCGAACGTCTAACATTTATTCTTCTTTGATTTAAAATTTTATAAATAAAAGAAATTTATTGTGGGGTAAAAATATCTGGTCGGTTGCGTGTTGGTTGCAATCATTCAAGTCCAGCCCGCTCCTGCTTATGATGTCCCGAAATGTTCTATTAATTTAGATATCCTTTTATATCACCGAGCTAGCGTTAAATAAATTTTTTGTTTATTTTGGGACAGGTTTTTAAGCAATTTGACATGTGCTTTAATATAATTTTCCGGTTTGTAGGTAAATTTGTGACATTTTTTGTGCACACATCTGCCTGTAAAAAGTAACGTTATTACTTACAAAGTACCTACTATTAATTAAGGTCGATTTAATAATGGAAACAAAAAATAACTATTACCTACAATGAAATGCCTATTTTAATTTACGTTTCATCATAGTAGTAAACAAATTAATCAATTTTTTTCCTCTGAATAATTCACAAACTTGTTACTGTACTATGTGGTATGTATGAAAAATTATTTCTCTAGAGCATAAATTCAAAAAATAATGGTATCACAATTGAAGCAGATGTCATAATTTTCGAAATAATAAATTATTATATTTCCTTCGTATGAAAATCACTTTGGTCACGAATCCGACACCTTGCAAGCGTTCATCTTGCTTTCATATCGTTCGTTTTTTAAAAATTCCATTACAGTAATAACCGATTCGAGAAATTACATTAGTACAAAATAATATATCAATTGATTTGTGATTTACTATTATTAAAATTTATCTCGGCTGGAATCTTCAACACTTATGGCTGTGTCATTGAAAAAGCACTCGAAAAAATTGCTTAAAAATGTGAAACAAAAACGCGATATTAGAAGAGGTATAACTCGTAAGTTGTACTTAAATACGCATTAAATTTTAAAATGTTCGACACCAACAAGGTAAAATTTTTACCTAAGTCTATAATCAAACGTCTAAGTTTTAAAATTCTCAGCGAGAGACCCACATCAAATGCTAAAGTTGGGCAACTCTTGTTAAAATAACAATTACTGTCATTCAGGTTAACTTAGGTTTTGTGGTTAGGACTTTTCATTAATTTAATAATAAGGTTGCTAATATTAAAGAATATTAAAGCCGAATCAGATTAAGCTTAAAAGACGATGCAACAATAAAATGAAGTTTTAAATTATCTTGCCATTCTTTCTTTCTTTCTGACGACTTACGTAAGTGATCGAAACCATTAACGTAAATTACTTGTTATTATTTTTTATTCAAGAGCCTTCCACAATTGCTCGTCGAGTTTATAGTATTAATTACAGTTTTATTGCAACTTTAAAAAAACCAAACGAAAGTAAAGAATTAACATTTGTTGAGTTTCAAAGGTTATTCAAAATTTGTGTTTGATGGATACGGTAAACCTATAATTTAAGCTGGCACCCGCGGGCCATGCACTTATTTTTGATCTGAATAAAAAAATGATGGAGTTGTACTCAGAAAAATTTTCAGGGCCGAACATATAACTTGAAGGTTAATGAAACAGCAAATTTTTTTTTTGAAAAGGAAAACTGAAAATTCCTAAATCTAAATCTGCAATTCTACATCCAGTTGTTTCGTGTAAACCAAGAATACCTCCAGGTCCAAACACTCATATGATGTTTTTATTCTTTAAGCTCTGCAAACAAAGAATTCGATAAAGCAAGGAGGAAATATTTAACCACACACAGGGAACATGTGGCAATCATTTTCGGTATAAAGCAATTCAGATGTTATTTGTATGGTCCAAAATTTAAAATAATAACGGACCAGTGGCCGTTAAAATGACAGTTCAATCTGAAAAGAAATTTAAATACAGTTAAGTATAAAAAATGTTAGTGGAAAATTAAATCGACGAGAGTTAACGACTAAAATGAAAAGAGGATTTTTGAATCCTTGGTAATTTTTCAGTTTCTGACGTTTTCGAACTTACGATTTTGCCCGCTGTATTGTCTAATTAAAAAGTTTGCAAAATTTCAATTATTTAAAAATGTAAAAGCATAGTAATTAACCGGTACATTTAACTTAAACAAAATTGTTTAGAAAAACCACTTTACCAACAAACAAGCAAGGGTAGAACGCGTTCAATTACGTTTAAAAGTGTTTAATTAGACTCTTTATTAAAGCTATAAACATAATTTCAAATTAACATTATGTTTAATAAACAATTTAATATTTAGAATTATTTTCCTCGTAAGTTAATACGTTACACTGTTGTACTTAATTAGGCGATAATTAATAAAGAAAATTGTTAGTTAGGATGTGCAGCCTATTGTCACACGTAAACACGATATGTTTATGAATTCGAGGTATCTTGGAACTCTCCAACACTAAAATTATTCGAATGCGTAACGGCATACTAATTTTTAATAATTATTATGTTTGATAATAATTAATAACTGTGGGCATCACGGTGTAGGGTATAATTATACCCAGCAAGTTTTTTGTTTATACCGGATGAAAAGTTTTCATACTACTTGTGCTAGTTTATGTGGTGCAGTCAACTTCATCTGCTTAGTAAATTTCATTATTTTAATTAAAAGAGCTTAATTTGTGGCCGGCACTGCTTCTTTTCTTAAAAATCTTTATCTAAATTAACTCCACCAGATAAATATAACAAGAGACTAAAAAAATTCAAATTTTTTTTATGCAAAGGCACTAAAAATGTTTAAAGAGCAATTTTGGAAACGACTTCGTGTCATATCGAACAAACCTAAGTGGTTAAAAATTTATTTTTCATAAGCAACGGGTCTACCTAAAAAAATGGCAATTTACTTGAAACGTTCGTTTATAAAAAAATTGTGGATTTTTAAATTGAAATTACAATTATGATCGCATTATTATTTATCAATTTTTACACCATAGCCATAAGTTGCCATAACGAACTTTCTTATGTAACAAAGAACACACCATAAAAAGTTTTTTTATGCTTTGTTACATAAAATTATCTCTGCAAGTTTTGTATTAAAATTTTATTGTATTTTCACACAATGAGTTTTTAATTTTCTTAACACGTTATAGTTTCCGAAACTACCAATTTAAAACTACTTGTTTGAAATTACTCTAATAAAACTAATAGAAAAGTCATCGTTTGTAATATCATGTTCATTGTTCATGGGTTTAACAATCAAAAAAAACTTCAAAGTAAAACTTCATAATATGGAAATCCTTTAAAGAAAATTGTGAAATTCTAAAGAGAAACATAAGGTTTCTTATCCGCTTAAAGGAAAATTGAGTGACGGTCAAAAAACAAAAAAGTTAAAATAATATATAAACAAAAGGGAAAAATACACGAAAAAACATTAAAACTGTCTTTTCGTTTGTTGTAAAATAAGAACACTTATTTATTTTAAATAACTTTTAAAACATAATTTATGTTATAAAATATTTTATTTATTGGAAATTTATGCCCGCAAGGTTTTTGTTTTATGAATATTTATTACATCTTAATTTTTACCATCAATTGAAAGTATCTGCTTTTACCCTAACGAAATTTAGACAAAAAATCTCTTTTAGAAACTTGCCTTCTCTGAAACATTGGCTTCCCAAGATTCAGCAACAGTTATCCTCACGATTTTATAATTACTCTTTTCTTATCTGCCCCATCAAATTCAGTAGTATCACTTTATTGATTAAACGGTTAAGCAATCTTGAATGAAAACCTTTGGATGTACTATGGAATTTTCAGAATTAGTTGATACATCTTCAGCAAATACAGAATTTTAATGTCGTTCAACGCTAATTATAAAATCAGCCGCTGTAAAAATAAAGTGGGAATAACAATGAAAATTTTATACCATTAATTAGTAACATTAGCAATGGTTTGATAGTAAAAACCAATAAGTAAAACAATTAATTGGCGTTCTCCGAGATTACAGTAATTTGTTCTGATAAGATGCAATAAAATCTTATTGAAATCGGAACATTGCCTTGATATAATGCAGAAAAATTAGATGGAATGCCAAATATAAGAAGAACTTGGTTTTATGACATTCAATTGTCGAACTTAAATATTCACTTTTTTTGAGAAGGCAATTGTTTTACTTTACTGCCGGGGGGGCACTGAAGTATTTTAATGCTCCCAACATCAATCTCAACTTAGAGTTCATTAAATGCGCAGGTATTTACTCCTTCCAAGGGGTACATTACCCAAAAAAGTTGTGTACACGTGGTTGGAATTCTTTGAATATATTTGGAATTCATCGAAATCCTTGGAAATCTCTGGAATTTGTTGAAAATCCCTGTACTTCCTTGTAAATCATTGAAATTGTAAATGTAAATCACTGGAATTCTTTGGAAATCATTGGAATAACTTGAAGAAATTTCCAAGAAATTCTAATGATTTCCACGAATTTCAATGATTTCCAAAGAATTCCAGTGATTTACAATAATTTCAGTGACTTCCAAGAAATTTCACAGATTTCCTAAGAATTTCAATGATTTCCAAGGAATTCCAAGGATTTTCAACGAATTCCAGAGATTTTCAAAGATTTCCATGAATACCAAATATATTCAAAGAATTTCAACCACATGTATACAACTTTTTGGGATATTTAGTCCTCCACATTGATGTCTAACCCCAGAAGCTTAATTATTTCTTAATATCATGTGCGACGACGGCTGTATGGAGGACTCATCACTATTAAAAAGTCACTAATATAAAATTGGAAATCTTTGGAATTCGTGGAAATCATTAGAATTTATTGGAAATGCTTGGAATTCATTACAAATCTTTGGAATTCTTGGAAATCTCTGGAATTCATTGAAAATCCTTGGAATTCCTTGTAAATCATTGAAATTCTTTCGAATTCTGTGGAAATCCTGGAAATTCCGAGTCTTGTGGTAGACAAATGTTTCTGGATATTTACCCCTTAGAAACTCATTTTAAAGTACTCATTTTATACTAAGAATAGTTTAAGGATAGCTAAGAACTGCCTTATTTATGTTGACCTTAAAACTGTTGACCAGCTGAGCGTCTTTGAATCCTCACAATGTTCCTCCAAGAGTGATATCCTTACCAACTAAGAGGCATCATCAGTGAATAATTTTTTATATTCTGATTTACTCAAACTGGGCAAGATACATTGTATTTTCTCAGCGCTATTTTTTGTGATAATTGTATACAACCCCAGGTTCCCAACAACGTATTGTGTGAATGAATGAAAATTTTTCAAAAGTTAATAATGAACTGGTATATAAATTTCTATAAAACTTCAAACATCTCGACGTAACGCAGCGCTGGCTGGAAGGAAAAGCCTTTGGTATTTTAAGTTCTCCGCTTACGTTTTTAATTTGTTCGAAGATTTGGGTCTCTCTTGGTAATTGAAATAAAAAAATTAAGTTGACGTGAAATAATGTTAACATATAAAATGCATGAAGCACAAACATTTAACAAAATAATGTATAATTACAAAATAATGTTGCATGAAATTTTAAGCCGTAAAAAACTATGGATAAACGCACCTTAAAATGTATTCACGATTAAACTGGTTTTTAGCATCTTGACCAGTTTTTCTATAAAAAAATTTTTTTATATCAAACACACTGGAGATTCTATTATCCGCCGATCCTACATAACAATGAAATCGAATTAACTTTTCCGAGTATACAAAAATTTGGGCGAAATGCGAGCTTCTGAAAAAGCTTCCAATTTGAATTTTGAGTTTCGTTTAATTGTCCTTCATTTTAATATTAAATATTGTTAACAACTAAAATTTCGATTAGAATTTCTGGCACGAATTCAAAAAATGTACAGTGCGGTAATGGATAACCTTTTACGGCTTAATTATCGGTGTTACAATAGAAATTTATATTGCAGTCCAATACATGATAAGTAGCGCAATTCCAGCATATCCTTTATATTTTGACTATAAAACGGTAACTAAAAAATCGTATTCTGGCATTCAACACAAATAGCAACCATTAATTTTTTATAGCCTTCAAATTTCTTTGTTGCTTTAAGCAATATTGTAGTTAAGTCACCTTTACATCAATAAAAGAAACTTATTCATAACAACGGTTACTGAATGCTAAAGAGTATCTTAAGAAAATATTTTATTTGTTGTAGCAAAGCATGTTTTGAATGTGTTACGTTTCGTGATAGGAACTTCAAAGCATCGTCAAATTTTAAATGTAAACTTTGTTTTTAAATCTATACGTGTCATTTAAATTTTCTAATACTTCGAATTTTTACCGATCCAATCGAGTGTTACGTTTCCATCATATCAATAAGTCCCGAGAACGAATAGTCACCGAAACCAAATTATTTGTTGGAATTTTACTAATTAAATTAGTTATACATTTAATTACATTAAAATGTTACATTTTTCAAAACGAATGCAAATAATAACGACATTTCTTAAATATTTGTGTTCGTTTAATTAAATTTTATGTACATGAAGCTCATTATGTTAAACTTGGGAACACTTATGTGATATTAAATACTATAAATTGTTGTTAGCGGCATTAATAAAGAGAACATCCCAATTTTGCTCTTGGAATAAAGCCAACAGTAACTAGTTTGATCATTTCTTTCTCTAATTATATTTAACTGTACATTTTACCAGACTTAGGTGTGGTAGCATTTACTTTTTCTATTATAATTAATCAGACGCCTATTATATTGTTTTTATATATATTAAAGTTACGTAACGTACTGTAAAACACGCGATAAATAGAAAGTGTAGCACACAGATAAATATAATTGATATCGAACCAATTTTTTTCAATTCATTGGGAGCTTGAAGTGGATGTAGTCTAAAAAGAAACAGTTAACACTTATGTCGTTAAAAATTTAATATGTAAGAAGCGTACGAATTCGACAATAAAAATCGATTCAAATTTTAACACATCACAGTTTGTTATCTTCGTTGTTAACCATTATACGTAAAGGCTGAGTATCTGTTCGGTAAAACAAGATAATGAAGGTGCATGGCCCGAAGCAATACCAGTGCTCTGCTTGTGTCTCCATCGGTAATTGCAACAGTCGGAATAAACGCCCATGGCAGACCAGAGTATTTACACGATCTCATAAAATGTTCAAAGCTTAATGTTCGCGTACATAAGTAAGTACATGACGTATGATTGTTCCTATTTCGAACTAACATTTACAAATAACCAACATCGAAAAAAAGTAATAACGTAACAGTACCTACTCAAAAACATCAAAAATTTTGTCTTAATTTAATTATGTTCATCACCTACTTCGGAATATTAATGAGTGGTTATCTTCTGTTTATTGACCCATCCTGGCAATTAGCAATTCGGCCTCCGAGCAAGTTCCGACCGCTATTTAATATCAGATCCAAGTTGTGTTATTCCGGAATACACATAAAAATCGGGGATTTCATTTTGGGGAACTTTAATATTATAAAAAAAAAACGAGACGTCTGTTTGCTCGCCAGCGATACTGTTTGTAAATTGAAAATAGTAATCAGGAAAATTAATAAAAGCTCCTAAATTATTTTATATACGCTAATGGTTAGCATTTGAATTTTGTCCCTGCCAAACAATGAATGTTTGCAGATAATGAAATATAAAAACGAACCGTAAACGTACGTGGGTGATGTAATTTAATTTCACTAGCTCTTTCCATTATTATTGACGAAATATTTTATTGTTTTGATTACACAAAATGTTGTTTGGCCGACTTGTTAGTACATGAAACTGAAGTCAATTACACATTTTGTATTGCAGCTTTGCAGTGTTTGAAGGCGGGAATTTTTAATTATCAATCATTTTTCCCTGTTTAAATTCAAAAAACAGGATTAAACAATAAAACCATTATAGCTATTCGGTTTAGCTAAATTATATCGTAATTGCATGTTACGGTTTAGAGAAACTCGCCATATGGCTCCTTTTATATTATTTGGTTGAACTGCTTGACTAGCTTAAATACCTTGCTAATTGGGCTAATTACAATTTTTGTTTACAATAGATAAATTATATTGCTCCTCAATACTATAAATTCTCCAACGGTTTTCAAATTAGATTTATTACCAAAGTAACAGGATAATTTGAACAAATAAATATTTAAATTAGTATGCAATTATCGTCATTAGAAATATCTTTCCGATTAATCAATCGCAGTTTTATTGAAAATTTTTGATGCAGAAGAATTGGGGGGTCAAATATATTGTTCACGGGGTGGCTACTGTACCAGTAAACCCGGATTGATTATTTTAAGTAATTAAATTAAATTTTAAATTCAGAGTGTATTTTATTTATACAGTTTTTGTTTATTTACCTCCGGGATACAACACTCTAAGTAGTTTAAGTCATAATTTTGCTAATAGCCCCGATGTGTAATTATTACATGTAAAACACTCTCCGCGTTCCATTATAATTACAAAACCAAAAACTAAATAATATTGTTTTGTTTCAGGTCATTACACTAAAGTCACTTACGTAGTTTTAAAGCAACAAATAATAAAAGTGGTAAATTGTTTCAACTTAAAATGCAATTATCTTAATTAAATTTACTCCAGAAAGGTTATAACGATTTTAATTTTTTAATTAGTACAAATTGTTGTCTGAAAGTTTGCGCGATCTTAATCGTGTACGTAATTATGTAACTAACTTCTATGTGTCGTTACATATTATATTATATTATACTTTCTATGCCATTATAAAAGTTGAATAGAAAATTGTGTGGCAATTTTTCAAAATTAAATTGGAGCACTTAAATATTACGCCTATTGGTAGCAGCAATGTTGCATAATAAATTATTTATTTTATTATTCAAATTTCTTAATCCTTTTTCTTTTAAAATATTATGACAATTATTGGGAAATTAATTAGTTCGAGACAGTGGCGTAACTACTTCATCGACAGGTGTAATAAAATGCTAGAGGCAGTTCAATGAGATTTGGTTTGGTAGTAATGAAAAGTTGTTCTTTAGAAATGCATAATAGTTCCAAGACATGAATGTGATCAAAATTTAAACCTTTATATTCAAGTTCTTTGACTTAAATCTTGTCGTTTAACTACATATATCGCCAGCTGAAATTGTCCGAAAGGTGAAAATGCGAAAAGGTGAAAATTCGTCAGATGCAATAATGCAGGTGCAACTCGACAAAAAAGAAATAGCAATTGGATTACCCTTGGGGTGCAAATAAAAATATAATATTATTAACAAATGTGCAGTAATTAATTACACTCCACAGCTAATGGTCAAATGCCCCGGAAAATTTCTTTCAGAAATTCAAGATTGCTTTGACAAAGTTTCCCACACATTTTTGCCTTCAAAATGGAACAAATTTCCGTGTTGTTGAAAAAGTGACACATCTCAGAATTTAAATTACTTCTGGAGAGCAATTTTGACATTCTGCATTTTAATACCCAATGGGTATTCGCTCAGAAGGCAAGTGACATGACTATCTTCGAGGAGTATACTGAGAAAAATCATCAATAGTAAGCGGAAATTTAACAGTAAAAAGTAGTTCGGTACTGGTGGGACAAAGCTGTTTGAAAGACCAGTCCTGATCTGCATTTCATCGGTTTAGTTCTAATAAAACCATTGAGATTAATCTGACGTCACTGGTTAGTAACCAGCCATTGGCGTAACAAAGAAATGATTTTTGAATTTTTGATGTTTTACAAACTCATATTATGTTTTGTTAGTGGAAAAATCTATAATCTGGAAAACCTTAAAATTAAGTAGAAGTGGTTTTCAGTAAGTACCCAATAAAATTGGCAATTTTTTCAAAACTGTTTATCAATTTAAAGCTTGAATTACATTACTGTATGTTACGTGGTATTTTTATTGCATATTTTAGCATTTATACTGCACAATTCACCAGGTTTTACTGCACATTCTGTAACTTTGCATAAATTTCCTATAGCTTTAACTTGGAAATTTTTGAAAACAATTGAAGAAACAAGAAAATCAAAAAATTAGAAGATCATAAATTATGATACAAATAATACTGTAGATTGTATCGTAGGCAGCGCTAATTGGTTGGGAGGAGATATTAATTAAAATAATTAAGATTTTGGAAAACTTAAAAGGAAATTTCTGATTATAAAGGGATCAAGGGATTTAATTATTTTGTTGGTTTATGAACTGATTTGCGAAAACAAATGGCAGTGTTTACTAACTCGTGACGTAGTTTTTTTTCTAAAAAAAAAATAGGGAAGCAGGAAGCTTTTTTTTTTAATTTGACCTATTTTACATGTTTTTTGCACTATTGCGAAAAATATTTACAAATAAAATTTATGTAACAGATTCTTCTCAATGAGATCATTTGAAGTATAAATTACATAAATCAAATTGTGACAATTGCGTACACGAGCGTGTTTTCGGATATAATTGGCATTTTGAACCGACTTCAATATTCCTTTCCATTATTTCAGTAGCTTGCACAACGTGTATTTTTTTATTAAAATTAATAAGCAAAGCAGTTATTATGTTCAACCGGATCTATTGTAATTATAGACCCGTAGATATTGTGAACGCCCTACTTTAGTAAATATGCAACGCGTTGCTTAGAAGCAATTGACTTTGCTTTTATATACCCACATTATATCCAAATTATATGGATACATTTTTAAGGTTCAAATAACTATGCAAGACAAAAATTAAGTCGCTCAACTTTATTTTTTGTGGTGTTGATGTTATTACCGTATACGGAATGATGATTATAAGGATGAACGAACACTTTAATGTATGCGAAAAAAATTAAGTAGCTTTCGATGTCAAAGTAATTTTTGTAAGCATAAATTAAATTAAAAAGGAAAAATTCCGATACGATTTGTATCGGTGGTTGTTTCTACGAGTTTTCGCGTTTTCCTTAGAAACTTCTTTCTTTGGAAACTTTCGTAATTGTATGTAATTTTCTTAAAATAGAAGCTCTTATCGAATCAATTTAATCCGTAGTATCATCGGGACAATACGTTAATGGCTACATTTGGTTTATTAATTTTTATTTCTCCATAATAATGGTTGGGTATTTCGTACAAAAGCTGAAATTGATCTCAATACAAGAGATAGGTATCGGAAACTATAATTCATAATCGGGCCAGTTGCTGACACCACCAAACATAAATAACTTTTATCAATGCTCTCTTTTATCTCGATTTTACCCGATTAACATCAATGCCTTTCAGGAATTAATAGGAACGAGGAAAGGTACGCCCAGATTTAATTTCAAAATTGAATTTTTTTATTACCCCTGTAAATTAATTATTTTACGTTTTTATTATTTCGATATAATATTGATTATAGCAATGGTTTATTGTTTTATTTTTGTAACCATTTTGTTTTTATTTTCTATTCGATTAGCCAACAATAATTTTTTGTTGTCCTATAAAAATAAATATCGAGAATCTAATATTTGTTTTACAAAATCAATCAGGATTTTTTTATTCTTCAAAATATATTTACTTATCAAATAGAAAATTTCGTTTCCTCAATTTTAATCCTGAGAATTAATTAAATTTACCTCCCGGGTGGGTTCAATTAATTTTTACTGCTCGATGTAATAAGGCGAACGAAGAAAGATTTAATGAAAACAAAAATACTTAAAAGAGAAGACCAACTTAACTAATATTAATTAAAAGACTATTATTACATTATTTTAATATTCGACATCCGCTGCGTAAAGCACCTGCCAAAGCTGCTAATGGTTCCGTCGATCACAAATTCATTATGTCAATATAGTGGATGGGATATCTCAATTAGTATGCGTCATTCAACAGAACCAGGAGACCTCCTTTCCTTGACCTTTTCAATAAACAGAACTAGTGAACTAAGTGTATCGATTTTCCTACCATTATAATAATAATAATATCTAGTAATATAGAAATAACTTTTCCTTTTGTTATTTCGAATCAATTTGTCAATATTAACTAACGGGAGGACGCCTACGTTAAGTATTATGTTAAAATGTTAGTAAATATACCTTTCCATCAGCTACCTTCGTAAACCGGAAATACTCTATAATACATTTCCCGGCTTAATAATTTTATTACGTCCCGAATTGAAAAGTCCAAAGCGCAGACGAAGGGATTGTAGAATGGCCGTTCCCTACCCCTCTTGCTTTAGAAAATGTTAGTTCAGTCTCGCACAGATTAATTCCTGTATAATTTAGTGAAGTGTCTATTGTCAAAATAAAATGATTGAGTTTATTGTTACGCCCCCGACACAAAATGACTTTGGTTAAATTTTTCGAGCCGAGTTTCTGGATAAATAATGAAGCCAGATAAAAGGGTGCAAAATGCCACTTGGTATAATGGAACGTTCAAGTTTGCAAGTAAGGAACCACTAACGATACGTACCAAGTGGCTTCTTACCACATGGTCTGTTTAACTTAGCAATTTGAGGTTACCCAATTTGACTATCCAGAATCAAGCGACTAAAGTAATTCGATAACATGGACAAATGTCCTAGACAAATGTTACAAAAGCTGGGGATAATTCCGTTGAGACAATTAATTAAGAAGGCTCTTTGAAATGTAACTGAAACTTCAGGTAATTTTGTGATAATGAGTTTACGGGTTATGCAAATCTCGTATTTACCGGTCGATAATTAAAGTAATCTACTTAAGTACGTGAGCGTACACCCGATAAGGGGTGAGATATTCATCCAATCCCTCTCGAGTAAGATAACACTAACGCATCTTCAACTCTGACCTTAGAGATTTGTTTTCTCGAGAGATTTGGTCGTCGAAATGCGAGATCTTTATATCAATAAATAAGAAAGGCTTTCTAAATCAGTAAGGTAATATTTTTGCATTTCAAAGCAACATTTAGATGATTGATTTTAGCGACATTACAACTCAAAAGCATGTTTTATTTTACCTAAAAGTTGCTTGCCAAGTCGAAGGATGTCGTCGACAAAACAAAAATTAAAATAATTTTACGTTTTTCGAGTCTCACAAAAGTTGAATATAAAATAGTGATCTATCAGTTGTGTATAGAAATGTAGATGTCGACGATTCAATGGTCAATTCTGCTATCAAGATTTTCTTGAAAAGCTGACCGTTAACTTTAAACCTTACATCTTCATAAACTGAAAATACCAAGCGAGAATTTTATTAAATATCCAGCGCAGCGTACGGACATAAATAAAAATTTTAATGCCGATCCTGAGATGTCTGCGCAATGAACTCCATTAGGTATGAGGCGGAGGAAACTTGGTAGTAATTAAAATTATTTATTTTAAATGAGTAAATCGACTTGTTGATTACTTTAATTATTTACGTTCACACACGTACGTGTGCACACGGGTTATATTAATTTTATAATCAGAAAAGCGCATTTTAAATTAGCAAATGGCAATGCATTTCCTATGGAAACCAGTAAATAAAGCATGAAAATGTCAGATTACTCTTCGAAATTGGTAAGTAATTGCTACATAACGTGGAAATTATGAGAAGCGCTTCAAACTGACGTCTAATCAGATTTTGAAGTAAATTACGTTTTCTCATTACAAAAGTTCAGGGGGGTAATATTCTGATTGTTACGCTTTTGTAACACTTTCATTTCCGGGCAAAGAGGGAGCAGTGACTCGGATTTGCCAAAAGCCTTTTGATCTTCGAACACAATGAATGGAGAAGGGATTGCTTTGTGTTGAAAGCTTCTTTATAAGATCTTATTTTGTTTGTATTATTTATATCATAGGAGCTTTTTGAATAAAATTCTTTTGCTCACTTATTTTTAAATTGGTAACTTTTTAAGTGATATCAACTTTGTATAAAACGAAATTCACTTTATTGTTTGCAATTTCCACTCGAAACTTTCTTTTAAAAACTCAATTAGGATACTTCAAAAATAAACATTTAAATTAGCCGCGACGGTCGAGAAAAGCTTCTAGTTACCTTCGTGTCGATCGGGCGAGACGAAAAATTTATGGCACTTTATTAATAATTACTTAATAATTATTACACGAATCTAACAGTCGTTAGCGATGTGTGTAACTCAAACTAATTAATGTAGAGTTGTGTTTCTGTATCCGTGTTTGTCACGTCGACTGCACTGCGGATTTAATAATTTTCCCGCTTGAGAATGTTACTAAATTATGATATGACATTGAAAGCGGGCTTCAAAGGAATATGCCATAATTTTATAAATTGAGTAATTTATGGTTGGTGTAATTCAAACATTTCCACAACTTCTAAATTCTTAGTCAGCGGAAAAGAACAAATTTGCTTAATAAATTTGTAGGCGGTTTTATTTTGCAAAAAGATCTTAATAATTTACCCTCTTAATGAGAAATGGAAATTAAGTTGCGGTACGTGGCTTCCACGTTACGAAAATATCGCTCAACATGTGGAGTCACGTTCCATTAATGTTGCCCTCACCTCATGAAAACACGTTACAAAAATACTCCTTTTTTGCCCATTCTGTGGTCTTAACAGCACATTGGCGTTCGTCTGTAAACTAACAGTTGCTTTACTTTGATGAAGTAAAACCAACCAATCAATTTTCTTCTTATTGAAGAAAGAGGAAGGTTGCAGAAAGAAAGCAGTGACAAATTTATTGCCATTAAAATTTAAGCTTGGTTTTTCAGTAGGTTTACGACCGCCAACCCTTACCATAATTTTGAATGCAGTGCCTAACTTCGCAACAGCTTCAATTAATTGACAAAATTTTTATTGCGTTGGTTTGCAACACGACAATTATTATTACGAAAAATTATTTAAATTTGAGCAACAACCCCGTATCCAGGCTATATTTTCTAAAATATAGTTGTTGGGGTAACAAATAACTTTCTTAATGGAGCGACCGAAAAAGTTTTTATTTAATTTACTCTTACTTTTTTATCAACTTTTAACTCGATTTTGCGAATCTTTAAAAACATTTTCTTTAATTTTGTAACTTTTCATTTATTAGACATGAAAAATGGGTAGGTAAAGAGTGGAGAATTTTTTTTACGTTTCTCTATTATCTTTTATCAAATCCAAACATGACTTTGCCTGTAAACTATAATTATTTCAATCGTTAAATAACGAGAAAACATTATTTCGCGTTTTCGAATTATTTTGTATCTGTGTTGTTAATAAATTTTCCAGCTTAATTGCCGCAATAAAGCATGTTATTATCTTTTAGTTATTAACCAAACAGTTAGAATTTTATTGTATTTCTTTAACTAAGCATGCAACATGCAAATTTTTTACTGTTATGCAGTTTTCAACGTTTACCTTCAATCATGTGTTAAGTTAGCAGATCACGCTAGTAACTGGATCAATTGGATTTTAACTTACCTTGGGAGGGAGATGACGGTGTTGTCCGGGGGTTAAGTTGTTATAAAATTATTTTGATATCGAATACGGAAATTACTACAATTCTTAATTAAAATTAAGGGTAGGTTTGTCGGAGTAGGTGGTAAAGAGTTAGGTATAGGCGGAAATGCACTCTAATTCAGATAGCAGTTCATCATTACGATAAGGAAGTCGGGGTTATTTATTACCCGCTGCAAACATAAGCACGCACATAATCTAAACTTTAAAGTATAGGTCACTGCTCCACGGCTTTGCATGCTAGGTGTTGTTCCCATTGTGGAATCGATATTATTCTTCTGCCTTTGAGAAAGTCACCGCATTTGAATTAATCATAAACATTCACTCCTGGGACGGGAGGTGTTAAAGCTTCCAGTTTTTCTTATAAAAAAAAGGTTCGTGTGTAAACAACTTGGAAAGCTCTAACAAATTGTATGGCTAAAAACTTTTGCACAATGAATAAATTTACCTAACTTTGTTTAAATGTAAAGTGAGGTAATTTAACACAACTTAACTACCTAATCGGTGCTGCTTTTTTGCCAAAACTAAGTTTTTGTTTTTAATGGAATTGCTCCAATTATTCCGTTCTGGTATAAGAGTATGAATTTGTCAATTATTTAATAAGCAATCCGAGGGGTTTTCGAATTGAACATGAGCGTATTTGTATGTCAATAATAAGGCGAACCTCAGTATAAACAATATCGGTCGGGTTTGTATCTCTCAGCTATTTTCGTTTCCGCTAGAACCTTCTGCTTCCCTTGGGACTCGGTTGAGGGTTGACAATATTACAATATATGTGTACATATATTCTCTTTATTATCTTCCAGAAAGCAAATTATAAGTTTGATTAAAATCAAATTATTAATTTATCTTGTTTACAATAATTTCGTGAACAATGAATTAGTATTATATAATTTGCCCCGAGGAAAATTCGGTTTGATGTATAACTAAAAATCCACGTGGCCGCTATTCTGTTGAGCAGCAAACTGGATGGACCCGAAATGGTGTAGCAAAAAGAAACCTGATACGATTTTCGGTTTACACTTTTAGATCGTTTAAAATATTAAAAAACATGTTAAAAAACCATTTGTTATCAAGTTGAAATTTCTGCCTATTCCAGGATTTTTATGATGCCTTTGATATATGTGGTAGTTATATATTATATTAAGGGATGGATATTAAATGAACATAAAACGAGTGCTTTCCTCGTTTGATTTATTACCCAAAGTTAAAAAACAATTGTAAAAATATCTCAACTCCCTGTATTATTAAATTTCCGACAGTTTCTTCTTTTGAGTGGTCGACATTAGGAATTCGGTGAGCGGTTTTGTATTTTTAATTTAATTTGTGCGGTATACACACATATGATTAATAACATCATTCGGGCCATAAATTTTTGGCAAAACGTATTATGCATTTTCCAAGTGAACATAAATAATATCGAAAACAACCCTGGATTGGAAATTGTTCGCCCGCCCTTCTTTAAAATCACTTTATGAATATAACTGGTGTGTAAAGTTTGAATAGACATCATTGCGCGATTCCATGTTACGGACAGATGTTGGTACTTAGTTTGGTTTGCTGCACAAAGCACTTGATAGGGGGTCAGGTTCCATTGCACATGCGTATGACCTGACAGCTGTGACAGTCTTTGCATATGTCTCCTTTTCTTTATATTATTTCGATCCGAAATTAAAAGAGCAACATTTACATAATAAACTTTGCCAAATCAAAAAAGAAATGGCGCCGCAGATAATGCGCTGCACGAAGCGGGAACCGAGCTGCTACATTATGATAATTACATATCACCCAACATGATAACGTCATTAAGTTAATTAATTATGCAAAACAATGTGTTATCATAATTAAACTGCTTCAATTTTCGTTTCAGCTACTGAAGTGTCACAACTTGCGAGAACAAAACTTATGTGTTTAGTCGTGTATATGCAACAAGAGAAAATAAATGTCAGCACTAAACCAACAACTAAATTAATTCCGGATTGTGTAAATGTTCATGATATAATTTAATTTAGTTATTTTGGAAAAAGTTAACTCGCTCGAGATTTACGACATTCTAATATTATCCGGCTACGAAAGTTCGGGATCGCATGTCCACATGTGGATGGGTAATATTATCCCCACGTTCGAGTGGTGCCCGAGAACAAAATGTAATAATCAATTCCAACGACACTTTTCATGGTCCACTAATACGGGATTACCTTACATAAAATATTTAAAGATTCGTGTCGACTTAAAGTTATCCTATTAAATTTTAATGCAGCTACGGATTAAGCACATCAAGTTTTGACTGCATTCGAAGCTTAATCGTCGAAAGTACGATCTGAAAATTTAAATAACATAACTTTTGTTTTAAAGCCCCGGTCGCCATAATTACACTATTTATGTTTCCTAAACAATTTTAATAATACACTTACCTGTTGATTTCGATCTTATTCGACATGCTTTATTTATATTCGAGTCAATAAAGAAAGGTGAGTGCAAACACTACATCAACCTCTTGGTGTTTGTTGACTCAAGTTTAATATTTAAATGTTATTTGTTATTATAGCAGCTTAAATTTGTCAAACTTTTGTGTTTATAAATTTCTTTCATCCAACGTGCGACATACTTTATTTACCAATACTCAGGATGTCATACGAGAGTTGGAAACTATTTCTATCTTCATCGTTTCTCACTGCACGGGTGGCCATATATTCGACGGCCACCTGAGTTTCGATTTCAATGAAAGACCTTGTAAAGCATTGAAGTTGCGAACGTCGAATATAAAAATTTGTTACGCATCCGACGATTTTGCTACGCTTCGCCTGGAGGACGATTTCACAGTTTAGGCGATTTCAACTTAAAATTGTTAAGCATAAAGCTGCACAATGAAATATGCCCTAGTAACCTTGTTACAAAAACTCATATTTTCTATTTTTGTAGACCCACTACGGAGTTCTTTTAAAAATAAAAAATCAATGTTGTAGTATAGGTACAACAACGCAGTTATAATTAGTGAGCGTACACGGTTAAATTGCTCAAGTGTTACATTTTTTCTATTTCCAACGATAAAATCATTTCGATTAGTAAAAATCAAAAAATTTAATAACAAAACTTTCAATGAAAACACATCAATCTTAATAATCGCGCTATTTACAAAATTTGTTTCAGAATTTTTAATTCCCCGATTCAAATGCCGATATGTTTATCTTTCCAGAACTATTGATAATAAAATTATAAAACATAATAATACATTTTTATCTTGATTAAATAATAAATAAACTAAAACTTATAACGTTACATCGATTTGCTTGACAAGGATTGATTTATCAACATTAAATGATAAAGGACAATAATTATATTGAAAATAAAATTCATCATTAGAGTTACAACACTGGAAACGGTAAAATAAAATTTTGGGAATACTATTACTTAACTGGGGTGGAATATTGACAGTTACCTTTTTCATTATACGTCACTGTCACTTTTCTTTAGCCCTAAATGGGTCAAGCTCGACTGTGAAACTAAAGCTCCGACAAAATAAATTGAAAGAATTTAACCTTCACTTTTGAATGTGTAAAGCGAAAACTGCTCCTCGGTACCGTTAAAGGATTAAAATGGCCTTCGCAAGGATGTAAATGGTTGATCTAATTTTGGAAAGGTATGTACCGTACGACGATTCTGTAATAGTAATGTACATTTACTTCCAGACGTTTCAGGGAACCTTTAAACTTGCTCTGTTTTGTTTGAAGAAATTCCAATTTATTTTAAGTGATTCACAAAGCAGCGAAAACGTTCTATTGCAGTTGTCGAGGTGCTTGTAATTATACAAAAACACAGTAAATTATAAACTAACTCTCTGTCACGTGCGCAAAGTTGTAATATCCAAGTTATAAATTATATAAATAAAATAGTGTAAATAGTTCAAATATCAGTTTTCTTTATTTCTATCGTTGTCTTAGACTGCACGTGGTGAGTCTATTAACAAAGACGTAGGTCCTTGATCAGAGCAGAGCTTTTAGTAATAAGCCATATTTTATTACTCTTAGGCTACAGATATTTCATTTTTTATTCATTTTGTTGCAGATCATCTAAAGGTTACGTCTCATTTCGATGTGTCGAGGAACGTATTAAGATGTAATAATAGGTAAGTACGTTTATATGTTTGGCATTATTTATATTATAAACCAATTTATCAAGAACTGACATCTTATCCAATTATATCACTTATTTGTGTAATTGAATCTTAAGAAACAGACATTTCAGGTAACTTTTTACCATGTCTTTCAGCTAATAATCCTTTAAATTAGCAATAAAGCATTTAAATTTTCTTTGTGTTCTTTGAAGAAATTCTGATTTAATTTAGATGATTCAGAAATAAAAACCTTCACTTAGAGTTGCGGAGAATGGAATGTATAAAATTATAATATAATAAGTGCGTAAATTAAATTAAATTTAAACCAACCAATCGGGCTGGAAACACCGCAATGTATTAAGCTGGAAATAGCTCTATCACGTTTTTGAATTTGGCAATTTTAATTCTTCCAATAGCTTTTAATTAGTTTAGTAGGTGTTGTGCATTATAAATCACAATACAATATTAACAGCACAAGTATGCATCCGAGTTAAGAAATTTTTCAATTAATAAAGAACAAAGCAAAGTTAAAATCATTTTCAGATATCATGCTGTACTAAATTAAATTTGCAAAGGCACATAAAAATAAACGTTATTGTAAAGCCAATTATGAATACCATGGAGATGAAATAAATTGTTCGTTTGAATACAACATCAAAAACGTTAAAGTTAACTGATGTACAACAATATAATCAATGAATTTAGAGTTAATTAAAATTTTTATTGCAAACTGCAATATTTCCGAAGCCTCGTATTTCTCTCTTTTTGGGGTTTGAAATTTCTTTGCGTGACAAATCGCGGCTCCGTCACGATATGTCACATCTGTTCGTTAGGTCCATTCTTAGCAGTTCCGCAAAATGTGGATTAGTTTTGCTTCATAACTGTGTATATGAACACCTTCTTACATCTGTCTATAACGAATTTACTTTAAGAAATGAGAGTATTCATAATTTTCGATATGTGAGGTTTCGACTCTGCACCTTTCCGATGACGCCAATTTTCTTTTCAATCGCTCAGGGGTCATGGAAATCAGAAAAGCACTTAGGAATAAAGTTATGGATATGGAATAATTCCAACTGAATTTCATAATTCTTTGTTACGGAAGTATGCACCATTGTATAATCTTATGTTTTCCGCTCACCGACTAATGACTACTTGGGCAACATTTTTCAAATTTCAAAAACAAAGATGAGAAAGATTACTTTGGTAGCTCTCGAGTGTCATACCTACATGACAACACGCTTTTAAATACCAAGAAACATACAGAACTGTGTTCGAAATGTTCGGCAACACCCACCGCCTTTTTAATCTTTTATCTGTCACCCCTGATTGACAACTGCTTAAAAACCACTTAAAATAATTGCGGTTTCTAGTTTTGTCACTAATGCAGATGGATAAAATGAAACATTTGTAGGAAAAAATTAATTTAGTCCAGAAGAGCCAAAAATGTTGGTCGGTCCGGTCGGTAGGATGAGTTGCGTGGTGGGGAGTATTATAAATGAGCTGTATATGTTTTAATTATTTTTTTATATTAAAAATTAAGTTAAAAATTAGTTTAGTAAAGAAACTAATAGGCCCTTTTATTATAGTAACATAAAATAATCTGTTGAAAAAATCTATTACGTTTTCCTTTCTTGTATTAAAAGCAGCAGGTAATAAAAATGAAGAACTTTACTCACATTCCAATGGTTTTAGATTAAATTATTACTTAGACTTAACACTTTATAGTAATTATTAATGTTAATTATTATTAGAGATTTGAATATTTTTAAAATTTTTACGATAAAACATACATTAGTAATCATCTAGATAATGCAGTCGTGTTAATAGGTGTATTAATAAGTCAGCGTGCTTTGGCTTTGACTAAATAATTAATAGAACACTAATTTTAATGAGTTTCTTAATATTTTACGACATATCCTTATTAATTACTTAACATTAACAGAAAAACAAACCACCTTTACCTCATTAATGTAACTTAAGAGATATAAGAATGTTTAATGAATCAAAAGTAATTTTGCCGTTCATTACCTAAAACACGTAGATATGATTGATTGTTTTTTAAAGTTGATATTCTATAACTTTGTTTAATTAGTTTATAAAAAAGCGATAGTTCTTCTCGTTAGATACGCTAAATTACATTATGTATTATCCTTCCTGCTCCACTCGCCACAAAAAACGCGGTGGTTGCTAATTGAAAATTTTTTTAGGATAAATTAAGTAAATTAGATTACGTTTAATTGGGATGTAACAATGAAATTTTAATGTACTTCCCCTAAAGGGTTTTTACTTTTTAACCGAACGAACAATGGATAGTCATTCTCAAAGTGGATTTATCAGATGACTGCGCACAATTTTGTAAATTTGAGGCCCACTTGTAGATTGTAGATCTTAATGGAACTTGGGCAAAAATTCCAATTAAGTGGCTCTTCCAAGTCGAGAAAATGTTCCTTCTGGAACTGTTTCGTGACTGCACGCATACCAGAATGTGCAATGCAATTCCACTTTTTTGCAAAACTGGATATCACTGCTACTACTGCTGTCAGCTATCGCTAATAGAATTTATAAATGGCAAACCGTTATTTTATCTATAAGCCGCAATAACTTTATTTTCATTGGCTTATTCATGGAACCGGTTATAAATCAAAAATAAAAATTTAGTAGTTCCTCGACAGTTTCGCATTCCATATTATGTTGTTTATTAAATCTCGAGCTTTAGTATAATAAATGTCAGTGACAGTGGAACAAGTGTTTAAGAATCCTATTACAACCAGTCTTTTCGAAATGGTAAATATTTGACCAAGAGACCAGGTATCGACAGTCTACTGAATAGTCAGGTGTACCTACACGTAGCAGCTAAGCCCAAGAACCAGATTTATCAGCTTGAAGTGGAGCACCTCCTATTTCTTATTGTTATTTACATAACTAGTATGTTCAAATAAATTGTTGTTTTGAAAACGAATTAAATTATTAATTGAGTCAAATAAGATAACATCTACTACATTTTGTATGCATAACAATAATAATTATATTCAAAAGTAAATAAAAATTTACATCAAAATAAAAGCTTTTATTTAACAAAAAAAAGTAGTAAAACAGCATGCCGAGCTGTTCTTCTAACAATGTGGACGTTGTTTTATGACAAAATATAAACTTACCAACTATAACACACAAATTTACAATTTAAATTAATTCGAATTAAATTTTTATTTCCAAAAAAGTTGATTTTATCGCAATAAATTAGGCACCATCAACTGAAGAACCCGATGCATTCGCTATTCCTGTCATAGTTTCGGACATGTCGTTTAAATTTGAAAATTTTATTTTATACCTACCTGTGTCGTTTAAATTGGGGTTGTGTAATAAAATGCAGCTAAGTGACACACGAGATTGCAATCAAAGTTTCCCATAATAAAAGTATTGATTTTTGGCTTTTTTCCTACGTGGACAGCTGCTGCACAATTAAATTTTTGAATATAATTAAATAAATTTGAAACAGTCGACGTTTTTTTTGAATTGTTATTACTTATTCAATATTTGATACAGATAACCCTGATTGAAACGTAAACGAAATAGACTTTTTAACTAGGCACTGGAAAAAACTGGATCTTTATTTAAGTGCCTGTAATGTATCACAATTATATTGATCGATATTTAATCAGTTTTTTAATCACATTTTTTCCAAACCGTTTAATTATACTAATAATTAGAACTGAAAAAAATTAGTAACAACATTTCAGAGAGTATTGTCTATAGAACACCACGACGCGACGTCTGGTTTGGCATTTACGCCCCCTGGCACTGGGATTTTTCTCAAAATAATTCCAAATGCCTTTGTAATGATTTAGAATTAAACTCGAGGAATGTGGTTTAATGAAGTCAAGAAAAGATGTCAGCAAAAGCAGGAGTTACTTCGGATGAAGAATGAATAATTTAAAATTTACAAAAATTTGGATCGAAAATTCCTTTTTGACTAACGGCAATAATTTATGCATTTCATCTCTTTGGAAACTGGATTCCATAGTTTGGAATCATTTAAAAAACATTTTTTAATTATTACTTTGTTATTAAAACACAATCAGTTTTTCCATATTAAACCTACGCAGATTTTGCGATTATGTGTATTTAAAAAATCCGTTTGTTATTTTCTGCAAAATTCGGGCTTTGCTTTTGTGAGTGGTATAACTTTTATTCAAAAGATTTTTATATTAACTTTTAAATATTGAAGTTGGAGGATTTTTTGTAGATAAAAGCAAACATTTAAAAGATTCAGGATTGTGTTTGACAAAAAGAAACACCAAATTCAAAGAGGTACCAAGCAAATGCCACAACTTGAGAATAAAAGGTTTACCAACTCGACAACAATCCTCTTGAATCGTTTACCTTCCAACTTAGATAAGCAAATGAAAACTTAGCACACTCGCGAACAGGTTGTCTTTTTATTCATAATATTTTTAACAGTACAAATCCTTCGTATCACAACAACAATTACCGTGCTCACTATTGAAATTTATATTTAATTAAAGTCTCATTGTTATGATAATTGAAATACAATTTTTTACTCGTGGTATCCCTTTACAAATTTATTATTGCAAATCATAAAATAAATTAGCTGTAAATGAAACTTTTAATTTTTGACAATAGAAGAGAAATATTTGCATGTTGGCACCCACTAAAATAAACTAAAAATATCGTGTTCGTTAACCTTTCGCGTGGTAATATACAAAATGTAACGACATAGGGAAAATTTCGTTTTTGAAAGGAATTTCGGGATGAGCGACAACAAATTTATATATCCTATTGATTTATACTTAGGAGGTCTGGTGTAAGTATACACTTGGGGGTGTGTTTCAATGCGCTTGATTTGGATGAATAGTGGGCAAATGCGACCAGAAAAAGACCAGCTAGCGATTGTAACAGAACAGATTTTTCCCTGCGAAGAAGAATGCAGCTTTTGTTGTTTGGTTATGAGAATAGCCGGCTATTCCTTTGTGGTTAGTATATAAGGGCGTGTTTGGCACCTCTTGTTGTGCACCTCATGTCATATCGTGTCCCACCATGAAACATACCCTACTGTGAATAATATTTAGTATAAAATTTAGGGTTTGTTACCCTAAAACACAATTTTGATTAACGATTCTCATCGTGGTCACAAATGTTATCTCATGGTGACTTTATAGAACTCCTTTTTACAGGTGCTGTATTAAAAGTTTTTTTATAGCAAGAATTTATTGTACCTACGCCGTGCCTATTTTATTTTTAACTCACCTGTACTTACCGAACAATAGAATGATTTAAGATAATTTTAAATTGCTAGCTTCTAAATAACCACTTTAATATTCTATTGTGAACGCTCTTATATCACACTTCACACAATTTTTCTACTTTAAAATAATAAATAGAAGCATCACTTGCTTTTATACATATTTTCAATTATTACGTTCCAATATCTCAAGAGCAGGCACACTGACGATGCTCAAATTAACAATTCCGCGTGGACTAGTCCCAAATATTAAAATGAAGCTTAGGGACGTCCCCAGTGCATTGCCAGCAATAATTTTATATTATTGAATGAACAACTGGTTGAGAACCCCTGGTTTGCAGATAATGCTTAATGATTATGATGACTTACCTTACGACTTTTCCATAGATTTATTGTAGGTACTACAGATTATCCACGATAAAACTTATTTGTAAAACGTATTCGAGTTCTACTCGGAATAAATGAATCTGTAATAGAATAGCTATTCCAAGTTTATACCAATTATGATTGCAAACTGGCCATTAATTGAGAAACTTGCAATGTATGTTCTCAAGTTTCCAAAATATTACATGCAACACAATTTATATCAATTTTTTTCAATATAAAGTATAAAATATAAACTTCAGGTTGAGGTCAGTTGTGGATGGGGTTTGGAAGCCCTAGGCGCAAATTACTTTGAAGCACTCATCTAAAAATATCTAATCTAATAATGGCATTGTTTACAAAATAATTCAGTGTTGTTCCCTTAATTTGTATTTTAAATTTTTTCAACTCTACATTATGGTATAATAAAACTGACCGGGCTGGCTTTCTACCTCCAAACAATTTTAATTTAGTCATTTATGAAACAATAAATCTTACAACAGTTAGATATTGAAATATTAACACAAAATCAACGTGTGATTATCAAACCCCAAAAATATTCCAACCACCACGATATTAAAATTATAGTAGGGAAATTCCTTCGATAATTCACATCATGACTAAAATCCCAATTTTTTATTCACGATTCATTATGTAAATCGTTTACTTAATAGTTCTCCATTTTTAGCTTAACATGACAGTATTCGATGTTAGATTTGTAATTTCGAACGGTTCAAAATAGTTGCGTTGGTACCCAAAAACTACGATCCTTTCTTTTTCTTCTTCTTTTTAATCTATAATTACCGTCTTGCAGGTATATCAAAACAATGAAGGTAAGATGCAACTTTTGTTATCCTCAGACACCACACCTTTACTTTAAAAAGGTGTATTTAAGATCGACAAAATGAAGAGGAGTAAACTATAAGTCTATAATTAAATCACAAATGAAGCCGACTGAAATAATACATCCTTCAGTTTCACTTATAAAAATTAAAACGAAATGATGTCATTCCATTATTACCCCAGCAATCGCAATTTTTCAAACTAATTTAACTTTTAATGCCACCTTTCTTCATTTTCAATTTACGTTTTATTGTTACTCTTAATGCTTCACCTTTTCGAGCTGCTATTAATTTAATTAGCCATAAAATTTTATAACCGCGATGCTTCTTCAGATCGAAGAACAGGAAGACCAATGGGAAAGTGTGCAATTTTTGACCTAACTCTTCCAGAAGCCTCATCCCAAAGGAAACGTTTTATCGTAAAAGTATACAAATAAAAATATGCCCACCATTGTTCAACTGAAAGTATTTATAAAGTAAACTTACTTTTGAGAACTCTCAACTTACTATTTACTATATCGTCGCATTGTATCACTAAAATGTAGGTGTTCGATGTCGTGCTAAAATAAACAAAAAATTTCTTGGCACATTGTACGAACATCAATTGTAAAGGCATTTTGTAAGCTTCTGATGAATGTGTGCGAAAATAAATAAACTGGGATCACAAAAAAATCAAAATTTTCGTACCTGTAGCCTGTAATAATATTATCGAGGGGTTGATTGGTTGGGAAAATGAATGAAAGGATGTTTCCGAGGTTGTTGCCCTTTTTGTGAGTGAAATTGCGATATCAAAACGCAATCTTTTGTTTAGGAAGCCAATGCGTTACCCACCCGAGTGTTCGGAACAAGTAACAACAATTATTGGCAAATAATTAAGAAACGACAAAGGATCTAATGCGATTGTTGTTAAACAAATTCAAACTTGGCTGTATTTTGATAACCTCGTATGTGCCACTTGATACACTTGAAGATTATAATACACAATGATTATTCAAATTAATTCGACACCGATAAAATATATAAGTATTTTTATTGCTTTATTAGGAGACCCCTCGATTGATACACAATTAACATTTAAATGTAAACGAATGTTTTCAGAATTTAAATTCTAAATTAATATTTATTTAAACTACTGTTGATGTATAAAGAAAATAAATTACAGAAGGCTTTAATTAACGAGAATATTAAAAAAACACCTGGCCCATACAGAAATTTATATTGGAAGTTATGTGTTTTAAGCTCTGTAATGGAGTGCCAGTGTGACTTAAAGGGTGATGAATGAAGATATTCCACTCCAAATTGACTTTTTTTAAATATTCACTTAAGTAATTTTTATTTCTTCATTAAGTTGAGCGACAAAAAAAATAAAGGGTACGAAGTGCTTGTCGGATCGAATTTAAAAATGCCGGCAATTAAGACAACCCCGTAAAAATGCGAGACAGATGCGATGTCGACCAGCATTTTTTAAATAATTTAGCAAGCCGAAATAAATTTTAATTATATTTGTCAACAAATAACATTTTCGAGTAGGAAGGAATAAATAAAATTAAAATAATATTGAAAAATCCAGTTCTGGACGGGCTACCTGGGCGGTCCCATATAACATTATATTTATTCAAAACATCAGTGACAACAGATTTGCCACACCGAGTGCGAATGTTCTGATTAAAAAATAAAATTTCCTATTTTATTTTCCTTGAGATGAAGAGGGTGTCCGGAAGCAACTTAGACACTGTCATTAGAGGTAAACCTCGGCCATATCCGAATAATTATGGTGTGGATAATGCAGACTTCTCCCCTTCTGGCGTAGGTAATTGACCATCGCCAAAAACTCTTTTTGATCAATAATGGGTTCGGGTTATCAGAGTGTCGCGTTTGTTAATTTCATAACACGCAATAAAAAGATTTTTAAACTTTTCACGTCATCTTTTAAAATTATAGCCCGATAAGGATATCTGTAGGTTTTTCTCAAAAGTTATTACAGCGCAAAGCTTTGTGTTAAAATTGTATTGTAATAAAGCCACCAAAAATGTCACAATTTTAAGCACTGCCCCACTAAATACACTTAACTTTAATTGCTATATTCATATATTTTGTGTGTGCATGCCCTAATCGATATAAATGTAGGGTTGGGTGAACGGACAGCAGGACACCCACAAAACAAATTTTTAGCATTAGTTTTAATTAAAAGATTGTAGATAATAATTAAAATTTAAAGCTGCGTAATTAAAAAATGTGGTAAAAAATACGAGAACGAATCGAAAAGTTTTGGTTGCTTGTCGTGCGGGGGCTACGACATATTTAAATTAAATGAACAAATCATTAAAGGCAGTCGTACGAGTAAATAAAATAGAAAATTCCAGTTTACGGTTAACCTGTAATTTTAGCAAATTTTGAAAGCATCTGCAAGACATTTAAAGATGAAGTCACGAGAAACCTTCTCGCACAAAAAAATCTATTTAATTTAACATTTAATTTCGATTTGGGATTTGATTTTGTGGTCCTTCAACAAACAGGTGAATTTAAATTACAATAACATTTCACGATTCTCTAATTTATTCAAGGCAACCATTTTTGTGTTACCAAATTGCTATAGAAGAAATTTGGGGTTCCTAAAAGTTATATAATTGGACAATCCAAATTAAGCACCGGAAAAATCTATATTTGCTTTTAATTAGTTATTATGTGTGCATAGCGGCTATGTAAACTGATTAATTGTTTGACACAATTTATATATTAATAGGGTGCGTTAGACAAGTGAAATTGTTAAAATATTAGCATTATGGAGCTCCGGTAAACGCTTGGGTAAAACAACATGAGGTGGACTTGGCTATAGTGCGACCACCAAACAAATGTAGTGACGTCATTCTAACAGAGAGAACCAATAAAATTAAAACAATACATGGTTGCTTTAATTCGATTGGTTCTTGCGAGCTCTTCCGGTACACAGCGCATCTACTAATCCCTGTGATGTGAATAATCCTTTATTAAACTTTGCTGATGAGCATAAAGTTATGTCGATTGTGGAGTTTAATGTCAAATTAACTATGATGGCATTGTTTAAATTGGCGGTCACAAGAGAGAACAGTAACGAAACATTTAAATTACTTATTTGTATTTCTAACAAGCAAACTAGAGACGGGTCGTTTATTTGTGGTCGTTTGGGATAAATAAAATAAAGACAAAGAAAATTTGAAACAAAGTCGCGTATAATCAGAACCCGGTAGCGGAAACTTTCCATAATTTGCTGTCATATTTATATAATTTGAAGGAATTAACCGCTTTTGACGAACTCGGTAATAAAGTTAGCAAAAATTGAAATTTGGATAAAGCGAAAGAGAAAAAGTGTTTTCACAATTTAGTTATATTAAAGTTTACTTTTACTTTAAAAGTGAATAAAATCTTGAAGAATCCGCAGATGTAGGAAAACACGTTTGCGGACGTCCTAATGTTCTTATGCAAACTAAACGCTATTGAGATCAAAATATGGAAGCTGAAAAGCATTCGAGACACAAAGAGAAAACGCGAACCGATTTTATAATTTTTGTGAACAAAGATGCTGTTATGATTCCTGAATTTATTGAAGCAGGACGAACGCCGCACCACATGCACTAAGATGAAAATCTTGTCATCCAAGTGGTTGTGGGAACTCGGTGAGAATGTTAACACATGTGTTCGGTCCCATTCATGTCTAACGTACCCAGCAGTACTTGCAACGACTTCGAAAACCTTAGAAGTTGTCTTTGTTAGTAAAATCTTCAGGCATTAGAATGTGTGAGATGGTCTGTGTATGACGTGCTGGTAATTTGAAAACCGCATTATGTTCCCTTTTGAGTGGTTTTCCGAGCAGCTTTAAGAAGATTTTGTAATTTTATAGATTATTGTTGTATTGCAAAATAATTTTACTTTTTATGATTCTTTTCCCCGATCAAATTTATTGCATGCACAATAATTTTTAAAACTTTTGCAATCGCTTAGGATTCGCATAAATTCAACAATATTTTTCCTTTTACGTTGTAATCGATACATTAGGAATACGTGACCGAATCCTTTATACTCACTTGCTGCTCTTTTTATATTTTTCAACCCCATCCGACGCAATAAACTTTCGAGTAGTAGGTAATTTCGAAAAAATATATTAAAATAATGCAAATAGGTGCATGAAGTTAACATATTTTCAAAATACACTCTCCCGACGTTGCACCAACATAAAAATCGTGGACGTTGTTGAACAAGCTTGTGGGTAATAAGTTACGTTTACGTATAAAGCGATAAGGTCCTTAATTTTTATTTAATGTCTAATAAAATTTAAAATAAGACACTTCTCGGTATGCAATACACACCACAACCTCGTCGATTCATAAATAAGAAGTAACGGGCGAAATGAATGCCAGGATTGACGACAATAGAATTAATGTCGCTCGCATCCTAATTTATTCTTGTTACTAATAATTCCGAAATTAAGGTACAAAAATTACAGTTTAACCCCACAAAAAGAGGGCATATCAAAGTTAGGACTACCCCGACCGCGTAACTCTAAATTAAATAAAATTAATAATTGGGCTCCTTTGAAACAGTAGAACCCAACTCAAACAAAAGTTTTACTTTAAAATTAAAATAATCGTTATAAAATATGAAAACGTCATAAAATAACTTTTAAAAGTCGTTAAAGTCTAACTAAAATCTGCAATGCAACTTACCTTACAAACAAAAATTGTGTTTACTGTTTAGTCGATAACTGCCATCCATCAGCTCAGCCGATGCCATATTCCACTTAATATTTTACCAAAACGGCTGTGGTTTTCGGTGGTTCTCTTATATAAAAAATTTAATACAGATTTTTGATTTTCAGAATTCTATTCGGTCATTATGGCTTTCCTTCATGACGTAAACATTGTCAAACTGCAACAACGAAACTTGGAAGAAAAAAAGCATTGTCAGCATCGAATCGACTACAAGATTTTCCAAAAACCTTCCAGAACATACAAAGTAAGTTGAAAGTTGATATTTATTTATGTGGAAAAAAAATTCAAAAAATTTCCCATTTTTTAACTTAGGCTGAATCAAAGCTAAAGCTAACCTAGGCCAAACCTAACCTAAACCTGACCTGAACCTAACCTAGGATAAACCTAACTTAGACTGAGCCTAACCTAAACCTAACCTAGGCCGAACTTAACCTAAGCCGAACCTAACCTAGGTCAAACCTAACCTAAACCTGACCTGAACCTAACCTAGGGTAAACCTAACCTAGGCTGAGCCTAACCTAAACCTAACCTAGGCCGAACCTAACCTAAACCTAACCTAGGCTGAGTCTAACCTAAACCTAACCTAGGCTAAACCTAACCTAAACTTGACCTGAACTTAACCTGAACCTAACCTAGGGTAAACCTAACCTAGGCTAAGCCTAACCTGAATCTAACCTAGGTTGAACCTAACCTAGGCCAAATCTAACCTAAACCTAGCCTAGGCCGAACCTAACCTGAACTTAATTTAAACCTAGCCTAAACCTATTATTTTTTATTTTTACATCCGTGCAGGTATGTGGGGAGGTATAGGAATTTCATAATTTCTGTCTATGATTTCTCTTATACAGTTTGCCCTAAAATTTTGATACTTAATTCTGTTATATTTTTTTTCAGAATTCTATCGGGCTTTATGACGTAAATTAAATATTTAGCGTCACTTGATTGAAAAACTTCAGTTAATGTTCAATCACTACCGATTTGTGCTTCATTGATAAACTGGAAGGTGGAGAATTTATGGAACAATAACAAAGTAAGTTAAAAGTTTTATTTTGCACGTTTCAAAATGAATTTCGTAGAGCCAACTTGTGTATTTCCACCACTTTGACTTTGTTTTCATTTTCATGCTTTATCTTCTATTATTTTTCAGGGATTCATTCTTCCATTGGGGTAAATACATCGAAGTTTTAAATAATCGCGATTTTGTACATATTTAAACCTTGGTTTTAACAGCAGTGATGAGTGTTCATTAAAAAAAAAAATTTCGCGGACGCTAAAAAGTTGTGAAAAAGTGTTTGAACTTGTTTTTGGTGCCCTAGGATGGAATTGGAGGAATGACCATTGCGACAGGACTACAGTGATAGAGGTAAGTTAAATTGAAAACACGAACTGGAAAAAATGAATATTAACAAATTTCTCCTTCTTTTATAGGTAAGATCCACTTTGTGAGTTTGCAACAATTAAGGTTAGGCTACGATATTTTTATAGCTCTTTGCTTGGTTCTGTTCTACACCATATTAGGAACAATTCAGGTTTTTACTTATAGTAATCTTTAGATTCAATTTATTTATTACAGATAAGTTATCCGGGATTCGCGCACGTAAAACCTGTAATTACTTCGGACGGTTTTCGCGGTCGGGAGTGAGGTGTCGAGTACGAATTTGTGCAAAAGCTTGATGGAAGCTTTAAATAATCGCGATTCATCTTTGATTTAAATCTTGGTTTAAAAGTAGTGATCAGTGTTCATTAAAAAAAATTTTTCGTGAGCGCTAAAAAGTTGTGCGAGTGTTTGAACTTGTATTTGGTGCCTTAGGATGGAATTGGACGAAATACGACTATTGCGGCGTTGATAAAGGTAAGTTTGACTGAAAACATAAACTGAAAATAATGTATATTAATAAATTTCTTTTTTTACAGGTAGGTCCACTTCGTGGGTTTGTCTCTTTGATTGATTCGACGTTATCCTATATCAGGAACAACTGAGGTAGATAAAATTATTTTAAAGTTCCGCGATTCCAAAAACCAAAGTTGGTCTACTAATTACACCGTATTGGTTGTGGAGGTAATTTGACTGGTATATTATTTGACAATAATGACTGGTTTAGAGAAGGAGGCTGCCACGTTGTATGCTGCTGTGTTGGTATAGAGTAGCAGTACATATATTTGAAAAAAAATTAATTGCAAATAAAAAGCTCTCATTAAAATTCTTTTGTAGTATCTCAAGCGTATCTCTAAGCAAATGAATACGAACGTGAATACGTAATAATGTGTATTCACAGTTAATGCTAATTTTTATTAGAAAAAAAGGTTACGTCCATATTTGGATAATTAATATACATTTCTATAGGTGGTAAAATAAAAATTTGTTGTGATAGAGCTAATCAAAACAAATCTCTGCATAAATCTGCAATAAAGAAAATTATGAAGTGTAAAGCTATCAATATTTACACTGTAATTTAAATGAGAAAAAGATATCCAACGCGTAGCCTGATTGTAGACTCACTTGTGCACATACGAATGCATTTTTAAACTGGTTTACCTTATTTTGCATTAAGAAGTAAATGAAAAGTTGTAATAGTAACCGTCATTTAACAATTATCTACTGCTGCATTACCCGTACGTTCAACTCATCAGGCTGCGTTCGACTCCGCATCTAATGATCTTGATTAACCGGACCGAGCCAATTACGGTTACGGCCGTCTTACCTCTTCTTCTTATTTACCTCAAGACATCAAACTTCATGTGGAGACGCAATCATCTCAAGCGGAGACGAACCCGGTAGCGTTAAAAATAGCAAATTATTAATGCTAAATACAATTCTGCATAGCCAATTGATTTCCCGATATCAAAAGTACATTATTTAATTGCTTGAAATTTATAAATCGTTTCAATTTTAATATTTTGACGTACACTATTAAATTTTCATTTCGGCTCATAAGTATTCAAGAATCGACCACTCAACTTTATTTTATTCAATGATTCGAATAATTATTATTTCTTAGATTATGGTCATAAATTTTATGGCGGCCAATTAATTCCCATTTTTTATGATTTTTATCTAACAGTCTTCGCCAAAATTGTAATTAAGTAATTTTTCATTCTCCAAATCAATTTTCTGAGAGACGGCGTGAGCGTGGAATGTATGTGTGCGGTGTGTTTGGGACAAGGGAAATATTGTACGATAACCGGGATATCGAGGTGAAAATGAGCGCCAGAGCAGGAACATAAAATCGGAATTATTTTACGTTGTCATTACCATTTAATTCGCTGCAACTCACTTAAATTACATTTCGATATTATTTACCTGTTTTCATTTGTACAACTTTATAATTTAATTTTCTCTTTGACGGCATGTATTATTGCGTTTATGCAGTAATTGTTAATTACAGATCGTAGCGGTCGTTTAATAGGAAGTTTAATGTATCCGTATCGCTCTCGCTACGCTGAGAGACGATTCACAGGAAATATTCTATCGTTATGAATCTATTGTATATCCTGTGTGTTTTGTTAATATATAAATAATTTATTTCGATCTGAACGAAATCTATTGTCCAAAAAAAGGTCTGTCGAGAGTTTGTTTAACTCCAGACGTTGGTGCGGTGGAAACCCTACGTTAAACCCCATTAAATATATACACTTTTATTACGAATGTTCAAGTAAATTAAAAACTGTCTGCAGCAAGCACATTGCAAAAACTATGTTTATCTTACAAACAATACCAGACTTTATTCCAAGTCTGCTGAATTTAAGAATAATAAACATTTTTGTTATTAATTACATCCTGCAAATGTTATGCTCGTCCAATTATGGTAGCGAGTAGTTAAAATTGTAAAATTTAATTCAGAAAAGTAAGACATAAATTCTTAAGATAACTAGAAGATAAAATTGATGATAAAACGTTTTGGGAGTGCCCATTAACGGAGAGTTTAACAATTTCATTATATAAATTGCAGGTGCTACCGATTTGGATTAATAAAAATAATTTATAAACAATTTAGGCAGAGTTTTTATCGAAACTTTCTGCGTTGGCGGCCATCGGTGGTTATGCGAAATCGCCGATGGTTCACCAATCCAAAACTTGGTTTGGGTGATATTAACATTGCTCTGACTGGCAGTAAAGCTCGAGTTTACAAAATGATATTTTGCAATAGTAAGCTGACATCCTCATTCGTCATAACGATTATAAAAAACGTGAACTTCGCAAGTTATTTTGATCGTGGAAGTACAAATGTACAAACATAAAGACTGACAAATTAGTTTGGAGAGAAGCGTGTTTTTATTGCCAAGTGTCGTTTACTATTTTATTTAATTAACACTGATGAATAACGCCGCTATAAAAAAACTAGTTTTTAGTAGTCATACCAATAATATATTAATCGTAAAATTATTAAATAAAAAGTCCATGTCCCCACTATATTATGTACATATTAAATCAACATCAGATACTTGGGGCAAGTAACTGCGGCATAAGTAAATATAACGACCAAGTAGATATTACGTGACATTACATGGGTAGGGTACCTTTCTACCCACCTTTAGTTTAAAATCAATTTTTAATACGTCGCTAATCTTCTTGGTTTTAAAGTGAAAACTTTTACAGATAACTAATATCGAGTCCATTAAATGGAGAAGATATAACTGAAAATGGAATTTGTGTTCCACTAATGTATTCAAACTTGATTCTTGAGATAGATATTAAGTCGTTAAAAATCAGAATATTAACTAGTGTAGTAGCTGCATTCTTGTTTTTTTTATCGATGAAAACAGAAGTAAGGAAATAAATTATCAACAGTTCTATGAGGAGATCTCGAGATACTTCACAATATTTTAATAAATGACATTACAAATTTTGTAATTAAAAAAATTGTATCAAGTAGTCGAAATCGATTAAACGGTCAATTGAGTCATTTATCTCTTCGATTTTTGGGTTACTGCTTGGAACATCTTCAAGCAGACGAGGGAAGGATTGGCCAACTTTGAGCGGCATCAAAAATGCGCACCATCAAACTTTCTATTGTTTTATTGCCCCCGTGTCATATCTCGTCTATTGCTGTTGTAAAATACTAAACTACACGTCTTTACAACCGATTTACAACTACCGACACCTAAAGATAAACATCCTCGATGGCGGGCGGGCGGACGACTTATTATTTTCTCCTTTCGATTAAATTATTATTGTGTTGCGAACGAAAATGCAGCGAACGAGTTATTTGTCTCACGCTCTTTCTCGGTAGGTTGTTGGCTTCTCCAGGAATAGAAGACGAGTCTCTGGGGAATGAAACTCTAGACAGGCATTCCTGGATAAGATAATCTACTTTGAGGCAGCAAGCCGTACACGCAAAGATTTCAAAATTCTGTAAATCCCCGGAAAGAGTAAACACTGAAAGTTAAAAAATTGTCTTGGCTACGTGGTAATATATAATTCGTCGTAGCGGTAGCTTTAAATATTAAAAATAATTTTTATGTGGCTAATAAATAACACCCATAAGAAAGTTTAAAAATACAATAACATTATGAATTAATTAGCACATAAGAATGATTTATGTTTCAAATTAAAATTTTATGATCTTTTGAAAAACGTATTCGGATGGGTTAGATATGTCTGCCATCCACCTGTCGCAACAGGTAAGCTCGAATAACCACGATTAGGAAAATTCGCCCACGAAATTACTTATCTCGAGCAAATACGATCTTATTAAATAGTTCCATAAGTTTGCTGCAATTTGATATAACGCATAAAATAAATTTGTTTTAAAAAGACCGTTTTATAAGATTGAATGAAGTAAGGAAGGGTATTTCGGTAGACAGCAGCAGCTTTGCCGTCTACTGCTATTCATATTATTGGATTTTTGGGATAGGAAATTGGATCAGGCAATATATTAGCTCTTGCAAGGGAAGGGTGAAGGGGTATAGAGAGAAACTGAAAAGGATCAGATTAATATCTACCTCACAAACACATTTGTTTCAAAGTATCTAATAACGGAGCCATATCGATATATCGCCCGCCCCGAAAAAGTTAGGTGCAATAAAAAAAACCACTTCAATTTCTATAAATGACTGACGTACGTACCACCTTTCTCCTTTTATTTATAAATATTTATCGGCGATTTAAAATAAAACAAAAAACCCGAACGGGTGTTCGAGCATAAACAAATTGTGACCGAAAACTACTGGACCAGCTTTAATGAAATTTGATATATCTGATGTATGAGGTACGAAAAGGTTCTACCAACTTTTGGCCACACAACTTTTACACTCCAATTGTGGGGGTGACGTTTACGATATCTTGTTTATAAGAAATATGCGACCAAATAACCCACGCAATTTTTGCCAAAAAAATGAAAAGAGAAAATTAAAACCAATCTTGAAGAGGATTGTGTGACAAAACGTTTTTATTTGTGTATGTTGGGAACAACGAATTCAAATGCTAACGTGACAGGCTTCTTTATTAAATTAAGCTCTAGTTTCTGATGTCTTATCAAAGTGTCTGTCGAGAGGATGGAAAATATATATAATTTAGTAGGATTATCACAATCCTACTTTCAAATTCGTGTCTTGTCAGTTCGAAAGACATTCAACTTTCCACCAACTTGAAGCAAATTTTTAATTTCATTTCGAGTTACACAAAATAATGCAAAACCGTTTTGCAGCTGTTTTTCGTTCAGTTGCATTAATTTCTAACGCGGGATTTATATTTTATATCGCCGACGAGTCACCGATGACGATTGAAATGGCAAATTACCGATTTAAAATTATCTGGAGCAGACTGGCAGGAGTTTTTAGTAGCCTTCAACGGCGACGTCCTTTTAGTTAACTGAAAATATAAAAACAATGACGAAAAGAAATATAAGGCACCGCAGGAGATTTTTTGAATAACTTTCTTTGATTATGTCGAACCAAGATGAGGTACATCAACTCTTCAACTCCAACGATGTCGGATCACCACGAAAATGAACTATTTACGAATATTTTTGACGTCAACGTCATAAATCTACCTTTAATCTTAAAATAGACAGGTACTGAATTTTTTTTTACCAATTTATAGGGTGTAACGTGAACCTTCAGTGAACATCTCAAAATAATAATTTCTTTGTGTAAATCAGCACTGTTGCTTGTATAACGAGGGAAACAAAGTTATCAAATATCGAAAAGAAATTTTTGAAGTGAAACTTTACGATAACAATTACAATATCAAATTTATTGTTATTAACTTAAAGTTGCATTTTAGCAGTAATGAATTCTTTATTTTCCGCGTAAAAGATGATAATTCTATGCTGGCGTTTCCTATTATATTTATTTTTAAAACGTTCGGTTGTCATAAATTCCCAGTGTTGAATTTTTACAAAGCATTCTTTTGATTTTCCAGTGCGAACTAATGATGAAATGTAAAATTTCCCCCAGCAGCGGCGGTGGTTTTAGCTAAACTTGATGTAACACGGATGATAGGTAATGGGAGTTGTAAGAAGAGATGAAACTTAATCTAAAACACATTTGCTGTCACCAGTAGCACTAATTAGAAACAAACCTATTGATGTTCGCAACATACTTTAACGTCCTGAAATATAACTCTTGAGGGATCCATGCTTTTAAAAAAACAAAAAATATCCCGACGTATATGGTAATCGCGCACATTTGGCAGATTAAAAATGTAAATTTTGTTTGGTTAGTTGTGTCTTTTCAATGCTTTGTTTAGAAAATTTAAATTAACTCTGAGAACATTTTACGCATCTACAAAGCCAATTTGTAAATGTGTCCCTGCTCATAGCGCGTCTAATTTTGTTTCTGGCGACAGACAGATGAGTCCAGTAATTTGTCACTGCACTACTTTTTTTATCTACACAAGCCGATAGCTAAGCGGTATCCTGCTGTCATTTGTCCTTAATATATCAGAAGCTAACAAATCTTTTTATTTTTCTTCGGGAAACTCAAAATTACACAACTTTTTGCGCTACCGCGTTGTTCTTACTTGTAATCATTTTCTTAAAACGAACTCGCAAAATTAATTAATCACACGTAACTAGAAAGAAACCAAGAGTGACATTTGTGACACATTTCTGGCGTAAAAGATGTAAACGATAACTCATACCTATAATAATACGTTTCGTTACAAACTCGAAAAGCACCTGAAATAGGTGAATTTTTTTTAGATATACCGAAAGAACGAAAGTTCCCAAAGAATTTTTATAACCCAACTAAAAGTCGTGATCATCTTGAACATTCGGTTTTAATAAATCATTGGCTTAGCATCAACTGGTAATCTCCACAGTTGCGAACAAATAAAAAAACTAAACACTCATAATTTGAGTTCCACTAAATTTTTTGTATCTCGATTGTCATATTTACTAATTTATTAGCCGAGGATCTCGTCGAAACGACAAGGTTATTATTATCTTTGTTATTTTGATTCGCTCTGTATAAATTCAAATTTTAATGGTCAAACACCTTTGACTTAAAAACGTCGTTTCGCTGTGGTCTTCTAATAAATTTTGGTCTGTTTTTAACTTCATCATCAAACCACCAGCCAAGTCCAGTAAATCAGATACCCAGTTCTGGTGTCGTCCGACCATCGATTGGTTTTGCTCGAACTACATTTTTTCTCGTGTTTTTTTTTCTTAATTTATTTGTTTTAAAATTACAATTGACGTGTATCCAGGTTGCTAATTTTTTCTCTAAGCAAATTATTTAAATAAGTTGTCTCGAATTTTTAGTCAAGTAATTAAAAATGCAAAAGTATTGGAGAATACAGCAATAAATCCAATTATTTTTTATTTAGATTGTAAAATATTTTAATAGTGGTTCTAACTATTAATTAAATCAACCGAAGTTATTATATAATTATAAAAAACGACAGCAATAGTTAAAATACTACTGGTTTTGTAGTGTTTTAATGAAAACCGGTACTACCTCCGTCAGGATGAACTTGGCTTCATCTGTTCGAAGTGAATGACATTGATTGTTAATAGAAACTTCTACTATCTACAAATTATTTATGAGAAAATTGTAATTGAAACTCGCTAATTGAAATAATTGCATGGAATTGGAAAAATGATTTTCATGTTTTGCCTCGTACAAATCCGTCATTTTTAAGAGTTAAATGGGTCCGACTAATATGCCGCTTTCAATCCTTCAGAATATAATGGTAAAGGAAATTTGAAAAAAATGATATATAATTTCAACACCGCAGACTGGTCTTTTGTGAGTAAAATTGGCCACGTAAGACACACAATAAACAGCAAATCTACCAAATATTAAATTAGGCTCATAAAGGAAGGAAGAAGTGAAATGATACAAAAGCCGTTTACTCCATTAAAAGGTTCGAATGGGTTTTTCGCTGTGCGAAAAAAAAACTCGGCTAATAAAAAATTTGTTCACGGATTTGTTTTAAAAATATGTTTTTTAATTTAAAATTAAAGAACATCTCGTTTTTCTCTTGAAGAATCTGTATCAAACGAAACGTGATCGTATTTCCGTTAGTGCTGGAGGAAGTTAAAGTTTCGAGTATCTCGAAACATTTGTACTTCTGTCACTACTGCACTAAATTTTCTTTTTTATATTTTTTTCCTGCAAAGAACGAAACTATGTGAAGCTTAAGAAATGTTAATCTGATATAAAACGGATAAATTACACGAGGAACTTTGTACAAGCCAAATTCGCTAATATTCTAAAACAACAGAAAAAGTTGGGAAATTGCAAATATTAGCCTATTAAAAAGTAAAATGAGGTTAAAAAGTTTTCAAGTTTACAAATCTTACAAGTTTGCTTTTATAATAAAAGGGAGTGTCATGGTTTAATTGGAAAATGACAAAATCATGAAGCCGACTACTGTCGTCCCTCTTTTGATAATGTTCTGTTCATGGGTCGATGTTTCGTATGGCGGTCGGTAAACATCCCGCTAATTGGGTCACGTGGATCATGCTTTAATTGCCGACATGTTTGTTTAGCGGCATTTTGCTTTAACGTCGAGCTTTTGGCATATCACCAATACACAATTGAGCTTTTTCGACTAATCATAAATATTAAACCCATCTATCGATTGTTAGCCTCAGACGAAACTAAACAAATTATTTTGCCATTACGGAAGAATATCATCTTTCGTGGTACCTACGAGTGAACTTTAAAAACTTTATCACCTGTCTATTTGTGACTTTGTCGAAATTGTAATTGGATAATTAAAAAATAATTTTTTCGATAACCGCGAGCGATACTTTTAGAGCTACGCGAAATATCAAACCAAAAACGGTTTATTTCCTTTTTAATTAATTAAACTGAAAATCGACGTGGAGCTTTTAAATTAGAGGTTATCGACAACGAAAAATTAAAAAAATACCTAACAAATTGTTATTACTACCACTAAATTTTTAATTTATGACCACCCATAATGTGGATGAACGAAAGTCAACCAAAATTTACTTTGACCAAATATTTGCATACACAGAATAGCTGAAATTTCTAGTCGATTATTGAATATTCGAAAAAAAAAGACATAAAAACAAGTATAAAGAATTATGTTAAATTGTCATCTTATTTTGGAGCCACTACCTCTATTCGTAAATCCATACAATTTATAACGACTTGGAAATTTAAAGTATGTAAAATATTAACTCCTTAACTATTTTGTCGGTAGAGATCAATAGCGACGTTGACCCCATCGGTTAGTAGTGAAAATATAAATAACAAATTAGTTTTACGATAATCGAAAGCATAACCTATATATTTTAATAAAATTATCATAATAGTAAATGTTTGTAATAACAAGAAGCAATTAGATGTCAATGCGTCTAATTGTGTGAACCATATTATCGTAATAGTAAATATCAATACACTTTTTTAGGAACAAAAAAATGTAGTAAGCAATATCAATAAAAATGGAACAAATATTTTTAGATAAAATATGATGGACATTAATATTTTACCCATATAACATTATTATGTTAGTGTCGGAAAGTTAAATTAAAATAAAACAATCTATTCAAGGTGTATCCAGGATAATTCGCGTTGCTAGGTAATTTTTTTTCGGTTGCCATGGCAACCAATAATCAAATATCTTTAAATAATAACTTCGCACATCCTTAGATCGCGCGATTTTTGTCAGTTTTTCGGTGTTAGTAGAAAAATAATGCATTATATTTTAGATTCAAAATTAAATACATTTATTAGATAATATTACAGAAAATATGATATAGAATTTATTGTATTATAAATTAAATGTTTAATTTTAACATTTCTGTTTGAATATTTTGAATTAAGAATTTAATTGCACATTTTTGAAATGTAATCACAATTACAATTCTTTCATTTTAAGCAAATTTCGACCTCGAACCGATTGCATATAAACGTCCTTTACAGACCTACCCAACTGAAACAAAATAGAATCATGCCATTAACTGAATTGAATTATAACATAAATAAGTTTTTATTTATAAATAATAAATAATAATGCAAATTAGGCCCAATACAATATGCAGAAAAATTGATCAATAATAAATGGAAATTTAATATAAAATGGGGCTATCTATTTTACAAACATTTTGTAGTATGTACGTAAATAGAATAAAATAATAAAATAAGACATAAAAATGCTTTATTGCAAAATTGAGAACTCGAGATCCGGTTTAACAATAATAGCTTCTACTGAACTTGAGTTAAACGAATTTTTAACTATCTTAAAGTTAACCTGAAAACTTTTAACAACGAATCTAGGATTCCCGAAACTCTCACTCAAGAAGTATGCATTCTCATTCGTTCATGACTGCGTAAAAATTATTATATATATTTTTTTATATTAATTTTATTGACCGCTACTGTATACTATAATTAGTTAACATTTATGTGACTAACTTACTCTATTCTGTTTATCTTTGTGCCTTCGTATTCATGAAAATATTCATTGTAATTATGAATTTTTTCATCAATATCAGCGCAAAAATAATGAACCATTTCTGCAGTGAACGTAGCCTTTACTGCTGGAAATACCGAAAAGATATTAATAATATTAAACAAAAATTTAGAAAATTATATTTAAAATTAAATAATAAATCTGAAATCCTTGGGTTAAAAATTGAAGATAAATTTAGAAATCTAATTATGTAAATATTACATTAAAAAATAAGTGTAATTATAATACCACCACAGTTGAGTGGGTTAATACTCACTTAATACACCTTTAGATCATTTGCCAACACCTGTCTTCCATAAATCAAAGAAAACACACAAAACGAGATGACGAACGTACAAAAATTTCGAACCATTTCGTCTTTTTCTAAATCAGCTTAAAAGGAAATACAATTTAACATTTTAACTGATAAACTAATGAAGTTGTCGGACAAAGAATCAGTCGGCGAATGTTTGCCTTTATGTCGACAAGTAAAATAAAATTATTTATAAACACATTAAAAAGTACTAATCAAACAAAATTAAACAAAGCTCTTGGCGGCCTTATTGGTATTAAGTCGACAGGTAATGTCGCTTGGCAATTACCAACCTATTAAAACTTTATTTCACTACCCTATTAAGGTAAGTCGATTCTATCGTTGACAAATTTGTCGTAATTAGTGCGTGCCGATTACTTTATGAACTTAGTTAAAGGTTTAGCACAGCATTCAATTATTCCTTTCATTACTATTTTTTTTTTCGTTTAATTAGTTCAAAACATGGCTACATACTAAATTTAGTACGGTCAATAAATTTTCTAATTAAGGTGTTTGTTTATAATTCGCTATAATTTCTATTACGGGAAAGTTTAATTTCTGATAACACTAAAAATATTGTGTAGTTTTAATTAAAAAATTATCCGTAACCAGTGGTATACAACGGGCGTGCACTGATTGGCTGTAATCGAAAAACTTGTGTTTTCCATTAAATGTCTGAGGGAGTTGAGAAAAGCCACTAGGTAGCAGAGTTATGCTACGTCAGAAGCCGTTACCAATTATTCAATATTTGATAAATAATTAATGCACTTTGAGTTTTAATTACAACATGAACTGGTGATTTAATTAAAAAGCCTTAATTTAAGTCTTACGATGTATATTGTAAATGACTTATAAAGGGGTTCCTTCTTCTAATAAATATGTCAGTGACAAATGTTTGGGTACATTAATTATTCACTAATAACTTGGAGTAAATTATGTTTTTGTAAAGATAAAGTTATATTTCTTTAGCTTGCTTAAAATAATAATAACTTTACAAACGTCAACCCTCTAACGCCTTACTTGACTTTATTAATTTAAATGATATTGCAGCTTGAAGCTCCAACAATTTTCTTCTGCTGCTCTAGTTTTTTTTTGACTAAGCAAATACTTAATTTATTTTCAAAGCTTTGTATAAAAAAAGGAGCCCTTAAATAAATTTAATATGAAATGATTGAACTTTTTAAACCATAACAGTATATTATATTTTTTTAAACAAAATACCCAACGTGTACTTTTAAATTGATCAAAGTTTATGTATTTCAATATAAAAGATATTGCGTCGTAAATTCGACATAATATTAGGAATTATTAAATTTATTTTTGGTACTAAAATTGGGTTTATCGGAACGCATTCGCTTTATTCCAAATTTGACTAATCTGAGTTAAATCCGGAAAAGCGCGATATTACTTCAATTTTCTTTATTTCAGTTGAGCTACATAAAGAACCATATACCTAAATTATTTAGCCCTGCCATCTTGCCAAATTCGAAAACCGCATTTACAGATTATTATTTTAAAATATAATTAAAAAAGTTATTAATGGTAATTTAACTTTTCCACATTTGCTACAAATTAGCTTTGCTTAAAACAAGACATCAGAATAATTAGTTTCATGTTAACGTGTGCAAGTTTTACAATAATAATGCATGGGAAAGTTTACGGAATTTGTTGTTAATGTGTAATAAAAATAAAATTAATTCCCAACAAATATGGTCTATCCTTTCAGTTTAAAAATATATTCCTTTGGTTTCAGATTAAATACAAAATTTTAGTTTTGATATCCACTATTTCCTAATTTATGATTACAGTAATTGCCTGTACTAATTGGGTAATCATTTACCTATATCTCGAGGGTGTTTTTTGTCAGGACCTTTTAAAATAGAATTAAAAAATCTTATAAATTAAAAAAAAAATTGCCTGGGGGATTCGGGAATTATTCCCAAGGAAAAATCATCTGTGGCGTTTTCGGTTTTAAAATTTAAAAACTCTTTTTTTACGATTCCTTTTTGATCGTATAATATTTCCGAGTTGTGTTTCGACGGTGCTTAGTGATAAAAAAATAATTAAACTTTTTTCTATTAATTAAATTTACCTAAACTTTTTTGACCATTCGCCATTATCAACTATTTAAAGTTGTAATCGCTTAAGTATTCATTAATTGGTTTACAGTGCAGTAACCACTTAGAGTGTCAAGTTTTATGTGTTTATTAAAACTATTTATATTTACAGCAACCACAAAAAGTTACCAGCAGTTTTAATATCAATTAAAATTTTATTTTCAAAAACCCATAAAAATATATTTAATAAACCGGCAATCCCGCTGTTATAGAAAGCTGGACGATTGGTACACACTGATAATGTTACATGTGAATTTAAAAATGTACCAGACGAAATAGTAGAAATATTAAAAAAAGTAGGTAAGCATTGCCATGACAAACCATTAACCTGTCGATGGAAGTAGAAAATTGATTTTTAGGAATAAGTCACGGAAGTGAAGAAGCAATTTTGCCGCACAGCTGTAGTAAGTACTGCACTGGAAATAAAATTGAAGTTTTAAAAAATTGAAAACTTAACAAATGGAATCAATAAAGAATATTAAACCAATCCTTAATTTGAGAACCGTTAAGCGGTTCATATATTGATAAATGGTTTATAGCGTTGGAAGAACAATTAGCAAACAATGCTTATAGAACTTACTCGTGAGATATATTAACAATAGAATTAATGAACAGTTGTAAAGCAGTCCGATACATTTTTGAATCGTAAATATACGTTGATAAAAAATGTATACCTGCAGATAAATAATTGTTAATGACTACTATTATTACCATACCATTCTCATGTTATCGAAGCTTATTCCTACCTATTGATTACTAAATAGTTAGTAAATATATCTTCCACCACGCCATTACGCCTTTTGCGTCATTTCAAACTACCTTTATTACCCGCTTCCCTAGCCAATCCAATCAAATATTAAAACGGTGTACTGATTGCAGGCGATGCATACTTTTATCTATCAAAAAATGTAATAAAAACGAGTAAAACTTCCAAACTTGCAAGAGCGGCTTACACATTGTTCAAATTAAGGGGTGCACGAGAATACGATATGCAAATTTGGACGTTTTGACACCACTCAAACAAAATTTGACAGCAAAATATAGAAGTTCAAGTTCTTGCATGCCAGACAACATTGCATTATATGCATAACAAACGCTTCCATCAAGTTAACCCCTTAAACGTCAGTTCAAAGCAGGATTTTATTTATTAAACAAAAATAATTGACTGCACAAAGCTTAAAAGATATAAATCTTCCTCGACTATTTAGTGACAAAGAAGACACCTAAATTAACAAATTGGTATTTTGCCTGCCGCTCCATAAATTTCCTTCTAAACCGAAAATACTTTATCGAACTGAAAACAGAGACGCCGCGCCGGCCTAACGCTAAAGAACTTATTTGCACCTTACCAATTTCATATTATGAATTGTTTTAAATAAAATAAAATAAATAGAACACAATATACTATTAATAGTAGTCGATGGTATCAGTTTTAAAAGAAAATCGTTATTGAACGTGTGTGATGTTTGCACAACGAGGCGTCAACCGAGCTGTGAAGTCACGCAACTTTGATAAGGATACATTTCAACACGAGGTTCTTAATATTTTTATCTTACCTTTCAAATGTTTTTTATTTTAACTTTTTTAAAACAAATGAAATATTTTAAGTAGCAAACTGAATTTTAATTGTTTTACTTTACTGCTGGCGACGGACGGCACTAAAGTACATTATATTGTTTCAATATAAGAATATTGGTTTTTGAATCTGCTTAATGGAAAAAAAACTTATGTCACAGTGTATTTCGACCACTGTGGTTTACCATAAAAGATATATGAGATTATAGCTGATGTCACATTGAAAAGTTACTAGTATGTGATAGTGTACACCACAGAATGTTATCATAACTACATCACAGATGCTGATGAGTAATTAAAATTAAAATTAAATTAATTTTGAACAAAATGCACCGTTGGCCAAAGCCAATTTATTTTGAATTATCGCACTAGGGCTAATTTTAATTGTATCTGCAATTAAGAAGACGTAAAATATGGTTGACATTCTGGTGTGAAGAAGTGAGCGTTAATATTCAGTATAAATAAAGACATTACAATAACACTCTCACTACATTAGTTTAAATTACACCAATAACGTAGCAACCGGTGCCATTAAATTGTTAAAAATAAAGTAGTTGATAATGACTGAATATAATATTACAAGATGTTTAACGAACCTTAATGTTCTAATATTAACAAAACAATCGCGTCAACCGAACTTAGTTTATTTAAATTACTCGAAATTAGAACAGCCTTCATTAAGAAACAAGTTGCTGTAATAATTATTACTATTATTATTAATTTATGCAATTTATGTAAAATTCTCGAGTTATTCCACCACCAACTTTAATTGGTCAATTATTTCCTATACGCACAGCTCCCGGTCGCACTTAATTTTTACTCGTCGGTTGGACAAACTGAAGAATTAAAGAATTGCATTATTCGAAACTAGGTAAATTGCTTTTGTATTGGTGTCGGCTATTTTTATTCCCTGCCCTAACACAACGTAACAAGTTACGGTAATTATAAATTAATAAATAAAACATTATAAAAGTGCATAGGTAGGTTCTGGTAGTATCAATTATAAATTAAACGGTAAATTTAAATTAATGCTTGCAACTACAAATATAGAATAACTACTTTAATATTAAAAAAAAAACATAGCTATATGTAACGGTAATGAATGTGTTGCGTGTTTGCAACAATTTTTAACTTATTTTTACATGTGCATAAACAATTTGACTTGAAACCTGCCTCTTCTATTAACAATAACAACATAGAATGCACTTTGCTTCTTTGTCGTAATTTTTAATAGAAATGCTAATAAACATAGCGGTAGTGACAAAAACGTTCCTGCTAATTATATTTTTAATTATAATTATTCAGGTAAAATATAACACAAAGTAGGGAACATTATTGTGAGGTTAATATAAATTACACAGAGTGCGGTTTGCTTAATTGATACTCAATTAGAGAATTAATTAATTTGCAACAGTTTCATTACACTAAATTTACTTTGGTAAACAACATTAAATTAGAAAAGTTAAATTTAAAATGTATTTAATAATGTCATATAAATCAAACCAAATTTTGTTGTAAATTACCATTATATTGCAATATAATATATTTGCTTCAACTAATATTTTTTGTTATATCGACAAAAAAACTCTGTAGTCTACATAGTAACACAGCGAGAAATCATTTTTCTGAATGCAGTTCAGCTTGCAGACAACTAATTTATTTTACTTTTATCTAGTTAGGAAATTAAGGTAACTAATGCCTGTTTGCACTATAGTAGTTTAGTTACCTAAGTTTAAGAAATTTATTATACTCGTACTTTACTCTCTCGACATCATATTATACAAAGTAGGTCCTTCAGATTTTCATCTGAATGAAATTTGTAATTGCAACAAAAATGTTTTAGTTACCACAACAAAGTTTTATCAAACAATAAATTCCCTCCACTCGGAAATTAGTCATACGATCGCCCCTGACCAGGACCTCACTAATGGATCCTTGTCGTCCTCGTTCTCACTGATGGATTATCTCATATCAAAATTTTTTTACTTTATCGGAAGGGAGGAAGCCCATACTTCGATTATAGGACTGCGTGTTTGATGACTATAAGTTTGCATCGCATTTAATTAAATAATAATTTGTGTATTGTTTATAGAAAATTAACGAGTTGTTCGCTCCAATTTACGAAATAATATGTCATTAACACAAGAACAGTTTTGAAGCATTATTGGAAGTAACGTTAGAATTAAAATATGCGTACGGTGTGCGAGTTAAAATAAGATTAAATTATAAGTTTGCATAATAACGTGCGATCATATTGCAAAACTGAATTATGCCAAACATCAGCCACTGTGATGGGTATAAACAGCCTTAATTCATATGGAAATCAAAGCGAATAGATTTGCATTCATTATTAAAGTTTATACACTGGTGAAATTAAGTTTTCAAATTCATTGTTGCAGTTTAATTTTAAAATTCTGTTCAAACAAAAAACCTGACGAAACTCACTTTCTTAATATTTTGTCAGCTTGAGATTGAAACTTGGAACTGCTTTATTGTATGCTCTGTTAAAGCTTTTCTATCTATTGTGATTGACACTAAGCTGCTGACAAGAGAAAACTATCTTCCCTAAACCATTACAGAAATTGTGTTTTTAAACCTAATTCGGCTTAAGCATTAACCTAAACTACGTAAGAACGACGGTAACAAGTTTGTTTGGCTTAAAAGAATGTTCAATTATGAAATATCTACCAGTATGTAAAATTTCTTCAACTTTTCGCTGCATCAAATTTTTATTGTTGGCCAAAAGGGAAGCCGATAGTTGGGTTTTGCGGTCTAAAAATCTTTTAACTTTTATGATTTTGCAGTAGTAAACTTATATTAGATGTAATAAAATGAGAGGTCTAATAATATGAATTTCCGAAACATTCCCGTTATTTTGGGGCTGTAAAGTCTGCTCGCACGTTGGGACGGTTAACCACCTGACCGACCACTGCACGTTCAATTTTATTCGACTTTATTAAACGCAATAAATTTTAACATCCCTATTTAAACGCAAATGTCGGTAAAAAGTCAACAAGGTTATAAAAGTTTTAATTGTTTAAAAAAATTCCGGGTGGTAAAATTACTCATAGCATATTTTTCTCAACCTCAAAATTTCCTGTTTGCTGCGTAATCCGAATGATAAATAAGTTGTTTATGTTGTAAGTAAATTCTTATTAATTGGTGACAATTTTTAAACTTTACTAGATTTACTTTAATTCCATAATAAACTACCTGAAATTATTCAAAACAGTTTCTTGGATGAAGAAAACAAATGAACCAACGTATCGGCGGATAATGATCGGAACCAAAAATTTGTTTTATTTTTCGGTCGGTCGTGGCAATTAACAACCTCAAAAAATTAATATTTAATGATATCTAAAAACAACTTAAAGTTTTCCATTGGATATAGGAAATTTGGTAAAACTTAATTATTAGCGAAAACATATTTCGTTAAAAGTAATCCCGAAAAAAGTTTGTTTAGGCGAGATTAAACTTTTCTGACCTAAAAAAGTTTTAGTTAATATTATGGTTGACGGAAAACTAGAGATTTTCCAACTGTCAGGAAAGGGTGATATATATTCTTACCTACCATTTCAAGAATAATTTTCTACAAGTTAAATTTTTTTACAGCAAAAATAAGTTAATAATGAATTTTGTAGGGGAAGCGGGAGCTGGAATCTTATTATGGGTTCGTTTATAAGTTGGAAAGTTTAAATTTGTTTAAATTGAATTAAAGTAATCTATTTATTAACGTCTCTCTTTTTAAATCAATTTTTGACGGAAAAGTTTGTTTTAGATTTAATTTAATCGTATGCAAATTCCTGACAGCATAATTTATTAATAGTAATGGTGGAGAACAAAAGACAACGTCTCCAAACTTTGCAGTTAACATCTAAAATTCATAATGCCTGCCGGTGTAATATACACAGGAGCGATGAGCCAAAAATTGAATTAACGAGCATCATTTTGGCTTAAACGAACTGGGATTTACTTTATAAAACCAGCATAAGTTGACATGAGAGAGGCTATTTAGTATCGGGCTTTGGATTACATTATTGCGTATGTCGTTCTATGGGTCGTTAACTTTGTCCAGTAGAAAGTGTTGGGGAACACTACCGGACACTAACGTCATTTGTCAACGCAAATAATCGTCGGTCAAGAAACAAGGCTTTGCTTGACTTTGTGACCGCTGACACTTACTTTAATAAATTGCTTTAATGTGCTGCTTTTATTCTCTAAAGAACACTTTAGTATTCATGTCGACTTTTAAATTGTTTTTATTTCTTTCCTAATTTAAGGCAACCCACTAAATTAGTTATATCGTCCTAAATGAGCCACAGTGACGTCACACCGATCCGTCATTAGGCATTCTTTAAATTTGTCTACTGGAACTAACTGTTTCTTTATTAAATTAGCATGCACTTGTTTTGTTTAGGCAAATTCTATGTTATTAAGCTAATAATAATTTTGTTTCCTCGTGAATTAAAACATGAATTTGGAACATCGCTGCTCTCATGGCTGTGTGAATCCGAACACCACGGATCGCAATATAATTCATAATAATTAATTTTAATTTACCAACTTCCCGAAGTTGCTTTTCAAGAAATTTCTCCTGAAAAACTATAAATACCGAACAGAATTGAAACTGAAGTGAAAGAATGCAGAAAATACATGGATGACAATTTGATAGTATTTTAACAAGATTGTAAAGCAATAATTAACAATTAGCACCCCTTTTAATTTAATTTAGTTTGCTACCACCAAAGTTTGAGTAATTGCCACAAATTTAACGTACTTAATTAGTACATACACACAACTACCCTATTAGACATAGACCAACAGGTTTAAGCAAAGCTTAGTAATTATATCGTATGCGATATAATCAATGTATCACTCATTATTGTCCCAAGCTTAACAACGCGTTAATTGATTGACAATGTTGGACACTGCGAATTGCTTACATTAACGTTTGCTCTTGTAGCTTTAATTAGCAACAACAAGTAAACTAAACAGCCAGAGAATATGATTAACAATTTCATTAGGAAATCTTGTAAGCCAAAAATTACATTTTACAATGGGACGCTCTGTTACAGTTATGAAGGCTTCTTTTTTTATGGCAAAACAGGTCCTCTTAACCTTGTAAATGCAACAAAACAATGGCTGTTATTTTAAAGGCGATTTAAATTGTTGCCAATAAGCCCGAGGCGTTGTAAGTTTAGAATTCTAGAAGTTCAATTATTTTGCGCTGGTAGACTCGGAATGAAAGCATTTCAACGACAGTAATTACATACATTCAATTAAAAAACTCAAGTAACTGCGCGTGTATCATTATAAACTTCCTCTTGCGAGGCAATTGGTAGCTACGGAAAGGTTTCGCTTCTGAAAAGTTGAGGGTTGGTCAATGGAATGAAATTTAAATGCACTTGTCAGGGCAGCTCTCCAATGTCATTTATCTGAACAAAAGTTAATCGATTTAAATGAACCCACGATGGTTCAGTAACAATCGGACAAGTAGTCAATACTTTACCACATACCGAGAGTCGTCCCAGTTAGACAAGAATTTAGTTGCCCAGTTTACCCTGAGTTAAGATTTGACCCAATGCTACAGTAATCTCCCGTGTTGAACTTGTCATAAATCAGTTCAGAGGCGTACGTTACGTACGTGAGTGCTAAATCTAACTTTTGTGGGAGCTTTGATTTGTTCGTTTGTTGCGTGCTGTAATTTATTTTCTTCCATTTCTTCTTAATTCACATTTTATAACATACGTGTACGCTCGGCAGTTCTATATTTAATGTTTCGATTAAAAAAGAGAGCTTTGTTACAAAATTATTATTTGTCCTGAATAATTCAAAGAAAAATGACGTTTTGGACGACAAACCCACTAAATGGAGATGTAGGTAACCATGAATTTGCTATGCTTCCACTTTTCCCCATTTTAAATTTAAGTCCGAGTTAATGCTTTTATTGTGCCAAATGTTGAAATAACGATTTGTGTTTCCAGAAATTTTGAAAAGTAGGGCAATGAAGTTTCAAAAATGATACTATTCTTTTGTCACAAAAATTGGTTAATGGTTCAATTTGCTACTGGTCGGTAACTTGCACACAGGCAATTAAGTTGTAAAAATAGAAAGCTTTTGGTACTTTTATAACTTGTCAATGTACATTTACAACGTGTAACCCAAAAAAAATGCCTTTTATACGGTAATAAACGACTTTTACTTGCAAATATTACAGTAGCTTTACGTTTTAGAAAGCGGTTGGCTATAAATGGAAATAATAAGACACAAAATCATAAAAATCGTCCCACCTTCAAGGAATTGCCGGGGTGGATCGACTTAATTGTTCAATATTATCATAAAAATTTGATGACGCGCGTAAAAGGATTAACGAAATTATGTTTGAATACCGTTCAGGTTTGCACAAAGTTTTATTTCAATCGCCGGTCCGCCCCTGCCTAGCAAACAAAAATTTCAAACTTAAAAACTGTAAGGTTAATTAAAACTTAAAAATAAATTAAACTTCGAGATTGAAAATAATTCGTTACAATTTCGAGATTAAATAATATCCAGCAGTGATATAAATTAACACACAACCTTGGCGTATAACCCGACTTACCTGGGCACAAAAACTTCTTTTAATTATAATTTATAAATATTGTTTTGTTTGGTCATGCACAAATCATTCGATAATTAATTTTTTGGGCTGTCTTAGTTCAAGAATATTGTTTTGTTTGTTTTGGACGGTTTTGAAATTCTTCGTACTTACCCCCGGATCGAATATGTGCGGAGTTAATTTACTAAACTACTTTAAAATTGTTTTTAGGTACAAGAGAATTGAATAAAGCTGAACTAGTTCCTCGTGGTATTATTTTATATAACAATTCTGTGCACAACAATAGTAGTTGTAGACGTAATTGTGTAAGCCCACGTAGGATTAAGTCAAAATCTCTGTAAAATACTTGCCAAGAGCAAATAAACTTGAGCATTAAATTTTGAAGAAAAATATCATCCGGGACTGCATATGGAGGCATATCGATACTTTGACAAGAAAATGGCGTAAACAGATTACAAACAGCAGTTTATTGCATGCGAGAAACCGCATTACAGAAGGATACGTGCCTGTCATACGCGCCCAACTGGAAGCCCAGGCAGTTGATCCAAAATTTACTTAGTCAAAATGTACAAGCAGTTAACTGAACCGCTGGATTATTATAATGTGAATTTATATAAACGACATGCTTCAAAGTCAATCTAAACACTGACATTTTTATAACAATATCGATTTACACATTTTTGGTAACCCAAGTTATTAGAGCGTGTTGTAAAAAATTATTAAAGCTTGATTGATGATAATTACCTGAGCCTCAAAGCACGATTTTATATATTTTTATGCTATTTTGCCAAAATAAAAACTTTTTTGTCTTGCATCATAATAATATCATTCCCACTTCGAGCAAATCTCTTAATTTTATGTACATTTTAAAAATTCATTAAATGCACAAGTAACTTTAATTAATGGAGAATTTATAGCGCTTAAGAAACGCATACGACTGTCGTTAATTAATTTTTTAAACAAATGGCATCTTTTCCAACTCACTAATGAGTTAATCGCGCAGCCTTGTAACGATTACTATCCAGAGACTAAAAATTGGCATTTTATTAATTACCGTTAATAATTAACAAACCTGAATGTAAATTGATACAAATATTCTCTTTGCAAACAGTTTTAATCGATATTTTATCCTTGTGTTTGCTCATTAATCAAAAACGTAAGATTCTCAACCAAGCATTTATTTTTTTTTTCAAATTTAATATTCTTTGATTCACAAAGTTTCATAGATACAGCATAGCGCAAAAGTAAGGTAAATTGTAAACAATGTATAAATCTCTGGCCAAAGTTAACATAGAACTAACTCAGCCTTCAGCCATTCTGATTGGATAAACAGTGAATTAACCCTGGATTAACTCTTCTTTGAGCTTTATACTGCTGTCCCCTAGAGCTAGAAATTGAGAGATTTAATATGCAGATATATGTACATATAATAACTTCAGCTTTAAAAATAAGCAACATGAATTCTCAATCAAGATCGTCACTTATGTGCCACCCTGTATCACACAGATACTCTTAAATAAAATACCCGTATAAATTATGAGCTCGTGAAATTAATATTCGTTTATATTGAAATGAATATTTGCAGATACGAATCTTATTTTTCTCCAGATTTCTGCGTTTAATTAATTGTCTGATGCTGTCGTATAATATACAGTATGGCACAAATGCAACATATTTACACTTCAGTTGAGTCAAAATATTCGAATACTTTTGCCTCCATTGGTTCTACGTCCAAATCCTATGAAGTCTTGCACTCTCGGACTATACGTCACCTAGTTTAATTTTCAAGACGCCTTTGGTGATGTAATTTTTAATTTTATTCATTACATGCGGTTTAATTTAATCAAATTAAATTGAGCGTAAATTGAATCCTCGTGAATAAGTATATTTTGATACCCATACTTCTTGAGTGTGAAGAAAGTGAAAAACTAGATCGAAGAAGAACAGACTTACGTAAAATTAAACTTAAAGGATAAGATGTTATACGTTACGTTTATATAGTATTAAATTTTTATGTAGTAATTTACTAACTTTCTTATGGTCCAACTTATAAACTTGCAAAACTCGTCAGGGCAAAGCGGCTACAAATCTGTAGTTGAGGGTTCGAATTTACTTCCACCTGTTGGGCGAGAAAAGTATAACCACAGTCGGTTTATTATACGAGTAATAAAAATTAAACTAATCAAAATTGCACGGTCTACGATGTGTTTTCTATTTTTCTTTTCCTTCTTACTTTGAAAGTTCAGGCAAACAATTTTATAATACGGAATAAAACGGAGTAATCTTCCAGTTGTAGATTTAATTTTGGAAAATTATGTAATTACTGGGCAACAATGACCAAGCATTGCACAATCGCTATAATTTGGCGCTGTTCCCAAGCAATCGTTCGCAAAAACTGACAAAAACCATTCACCAGTCGAACCAATAAAAAATAATTTTCTGACAATCATTTAAAATAATTGCTCAACGTTAAATAACTCTTAATAATAAAATAAAAAATACATTGGCATGGGTGGTCTATCCAGAGCTTAAGGATACCTAGTATTAATAACAGGATTGGAAGAACGATGACCTAGCACAAATTCTTCACTTTTATTAAATGTTTGTAACTTGATATTATTTGCTTATTGATTTAGATACACAATTATTTATTAGTACGAGTACCTTTTTTATGCGGAGGTTCAACTATTAAATCATTCATATTAACCGAATTACATGGATTTCGTTTTAAATTCAAACAATTCTAAAAATGGATGAAGAGTAAACGCTCGAAATTGAAGTAGAGCAAAGCTGCTTATTAGTAGGAATCTTTGATTTTAAGGAATTTCTAGTTTACTTCATTCAAAGACCTTGTTTGATCAAATTAGTCTGTGATTGATCAAATCGATCGATAACAAAGAGTAATTAAAATTCAGCTTTTATTAAATTTTGTAATTATGTAGTGTCGATTGGTTTCTATTGCTATTGTGTTCGCTGGTGCGAAAATCGTACTACTAATTTGAAGGATATTTATAAACCATTGTAATGAACTTATAATTAGAAAAATGTTCAAGTAGGTTTAAATGTATTTAATTATGAATAATTAAAGTAACTTACTATCGACATATCAATATCAAAGTGGTGCCCACCCATGTCGATATCGGGTATGGGTACCATGTGTTAAGCTGTTAATTTAAATTTCAGATTAATTTCCTTATACACCTACCTATTTATAAAAAGGTATATTATTCTCACAGAACCTTGGAAATTCTTAAGCTTGCATGAAAATTTCATAACTCGCGGAAACAATGAAAACTATTTTCATCTTAAAAATTGTTGAAGAAAATCGCTAGTGCAAATAAACGTTTCGGGTTTGCCACACCGCAAATATCGATAATTTTATAAAATTCTCGTATAATCCTTTTAGGGATCAAAACAAAGCTCACGTTTATTCAACCATTTTGATACTTTTCACCCTCAACTTATTGACGCGAGTGGAAAGCTACACTCATTAATTCGTCACTGCATCCGTTTCCTGTTAATGGTTGAGTTACAGACGATTTGTTTATTCAACTTATTAAAAAAAATTTATCTCGAACGTTAAAATTATATTAAAGTGTATCATTATTTTTTTATCTACAACTTTTATCGACGATTACAACAAATTACACGAAATTTAGTACCTAAAAGTTGACAAACAGTTTTTAATCACGCCTTTTATGTTCAACGTTGGAGTATATCATTGTCGTTATCACAAATTACAGTAATTTTATTACCTTCCTCTCCGATAAGATTGATTTTATAATAATATTGATTGGAAATGGAAAGCTCGATCTAATTGGGTATTGCTTACCAACGAACGCCGAAATGCGAACGTTCATGTTGGGAATTGGTTTTCAAATAAAAAATACTTTGCAAACCCCTAACTTAGCTCACCTTCAGCTACTTTAGCTAAAGCTGTATAAAACTTGGCGTGAAACATTAAAGCGAAAACAATTTACAAAATAAATTGGATCGGCTTAGGGTTACTTTTAAAATAGTTTTACTGGTGTATTTTTTTATTTAATTTTTACTTCAATTAGTTTATTTTTCAATTTTCAAAAAATGGCACCATAAATTCGCCTAATCGCGTTAACGGTTGTTTAAAGTCTAATAGAGACGTTAGCATGTAAAATTCTGCGGTTACCGAGATTTCAGGCATGTGGATTTGATTTATTAAAAACGTGATAAGGTTTCGCATCAAAGAGCACTCTTGTTTTTGTGTTGTGGCGTTTGCTTTACTTACGGCTTAACTGTTCGTGGCTTACGAACCCGTTAAAATTAATTGGGGCATTTCGCTAAGGATATACGAAACAGAAGTCGGAGGAAACGGGTTCCTCTTTGGAAATAACTTGGTTAGATCCAAGTTAGCTTTAATTGCCCATTCAAAAACGGGAAAAGTTTGCTGCTCTCGGAGGTACTGCCGGAAAGGCGGAGTATTTTAAAAACCTCTTCTTCGTGGTTCAATGAGTTGTAACGCGATTTCCACCAAAAAAATTGAATTAATTCAAGCGTCAAAAAGAGCAGGTGGAAAAATTGAAGCGTTTCGGATGACGAAACTGGAAAACAGACGAAATGGAACATCCAGTATATTGGTGAACTGTGATTATCATCCCCAGTGTAAATGACAGAAAATTGCTTTGCGAATTCCTAACCCGAATTGCTCTCTTCCTTATTAAGGAACATGTAAGTAGTATAACCCTTAATTACTGCGTTCATCGATGTGATCCCAAAATGCCTATGGATTTGCATTTAAAGTGTCTCCTATTTTAGAACGACAAGAATTTTGCGATCGGTCCGTCGTTTCTGAATAAATGTCAATAAAAATATACCGGTAATAAAAAGTATTTTAGTTTTACTATCATCGGCAGTCGGTAGTTAAACGACCATAAGAATGGCCACCAAGAACTGGTTCGCTAACCCCGAAGCTACTACTTCTATGTACATTTAACGCAGTGTAGGTGAATCTCTATCGAAATCAACTCTATTAATTCAAATAAGAACATTAAAACTGTAAAGAGCCAAGTTATGGTTGATTATTAAACAAATTGTACCCGTTCGGAGGAAGTCAGCCTAGTGAAATGAACAATTACGACCATACGTTGTAATTTATTAGCACGAACTTGCAAGGATTTTACTTTTACAAGAACAAACCGATGTGATTATTTATAAAAAAAAGTCTTATTAGCCAAAACGGACAACAATGGGTAATATTTTTACAACACCCAAAATAAAAATTATAATACGGCAATAATTTAGGCTTATAATTGCTATGATAATTTATTTCGCAATTTAAAAATATTTCTCGACCATAAACAAGAAAAATAATACGTTAACTTTCCATTAAAAATTTTAACCGGTCATCAATATTATCAATATTGGAGGAGCGTTTTTAATGAAGAGAAAGTGACACACTGTGTGCCTAACTGTAAAAAATTATTTGCTTCCAAAATTCCAAACAAAGTTTGCAAGCTCCTATTTTAAGACGATTGTTTATTTATGATTTACCACAATCGTGTAAATATTTGAGAGTTTAACGGTGTTTAGCACTTGGTTAGCCTCAGCCATGCTCTCCGTTTCCGCATAAAAATAACCTCGGTTGTGGATTTTAATTTGCAAAATTATTTTTCTCGTCGGCACAAAAGTTGCAACGCCAGGATCTCATTAAAAATTCCGATTTGGAAAACACTGTGTTATTTTTCGTCACCGCAGCTCACACACACACACAGGTCGACTAGAAAAAGAAAAAACCTCATTAACGACAGCATTTCAATTTGTCGCTTCCATGCAGTTTAAACTAAACGGTGTTTTAAAACTTAATAAAAAAATTTTATTACAAAAATTATTTGCTTTAATGTCTTTTATGTTACATAATAAAGCATCATTAAAATAACTTCGCGACGAAATGTCTTCATTTTCTATAGAATTTTCATTCTTCCTTATCATAATACACGGTATCTATATTTTGACAGTTTTTTGTGTTTCACACGCAAGCTCATTTTCAATGAATAAATTACATTTTATCTCTGCACTCTAATAACAGTAAATAAAAAGTATAAAATGTAAACCTGTTCTTTGCTCTGTCGAGCAAATAAAACTAGGTATGGTTACATTTTTACACACAACCGACTCGAGACACAACTTAATTTAATCCTCTAGATAAAGCTTTTAAAATGTTTTTGTTTAGACATTAAAAATCAACAAGAAAATAAACAAATAATAATGACGAATTTCAAAATCATTAACATTCAGACAACGAAGACGAATTCCAAAACTAAATTCATCATGCCGAGACGAAGAATCTGAAATTTTAATAAGGACGAGAAAATTTTTACATTTTTTAAACCGACTAATTTTTTTATCAAATTTTAATGCCCCACCTAAACCAAAAACTTCCAACCGTTATTGTAAACCCCTAATCCTTGTTGAATATTTTAATACAAACCTGAACAATTAATTAAATTTCTAACTTTATCGGAAAGTCAATCGATAGAATTTTAGGAAATTTAACTTATGAAATTTTAATTGCTTCCAAATAGAAAAGTGAAAATTATGGAAATTTTATTTATACAAGGAAATCTCGAGAATTGCTAAGTAATGCAGATTTATGTAAGTGATAGTTTCGTTTTCTTTGTCTTTTCGAGGTCATTAGTTTTTCAATATTATCAAGCTAAGTGGAAACGTTAATTAATCAAAATGGAACAAAAATAATTAAAATTATATTTTATAACTTTTTGAAAATCAAAATAATCTTTTGCTGTTATCGCAAAATTTTAATTTTCCACTGTTAAAAATAATTGGACTTACGAGTGATTGGAAAATAGAAATTATCAGGATGGACAGAATTTCCTAAGATAATTTCGCGAGTAAACATAGAAATTATGTAGGCATTAATATCACAATGTTTATTAGGCTGTCATTTCGTATTAATCTGAAAACTTAATTTTATACATTTATGCACATATTTAGTCAGCAGTCCCTCTGGAGATTGAAGATGTATGCAGAATTTCAATTCAATTCCATATATGGTTAAAGGATGAACCATTTTACAATCGGGATAAACCCTCAAGACCGAATTACAGTGGTTTATTAGCTACTAACTAATCGTGTACCAAGATCCACAGATTAACGTGAAATCCAAACCACGCTACAAATAATTTAGTAGCAACTGGGAATCGGAATCTCAACCGTACAACACCCAAATTTTATTTCTGCACCCAAACAATTAATAATTATTTGATTCGTTCTTGTTTTCGTATTTTCTGCTCTTGTATTGTAATAGACCATTATGAACTTCCAGTTATAAACCTCTACTTTTCTCTACTATGTTTTTCTATAAAATTAAATTAACCAAAATGAATTGTTCTACAATTTAAATTGTATTTAGCAAAAATAGCAAAGAGAGAAAAACTTAGGAATTCCATTTATGTCGATGTATTTCCTTACCCTAAAGGCTGAGATTAAAAATCCTAACTTAGAAATCTACGGGAGGTCGTTATCTATTGTAGCGACTTAAAAATGGTTAGGCTTTTGAAAATGTTAGCAATATTTCAAGCAGCTTAATTGTTTAATGCGACCGTTGGAATAACAACAATAAAAATTCAAAGTGATCAATAAGGAACTTTTTTTAAATTTCTTCGGATCGACAAATTTTACAAACTTGTCGTTAAATTGTTTCTTTATAATTTGCAAGTATAATCAAATTTAGGATCGATTTATTCCAATTAACGATGTTTTCTATATAAAAGAATCTAATTAATTAGTTGAAATATTCCTACAGTTTTTTAGTTTTATGATGATTTAAGAATGTAATAAAAAATGTTAATTTGCAAAGCGTATGGGGACGTGTTATTAGTAAAATCTTCATCGTTCTGACTAGGAGGTTCGAAATTAAAATATCAATAATTATGTAGAAAAATATTTATTGCAGCAGCACTTGTTTTGGCTTGGCAATTTTATCAGGGTGAGTATGCACCCAACAGGTAAACTAGTTATTTACATAAATTTAATTTTACCGTTAATTTTACAACTTGCACTTTAATTTCGTTTTCAAAATTTTATGAATGAGTCGCCTTCAGGTGAAGTTAATCCGGCGCCCGTCAAAAATTATTTAACTGGGAAATTTGACTTTTGGAAAGTAGATCGATTTATTTGTTTGTCATTCTTAAAAATTGCTCCTTTCTCTTGTAATTATTTGCGTGACACTAAAAAATTATTTTAATTGCTCTTTTGTACTACCTCCTCGAGAGATCTTCATTACTCGTTGGAAAAATTAAATCAAAGTTACGTGTTAAATATTTATGAGCCTCGAGAGTCGTAATTATTTCGACTGCTTTAAATTAATTACTTATTTTAATTTTTCTTTGAGTCGAAATCTTTAGTTTCCAAATTAATTAGAAACAATTATCGCGACTTGGTAATAAAAGAGAATACATAATACGGGTTTGATAAACGATTAAATGTAAATTAAAAGCAATATATCAGAGAACGAATCGAAACATTATTAATTAAATAGAGGAGAAAAACAAACATGGAATGGATTAATAATTTATAAATTCACATTTTTTTAATTGGGAGAGAATATGTCTGCATATTAACATACTTTAATATAAATAGTTTGGGCTAATAAACGATTCTGCGACTTTAAACAATAGGCAATAAAGTATTATGATATCAATGGCTACTTCAATTTTAGAGTAAGAACGAGTTCACATTCTACCGAAACAAGAGATGAGAATTTATAATCAGGTCAAAATACCTGTGCGGTCGTTTCGACTTTGTAATAGCTCTTAGCAAACGGAATGGTTTTGTATTATTTCATTTAATTTTTTTCTCGGCCGAGTTAGTATTTATTTTGTCACTAAAATAATTATTGTCTCGAGCTATTAACGCTCTCCGAGTAGACCGGGAGCCAGTGACAGATTTAGGTCAGTTGGTTGCTCCCGGCCGAAAATTGGAGGAATGCTTCACACAGTTGTGTTATGAAGCAAGGTAGACGTCCGCTGGACCATCGTTGGGGCGTAAGGCAACGGCAGCCTAAAACGCATGTAAAAAAAAAAAGAGTTTTCAGTGCTTTGATCCCGGTTGAAATTTTGTCAGATAATAGTTGACATAATACTAAGATGAAAAATCAAAATCCGCTGGCCGTAGGCCGGGGCTAAAGCCGTCCGCTGGGGCAGGAAAGATGCAGAAACCAGGTTTCGTCTATTTAAATGTACCAGCTTTTTTATTTAACTATTATCAGGTGTGGAACTGTTATCAGACACCAGCCGACGGGTGTCTTTATTTAAGGTATTACATTAATGTAATCAAAGTTATTCGATACAGTCATACGATAATAATTATTATTATGCATGTAATTTTGTGATAACATTAATGTAATACCTTAAATAAAGACACCCGTCGGCTGGTGTCTGATAACAGTTCCACACCTGATAATAGTTAAATAAAAAAGCTGGTACATTTAAATAGACGAAACCTGGTTTCTGCATCTTTCCTGCCCCAGCGGACGGCTTTAGCCCCGGCCTACGGCCAGCGGATTTTGATTTTTCATCTTAGTATTATGTCAACTATTATCTGACAAAATTTCAACCGGGATCAAAGCACTGAAAACTCTTTTTTTTTTTACATGCGTTTTAGGCTGCCGTTGCCTTACGCCCCAACGATGGTCCAGCGGACGTCTACCTAGCTTCATAACACAACTGTGTGAAGCATTCCTCCAATTTTCGGCCGGGAGCAACCAACTGACCTAAATCTGTCACTGGCTCCCGGGCTAGAGGCTCGATGAGTTTTAATAGCTCGCCACAATTATTTGATACATATCTTGCAATCCTTTACTTTTAATAATAACTGAAAAAAAATTAATGCGGCATCTTTGACTTTATAGAACATTGTGCACTAAGTGGTTCTACACAATTGAAGTCTCGTCATTGTCTATAATAATCTCGATTTTTGCTTAGATAAAAATCAGCCTTCTCGTCGTAACTTTTTGTCGAGTAATTTACTTTAAATTCAATTCAAAAACTCACCTACTGCTCAAATCCTGCAAGAGACGAAAAAATAACACTTCACTATATAAATTTCACTTGCATTTCTTTATTATCATTTTTGCAATGGTAGTATAAAATATACACAAATAATATACAAAAAAAAAGAGAGTTATGGTCAAATAAATAATATATCTATGTACAAAAATTTACAAAAATAATACAAACAAAATAATTACACGTTGCGAGTCTTATAGTCAGTTTTAAAATTATTTCTTACGCCCTAATCAGTCAATAGATTTATCACACGAGGTAGGCTTGTCCACTACCACCTCCAGAATGGTGGTGCAACAAAACTTGGGGCCTCCACGGAGGGCCCCTTCGTCCCGAATTGCCGCGTTCTAAAGTACTATAGTCGGAATCGATACTCGAATAAATGTGATCGGAAATTGGTCGCGCTTCTTGGTGACCCCGACGAGATGGTTTCGGGGATGGGGTAGCTGTCGTTGCCGAGGAATAATTAGTTTCGTCCAACTCTTGCGACATTCCGGACGTGTAAGCCGGAGGCGCGAACATCTGCGGCGAAGGTGGCGGTGGCTTTTTAATTTTTTCGGGATACGTATGGTGATGGGTGCCGTTCGCGACCACACGCGAATCTATCGTATAATTATTTATATTTCTACGGTAATTGGCGTTAATTTTGCCGCGCGGCTCAGCGGAGGGCATCGCATAACGAAGCTTTTCCCAAAATCTTCGTTCCCCCCATCTCACACGTTGGCCAGTCTTTAAGTAAGGCCTTAATTCGGGATCTAACTCTGCTTCCGGAATGGGACCGTCCTCCAATATGACGAGTTTGAATACTCTTCCCTTGAGAGCTTCGTGAAGAGCCTGTCGCAACTCGAAACGTGACCACTCGGTCTGTAAAAAATTTCGCGTAAGAATAATTATCACTCTGCGACTGGCTTCGGCCGCTTCCAGTACTGCCGGTGCGGCGTGTTGAAGATAAGCAGCATGGGGTAAATCTCTATAATGTAAACACAATTGAAAACTAGGTTCTAATTCAACGGCTAAAGATTGCACAACCCATTCTTCGTCCTTAGGACTGTAACACACGTAACCGTCATATAACTTGTCCCTCTCTTCGCACTGTTTTGCAGCCGCTGCTCGAAAACTACACAATCGAACGCCGTAACGCGAGTACAACCACACGCGAGCAGAATCACGAAACGAAAACCAAAATACCAAACCGAGCAGCAATAACAGTACAACGCACAACGCCACTACGGCCATTGGCAGATAGTCCGAAAATAACATACTGTCGATGACCGAACCGCCTGCGTAGTAATCACTACAGGCCGTACTGTTGAGATCAATTTCACGACGCTGCGGCGGTTTCGATTCGGTATTGTAACAACTAATATCCGAACTGTCCACCACAATGGCGGCATTGTCGTTTATCCACGCAGAAAGTTCTTGTAAAAATTTGCACCGACAAGACCAATGATTATTGCTCAACGACAATTCGGTTAGCCGCGCATTTTGCGATAATTGCCATATCGGAAAAGCTATCAATCTGTTTCCGTCTAATCGCAGAATTTCTAAAGACTTTAACGAAATCAAAGTGGAATTGCCGATATGAGAAATTAAATTATTTTGCAAGTACAGTTCTTTGAGTTGCGACAAATGTTCAAATTCGTAACCTTTTAACTCGCGAATTTTATTGTCTTCCAAATGCAAAGTTTGCAAATTGTTGAGTCCATTAAATGTCCGATTTTGAATCGTTTCGACGGCACTGCTATTCACGTACAAAGCGCGCATATTTTTACGTCCAATAAACACGTGATTTTGTAGTTCTTTGATGTCGTTTCCGTCCAAATAAACTTCGGTGGCGTCCATCGGAATACGCTGGGGAATTTCTTGAGCGTTCTGGCCAGAACAATCGACGACGTTTGTGTTCCACGTTTGGTCGTGATAACAAGTGCAGTTTGTAGGGCACGTCATTTCACAATCACAGGCATCGAAGTCGCAACAATGACACAAAGCAAAACAATGGGTTTCGTAACGACAGAGAAAGTCACCGGGTTTGGCTCGGGTTAAAGGCATGTGCGTCATGCCCCGCGAATGGGTCATGCGACACACAATGTTTTCCAAGTCCATCACGCGCGGATATTGACGAGCGGCAGACATATTATTAATTAATTGCAACCATTCCATGCTGCAATCGCAATGAAACGGATTTCCACCGATATAAAGTTCTGGTAACGATTTGTTGTCCGGAACACGCGAAACTCGCAACGAGTTTAAATCCACATTCACCAAGTCATTCGCGTACATATCGACTCGCACTAAATTTGCTTTATCTAAGAACGTGTTTGCGTGAACGGTCTTGATGAAATTGTTATTTATGAATAATAATTCCACACTGTTCGGTATGGACATGGGCGACATTTCAGTTATTCTATTGTGACTCGCGTCTAAGGTCTTTACGCGAATTTCGTCTTGAATTTTATAATAATTTGCCAAATGTTCGATAAAATTTCCGTGAACGTCCAGCCATTTCAAATTGCTAGGAATGAATGCGTAATCGAACCACACCAAATGATTTTTGGATAAATTTAACCACAATAAACTGGCGAGGGTCGCAAATATACCATTGATGTCGGTTAGGTAGTTTTCGTCCAAGCGAATTGCCTCGACTTGTGTGTTTCTTTCAAACGTGCCGCGTTCTATGCTTTGAATTTTGTTCTTGGCCAAATTAAGGACTTGCAAACTCGGTAGGTCCCACAGCATGTCCTTTGTGAGATTTCCGATATTGTTATCGATTAAACGCAAACCGGTTAATTGGTTCAAATTTCTAAACGAGCCGTTTTTGAACGTGACGATTTGATTTTCGCCCAAATCGAGAGTTTTCAAAAACGTCAGCTCTTGTATTGCGTCAGGAACATCTTGCAAAGCGTTTGAACTTAAATCGAGTTCTTTCAAATCTGAACAATTGCGAAAAGCTTGCGAATCAATACTTACAATTAAATTGTTATTGAGTGTAAGTTTGCTCAAAACGAATAATCCGTTAAATAAAAGCGGCCCAATTGTGTTTAATCGATTTTCCGCAAGATTCAAAGTATGCAAATTGTACAAAGGCAGAAAAGCGTTATCTTCTATAAATCCTATCGAGTTATTTCGCAAATCCAATATTTGCAGAAAAAACAGGTCTTTGAATGTACGTCCGTCAATTCGTGTGATGGCGTTGTGCGATAAGTTTAAGATAATTAAACGAATTAAACCTATGAAAGTTCCGGCATCGATGTGACTGCTGGTCAACTGATTTCCAGATAAATCCAACACTAGCAGTTGCTCTAATCTATGAAAAAGCCCTTTGGCTAGAGAAAATAACGAGTTGTTTTGCAAATGTATTTCACGAAGTTCTCGAGCACCGGCGAACAGGCCCTGAGGCAAATTTTCTATTATGTTATTTGCCAGATTAAGAACGCGCAAAGATACGAGTCCTGTAAGGGCTTCCCCCGAGATCTCGCTGATGTTGTTGTACTGCAAGTCGAGTTGTTGCAAACGTCGTAAGCGCGACAGCCCGGAATCTTCGGGGAGCGACTTAATTTCATTATGCGACAAATCAAGATTCTGCAAGTCGCTGTTACTGCTACAGCCGGATCTAGGAATTGTAAAATCTCCAAAGCCGAGTCTTTCTGAACTTCTAATTCGATTTCTTGTCAAATTTAACGTATGCAAATTGGTGAGAGGACAGAAAACGTTTTCCGGCAAATTTCTAATATTGTTATTTCCTAGATCCAGACTGTGCAACTCTTTGAGTCCGACTAAACTTGGATTTGTCAACTCCAAACTTTTACCGAGAGCCCAATTACCGTTGTACGTGTTGATCGATAATTTTCTCAAATTGGATAAACCGGCAAAGCTGTTGTCTTGCACGTTCAATATTTTACAACTATCAATTTGTAAATCTTGTAATTCGTGAAGTCGCTGAAGACCTTGCGAAGGAAGCTCGCTTTCAAAAAATAAACTATCACTACATAGAATTTTTAATTTGGAAGTACCTTCGACGGGAAGGGAGCTAAGATTGGTACTCGTACCATCCAAAGTTCTGAATTTGCATGTCACTACGTATTTTCCAGCAAACGTATCATTATTGTCGGCGACCCAACTGCATTGCTCTGGGCCTTCAAACTTAGCACTCGCGCAAATAACCGCGAACAACACAATTCCGCACACAAACTTCCACATGTTGTGCTGGATGATTTTTTACGGTTCCGTTTTACTTTCTTGTTTGAACTTGAGCGTAATTTTTAAACTCTGCATTTCCACTTCAATTTAACATTTTAAATAAAACAAAACCACGCATATTTTGATCCTCGACGATTTTAAATTACAGTTTTATTTATCACAGACTTTCACAAAAATTAACGATTCCTTACATACTATATCATGTCATGTACGAACGTGACGTAAAGTTACTCTTACGAACCTCGACACGCAACTAACTGATCGTGACACGCTACTGCGGTATATACCAAGTGTTGTTCTTCTATACTTTCGCGCAGGCGTTCCCTTAGTTCACGGATTTTCCGTCTTCTCCGTGGCGCTAGTTATCGGACAAGGGTTCAAATTGCAATACTTAACTTTGGCAAAATATAATCTCATCAAAAAATGTATTATATAAGCTGCCGGAACGGCTTTGTATTTTATCCACAAATTTAAGCCCCCCTTTTAAATTGTACATCGTGCATTTTACCAATATATCGGTAATTGACACACTAATAATTGACGATTGTCCACCTCAAAGCGTCCGTATATTATTTAGAATGGAAACCGAAAATAGAACGACCTAATGGAGGCATTTATACCTACCTACCTACCTTAGTTAAATGTTTTCATTTTAATAAAATAATCCTTGATGTAAAGTTTCGCATGGATATTAAAAAATCATAAAGGAAAATTTACTAATCTAATTTCCCTTGTTTGATGAAAGCAATTTTCTGACTAAATTACACACTTTGCGTAGGTACTTAAGAATAATTTTCTTTAAGTACGAATTGAAAGCTCTTTGCTGCAATTACAATATTATCGTTTGAATTATCTAATCTTTTCGTAGCAAGGATTATAATACCCAGGATAAAAACAATTTTTTGAATTAATACGCTCAAGTTATCATTCATAATTAATTGTAATTAGTCTGGAAAATCGATAATCGATCAATGCACTTTAAATAAAATTATATTTCCTTCACATTTTTTTATCAACTGTCTATTAATATCAGTTTAGTAATAATCAATTAATCGTTTTCGTTATTTTAACAGAAAAATTTAAATTACGTCTACAATGATCGGTATTAAAATTAAATTACATGTTGTCATATTTAATTCGAGTTTTCTGAAAGCTGTGGTATATTTTTCGCTTAATAATTTATTAAAACTTAGATACCAAATTTATGGTTATTAAAAATTAACCTTCTTCTATTTATATCGAATTTTCTGAATTCCTACCGTCGCACTCGACCATTTTGAATTTCTTCTTTGATTACTCACAACTGAATTATTGTAAACCTGAGATTAACAAAATTTCATTGTAGTTCTTCACTGTTTCACCTTCTTATTTCTCGATTATCAACCCCGAGATGATTTATGAGCACTTAAGCACATGTTTTTGAGCCTAATTTCCTTACCCGAGTTGCAAAACGTTTAATTTCGTTAATTTAATAACAGGGGATCACGTAATACTTTCTATAATTTTAAATTGTTTTAAACGTTTCGAAAAATTTTTTATAACCCTAATTTAACCTTCCTTTTCGGGCCATATGCACCTTTCAGTTTTGGGTAATTTTTAAGCACTCGCCAGAGTAAATTATTACTAGGAAGGTAGTAATTTAAAATTTTAAATTGATCAATAAGTAGTTGCTTGGTATTTATAAAATTTTAAACATAACGCCAGTTTATTAGAATACGATCACGTTTTCGATTTTTAGTTTCATGTTTCTTACAGAGGGATGAAAAAGTAATAGGACGTGTCACGAATGTTTGACTTAAATAGTAATTGCATTTATTTAATTTTTTCTTTCTATTTAAAAAGAATTACTTGTTTGGTTTAGAAAAAAAACTCAATTAACTTTTATTTTTTTTTTCATTTATTAAATGGGAGTTACGGTTTGTTCTAAAAAAAAATCAGCGTATATTTTTCGAGGACTATAGCAAATTTCTAATTTTCAAACTATTTCTTATTATAATTAGATGCGTAATTATAACGTCGAAAACCGCATATTTTCGTTATAAAGTTTCATTTTCTCATCAACTCGGGTCTGTTAAATATTAAATTATAAATATTCGTAGACTTGTAAATTAAATTCCCTAATATTTTTTGTTGCTCTACGCCACTGCAGATTAGTCTGTTTTTGGCTTCGAACAATAGGCATGCTCAAATTGTCAATTTTGATTATTGTCCCACATTTCAACCCTTTCCACCATTAGCATGACAGATCTCGCAGTTGTCTCTTGATGATTTCTAATCTGATTAGATTATCGTCGTCCACCCACTCATTATTTTCATTGAAAGCCCGGATTATGTTTTCAGAAGTTACAGTCCGAACCGTGCTTTCGAAAGACCGCAACATTTCGTTGTTGAAAAATGTACAACAAAATTCGCTAATCTGTGGAAAATTGTAATCGCTATAATGGAAAACAGTAAAAATGTTCTTCACAGATAAATTACAAAACGTAGTAACAATTTAAAGCATATCTGTCATTCTTTATCCGGAATAATTATTTAGGTTTATCCAAGTTTTGCACTTTATGTGAGTAATTCGTTATATCCTGATTTAAGTTTCGCCATACAATAAATGGAACCGCTCGCCATAATCGAATCAAATAAAAATTTTAACTCAAAACCTGGGACTTGCTCCCCATCTTCTGTAATTTCGAAATAATTGTCAACCTAACACTTTGTCGCAAAAGAACTAGGAATGCAATAAATTTAGTAAATTCTTTCCTTTTATCCTCCTCGCTAAGCTTTCCAATGCATTTCCCAACGAATCTCTTTTAATTCTCGATTTACAATTAAATCAAGCATTCTAAATTCATCGAAATTAAATTATTTAAGGCCGAAATAAAGGGAAGAGTAAATCGAAATTAAAGTAATTTATATTTTGATAAAAAAAAAATAGAAGAAAGCAATTTATATAATTAAAAAATAAATTTCTTTTGTGGCATGCAACCCGCCGAAAACTTAAGCAGCGCGGGTTGAGAAACCCGTAGACTTGATTAAGCAATAAAGAATTCATGATATGGATTGGGCTGTTTGATACCCTGTAGCTTTTCAAGATGGTTGTGTTGACTTTTGTACCTTTCTGTATAACACACATGTCGTATTCGATCGGTTCCCTTACAAATTTATGGCTGGTTAAAAAAAATCGAGCTGTTCCATTTTTTGCCCATCTCCTGCTCCCCCAACAATTCAATGAGTAATAGTTTTATTATTTTATTAATTTTTTTGGTGCTGTAAGTGATGTGAATCAGATAAATTTCTTAATAACTACATAGCGCTTAAGATAAGCTACCCTCTGTCTTAGCCGTTGTAGATCAAAATTTATTGCTTTTATTTATGACTTGTACCCTTATCTATGATTAGTTTTCAAAATTTATGAACGATTTGATAACACAAGTATAATATTTATCGATTCTTCACTGGAAATATTAATATTTCTTGTCTTGTTTCGATAAAGCGCAATCTGACGAAAATCAATTAAAAGCGCAATCCAATATTTTTATTTACTCGGTTTGAGAATTGCAAACAAAGATGAGTAATTGTTATAAGGGAAGGAATAAATGGGGCTGTTATTTTTCTTATCCTTCTCTCCAAAACTGCTATTCAATCAATGCATTTGTAATCTAGTTGATTGTTTTTATCAGAAAGAATTAATTAGTTGAAAGGTTTCCTCTTGGCCAATTGTGTGGATGTGCGCTGACCGCTGTAATGTCTTTTATTCTTTCTTTTCCTATCTTGATATCTGTACAAAAAAGACAACCACATTGTGCAAAAATACAAAACTGACATTTGCTTTTCTGATATACGTTAACTCGGTTAGTTCTTCTTTTTTATAAATCCGACAGTTTTTCAAATTTTGACGTACGAGAAGTTGAAGAGAGATATGATTTTATTGACCACTTACAATCGGAATTGGAAGGCGAATTGTTTTTGTTCCGTTTATATAAGACAGCTTTAATTAACAAATGCATAATTAAAAAGAGATTACGAACGAAACAATGTTGATGCGGTCCGCAAAAACTGACAAAGTTTTTTGTTCAACTTAGGGTTTTATAAAGTTATTTCACTTTCCAATTACTTTGCAATAATCTGTTCAAAGAGTAAGCTTATAAAAGCGGTTAAGTAGGACCAGACCACCGCAGACTAGGAGGAGATGCTGTCGATTTAGTTTGCTTGCTAACCGTCCGAGATCCAGTTTAATTCTCTAATCCGACTGCAAAAAAGACCTTAGCTAACATCTTACATGCAATTTAAACATCTCAATCCCCTATCAGCGGTGGATCTCCTGATCGATTGTATAAGCAGCGACGTCGTTATTGCGAAAACTCCTTCACTTACAAAAGATTGCCCCTGGACGTACGTCTTTTATCTTGACTAAAGAAAGTAATTCTAAGTGTTTTTGCTTCCAGACAAATTCGGTTTGAAAAGACAAGTGATGTTAGGTTAGATTGTGGTTTTGATTAAATGCTTTTAGTACAAGTATTTGTGCTTGTTCGTCTTAGTAATATAAAATTTTAAGGTAAAAGCTTTGATTTTACAAATTATTTTTGAAAACGTCTTTAGCTAATTAATTTCCGATTTTATTCCCGATGTGGTATCAAGTTACAAATTTTTAATTGGAAAAATTAAGTTTAATTTAAAGAAGGTTTAAGCAATTTCCGAAATGTCACATTCTATCGATTGCTGTTATTTATTTTTCGGCTAATGGCCACTTGACGTTTTCTTCAAAATTCTGTTAACCAATAAAATATATTCATGTCTTGTTAGTTGCTCTCGTGAAACCACAATTTATTATTAATATAATTACCATTATTATTATTTATTTAAAAAAAAATTAGATGGGGATCCGCTATATATTGGGTTGATTAAATGTTTATTCAAATATTGATAATAATTTATTGCTGGTATGTCGACTTATTAGAACAATAAGCATAAATCAGTGCCTAATGCAAAGAATTATTTAATTTAATTCGTGCAAAATGTGCTGACTTCAAATTTGTTCCATACTAATATGCTTTATGATGGAAACCTATATACAGACGCTGCATATACTACATAATATGTAATACATTAAATAATATTAATTTAAAGAATGTTGTATATTTTACATACTATTTGCGTTATTTCCTTTTAGACAGCCTACTACAGATATTATTTACACCACAAACAGTTGCGTATCGTTACATTTCAAATTTAACAAATATGTACAATGGCGCACCCAAACATAGGCAAATTTATTCAACCGTTTGGCAACAGCGTTAGCTCAAACCTACTCCATGCCTTGTAGGCCTTTGATAAAAATCTGTAAACCAAGATAAGATCAAAAGTTACTTTGATCATCTCAGTTTGCACATAACTAAAAAACAAAAGGTTGGTTTTCCTGGGCGCCAGGCAAAAATAATAAAACATTTGGAAAACTGGTCCCGATTAGCTAGTTATATAAATAAGAATTACTTTGTTTTGTTTTTGTGCAATTTTATGATAATTTATTTAATTACACATAAAATTACTTCCTGGCATAGTGTGCGTGTTTTCCGTAGTTACTATTATTTGTTGCACTTGCATTAACAAGTTTTTGCAAATCGATCAATCAAAAGTGACGCATTAAATATACCAAATATTTTTCCTAGAAAATAGTTGAAAATTTTAACTGGCGAAGTAAGTTTTTTTTATGGATTCTAATCAAAAGTACTAAACCCGTTTTGATGAAATTTAGATTACGAGCTGAAGAAAATCTCTTAAAACTGCTTGAGTGACACTATAGTTCAGGTAATCTATAGTGTGACCTACTTACGCTACACTTCCCATTTTCCACTGTTTACCATTATATTTGTAATTAGTAACACGATAGCACATCGATCAATTTCAATACATTTATAATGAAGAATTTAATTAAATATTAATTATAACAACACAACTGATTGATAGATAGGTCGGTAGTTTGTAGTTAGGAATGAATAGCTGGGTTATCCAATTTTGATTTGCCACCTACGTAGCTGCGTAGGAACGTAGGCCGCATGCATAGTAATTTTAGAATTACATATTATCGCTTTTTGTCGAAAGCTACATTCAGGTATTATTTTGTAAATACTCATGTAAGCAAAATACTTTGAGCCAATAAGAATCCAGAATGATGAATCATTGGCAAGATTGATGAAGCTGCAAGTCAGAAGCAGCGCTTCCAATAATGTGTTTTACTGCTGATAATGTAGATACCGACAGGCGACGCTTCTCAACAAATGATCCTGTTTGTATTAAAGAGATACATCATACTGACGCCCATGCAGACAACTCTCAATATAATATCAAATTGCAAAAATAGCAATAAGTCACCATTTTGTATGGCCGAGAAAAATCTTTATAAAAAATAAAGTTATCATTACCTTTGTTAACTATACAAGTGATTGATGATAAGAGATACAATTTTCACGAAACTAATTTTTGATTAAGGGCTTCAAGCCAATAGAAAATTTACTAACAAGAAAATGCCCAACTTATTTGACATTAATAAATTGATTTCTCTTAAATCAGTTCAACCGAAACATCGACTTTTAGGCACAACCTGGCCTCTGTCTTTGCTAACTTAAGTTTTATACCCGATATTCATTTTGACTTATCAACTTACAAATGGACAAACGAATTTTTAATAAGAACTTAAGCAACTTACATTTTCCTTGGGCAGATTTTCATTTTATGAATTATAGTCAGATTTTTATTTATTTTAAAGGTTGAAAACCTCTGTTATAAGTTTTTTGAGGAAGTGGCTTATCGATGTGTTTGTCATAATTTTAAATTTTGTTATTTAAAAATATTTACGTTTTAGTTTGTTTCCGGTGGTGTTACTGAACGGTCGAGTGTGTTGTGTTGTGTTTGTGATGGTTTTGTGCTTCATGTATTGGATGGACAATTGCTTTGGTATGTAATACAATTTTGAAAATTACATATTGAAAAAAATTAGTTTAATTTTATACAATAAAGGCAACTCAGGTGTTCTTAAAATCCCCATTTAGAGATATAATGCAAATGCGATTTTTTCAAAGCACTCGACAAGAGGAATTTCGAAGATACGTATTTGACTTATATTTGTAGATAAAATTACAAAATTAACAGACAAGTTAACGTAATATCTTGAACCGAAGCGCATAGAATTCCTGTTTTGTAAAACAATTAAAATCTAACATAGGAACAATATTAGAAAAAGAAAATATTGTCGAAAAATTGTGAAATAAATTGAACTGTAGTGTAGGGTAAAATATTTTACAGCAAATGCTCCAAATTTCAGAAAAATAATATAGGGTTGCTCTTGTGCAATGGATTAAGGAGATTTCGAAAGCTGCATAATTGTGTTTTATTGCTGATAATCAAAGTAATTTAAAAATATCATTACTTGGCAGATGAAAATTCCTTTCACTTATAAAATAACTTGGGAAGTTAAATTTTATCTTATATGTTAAGGTTCTATCACTTCAAGTCGCGATTTCCACCCTGTTTAATAAAAATTTTATTTGGTATCGAGAATACAAAGTTTGGTCATGGTATCAGCATTTTAAAATAGCTCAAAAATCTAGAACATTTTGAGAAATAAAATAAATTCAACATGCAATGAATAATTCATAATTAATTCATCGCCCGATGATGTCATAGTATTCATAGTAGTACATGTCCCCCCCCCCCAAAATTGAATTGAATTGTTATTGAAATTGGTGTCGAACGTTTGAGCTTCATTTGAGCCTAAACGGTTTAGGCTTGTCATAATTGTCATAAATTCATAAAAAATCATAAATTTTGAAAAATGTCATAAAATATCATAAATTTTAAAAATTTGTCATAAATTTTGAATTAAATTCCAACAAAACAGGTCAAATTGCAATATGATGGAAAAATATCAAGACCAAAACTAATTAAAAAATCTTTAAAATTGATGCTTGTGATTTGCATATGAATTTTCGCACAAACAGTGCAGAATTTATGACAGCGTCACAGTGACAAAAAAAAATTTATGAGAAAATGTCATAAATTTTAGATTAAGGGTAGCATTTCACCAACAAAGATAGATTATAATATATCAATGCAATAAAGCAAGATCAAAATATTTCACAATTTCTCGATATGAAATAAAGTTGATTTAACAATTTAATTTAAAAATTTGGTTTTTATAGTGTACAAAAGCCTAAGCTAAAAAAGAATAAATATATTAAATTTTACCTATTTATATACTTCTACTTCAGTTATTCCTAAATAATATACAATATTTTTTGTTAGAATCGAAAAATTGTAACATTTCGGTCTCTCTCTGTTGCATTGAAATATTATATCTATCTTTGTCGGTGAGATCCCACCCTTAAGTTGTCATAAATATATTAAATTGTCATAAATTCATAAATAAATTTAAATTTTAACTAAGGTAAACCGTACCGGAGTTATTCTCGAAATGCTTGGGAGGGGGGGGGGGGCTGTGAACATATTTTTCAATTTTTGGTCTTATTCAAAATTTTTGCGTAAATTTGGTGTCAATCGATAGAGCTGCGTTTGAGCTTCAATGGATTTTGTATTCTTCATTGTAATTTAATTATTTTTTAAATTTAATTATATTTTAAATTTTGCAAACCTCCGAGCAAGTTGCGTGCGAAACCGGTAATTTCAATTTCGTAAACAGTTTATTATTGAGTTTTTAAGCAACTGAACTAAATCTTATTTATTAATTAAATAATTCTAGAACTCATATCTTATTATGAAAATCTTTATTCAATTATTACCCATTCCAATTTTAACCCTTCTTTCTATTATTTTCATCTCGTCTAAAATGATATCGAGACTTGTACATGTAACCCCCCCCCCCCCCCCCCAAAGAACAATTTTGGAATCCCTTGGCTACAGCTGATGATATTACTTAGACAATGGGAATCGAACGACATTCATGTTCAAACACTTATTTCAGGCAAAAATTTTGACTTTGTTGAGAGTTACAAAAATTGGGGGGGGGTTACGACATGTATCTCTCCAAAACTATTGGTCACCAAATCTGTCCCTTATCCGCCATAAAATACGATACTTTTCGTAAAGACGTGCGCTTAATTCCATTTAGGTTTTCGTTTCATTTTGAAGTTAATTTATCATAAATATGCAAACTTTACAACAATGTCTGGTAAGAATGAAAACTTTTTATATAAATTATCAGAACATAATATTATAGGAACACTACTCCTGAAGGCTTAGCTTAAAATTTATTAATGTTTTATTATGTTGTGGCAAATCTAAAAAAAATTTAATTTTGGTACTACCTACACAATTTTAGCGCAAAAAGCTTTAAAATAAGTTTTAATATGAAATCAGGAATAAAAAAATAATTTTAATTTGGGAATTTTCATACTTCAAAGAGTAAGTCGAAAGCACAATGGATGAATTTAATCTTGAATTTTAAGTTAAATATTATTATGAAAATTAATCAATTTTTGCTGAAAAAGAAACCGCTGTAAATTGTTGAAAACACATAGACAATTGAATTCATCGACGAATATTTAATTCGATAAAGTAACTGTAGCAAAAGAAAGCACGACAAAGCATTTAACGTTAAAAGGATTTAACTTTTTATTAGGTAAACGTTGCGTAATCAAAAACGAAATTAGTTTTTCTTTTATATTTTCTTGTACATCCTCCGATCAAATAGAACTTTTTATGTAACCAAGTTAAAAACTGGAGTTAACGTAAAGACAAAATACTCCGTCTTCATATTAAAAGGTAGAATAATAAATTTCAGCAATTGCTTTTTGCTTGAATTGTAATTTCAATAGCTACGACAAAAGTATTCCACGAGAAAGCTTCTATTATATATCCATTTGCCACCTACTCTTCCTTCAATCTTTCTTGTCGGTTAACTTGAATAAACGTACAATTACTCAGTCAGCTTAGTTTAAATTTAAGGTTCCGGAAATTTCAATTCCCTCTATTGTTCTCTTTTTAAATGGATCGTGTACTAAAAATTAGATACAATTAACTCAAATTCCGTATGTCATATTTTGCATTGCCGAAAGCCCAATTCAATATAACGCGGGAGCTATTCATCAATTTACTACGTTAATTTTTCGGAAAAGTCTTGATCGAACCCCTCGTGTGGAAATTATTTGAACGGGTCCTCGATAAATAACAACTTTGCTAATAATTACTATGCAATATTAATTCTCTCCTTTATCTTATCTATTGCGCTATTACCTAGCCCACCCCGGCCTATCCTGTCCGAACCGAAAAATTTGGCAATAGGGTAGATAATTTAAAAAATCCAAAGTTGTTGTTTTCATGTTTAAAGTTGGGAAGTAACTTGCAAACTTCAAAGTACCGCAAAGTGCTCGAAGTAATTTTCATTATTAATACTTAAAATAAAATTACGTAAGGTATTTCTCAAATTACAATATGAACTATTATTTTCGTATTTGACTAAGTAAATTCGTATCTATTATGAAACCTTTGCAACCCTAAAGACCATATCGTAGTATATCTTAGAAATTCCCCGAGGGCAGGAAGGATAACAGGACATAAAGACTCAAGACACGCGCTAGATGCAACTATCTGTTTTAGCTCCGTCTTTAGCTGATGTAAACCAACCCTGAACTGCCAAGGGTTGTTTCCAAATTAATTTATGTTTATTACAAACAAAAAACAGCCCCCGCTGTCTTAACTTTCCAACTTGCTATTATACAGTGGCTTAACTCTCGCAAGTTATAACAGGAAGATATTATTACCATTGGATATATCCCTTGTTCTGTTATATAAAGAGATAACGTGTTGACATACAACACGCATTTCCAGCTAAAGATTAAATCGATTTCTTTTTTACAGAGTTTCACCAATCAATCGAGCGAACGAGCGATGCCATTTGAGGTAAGACAATTTTTGTGTTTTGGGAAATTGTTACGTCACAGTTAAGAAGACCTTTTGTTTTGTTTCCCAACTAAAATTGTATTTTTAAAAGCATCGGTAAGGTTACACTTACGACTTACCGCTAATGGAAATGGATAAGTTAAGAATAACACCTTGCATCAACCAATATATATAGGAAATTCGATACGCGAACTATAAAACTGCAAGCTCTGAAAGCAATTGCAATTTGAGATGGAAATAACTGAATTTGATTTTATTTTTACCGGAAGGTTTTCATTTTTCTAGCAATTTGTTTGGTGCAGCGTGAAGTGTACTCACAACTTTGTTATTTGCAAATAAATTGAAACTGAATTCCGCAATGCAATTTATACTCGAATTTTTTGAACAAGACACAGTCCACGTTGTAAAAGGATAGGTTAGGTTAGGATCTCGCTAGTTTAGCTGCGCTAAATTTGACGCTAAACGTACTTTTGCCATATTTTAAGTCTCGTTTCTCTCAAATTGTAGAAGATTTCCGTCGTAGTTTTATTATAACTAAAACACTAAATTGTATTACTTACACAAAGTTTTAGTAATTAAAACTAAGTTTATTGCAGTTTATTGTCAACTTTTAAGACATTCGTTAAGTAAAAAGTAAGCAACAAGAAATGGAAACTTGTAATTCATACGGTAATAAGTTTGTATTACTTGAAACTCGAAAGTACATGCCATATTATCAACATAAATGTTGAAATTGTAGTTAATAAATTATAGAGTAAATATTAAAGTTAGTGAAGTTGGCTTTTCTTGTTATTAGACTAACCGCCAATTGCAATTTAGCTAATTTAACTAATTTCAGAATGGAAATTCTATTTGTGGCCAGTTGAGTTGAGGAGTAGCATCGATAGCTAGCCTGGCTATATCTACAATGTTTAACTTTGTTGAACTTTTCATTAAAACGTAAAGCTCGAGGAAATTAATTAAAATGTGAAAAAATATACAAAAAGTATTATCGGAAAAATTGAAATTATAACAGCAGCTGTTATATTTTCAATCACATCTCTCGATAATTTAATAAGAAAAAATTTAAATTATTCCAGACATGATTTCAAAGAAACTTATATTTCAAGCTGAGTGGATAAATTTCAAATTTAAAATTCAAGCCAAATTAAAACGTAGTGCACTCGCCAAGTTTTTACCGTCGATGACAGTTTAATATTCTAGCTACGAGCAGCGTGCACCAATGGCTGATTCCACACTAATCAAATTCTAGTCGCAAATCTAAGGAATCCGCGGCTTTTTATAATGCCAACTTGCCAATCTAATAACGAAGTGTTTTAACGATGTTCAAGTAGACACTTTATTAAAATATCCTTATTTTGTAAGCCCTTTACTCTGTTAACCTGTCAGTTATCATTATAACGTTTTATTCCTTTCCACAAAAAGCGATAGGCACCATTTTAAAAATGAATCGCAATTATACACATTTATTCCATGCAATTTCAAAACAATTAACTTTTTAGTTTAAAACTTTTTAATACTCTCGTTTCTTTGCCAAGTCAAGTTTCAATAAGTATGGAGAAGTTTCTTATTAATTAAATGCGAAATTAAACTTATTTAACGAGTACGAACTTTGTAGAAAATTTGCTACAATACAGTTCACTCGACTTTCGTGTATAATATACCACTCGATATTATATTGAATCATAATTATCTTGCCCTTTAGAGTAAATGTTAAGCTGAGAAACAAACTAACTGCTAGCTAGGTATTGCGATAAATTCTACAGCGAAGTTGGGATCAAATGGAAATTTCATTTTGATGCCAGACTAATTAATTAGTTGCCCTTTTTTAATTATCATAATTTAGTTTATACATTTTGCGAAATATAAATTATAGTATAAGAGCTTCAAGGGGGATTATGTCATGTTTTTTGAATATAAAAATAATTTTAGGAAGTTACATCCAGGGATTCCCACAAATTTTATTTACTATGATCGTAAAGCCATCTAGCTACATTTTTAAACATAAAAAGATTTCCATTTGGTACTTAAATAATAAATCTTTAATTCGACTGCATGAAATAAACAAGAATAACAATGAAAACAAAAACCATTAGCATAAATCAGTAGAACGAAATTCGTGTTTCAAAATGGTGTACCCATTACATGAATATTATATAGTTAAATAAAATTGTATGCCAAAATAACATCAAAGTTGAACTTAACAAAAACCGCAATTATTTTTGCACAATCCTAATATAAAAAAGCTCTTTCAAAAACAAAATGTTTTAAAATAAATATTTCGAATTAACAAATGAATTTTGTTCGGTAAATTTTATAAGGTTTTTCATTATATCAAATAAAAAATATATAATAGGAGTATTATGTGAAGGTAGCTTCAGCTACATCGATTAGAATCACAAAAAAAATTTAATAACGAAAATTTTATAAACAACGCTGTGTTTTTTTAAGTCTTTTCGAATTTAAAATATTAAATTTAATTAAAATCATACGGTTTAATTGAATAAAAATTCTCATATGAAAATTGAAAGGATTGGTTATCCTTAGATTACTAAAAATGCTTTCTTTTAAATAGAACCGCAGCTTCAAGAACTTTAATCAGTTTTACGTCTCCATTGGCTTAAAATTGTTTCTTCCTGGCAAGAATGTAAGTAAGTCATAATAACTTGGCAGCATGATACTCACGTCTCAACACAATAAAACGTAACAAACGCCAATCAAGATCTAGGAAACTCCTTGAAATCGTTATAGTTCTTACAACTTGAAGAAATTAAAAGTGGAATCGTGCTCTAACAGCAATACAAATTTTTAATAATCAAGAGCTTCCAATAATTCAACGTGAAATATATTTCCAAAATTCAAAAAAAATAAAAACGGAATCAGAGAATTAAATCAGCAATATTAAATTGCTGCCATTAAATTTTCAAAGGTGGCATTTCTATCACATAAAATTTTATATGGTATGAAATAAATAGAAAAATTAGTTTATACTTGGAGATAAAGTAGACCAGAGTTGGGTACATAAAATATGTAAGTACATTCGTATTCCTTAATGTTCCTTTTGGGCTATCCAGGAAAAATATACTTACATATTTGTATCGGTAAAACCAACTTTGATTGGAATTGAGCTTTATGTGACTCTCGAGTTTCGTTTCATTGCTTTTTGGACAATTTTTCATTGAATAGCAACACATTTGGATGACATTCGCTTCTGATATCTAAATTATATATGTCCATTCGGTAATTCCTTGTACATAATTCGTCACATGTCGGTCCAATTAATGCATTATAAAGCCTTCCGAATTGTGAGCATGCAATAATCACGTCAGATTTAATCAAAGAGCAAACGGTCATTGTTTGTTTAGCAAATGCTATATTATCAACTCTCTATGTCCAGTGTTTGCCATTCCTCATCTGAGACCAATCATGGCTATCTCTCCACTTCACGTCTCACTAACCCTTCCGCACCCATGGGAAACACGCTCACTTGATCCAACAGAATATACGTGAGTCAATACTCGATAGTGTATTTTATTACCAAAACCGATGTTGCAAAATAAAATGCATTTAACAGTAAATCAAATTTTTAAATAATACGCCAAGAGGTTGTAAAAAACCATGACGATAATGCACCTCATTCTTTGGAAAATAAAACTTTTGTGTTCGTCGAAACCACTAAAACTCGGTTTATAAAACTATTGCGACGATGAACCGCCCCTTTAGCTGCGATTTTTATTATTATAAAATTATTGTCGACCAGGGATTATCCTTTAGTATGAATTTGCAAAAAGTAACAATTTTCAAATTGGGTTCAATTATTAAAGATTTTCTAACACATTCTAGGATTTTAGCTGCAATAAAAGCAACTTTCCAAAATAAACACTAAAGCAAAAATATTATCTTGTGGGGTAGCTTTAATTTATCACAATATTTGTTTAAATGTGAAGTGTTATTTGCGTTGTTTCCTACAATTAATTTACTACCGAGTTAGTAATTAAATAAACATTTAAGTCGGGATATTTATAAAAATATTATGTAATTTCTTGAAAAATAACAAAAACTGTTTTGTATGCAAAACGTGGCGTTACAAAAAATTTTATTTAACAAAATTAAATGGAATATTCGATAGATACTTGCCGAAATACACCTATTGGATAAATTTAAAATTTGTTATTAGATTACTTTTTTGTGCTGCCAAATATTTTGCGTTATAAAAATTTTAAATAAAAAAAGTTTTCGGTCGGTAGTCTGCAGCTTACCTCCACGACCGATCTATCAGCTAAATTTATTTTTAAAACAAACAATTTAAGATAATATAAAAATTTCGTTTTATTAATTTTTCAAAATATTAAGGTTAATTTTAGAATGGAAAATGTTATTTCAGTCGAAAATTTTGTATTTTATTGTTTACCTTTGTATTAAAGATGATATCCGCTTATTTTTTGAGTTTATGGTAAATTGATTTTGGTAAAACTGCAAAAAACATTCGAAACCAATTTTCTACATTTTATCGGATTTCCTTCGACCGAGTTTCGCGAGTTGGATAAAATAAATATTTTACACCATTGTTTTTGATTTTCTTCGTTATGTCGAGGACATTTTCTTTATAATCGCTTTATTAAAAATTTAAACTTAATTGAAAGTTTAACGTTTTAATTAAAAATTTATTATTTGTTAATGAAGTTCTTTGATATTTCTTTGAGTAAAATTAGTACCAATTAACGTTAAGATTTTGCACAATAGAAAATAAGTATCTAGATAAGATTTTTAGCCCTTGGTTAACAATATTGAAGAAAATGTATAAAAGAGAAATTTTATTTCAAAGCAGAACGCGCAATTTCGAATGCTCCCTGAAGGCTTTCAGGCATTATTGCATCAGCGTCACTTGTCCCTTATCACTCCACCCTTTTCGCATTTTTATGTACTCCTATTTTGTTAAGTGTAACAAATATGAATGTAATTTTTTAGTTATATAAAACAACAGCGATTATTATCGACCTCTCTGAAAAAGTTTCGTCAATCGAGGCGAATATTTTCACATAAACTACAAAACGAAAAGTTATGAATTAATTTGCAAATTCCCGATGGTTTTATTTCAGTTTAGTAATTAACAATCATCACGGTATTTTTTCTTTGCAAAAAACTTTCCGCAAGAAACTTTTTGTTCCTTATCAAAATCAAAATATTTTACCATATGGTAATTTTAATAAGCTTTTTGCAGTAGTCGCTCTATTTATATTATAATGAGCTTTGGTGCGGGCTTTTCAACAAAAGTATAAAATAAATTTTAATATATTAATAAAATATCGAATCGCGAACGGAATTTTTTGTCGAAATAAATCAATTTCGAATTAAAAATTAAAAATACTTTTTTTTATTTCAAACAAACCTTTGGTTTCTTTTTTCGATATTTTAAATCAATCACGGCAATTCCGTCTTATATTTTTCTCTTCTTATTATTTCCCCGGTGACAATGTCGCTCGACTCCACTTTTTCCAACTGTCACAAAACCATTCCTGCCAGTGATGGATTGAAAATCATTCCATAGCAAACTTACAATTTTTTATCTGATATGTCTTTGTTGGAAATAGTTGAATGGAAGGTATTTTAATTCGGGAGGTAAGATAGATTAGTCGGGAGAGAAGTTAATTGAAAGCCTTGTTATGCAAAATTTAATTTGATACTTGAGTTCGAAATGAGGGACAAATTAAAATACGTGATTAGTGCGATGCACAAACAATTTAATGGCTTGTGTTGCAAGTGTACCATTAATTTAATACCGAAAGTTTCAATGGCAGAGAAATAGCAAGCTCAAAATCTTCAAGTTTAATTGATCTACAAAATCAACAACTAGAACTATATTAACAATACGGAATTAAACAAGATAAGGAAAACTACAGGCCCTGACATCTTGAATCCGGTTGAGCCATCTACTATTCCTATAACCTCTGGATAACTGAAGGAAAGTTCAGGAAGTACTCAACCAGTAAAGAGATAACTTTATTCGGAAATTACAAATGTTTATCTTAATGCATGATTGAATGTAATTCAATATAAAGGATTCTCAATAATGCTCTTTAATCTATTGAATTATCTTTAATCTTCTATTTCGAAGCTTTAGACTTTTCTTGCTGGAAAACGAGCAGTAAAATCACATATTCGATAATATTATAAATAATAAACTCCATAGAGACACTTTTGGTGCGGAGTATATTACTAAAAAGAAATTAAAATCGGAAAATGTATTATTTTCAGCAAAAATTAATAGTTAAAGTATTTCGAATTAAACTGCATTTACTGTATTACTTTCAAGAGTTTACGACTTTAATACAAACTCAAGTTTGTTTTTAAGAAAGCAACATTTATCATTTTTTCCAAAAGTATAAAGATAAGTTTAAGTCGTATAATCTTACAAACAAATATACAATTTTAAATAAAACACTTTTTATCTTTGTTTTAGTTTCTAACAAACTTACTCTGAAGAGGTAACTTGAAAGAAAAAGTAAGATTTATTCTGATTTCAAAAATAAATAAAATTTTCTTTAGGGCTTTTGTTTTTAACATTAAATTTTGTATACAACAAAATTTTCACTTATCAAATGCTATTTTTATTTAGAAAAAAAATTGAACTTGAGTTCGGAGTGATAGGTACAGGGTGAACCGTTTAACCCCCTTCACTCGTCAACGAGATTTCAGTTAGGGTTAATTAGGCAAAATTGCAACTTGATCGGAAATTTTAATTAGTAAAAGTGTAAAATTAAGACAGCGAGCGAAGTAATTAAAAATTTAAAAGTTAAAATTTATATTCCCGAAAGTTGCAATTCTTTTTAATTTTTTGTTTTCGGAATTACAAAAGGAACCAAAATAAAACCAAAATTAATTACCTTATTTAGATTAAAATTAACAATTAGCAATTCTGCGAGAACTTAGACTATAAATAATAATAATCTGCAAATACTTCATTAGCGGTAAAAATTAAGTGGCTGAAATTAGAAACAAAGTATAACCAAGAGAAAACTGAAACTGCGGATTCGTGTCCCAGGTGAGCTTTTGATATTTTAATTAACCCGCATTAATAAGAGAGAGCAAGATTATTATGTTACAAGTTTAGTACCATTCTTATTTTGTTGTGAATTTCTCGTAATTTGACTGCTTTGTAAATAAGTAAAACGTTCATTTGGTATTCATTGGACTGAGAATTTTTACATCAAGTTTTGCTTAATTAGAAAATTTTTCGAGTCAACGTTTTGCAGAATAAACCCAAACACAAATTTTATGCGTAGACACAGGAGTTAATGGGTACTGTCCTGACCATTAACGTAAAACTTTTTTTTTATTTACACAAAACGGATATCTGTTACTCTGTGGTAATTTCTATTAGGAGCGTCTATTGTTTAATTTACGAGCCGAACAGCTTGTTTTCTTAGCATAAACTAGAAACTTTATGAAACCCCGAAGCAGACTTTCTCAAAATTATATTTAGCTACAGTTCATCAAATTGTCCGAAGGCAGTTTGACTTTTTTTGTTAAATTTGTCTACGCAAAGGGACAACAAAGTATTTTTGCTGCTACAACAAATTTTAAGCTGGTTCATTCAATAATTTTTCTATTCTGAACAGAAAAACTTTGTTGGGGCATTTGTTTAGAAAATAATTTTTATGGTTTTTGAAATGATGTAATCTTATTTATTTCGACAGTTTGCAATGCTGGAAATTTCTATCCGAGAAAATCGATTATTTTATTAAATTTTTCATGAGGTGGAAATTTGAAAACGTTAAACTTTAAACACATACACAGGCTATAGAAACGGAAGGTTTTTTTATTGGTTTTTCTAAAAGGTGATAAAACCTATGAACTTTAGTTGTCCACCCTAATGCAATTGCTTTCGGGAGGGTAACTTATTAGAATCATTTTCCGAGTCTATTACCGCAACGGAATTGGGAAAACCGCATTATAGCAATGATGTGTGGGTAAATCGATTTGTTTCTATTGAATTAGAAACTTAAACTTTGAAAATTCCGAGCCGGATGTTTAAAGTAGTGCGAAAATTTGCATAAAACGACGAGCGACCAATTTATTAGTTAGTTACACCAACGGCAATAATACATTTACAAGGCTGGATGCACTCTAATTCACGAGGAAGGATCATAAATTACGCACCCTCAAGAACTCCTGCTGCATCCAAACAGCCACCCTCCTGCTATTGCAGAAGATGTCTTCATTCATAGCACTTGTTTACGTCCTAGGCCGTTCTTGATCCCTAGATTCGCGGTCTTGTTCCATTTGCTATAAATTCTAATAAAATGTCTTATACCGCGCCTGCTGTTTTTCGTCGCTGAATTCGAAATAAACCAGATGCCATCACCAGAAATTTGAATTTGATCCCGGCAATTAACAGTAACGAAACGGAATCGTTATAAACTACGGGGGACCTAGAACGAAAACAAAAGATGTTTTTACACTACACATCGAGGTTTGTACTCGTCGACGCCTTTTTGTTTATGTAGTGCATGAAAATTACATTAATGCTTTAAGTGTGCAACGTTAACTCTCCCTCAAAGAAAATACATTTCACTTTAAGTGATATAAAACATGATTGGGAATTTTGATATGGGATAACTCGCCCCGCTTAAAATACTAAGCTCCTTACGTTATTTCAATCTCTTGTTATTGCTTCACTTATCCTCAGTATAAAAATAACTAATTTTTAATGCCGCCAGAGTGCTGCAATTTTATTTAAAAGAAAAGTTCATAAAATAGTTTCTTTTCATGCGGTTGCCCCATTTTCAGGAGATAATGATATCTCGTTAATATACAGCAGGGGCGAATTGCACGATAATGCGTCAAGTGTGTCACAAGTAAAAGAGTGCGGAGTTTTTCTACTTTATGTGTACACTGTATAAATATACAGAACTTAATGGTTATCGCGAAAAAGAAAATATAACGCAAATGTTTCAATTTATATTCATTTGTTTAAAAATTTCCACCACACGTCGTTTAAACTGCTTATTAATTTGAACAAAAGAAGAAAAACTCTTTTAGAAGAAATTTGAAAGGCAAAATTGTAAAAATAGGCCAACCTGGTTCATTAATTCTATTTTCAATAGATTAGCGGTTTCGATTTCAATCTAGGTTATTCCCGCTTTTTGCAGAGAGATTTGCAAATTATTTTACGTGAATAATTTTATTTTTATCCCTCAAATATGTATAGTTGCGTGGCCTGTTAGTTCTCTACTTTATAAATCTTGTATGAACACATAAGTACACAGAAACGGCAAGCACGAATCACAAATACCATGTTAGACTAAACCCACTCTCTGTTAGTTCGCATGAAATATGTATGTATTGATCTGGAATTAAATTTGTGAATTTAATTATTCACCATTCAATAGTGTACAAGCTACTGTAATTTGATCCGTTTCAATAGTTTATGGCGAGTCGATAATATATACGGGTAGAGTAAACCGCGTTCTACCCAATTCTGACTTACCACTTTTGTTGTCGTAGCGTACATTTAAAATTTTGACATTTAAACACGAGTGCAAGCGTCCTGTCCATTGGTTTAAAGATAATAAAGAAATTAAAAACTGGTATTTATATAGTACCGGTTATAGACGGCAGAGGGATTTATATTTTAGGGTTCAACTCTATATAAAAAAATTTTGCCTAAAAAACATAGGTAGTATCCTATCTGTTATTTTAACAAATTCAATACTGGCTAATTCTAAAATTGAAATCATAATCCTTTTCCGTCTGCATATTTCATAAGCAAATTGCAACTTTTACTTCCTTGATATATAATATACTATTGCCATATTGAAACAGACTTGCAGTTGCTGCAAACAAACTTTTCTGCCTGTTAGCTTGTTCAAACTGTACTAGAAGAGTTAATACATTTAATTTTAGTAATAAACTGGAAAGTTCGCATTTTCATATTTTTAATTTTGCTAAAAGTATCTACTGGGTGACAGGAAATTGGATAAAAGTATCGGAGCGCAAAACCGGCATAAAATAAAGATAGGTCTCTGTATCAATTTGGTTTCGTAAACTTTCTTCGCTTTATATTTGGTTGTTTTTCTCTTGTAAATTTGTATAGTGTAATTTTGATAGGAAATGTTTTTATTCTGAAATTTACACGTAGTAGCAGTACCTAAATGTATAAAAAGTATGAACATGTAGGGCTAACAAATGAAGCTATTTCTAACAATCGTAACATATAACGTACACCATAAATAACAGAAGAGCTCTAAATCTCGAATGGCGCATTTGGCTACAATAGTGAATGTAACGTGTTGTTTAATTTATAATTAGCTTGTGACAATGCGACACTTTTGGAAATGTAATGAGTCGAAAAAAGGGCTCTTGTAAAATATAACAACGAGTAGGAATTAATTTGGTGTCGCTCGACGTCACTAATGGACAATGGCGGCCAGAAGCTGTGGGTTTATGGACAGTTTCCGGAAAATATATATCTCGTCTAATGTGTGAAAAAAAGTCATTTGCTGCCAAAACATTGCGTTTAAATGTTTTAACTCTGGCGAAACAAAGCGTAAGTGACGTTTTTGAATTTTCCAAAATAAATCACCAGCTTTAAAAACATTATAAATTATATTATAATCAATCCGGGGTAGTGATGTTTGAATATTAACAAAAAGGAAACTTGAAAATTTGTCCCTCGATAAAGGAAATTCGAGTGAGTTGCGAACTCGAGGGAACCGACTTTTTTATTTGTTAGCATCGACATAGAACGTTGTTTGTGGGTGGAGAAATCGAACAATTTATACATTTCAAGCAGACTTTTTGTAGGCCTCAGTTCTGGTTAATCTTGTCTAAAGAATAGAAAAAATACTTGTCCTGCCGGATACTAATGAATTATTCCTTTTTTTTTCTATGTGAAAAATGCACAAGGAATATTTTATTCACAACTGACACTTTGTTTCATTGTCGGTACCAAAACCCACGATGATGCTAACGGAATTGTTCGACCGAATTTTCTCCTCTCAATTTTATTTAAATTGATAATTATCGCTCCAAAACAATGGCTAAACCCAATGGTGCATTTAGATGTAGCTTATTGAAATTTGTAACTTTTGTTGATGACGGATGTTTTGGAGTGTGGATGGTGGTATTTTCACGCCCATTGCACTTCTATGTCCCTGATATAGCTCCCAAGAGAGTGACTCGCTCTGAATCTGGACAGCCCTATGCATGACTGCTTCAAAGGGTTCATGTCATTGACCGCATCTCTAGTTTTCTACATTTGTTAAAATTTACTCTAGGTACCTACTTTAAATTAATAACATCTCTAAATACCGCTTTATTAGAATTTTAAATGCAAAATCCTTTTTATTCCATTTTCCTTAATTAAAACACAGCTTTCAAACCGAAATGGAATTTTCTAGCATTTTTACTGCTGCTGTTACCGTTATAGTATATATAGGTACTATATATTTAATTAAAACTTGCGTATTTGCACTAAATTAATAAGTTCACTTGAATGCTCCAAAATTCAATCAAACTTATCTAGCCAAAACTTTCAAATTATTTTGTTAACACTTGCGAACACTAAAATTAATTTCCGTGCCAATAATAGACTATTATTTATTGTAAAGATATGTTCTAATAGTTCAGCAGTTTCGGAATATTGCGATCGAAAGTTTTCCTTGCTCACCCACAGCCGACCAAACTAATCGTGCAGTTGGACTACAGACTTTAGAATCAATTAAATTAAGAATTTTATTCAGCTAGAAAGAGAAACTGTTAGTTTTTCAGTATTCTGGTGCAATCCCATTTATGTTGAAATATAATCTGTAATAGTATTATCCAGGGACAGGCAGGATAAATGGAAAATGTCGGAATATTTGCATGAACCATCTTCCTTTTCATTCTTTTAAATGTTTATGTTGCAAACATGACTGTGCCTGCAAATTGTTTTCTTATCACTTACAAATTTTCTCTGAAAGTTTACGTTATGTCAATCAATTGTGTGTTTTTAATGCAAAAAGGTGGCACACTACACTAAATGCCGAAGACAGGCGGCACCAAAGTGCCTGTTGCCGGTAAAGTACTTTGGTGTATAAATTAAGATGTTTTAGTCGGAGCTGATGTACTTTTTGTGGTTCTCCTGTGATAGGCAACCCTACAAGCACAGAAACATCAAAAATCATTACTTTCTCATTCATAGTGAAAGCAATTGTTTTATTTTATTGCTCAACTTTCAGAAAAATGATCTCTAATATTTGTTGCATCGGGGATAAACAAACACTAAAATGGTTCTTATTTAGCATCTGAAGTGATTTTCACTGGGATGTCTCTCAAATCCTCACCTGACGTATTGTTTTGGGACTTTTCAAAAGAACCTTCAATACCCTTGAGATTCGTATAAAATTAAATTTTTTCTGAAGTAAATGCAACCCATAACATTAGTTTAGGACTCCTTCAGTGGAAATGCTTATGTTTATCATGAAATAAAAACATTTCAGAAAATCTATTTAACAAACTTTTCAAGCTGGCAGCTAGTTTCGGCCTTGTTGGAAAATATAAGGGAAAGCAGAAAAATCGTTTATTTTTGCTTTGATTTTGGCTGGAAAACGAAAAAGTGATATCTCGAACCGATGATATATGGTTCCCAGTTAGGGATTGGTCAACACTTGAGTTGATGGATGAGCAGCGATCACCCCTATCTGTATCACGCTCGTATCCCAAGTTTCTCAAGTTTTATGTCAACATTCTTGTTGGTATTCCAAATCTTCAGCCCGCTTCATTTTCTTGACAAATAACTAAATATAAAATAACCCGATAAAACTGTATTTTCAGCTACCGACAAAGCAGTCTGATTACGATTTTATGTGGCGCATACTAAATAAGCCAGCAGTACTCAAAGGGAATAATTATTTCCGTTTAAATTGGTTAAATTTATTTAATTCTTAACGCAAGTTAGCGTGAGTAGTATCAACTCAAAGAAATTCTCTCGAGGAGGAGCATTTTAATTTTTTGCGCACTACAGTGTTTTCTTAGTTTTTAAATTTTAATAAAATTCATTTAAATTTTGACACAAATATTGTAGTGCTCTTGTCACTAGCTGTCAAAAGCAAACGCCTTGTAAAACATAGAAGAGAATGTGACAAAAAGCAGTGCAAAGGGAATAAAACATGTTACGAGATGTAACAGAAAGAGGGTTGCTACTTACTTTGAGTGACGTTGTGAAATGCATCTAAAGACTAAAAATAATTTCAATTTTAAACGCTTTATGTACTACTCGTATAATTTAAAAGGCACTTTGTCTGGCAAAAAAATATATAATAAAATTATTACATTTTCTTCGCGAAAAATTCCTCCTCTGAAATATATTAATCTTTCATAATTTAGAATAACACGACAAGAAAAATCGAAAGGGATTTTTTTGTTGTTGTATACAAAGACGATGCTGATAACGTGAAATGCAAAGAAATTTGTTTCAAAAATTTCTCCCCTACAAAAATACGATTTCACGGTTTAAAATGTAATTGAATGGCGATAAATTTATAATACAATTCCATCAGCCTTACAAAATTGCAATGGGCGTCGTTAGAGGCGCTGGCGTCGTTTAAATTTATTTTTTAACTATTTTATAGGCCTAATCGACAAATTAATTGGTTCGATGAGACTCTGCCCGTATCAATTATAATTTAGTGCGACTTTTTTGTAGCATTTAAATTTCAAATATTTATTTTGAAGTAGCCGTAATTCACCTGGGGTTAAAGTAAACAACACATCCCCTTTTGCTGTCTGGAGCGGTGATGTACTTACTTTGGTGACATCGGGGCCGCCATTAGTTTCAATTATGTTGTCAAAATGGCGTCTTAGTTCTTTGAATTTTAATGAAAACCACACAAAGTTGAATCTTCTTATTTACCTTTTGCTCTGAAACCGGAAATGGATTTTCACGCGTGTAATTTATCAAAAAATTCGTTGCATACTACCTATTTAAGGAATTAGAAGGATAACATGATTTTACGTAACTTATTTATTGTTCATTCGAGCCGTAAAGTGGTAGGTATATAATATTGGAAAAGCAATTGAAAACGAATGTCCACAGGGATAAGAAAATATTTAGTCTCAACGGAAAAACACTTTCAATTCTACGTATCTAGGAATCCCAGACACAATACTGAAATTTTATGGACTGAAGAAGTTTTTCAATAAACATAGAAGTTTAAATTGTGAAGATAATTTATTATTATTAAAATGTTGTATTTTAGAAGCCGTAAAAACATGTTCTTAAATATAAAACCAAAATTTATTGTTATGAAGAGAAGTTGCAGTGAGAAACTATTAAAGTTGCGCTCTAGCTTCGCTATGGTTAATACCGGAAAATTATTCTTATATGCTTTCAGCTTCCAGCGAAATTTATATAATAAAGAGAAAAGAAGTCTGAAATTACCTTTTTAATTTTTATAAGTGTGATGCGGTTTTTTACCCAAACACAAATCCAAATTAATTTGAAACAAATTTCTTTAATTAGTCGATCTGTTAGTGAGTCCCCTTTATCCATGACGTCCCCTTTTAGTTGTTATATAAAACATTATCATGCCAATTGGTTTTTCTGATTGAGAAATATAGCGAAAGGGCGGAACGGGTATAAATTTCGTTTTTAGAACTGGAGTAACATTGAAGGCATAACAAATGTACGCAAAAACTACCTAAATTCAACAAAATAAAATATTTTATTATTGTGGTTTTCTCATAAATTTTACAGTCTGCCAATGCAAAGACGTCCTGGAAAAGCTGGTTTTTGTTATAATTAAAGAAATTGGGATACATTAAGCTTTTTATATCTACACGAAAAATTGGACTTTGTGTTTACACAGAGGGTTGCTGCTAGATTGAAAGGTAGACGACGCACGTGGATGCATTGCATGTTAGCTCTTGTTTTTACTATTGAAATTTGCTTTTTTGACAAGATTTTTTGTTGAATATTTGAATAATTTATTTTCGCTCCGTATTTACCACACAGACACACAAAAAGCAGATGCATTCTTCAAAAATGAAAATATATTAAAATTTATTTTTAAAGACCCATAAAGTAATGTTCCCGGCGACTAAGACGTGGACTTGTTGAGATCTTTATGTCGTAATTTCGATCGTAAATTTCTGCAAAATATAAAAATTCAAATAATTTAACTGGGAACGAAAATTGAAACTTGGCGATAAATTACCATTGCCAGATTAACAAATAAGGTTAATTAAACTGGATGCGTTTGTATTAATAAATAAATAAATTACCTATATGCAGATTAACTTGACAATTTGTGTTTATGTCTTTGATGTATACGGTTGTTAAAAACGGCCTTGGGATATAATTTACACAAAATTAGCACTGTGCTTCACAATTTCATTAAATATTACAAAATAAACAGCTGTTTTGCCAATTGAACAATTGTTCATAATAAATTATTTACAGTAATTAATGAATTACCAATTTGAAACATTGTTGGCAAATACGAACCCAACTTTTTGGTAGTATAGCAAAATTCAATCCATTAACAATATTTGTTCATATCTGTTAAGTGAACGGGGGGGAAAGCAAAAAATAATATACGGTATTGTAATATAATATTTTTCCAATATTGTCAGTTGCATAATTGAGAAAAATTTTGAATGAAAATGTTTTGAAATTAAAAAGAACACAATTATGAACCGAATTAATTCGGATTTAATTCCAAAACATTTTTATTCAAAATCTGCTCTTCCTACACAATTGGAAATAACAAGAATATATCACAAATGAAAGAAAAGGTAGACTAATATTTTATTTTTAATTGTGATGATATCAAATTTTCGGGCGGCACTAAAGTACATTATTGGCGTTTGGAGAAAAGGAATATTATTTATGGTTTTTGCTAAGATGACGTAACATCTTATTCCGTGTGTTATTTAAAAATATTCTGCCAGGTTAAATATACAACTATAAGTGAAGTCGATACAACTCGAAGAAGATTTTCAATAATTTACAAAGTGCTGAGAGATAACTAATATTTTATGCAGTGCTGAATACGTCAAGAATTTTTATATAAAATATTCAAAAAGCTGTGTAGCTTTAAACTTTAAATTTTACACTTAGTATTCATTAACAACTTTTTAACACATTTTGTGTTATTGTAAACTGCAATCCATAAGAGATATGGGAACTCTATGTCTGGAAACTTACATTTCGTAATCATTCGTGTAGATTAAAGTAAATTATCTTGTCCAATTCGGTGAGACACTCTACATATTGTTTTTATGAGTGATTAATTTTATTTGAAGATACTTTGAAAGCAAATTAAACAGATTACGCTTTGTTGTGCATTCAGATTTATATTATTTTTCTTGTTGCCCAAAAGAATTGTCAGAAGAGGCTAGTAAATTAACAGTAAACATGATAACTGATGAAGCAGGAAATGTTGAAGTGAATGAAAAAAGTAAAAAATGGAGTGTAGCGACGTCGTGGATGTTTCTATTGATAGGTTGTATTTGCTATTCATGAAAAAATGTTCTTTTGCCACCCTTGCGAGGGGAAATACACATTTAGCTGACCTAGGAATTTGTTTAACTGCTCGTTCATCTCAGAGTTTTTCAATCTCCACGAGTATTCAGCATTCGATCTCGTGGGTTAGGAAAATCGTTCTAATTTATGATAAAACTTTTACGACTCAAAGAAAACATTTGACAAATTTTCGGGATTATTTTGGCCAAATAAGATTTTTTACAACTACTAAAATTTTTTAAACTTGTTAAGCGTTAAATTATAAATGTTTTTCCAAGCAAGTTTATTAAAACCGTAAAAACTTAAATTTTCTAATTTGGTTTCGCGGGAATATCTTTAATAAAAAAGTTTGTGGGAAAATTATGAGCCTTAAAAATGTAACAAATGCAGTTTAATTATGTCGAAATAAATTTAGTTTGGGGTTAATAATGGAAAACGTTGATAAGCTTCCCGAAAGGTAAAAAGCTGTATATTGTTGAAGTTTATTTACCAGTACATAATTGAATAAATTTATTTTCGAGTTTTAAAAAATAGAAGCCCAAAATGTGCGATTGAGCCATAAAAAGCATTATGTATGCAAAATATATGCTCTTACGAATTTACGCCGCGAAAATTCCACAAGATGCAAAGAAATGAAATTATATTTCTTTATAAAGCGTCCCTAGACGGTATTTGTCTGCGAGAAAAGTTTAAGATTTTTTCCGGTTTTTATTTTATTTTTATTCATGAATGTATTTAAAAACATCTCTCCTGCAATAAAAAATGCATAAACAGTTGGCTGCAAGACGCCAGTCTTTTATAATCGCCCTTTTAAATGGTTAGCTTTGTATTGTTTTCTATAAATTCTATAAGGCATTGTCATTTTTAAGCAAATCTTTTTACGGTTGCACAGGAATCGACTTTTGAACAAACACACGCTTGCCGATATAAAATAATGATTTAGGGCTGCTCCGGCCCAAACCCCACGCAATTGCACATGAATGTCAAAATCAGTTAAAATTAAACGCTGCCACGAATTTAAAATTTTGCTTTCCAAATAAATAACAGAATATTTTTATTATTTAATAGCATTTTGGCATTTAAACCGTTCAATTCGACATATAAAACAGCGGGAGCGATACTTTACCTGCCAGGTATATATAATTCAAGAAATGCTTGCATTTGGCGAATTTAAATATGGGAAGAATGCGTGCGACGAATGCCGATGCACTTAATAGAATCGTGTCATGTAAATAATAAATTCAATTGCAAAGGGGAACACGAAAAAGTGCCCGCCGTTATCGATGAAAATTTCAAAAGCCGCCGCCCGCCGCCACTCGCTTTCTTGTCCACGTCCGAGTCAAAGGTGTTTGCATTTCAGATTGCCCCACACTACAAACCCAAGTTTAAAAATGTTTTATTTTTCTCCTAGTGAAAGGGAACAAAGAACAAAACAACAAACTGACAAAGTGATTGAATTTTACACTTAACATTTGTATCCTTCGAACCACAAAAACTTTTCCTGGTTTTCCGAAAAAAACAAAGGAATTTACGGTTATTTATAGTTACACAAAAATGCACTAAAAAACATCGCCATATTGTTTCCTTCTTTCACGATTTTCCAGATTTTGGTTTCACCTGCCTATCTGGTTTTCAATTCGAGTTATAGGTCAATCAAATTAGGTTTTTCAATGTAATGGAAAATCACGTACACATGAAACTATTTAAAAGCTCTTTTTGTCAAAGAGCATCTATCTTCGATAGATCATTCGACTGAAGGCAATTATCAAATTACAGTTGATTGATAGTTAGGCATGAAAGCAGTTCAAATTCGTAAAGTTACAAAATCATTTTAAGCAATTCAATAATGGTGCTTTTATACTATTATACTGGAAAAAATAGGAAAAATCCATTCAGGAACTACGAAAATGTCAAAGAATATTTTGAGATCTGAAGAACTTCGGTATTGGTAGTTTGATGCTTTTGTTAAAATAATATTTCCGTTGCGGAAATTTGTCGTTCCGTTAAATTTTAAAAATTTTGTGAACAGCTCAATAGCAGCAGTTGAAAAATACAGTAATTGATATTCATATCACCCGAATTACTGAACAAATGCCACGTTAGCATTAAAATTTAAGCAGATAATTAAGGTAAAATTGACCAACAGGAACTTTTAATTTTAACTTACTGCTTCTCTTTAATTTTAATCCTAGCTTAAATTTATTGTGATACCAGCGGAAGTGACCTGGCGCGACGCTTTCATTGTCATTTTTTGTAAAACTCATGTTAAACCACTGTTTCAACTCATATTAATCATATTGTTAACTACATTATTTGGTTTTTCCATTGATCAACTTCATAAAAAGTTGAAACTTTCACTACAAACAAAAAACAAATGAGTTATTTAAAAAAAGACCCGAAATTCCGAGCCTTTATTAGCGAAAAACAGAAAATATTTTTGATAGGCATCGAAATGTTTTTGAAGCTGTTTTAATAATTTCTCTCTGCCATTTTAAAATATAATGGAATGTTGACGTATAAAGGAATTATTAACATTCTCTATGAACAATAAAACGATGACGTCGACTTACAAATTTAAATTTAATTCAATAAAAATGAAACATTCGACAAAATATCAAGAGAACGATTTTGAAGGAAATAAAATTTCCAAGGAAAGGCTGTTTACGTTTTTGTGCCATAATAAGCAATTTTCGAGATATTCAAAATTTAATTGAACGGCTTTCATTTTTTGAAAGTATTCTCATATTGATAATTTTCAAAGTGTTTGTGTAACGCAAAAGTACCCCTATTGAATTTTATAATTTAGTAGATAAACCATGCGGGTTCGAAATGTTTTTGCAGTGGTTTCGATGAAAGGTTATGCAGAATTTTGTGTATTTTATTTAAAAATTTTAGAAAATCACAATATAATACGCGAAATGTAAAATTGTGGAAGATAAATGAAAAATAATTGTTTTTAAAATTTACATAGAATAAAATTTAAACGAGTTTTGGGAGATAGTTTTGTATGTATGCTTTCGTGATGAAAACGAATCTGCAGTGCAAATACAGCGTAAATTTATTGCTTAATGGAGCTCGCTTGGCTTTTTGCTTTTTCTGATAAGTGCCTTTCAGCAAATTTATGTATTGACATAGGTTACAAATTGAAATGTACTTTTCAAATCGTTGATTTACTACTTCATATAAACTCTAATCTTATTTAAATAGCGGTCTTATACTAGAAACTCAGAAATTTTGACAATAAAACAAATAAATTCAATGTGGAAACATTAAACGGGCGTCTATTTAATTTTGTAGCAGTACACTTTAATTACTTCTAAGTGTGTAAATAAATTTCGAAGTAATTAAATACATTAAACTTTTACAGGTACAAATTGTTCTTTTGTCCTCACAAAGGACTGTATTTGCATGATAAGAAAGTTACTAATTTAATATTTACGGAGTTATCACTTCGAAACATGACGCTTTTAAGCTTTTCCATTTAAAAACTTTCTTGACACATTTCAAGTAGTTTAATTTATTCGAAAGCCTTGAAATAGAACAAAAACATAAAATATTTCTTTTTTTCCCATTGTAACGTCTTTCCCGCATTTACCCAGCTAATTTCGAACAAAAATTGTTATCTTCGGAAACGATAATCCGTGAGGCATTAGGTGTGACCGCATCATAACAATAAATTCGGAATTACGATTTCCCATATTTGCCGATAAATTTTTTTAGAAAAATCGAAACGCGAAGACTTAGTGCAATGTACTCGGTAATTAAATGTGAAACCTTAAGACAAATATGTATCATTAATCGGTATAATTAAGATCTATTTAATTTAATCCAATATTAGACCAGTTTTGTCGAAGATTGTTAGACCAACTTCCAAACAATATTAAACTTGTAAGCATTTGCCACTATGTTTACCTTAGAATTAGTGATTAAACAGAATAGTTTAAACTAGTCCATTATTCGGTATTATACAGTATGTTATGTACATTAGGCGATGACCATAATATTCAAAACAAACTGCACGATAATATTAAATTTTCTCCAACAGTAATAGCCTTCGCGCAACATACTCGGAGCAATTTTCCGAATTTTTGTTACCCTTTTAGTAATTGTATTCGTTCTTCCTCTACATTTACGACCCTTTTTCTTCTTCGTTCGCCCCATTAATTCATTTACTGTTTGACGTACAATATATTTATTTGCGTTGTTCCAATAATGACTTCTCCTTTGATCCACAACAGTTGAAAGATGTCTGCTTCTATTTTTATTTCGTGTAAAACATGGCTACCATGTGTTAAATTTAAAAATTCATCCGAATTGTGCTCCGAATAGTAGCATCACACAGATTTGCAATGTGCATTCCAGACTACTAAACCACTATAGCTATCATTGTATTGGCGTATTTGTTGTTTGCAAAAATTTCAATTTTTCATTTTATTTATTTTCCGACAATTTCCCAGCGGAGCACTTGAATACTGATATTGAATTTGTGCCACGGAAGAGTTAATTCAAACTAGAAGAGCAAATTATGCTGAATGAATTAGATAAACTGCGTTTAATTGGTGAAAGTTTATATACTGAGGCCGATTAGAGCAATAGCTTGATAATGTGATTGCGGTTTAAGTTCGTCTAATATTGCGGCCGAGGTATTCATTGACGTTAATACAGAGCTAATAGAACTCTAATAGCGCATATAGAAGATTTCATAGGCGTAATACTACCCAATTTAGTGTGGTATAACCCTTATTTTAATTATACTTAATATTTATTTGCTCTCTAAATTGGCTTTGTTTTAATGTTGCTACAGCGTCATTTGTTATAACTTGCAGGGCTATTAAAGAGAATAGCTAATGTGATTAATTAAAGTTTGATTAAAATCTGCTTTAATCATTAGGGCCGACAATAATCATAACAGAAAAAGTCGTTTGCGGAATTGCTTATAATACAAATTTTTAAAAATATTAAAATTAAGTAATATAAATTAGCAAAGTTGGTGGAATCAATTTAGCAAGGAAAAAGATAGCACAATCTCGGCAAAATAACTTTTATGCGGTAAATTAGGATTAAGAGGCCAACAGCGAGCACTTAATTTCTTCATTGTTTTAAAAACTACTCATGTAATAAGAAATTCTATAAACTTTATTTTTAATTTAAGTTTTCGTTATATTATATTAAAGTCCTGCAATAATATAAAATAATCCTTTGAGAGCAACTACGTTCGCATTGTACTACTCGTTTTTCATTTTTTATTAAAAACAATTTCCTTTAGTTTCCTTCAAGTGGATGCTTGTAAAATGCAAAAAAAGTTAAAGAGTTTTTAAAAGCTCTGTTTGCACTGCTAAACAACCAATTAATTTCAGCTTTATTATTTTTTGGGTGTATTAAAAAATTAGGAAAGTTAATAAACCCACGCCTTTTTAGTTTGCTCTTTTCATTACAGCTTTTTCCTGAACGGAATACAAAAATTTTAAATATTTACCAGAGAACAGAGTTTTTAAATAATTTCTCATCGATTACTAAGTTTCATCAAGTACAAAAACCAAAAATTGATATTTTGTGCGCTCAGAAATGTAAAATCATAAAAGTTTTAAATGACTTTAATTTCGTAAAGCTCCGACCTAACTTTTTTTTTAGCAAGAATTTTAATTATAGTGGTAATTGTAAAAAATGATAAAAATATAAAGGAAGCTAATGTGTTTAAAAAATTTCCTAACGACTTCTGCTTTAATTTCATTTATTCTTTCATAAAATTAAATTGTTATAATCGGATAACTTCATAAAGCTTTTATGTGGTTAGAAGCAAAACGATATAAGTAACACTTTTAGTAATAACAAGTTAAGTAAGCAAAACTTCAAACTTTATAATTTATTCTCAATCACTCCTCGACTCTTGACTTTTTGCTACTTATACCTTTGTGCTTCTAACCCCATCAATTGATAATTTTATCAAGTAATTTATATAAGCCTGCTTGGTCATAGCGATGCTCTGCACGATTGGTTACGATATTGTTTTCTTTTTCAAATAAATCGAACTTAGCTTAATATTATTTGTAACGCGAACGTAAAGCTATAGGTTTTCCAGGATAATAAACGAAAAGCAGCTTAAGCTACTGCAGAAGATAAACCACAGCTACTTGTTCACAAAATGTAGCTAAGCTACATTGCTCAGCTCTAAGAATAAAATTGCTTTTCAATTACATATTTTTCTTGTTATCAAAAAAATTAATTTTTACTAGCTCTTAAAGTTATAAAACCATGTCGTTGAAAATGTTTAATTAACGATACTCGTAAGAACTTATTGAAATGTCAGAACCACAAATTCACCTTTTTAGATTGAACAAAGTAAACTTTAATTTCTATACCGAAACTTATTTAGAATTTTATTGTTACTTTACAAAAACTTAATTGAAGTTGGAGAACTGAAAAAATATTATTTTAAAAAGTAGGGATTTTCACTCATCCGTAGTTCAGGTTGTTCGACATCTGTGGAGTAAGTTGCATTTACAATTTTGTTGTATATTAAATTTTGTAAACGCTGCTGCAGAATACAACATAATATTGTCACATTTGGAAATAAACTATAAAAACTTTTAATTTTAAGCAAACGATTTGGAAATAGTGCTCTTTTATGTTATCTTCAAAACTGCAACAATAGTTCTATTTTATACATATATTTTTTACTCATTTTCTTGTCTGAACGTAAATTTTCTCTGTAGCTCGTTTGTAAATTTTCTATTTTGCATACATACTACTACTTTGTTTGCATTTTATATTGCATTTATCGCGTAATTTCAACTTATGTAACTTAAACTATTGATTCGATCTTACAACTTACAGATTTGTTCATTTGGACAAACTAATTGCAAGAGAAAAGTAGAAGAAAATTTTTAATTTAAAAATTAATAATCCAATTTAGAACTTTTCGTATGGTAAATATAATTTAAAGCCATTATTACTGTTAATCTTCCAATTAGAAAACTTTCATTGCGATTCTATTGGATAGATTACGCTTTTCCTCTTATTAAACCAATTTAAATGAGGTTAACAAATTAAAGTTTCTGTTGTTAGTACGGAGCAATTTTTTCAATCTGCCCGATCTTTAAATCCTTAAAAAGTTATTATATTTCGATTAATATTACGTTAACCATGCTAATTATTATTATTTTCTGTTTTTTAATTAAAGCTCCTTTATGTAGATTTCGTTTAAAGATCGCCGATGTTACCTTTAAAAGCAAATTAATCACGAAACAAAGCGTTAGGTTTAATGTAAGAGAATTTAATTAATTATATAAATCAATCAATTCCTAAAGAGAACAACAAAAACAAGGGTAAAACCAATATACTAAACAATTTTTACTAATCAGTTGTTAATTAACCTTAGAAACCCTTGAGTATTCTATATAAGAAGCCAAATTAAGTTTGTTAAGGCGTATCTATCGGTTACAAATGTCCTACGGTCTAAAAAAAAACTCAAACCAGATTAGATTGTTCGCTTGCAAGCGTAACAGTTGGAAAATACAAGATTACTTCGGGATAACTTACAAACACTTTGATTTTTTATTTTTCCACCAGCGATTTTCTTTCGAAAATACTTGTTGAGTCAAAATTTGAATCGATCGAAAGTTTTTCACAAGGTTTTTCCAAGTGACATTACTAATTTTCTAAGTCTCCTTTCTGGTCCATAAAGTCGAAGACAACTTTGGTGACAAGTCTAATCTCAAAAGTTTTTGGCTAAATCCAAACGTTAGTCATTCGACTACATTTTTAATGCTTAGTGACAATATAAGTTTTCCAAAAAATGAAGTTTCCTCAAATATTTATCTTCTGCCAGAGATAAGAAAAATAACGTCAATGCAAAAACGTCGCTTTCATAAGAAAATATTCAGATGTTTTAATTTTAAGATTTTAAATATCGATGACTTAATGTCCATTTATCTTTTTATTAAGACTTCTGCCTCTGGAGGTCAAGTCGTCCGGACGTTGAGCACGTTTTTCTTTATTGCAGCAGGTAGCACGATAGCTAATACCACAGGATACTTAGGTTCTTTGAGGGACTTTTTAGAAATTCTGCAAACTACGGTGGCGAAAAGAGAAGCATTTCGCATGGTTACATCAGATATGAAAGTTTTGAAGGTAACAAAGCTAATTTGAAACGTCATGAAAGTCTTTTTAAGTTTCATCTTTTAATTTGATCATATGATAAAAGATAAGTGGGTCGTTTGGAGACTCCATTTTAATTTATCTTTGAAAAAAAGAAAAGAAGGAAGGATTTTCATTATACTTTCTTAATTTATAATTTTATACAAAAGTTGCTACAATAATGTAATCTGTTAAGAGCACCTCGTTTTTCTAACAAAGGTTGGAAGGATGGTAATAATGCTAACTGGAATAAACTTTGGTCATAACAATCAAACGCGAAATAAACACAAAGATTTGATCATTTCGAGCCATTTGTGCCAATGCAGGCGTTTTACTGCTTTCAGTTTCTCTTAGAAGCGACGCATTTCAGACTAAATGTGGTAGGGTTTTTCCTATATCCATAGACGCTCGTCGATTATAACAATAACAGAAGCAATAAGTTACATGAAATGAAATTCATAAATGGATTGAATTTTCTGCTAGCTTCTTCTTTATTCCTACATAAGTTATTACAATAATACATCAAGCATTTCTAATTTTGCCAATTAATTAAGATCGTTTTTAACTCGCTCATGCAAAAGATCGATTTTACAGTCGAGCGCTTTTCATTTATTATTGAAAGTAATTTATTATGACGTTTGGGTACCTTATTAGCACTAATAGTAAACCCTGTGGTCATGAGATATACGTCAGAAATACTATAACATGTTGCGAACGCGTTTGCAAACTTAATTTTAAATTATTAACGAGAAAGCCTAACGTATTGCATTAATTTTCACTTCATCACGTTGCGGTGGTTATGGGGTAATTTTGATACGACCAAAAAATTTAGTGATAAATTAACACAATTTTATGCACAACACGGCCGAATTTAATAATCAATATCAAAGTTTTCTTCTCGGGAGCCACCCTCCCTTCCATTCGCCTTTTTTCAATCGCTATACAGGAGAGCGTTTTCCCAAAACCATTTCTCACGTCTCTCACTATCTTATCTCACTATTCGTTTTTCGCTTCATGTTCCCAACTTTTCATAGTTTCCTGCATTTTCAGGTATCATCCTGCTGGTAGATGTTCCGTCATTGTGTCATTTATATAACCACCACCGTTTTAAATGATCCCACTTTATCGGTGATTTTCTAATCTTCAGGGTTAGTTTGGCACGTCAAAAAGTTTCCAAAATCACGGCACACAAAGAAACTTCGGTTACGTCTAATTAAATTTAACTTATTAGTGAATTAAATTGGAAAATCTGATAGTTATTCATTTTGTTGCTTAATTTAAATGAACTTTAGCAGTCACGTACATAGACATAATATATGATCTTCCTAAATTTAAGCTTTAAGTTACATTTGCTGGCACGTTTTGAGCATAAAACTTGGATATAAAATTTATTGATTTTTTTTGCAACAATTTATTTTTATACCGGGTGTTTAATAATTAAGCTATTTATGCAGCTGTTACGACATTACTTTGCCAGCCCCGCCGGAGAGGCAATTGCACGATGGCTATAAAAAATTATTATAGATTTATTTGTAAATACACAGAGAGCTGGTTTTAAATGGCCGTAATATTTCAAATTCTAGCTGAAACAGGCGTGATACGATCTCATCTTGCTAACATGCGTAGATGATCAATGCGAGTGGTGCGTAAAATCTAAGAGGGTTCCTCTATACAAATGCAGGCAGGAAAACATTGATTTGATACGGCGTGATAAACTACAAGACTTATCATGCATAGAAAATGTGCAACATGTACTTCGAATTGACTATTTTTCAACTTGGACGAAACTTTCCCAGTCTCCATGGCGGCCTTTATTACGGACCGGTAATTAAAAAGGAAAAAGTTAAAACTTCTTCCCAGTTACGACGAAAATGAATTCGAATCGATGAAGGGATATTGGGACTTCGGCATTGGACCGGTTGACAAAATAACGTTAGCATCACAACAAGTTATTATAAAATATGAAGGGAGAACTTTACAGTATTTCCGGGTCATTTCTTCCATTTATCTGGCTCTATATCACAAAAATTTCCATAACAGAACCATATGACAAATAATTCACTTCTGAAATATATGCAGAATGTCAAAATATACCGAGTTCCAGGCGAACAAGTTTATAATCAAATTCAAAAATGGCCATAAATAAATTATAATATACAGCACAAAGGATAATTAAAAAAAGAAATTTCTTTGAATTTAAAAAAAAAAGAAACAGTAAGTTGGAAGTTCTGGTGGCCACGAAAAATAACCTCCTCTGTACACCAAGCGCGTAAATTTTTATTACGCATTTCTGCTATCTTGTTCAACTTTTCCCCTCACATGTGACTGTGCGTATGTATGGTGCGATTAAAATATTAATACACCCCAATTAAATTTAATCCTGAGAAATATTTTAACTCCAAGTTCAAATTTAAATTATTATATTTTCGAATATTTTCAAGCTTCGTGCAATAAATCGCTTTTAATTTCATTGTAAAGGGCAATTACAAAAATAAAATTATAATTTAAAAAATTATCTCTGATGTGCATATCATCAAAGCGTGTCAAAACCAAACAAAATCATTTATCTTAACAGTTTACAGCTTTGCATAAACAAGGAATATTTAAATTAATTAAATTATATAAATTTTAAAAATGGAAGGCAATTTTTTATATAAAATTCAAATTCAGGTTCAGAAATTTTACTTTTAGTATGGTTTGATGTCATAAACATTGCTTTGGATACGATCAAATTTTCATTTTGAATTTTGCATATAATGAAACGCGATCGCCCAAGTTGTGCGGCCTAAAGGCCGCACTGACCTGCCACTTTCGCATGACCTCCCAATTGTTTTAGGTTGGTAATAAACATTTAATTTATTAAAATCATGAAAAACCTTACAGTTTTTCTAAATATTGATGACTGGATTCATTTCCAATCATGCAGGCTGGGTGGCAGGACCGCATTAAGGCTAAATTTTCGACAGGGGGGGGGAGGTTAAAGCTTAATGTTTTGGTTTTAGTTTTACAGATTTTTTTTCTGTATTTTTTATGATTGCAGTCGCATTTCCTGAACTTTATTAAATAATAAATAATTTGAGGGGGGCGGGGATTCTAACCCCTAAAACTACACTCTAAATACGGTCTAATTTTTGAAATGTTAATTTCAAAAATTCATTCAAAATTCATATTACAAAATATTTAATTTTGAAAAAAAATTAGATTTTAAATTAAATTCGATAACTTAACGATACGAGACATCACTATTTTTAACCCCCCCCCCCTATCAGCACTTTGGAATTCATTTGTTGTATTTCGCTTAATTTTTTAAAATATAAAAGTCCAAAATATTTCCTAAAAAAACAATAATATTACAAGTTTTTCGTAAAAATTGAAAGTCGTTTTTCTCAAACTTACTTTTTTTTTAATTAAAATTGTTTTGGGGGAATATTGACCTTATATGTCCTATATTGACCTTAAATTTAAATATTGATTTTTGGGAGATGTTAATTTTTGAAATTGTATAATTTTTCATCTGATTGAATTCATATCAAATCATGCAGGTTGGCGGGGCTTATTTGTGTTTGCTAAAATATTTTGTTGTTTATAAAAACTGAGAAAAATCGTATTTTTTTTATACATTGAAAAAATTTCGACGGCTAGATAATATTGGCATTATAAAATTTATAATTATAATATAAATAAAATTTATAATTTTAATATATTTAAAATATTTCCAAAATTAAATTAAGATATTGCAATTTTTCTGAAAACATTGAAACTCCTTAGTTTTTTTCAAAAAATTTAATGTTTTGCCAGAATAATTCATAATAAATAATTTATCATTTTTATAATATGAAATTTAGCTACGTAATTTTAAAATTTAAAGAAAAAATTGAAATTTAGAGAGAGAGATTGCATTTTTTTTGATCTATTTAGAAATTTTTGGAGTTTAAATATTTTTCACAATCAAGTGCAATGTTCTACAGTGCCGTATTTAAACAATGTCTATGGAGGGGGGGGGGATTATTTTCAGATTCTCGTTAATCCATTCATGCGCGTCGGTATTAAAGAGATAACTGACAAATTTAGTGACGTTTGAGGTATAGAAATTATAATTAATCCCATTATAATTGACGAACAATAAATAATTTAAACTTATTTAAATTTTGAAACCTCATAGTAAACATTATTATATAAAAAAATCAAACCAAAAGGTAAATTGAATTTGAATTGAATTTTTCTATCTAATATTTAATCAACAATTTTGTTTGTAACCAAAAAGTTTTCAGAATTTAGCAAAATCTTTACGTCTTTCTGTTAAGAATTTAATTTTATAGAATCAGTTAAAATTGTTTTCGTTATGCTGAAAATCAATTTATAAAAAGTCGTTTTGAGAAGAATGCATTTGAAATAATGCAGGTTTAAGAGTTTAAATCTGAACTCTCAATTGGTTTTTCTTTTTGGATCATATAGTTTAAACCCTAAACTTCAAGATCAAAAGTAGCTTTACAGAAAATATCGATCAGATTAAATCGCCTACTGAAACCATTCTCGAATCGGCAAAATCACTGCTTCGCAGGTCCTCGTGAAGAAGTTCACTTACTTCTACTACTTACTAAATCGATAAAACGACAAGTTTTATTTTTTAATTTTGAATTCATGAATTAATAACAAATTAATTTTAATAAATTTTATTATATCGGATGAAAATAAAAAGTTGGTAAGTTAGGATATTGAGCTGCTTCATTAATTTTGGAATTTTCTGGTTGATAATATATTATAAGCAATTACGTGAAAAAGTTTTTGATTTTGTCAATTTATTGTAACATATTACAATGACTGTGAGCTGAAAGTTGCCTTTTATGAGACAATTTGAAATTACAGTTTAGTGAACAACAATAAATTTAATCGGGTATGACTAATTTTTCTTTAGCGGATACTCCCTCTTTGAATAAATTGCTAGGGGACATAATATCGGATACAAGGTGTTCAATAAGATTTTAATATTAGGAAAAAATATTGAAATAAAATAAAATTTTAGAAATGCTGCTAGTGACACATACGGTCATTCACGCAGGAGCTTTTACGTAAATGCGATGTTGCCATGTGAACCAAGTCATGATCATTTATCACAAGAATTTTCATTTCGTTTCACGTGTACCTCATATGTTAAACATGAATAGACGAAACTTGCGATACTTGAACTTGAGTTTTCTTTTATTTTCTAAGTGAAAATTAAGGTATTCTTTTTTGTTTGATGCCTGAAAATACATCTGTTGTTATAGTTTGTACACGAGTATCAGATTGTTCACTTTATTAATGTTGTTTACCGCAAAAGATAAATATTGTACATTTTGTCTTCATTTCTTCTGCTTTACTTTCACTCTCTTAATGTACTTTTCATTTTTCATCCTGGGAAGTAATTTTTTTGTTTTTGTGATATTAAAAATTGCCGTACTTTAGAAAATGTAAATTTTTATTTGCGTAAGGTTTATAACATAATCAAGTCATGGGATCATACATTTTTAAACATGAAGGATTCCTGCTTCGCTTCAGATCAGCGAACCTGTTGAGAACTTCCTCGAAACAGGACGATCGTTCATAGCAATAGATATATCGCTAATACTTTCATTGGCTGGAATGAAAAATTGACGTTGAAAGAAGAGATTTTCGTGTACATTTAAAATTATAATAATTAAAAGTTTGTTTTTTGCAATTTAAAAAGTTTTCAAGTGATAAATGTGCTCGTCCTAAGGGTTTATCGTTATAACTTTTTAAAAGTAGCACAAATTCTTGACGTTTAGTTCGTTTTCTTATCAAATTTCTTATCTTAAAATTCAATTATAACAAATCTTCTTAGGAGAGCTGTTTCTGAGTCAGTTTAAAATTGCCACCTAATTGAATTTTTGGATGATTTTATTTCGGTTGTATTCACTAATGCTAAAGTTGAGCACAGCATTTTTATAATGGTGTCTCGTCGTTGGTTATTTTTCCAATACCTATTATTGCGAGCTCCTTTGAGCGCAGCTTTACAAACTCCATTATTATCGATATCGTTAAATTTTACTTAAAGTTGCAAATTAAATGTTTTTAAATTTTATGACGGCATTACAATTTCAATAACCACACGCTTCGACAAATACTTAACAACATAAATGATCGATATCTGTTTTATGAAATGTTCGATTAACCACACGTTTTGCACTTAACCTTCCGGTTATTCCAAACTAAACTTCAACTTAATCGTTTTGCTTTGGTTACTTTGTTGAATTGCAAGAAGTTTCGCTCCATTTAACACGAAATCTTGTCGGAGGCGAGAGGACGACGAGGGTGATTTTGGTAAAAAATCGTCGATTCGGTTGTTCGACCGTCCGGTTTTTCCCATATATTGTGTTTGCGGCATCACATGCAAATTTTTAAACTCCTGCTTTCGTTTTGCGAGCGAGTGGAAGCTGTAATTTTATATAAAATATGCATTATTCAGTTATCTTAAAAGCATATTCATCAAAATGGAGTAAACAGAGTAAAAATATCAACGCCCCTAAGAAAAGGACTTTAATTGAAATGCCCCTAGGATTACAACATCTTTGAGTCGCAAGGTAACTAACTTTCCACCCTAATATATACGGGAAAAACTTTAAATACGGGGGTTACTTAATAATGATGTTATCAAAACTTTTAATTCTTTGTTATTATTCATGGTATGAAATTTTTAACAATTAAATCTGCGCAAGTAGGTAATTGAAATACGTAATTAGAAAGTTTGCGGTGCGGTTGGAAAATTTAAGATCTGGACGAGGATGTGTATAAAGGAAATGCGGGAAAAAAGAGTGATATATGGTAGGCACATGCTAAAAAGACAAAGCGAAATTATTGTAGCTTTCAGATATAATATATATTATATGTTATAATAAAATATGAGATATAACTGTCGAGCACGTAAACGGTTCAGATTCGGGCTAGAAACATTTAAAGAATAAAATTGAATTTTCTAACTTTGAAGTTCCATATAAATATTTCATGTATAGCTCGTTTGCGTCAGCATATGATGCTTCCACCACGTTTATCTCTAAAAATTTAGGACGAGGAAACTTTCCAAATACATTAGTTGACGGTTGAAATAAATTCTGAAAAGTAAACACATTTTTCATTGTATATGCACAGACGACTATAAAGCAACCAAGTAGAATCATGGTGTTTGTTTAAAGTAGACAATTGCTGAAAGACGATATGTAAGATGTACGCCGAAATCTACAAGAGACGTTCATAGTGGTATAGCGTGACGCCAGATTGTACAAATGTTGGCGCGATCCGAATACTAAATTATTTGCTAGAATAAAGCAACTCCATCTATCATTTTTTATATTTATTATCTATCTATATTCAAAATAGTAAACAAAATATATGGCGCCTTCCATAAACTCGAATTAGGAAAACGTTATTTCTTGAATTTGTAATGCCGTTTTTACTCTCCTCTCAAAGATGTTATATGGCGTCTCCGGCGCCAAATAAACGATGGACGGTGCTGCAAAACTCCCCGATGGTCGGAAGTCCGGTACACAACTCTTCCCAGTCTGTGGTTTACCCCAGTCTCGCTACACTTAGCCATATCCATCTTTTTTTTTATTTTTTCGATAAAACTCCAGACACCTTTTTATTCGCCTTATGCATATTTACAACTCCTGCTAACTAACTGCTGGACGTTACTTACAGCTTTTTCATTTAGATTTCCCGAATAAATGTTTATTTGTCCATCTTTCATTCTGTCAACTTCCAACACAAAGTTAAGTCCAGATTTTTCTACTTTCTTGGGTAATTTACTGCCAGCGAATATGACAAAGTCTCTTTTAGGTTTCTCCATATATCTACTTGTTTCGTGTATATTACCGCTAGGATGAGTGCAACACCTCGTAAGCCTCTGACTGATGGCCCTGTCGTCTGTAATCGCGAGGGATCCACCAAGCTTTTTGCAATTTTCCAAGTGGCTGTATATCAAATTCCATTTTTATTGTACTGACCGCAAGATTCAGTCACAAAAAGAGGAATTTTCTCTATTTTAATAAAACCAAAGGAGATTAGTAAATTTTATTGTCCGAATTTACATCGCAGATTTTAAGTTGAAAATAGAAAAATGTGATATAAACTTGCATAATTTTGCCATTACTCTCCAAGTCGCTCGAAAATCATAATAAAACTAAGCTAAAGCCATTTATTCAATTGCACTTTTTGTTTAAGCAGGACTTAACGCTAAACCGCATTTGTCTCTTTTTTATTTCAAAGTCATCAAACTTTACGTTACACTTTTATAACTTGATTATACAAGGTGTATAAAAGTTTTAACTAGACATTAAGGAAGATTGGTACGATTTCAAGTTTTTTATTCCCGATTTGGAAGAAATCTTCTTTATTTTCAAAATAGAAAAAGTGCATCGATGAAAGTCGCAAAAAGCAACTATTCGCTGGAAGTCCACAAAGACAAATGCTTTTCCTCCGAACAGGGAGCAAAATTAATAAATAAGGCAGAGTATTTGAACAGTTCTCGTAGTAAGAGTTAGGGTGGCAGCGATTACTTTTAAAGAAAATGTTTGCTCCATTCAATATCAAAAGGAAATTTTAAACATGTTTGTTAGAAAAAGATAAAATCGAATGGCGTAGATGTAAGGATTCGAGAAGAAAAAAGTTCAGTTACAGTTTTCAGGAACTGCTTAATATTGTATGTCATATACAGAATGCTCCGGGCATATGATTCGCTAAAATTTGGTGACTACCTAGTGAAGCAAACTTAAAAACAAATAAATGTACAGTTGATTTTTACTTCAAATAAAGTTTGATATTTCATTATTGCACCGAAACTTTGTTCTTAAAACAAAGAGAAAATTTCATTAAGACACGACGATGTTTGCTTTCTTAAAATTGCTATTCAATGTCGACTGCAAACTAATAAAGTAACTCATACCCTATCTTGTCGTCCTCAGTTAACGTAATTAATTCGTTAACACGTACAATTTCATTAATTATCGATTCCTTATTTGGAGTAGGTACAATATGACAATTACTCCACTTAAATAATTAGTTATAGAAAGTTTTTTATAGAAATATAAAGTGGCAAAAAATTACTGTAAATATATTTTTCATAAATAATTTAATAATTAATTCCATACGACGCGACGACGCACACTCCCCGCGTACAAAAAGTTGCCTACCTACCCTATAATTATGATAAAATTGCGATAAAAATTAAAAAAAGATGACTAATTTTGCATATATAACTTATTGATAACTAAACTTTATTATTTTTGTTTTAGTACAGTTTGAACTGTGGTTGTGTGTGGACGTGTCCGAGCAGCAGACTCACAACTTTAAACGAGCATGATTCGGGAAAAATCTATATCGTCAAGTAAGTACATTTTTTTATCTTCTGGTAGGCACCTTAAAATGGTTACACGGATGGGCATTTGGGATACAGGAATTAAACGCAATAATTTTGATCAAAATCATATTTTTTTTATTGAATGAGCATTCAAAATCAAAAATTTTTAAAAACAAAAGAACAATCGGATTGGTGCATCTTTCGCAAAGTTACGAGCATTTGAAAAAAATAAAATTTCAAGAACGGATGGTCAAAACAGTTGAAAAATATCAAGAACGCGTTTTTCATCGGTTTCAAAAACTAGAAATTTTGAAAAAAAACGAAAAGGGTCACCTAAAAAAGTGACCGATTTGATTAATAATTTTTGAAAATTTTAAAATTAAAAAAATATATATAAACTTTAAAAATTAAATACATGACTCCATAATTTCAGACCCCCCCCCCCATGGTCGCAAATCATCACGCAGATCCCACCCCCTCTCCCCTCGGGCTTGACATAATTTATAAACGACCCCAAAGAATCTTTTATTTTATTAATAGTGTGGATGATCGCCAGGGGTCGGTTACCAACCTGAAAAGCTTAGGAAATTACAGAAGAATAACAGACACCATTCAAATATAATGTGAAAATCCTAATTTTTGACTTTAAGACTGTGTTTGAACTGGTTAGGAGGTAACCAACCTTGGTTGGGGGGGGGGGGGGGTAAAGAGGCACTAAAACGTTTCCAGATTTTGGTTTTTTGCATATATCTCGAAAACGGTTAGTCCTACCCAAAAAGTTGATCAGTATAAAATTGAAGCTGATTAAATTTTCTACAAAAATATATCTACTTACTTTTGACGTATCTGCTTCAATTTTTGAGATGTGCGCGAGTGAAAATCGCAAATTTTAAGAAATTTGATTTTGCCTCAAGTTTTTTTTAAAACTAGCAAGTTTCACAAGCTTATTCCTCAAAAACTGAAAGAGATACGTCAAAAATAAATATAAACATATTTGTAGGTAATTTTATCAGCTTCAATTTTATACAGAAGAACTTTTCTGCTATGGTTAACCGTTTTCGAGATGTAAGCGAAAAATCAAAGTTCAAAACTTTAGAAATGCTAGCGTCTGGGAATTTCAATTTAACTAATTGAGTCAATAAATTTCTAATATAAGCAAAATAATTGTAAGATATAGGTAGACGTAATTTAATTTAAAAAATCACGAACGCACAAAATAGCGCACTTTGAAAGCAGATTTGATAATAAAGCGCAAAAAGTTAAAGAAGAAGAAATTTTGCAAATTTTAATAAAGGCTTTCGCCAATTTAATAAGCTTTTTAAGTTGTAAGACACGCCATATACTTTTTAATAAAATTGTTAATGATAAAATTTAGCTGCACGGCTTCAATAAATTTCGTTTTGTACAAATACCACAACTATTATGTTCACAACTTTTGATGAGGTTAAATTAAATAGCAAAAGTTTCCCCGTAAAATACTTTCATTGCAATAAATTTAATTTGCTACCTCTAGTGGAAGAATTTAACTTGGTTTTTAATTTCAAAAAAACACTCGATTGCATTTGCAGACTATTTTAACTTATTAGGAATATTCGTAAAATGTCTGCTCGAAAAGTAATTTTGATTTCACTTAAATAAATTAAACTGTTTATATAAAGGATTTTTACCTATTTTGCTCTCGATACATTTACCAAAAGTCACCCCAATAAGTAAACGAACCCAAGTGGAAAATTTAAGCCTTGCTTATTTGAATGCGTTTAATTTTGAGCGCCTGAATTAAAGATATACACACAGTCTCTCTTCTTTACAACCCTATTATGTGGTGAATTTACACGGAAATGCTATTTGTTCCTTTAAATGAGAATTAAATCTTATTAGGTACTCAAATTTCCTTTATTTAAAGTAGGTACTCGGCAACAAATTTATTTTCTGCTTTTTTACTAGGTACAAGTTTTTACGTTTAAAAAGTAATTTATTTTTTAACTAAATATTGCACCTTCGTTCGGGTCTAAACTCCTTAGCAGATTTTAGAAAAAATATTTTTTTGAGATTTTTCTTGGCCAGAAGCTCTCATATTTGTTTCATATTTATACACAGATTTAAATTACCTTCCTTCTATTCCAAAATTTCTTATTTCATTGTATTGCACCTGGTGCCTTATTTTAAGTACTCTCCGAATCCACCCTGCTTATTTGGTATAATCTCTTCATTGCTTTCTGCCCAGCCAAACTTAATAATTTTTAAAATAATGCTGTTGTAGAATCTCAACCCCAGAGAAGGAACATGTGTTTAATTAAACAGAATAAACGAATAAAAGATCACTTGGATCCCACGGTGTGTGTACTATTTTATTATTAAAAAAATTTAATTATAAAATAATCAGTGTCCTGTCAGACAGATATGGTAAAAAAATTAATTATTAAAATTTGAGGCCAGACATGTCACGAAGCGTTGTGATTTCAGCATTTTATAGTGTTCAAATTTTTCGGCTTTACGAAACAATTCTTCCTAGTGGGAACAATCAATAATTTTGAAAACTAGGAGGAAACTTCAAAGCACAAATTTCTTAAAGATACGAAATGTTAACAGAATCCACATCAATTAACCACGACCAAGTAATTGCTTTCCTTAAAATCGATAATACATTTGGTCGTAGTTTCCTAAACTTCGTGCAAGGACTGTTTTCCTCGACGGTTTTTCTTCTATGACGTGGGGAAGCCCAGACGAAACAAACTACGTTTGCATCAACACATCAGTTTGCAATGAATGAAAGGAATTGATGTAAAAGTGTTCGTGTTTACTTAGTTGATGAACAGAGGTACAGATTAAAATACAAAATGCTTCCTTTGAGGTAGTTAACGGCTACCATATAATAATTATGTACTTTAGCATCTAAAACTGATTTTTTAAATTAGGAAATTCTTAAAATCGAAATTGAAAATGAATCATGGAAATTTCTCGGTGCTACACTGACATTTTGCTGTATAGAGTAGCCTTTTTAATACTCATGATATTTAGTATGCTTGCGTGGCGAATGATGGGCAGCTTTTGATTGCACACAAATTGGATTCTGAAACGAGGGTCGACTGAACACGGGCCTGCGGTCTCGGCGCGTGCAGTCGGCTTTAACTTGTCTTTCTTTCTTACACACTAACTTTATTATACACAATTTTCTCCAAATTACTATTTTATAGGTAATAATAATTAACTTTTCCTTCGAGATTGGTTTGTTTGAAAACGCACGTTTAAAAGCCCCACGATTTCGTATTCATATATTAATAAGATACAGGGAAGTCTAAATATTGTTGTAATTTTTTTTTTCTGAATTAAACAGATTTATATCTCCTTTTGTTTAAAACTTCCTAAAGGATAATGGTATTTACATCATTTTGTCGAGTTTACCAGTCTGTAATTGTATTAATGTATGCAAATGATTTACATGAAGAGGCGAATGTAAACAGCGGCGTTAGTGAGCCACGAAATTAGACAAGACATCGTAGAATGTGAAGAACGGTTTGCATTTATTATTAAGGACGGGGTAATATCTAAGCGTCGCCGTTGGTTTTTCTTTTGTATTATTTTTGTCTTGCAGAGAAAACTTTAATTTGGTCTCGCTTGACGATAAACTTCATCGACGTGGAAGTGGAAACTTTAAATTTCAAACAAAACTTTTATGTCGAATACAATCCAAAGCGACGCGGCTTGATGTGTACACTAGGTATAGTAGTTTTTCTAAATTGAAAATATGAAACCGATTGCTAGTGCCATCACATACGATCTGCCAGTAACAGATACTTCATTTTACACTTGAATTGATATAAAATTTAAAAATCCCGATATGAAAAGAGTTAGTATCCCGCGGGTGTTTTAATTAAAGATGATCTTACAGTTGGAATTACTTACGGATTTAACAAGCGATAATGGAAAATTGTTGGTGACAGTTGTGCGACTGGCTTGCCGGAAGCGGAAAGAGTTGGGGTTAGCGCAAATGGTGAAGACGTTATACGGAAATAATACATTCTTTTAAATTATAACGCTTTAGTTGAGCTAACATTATTTACGTTGTTCTCAACTTGCTCGACTTCAAGATTCCATTTTTCATTAAGTTTTAGATTTCTCAAACGTTCGCTTTGATATATCGCTTGCGGTATAAGAACTACTATTTTAAGAAACTATGGTTTCTTACCTTTCCAAGTAGGATACAAAAGAGGTGAGGTGAGGTTACTTCACAATTTAATTTTTAAAATCATCTTTTTAGTGGTATTTTTTATTTCATATAAATTCCATTCTGTTGACGGTACGTGTGTTCGACGTAAATAATGTCAAGAGCCTGTTTTAGTGGGCGGAGTTTATTAACAGAAAGGCAGGCTTCGTTGTGCAATTGTTTTTTTTTTCAATGAAAATCAAAAAATGACTTTCGCATCATTGAGAGATATCCGAAGTAGATTTATTCACAATATTATTTATGTTTCGGCATGAAATTTAATTTATTGCAGAAGTTAGATGGCAATAAAGTTCCAAAATAAGAATGAAAAGTTTAATTTATCAACTTCAAATTTTATCTTTGATTAATAAGTTTACGAGAGTTTGTGTAGTTCGATAAAAAAAATAAACTCGGTTTACGTGATTATGGTGAAGCTTAATTTTGGTTATTGCATATTTTGAAAATCGAGACAAAATTATATTATAGTGGATAATTTATAGCATCGTAATGACTTTCGTCACAAAATGTCGTTAATCAAAAAACTTTGTTCTTAAAGGAACAAAAGTGCGTTTTCACGTATTTCTTGCTTAAATCGTGGCTTAAATAACTGAAGATATAAAAGAGATAATATGGTAACGCTCACTTGCAAGTTTGGCTAGAGTTATTTCAAGATTTATACTCTTTACAACTTTTGACAAGAAATTAATCATTATCATTAGTAGGAGAACGTCTTTTGCACTTTATCATGGAAATATCGCGCGAAGAAAATATCTCAAATAACAAAGTCAAAAAGAAAAACAATAAACGGTGTAATTATTTCGCTCGCAACAACAAATCTCGTATTGAAAAGAAAATTTGACACTTGGTTTAACTTTTTTAATATTAAATATCTCGCAAATAATTAAAATTTAATTAAAAAAGAACAACAAAACAGTTAAAACTTATACAGAAATTTGTCAAGCAGAAATTCAATTTTCAACGGATTTCCTAACGAGAACAGTTTCCGGCCAAGTTAAAACGTCAATTTTACTTTTCGTAACTATATTTTATACTTTTCCTTTGTATTTATTGCAGAATAAAAATAACATTTAGTCTGTAAATATTTTTGCGAATACATGCGACTGTATAATTAAATTTTTATTAAGACTTTGGGTCCCAGATTGGGCGCCCATTAAATATTCCTTTACGGATGTCATTAAAAGCTTCTCTGAAACGTAAAAATTGAAAATTTAATTTTTTGATAATGGGACTTCTCGTTTTGTAAGATTTGAGCGAATTTAATATAAGCTGAAATATTCTCTTTTACAAGTACATAGGGCTATTGAAAAAAATTGTGTTCTAAAAGTTTGCTACTAGTAGGGACGTCAATCAACCCGTATAATCCCATACAAAAACGGCTGCGTGTAATCAATCATGGACTACTAATCGCCAAAGTGATCTAAAGCCCTCAATCCTTCTCGCAGCTAATGATTTGAGATAAGTAGGTACGTCGTTCTTTGCCGTTTTTTATAAACGGTATAAAATGCTTTTTAAGTTAATATATGCCGTGTTTATTGAATTGACATTTTTCTCACCATTACTAAATAATGATAAAAAGTAAATAATAGTACAATATCGGATGTGCCTACAGAATTTATTAAATTAATCGTCCAATAATCAATTTTTAAACTTAATTAATTTCTTATTAAAAAAAACACTATTGAAAGTTTTGATCATTCAGGTCCTCCTTCCAATATATAACAACCCCCCCCCCCCCGGGTGCTTAACTATGAGAAATAAATGTATCATTCTTTTGTTTTTGACACCGATCGCCTATGGGAAGTTTGGAATACCCCAAAAATTGTATTTTTTACTTTGGCCCTTGTTATATAATATACTATTAATTAAAGTGAACTACCATTATATCGATAGCAAACTCATTTTAGTTATGATTCCAATTATATCAGACTAATATCAATTTTTTTTGTAATGTACAAGGTCCAAAAGTATAAAATATCACTGGTCTGTCCGTGAAGGCATAAACTACAATGAAGTACTTCGAGTAGCTTACTTGGTTGGTTCGTGCGAGCAAATTTTTGAAAATGTTTATAGAAGAGGTTCCTTTGTATTGCCTTTGATCAAAACATTCTCAGGTTTCTCTGTACTCCTGACTAGCTGTAGCTTACCAAATTTTTCTGAAAGGGTTTAAGCTGAAACTCAGAAGCCTGAGGTCAAAATGAAAAAAAAATTAACTACGCGCTAGTTGCGTAGCTCCAGTGGCGCCACCCTGTCTTTATTGTTAATTTTTAATATAATATAAGTTTCTATTTTGAGATATATCGAAAATATACTACTACATGACAACCGAATAAAATCACTTGTATCTGCAGTTGACATTTTGTTGAGGGCTCAGAGGTCTGAACTTCTAAATAGTGGCATTTACATACATCCCAATTATGCCACCTTGCGTTGAGAGATGGCGTTACGTTACATTATAATTTATTCATTTTTTTTCTATTAGGGTAGATCGAGGGGTTGGCTATTTAAAAATTGATAAATTGAAATCAAGTTTCCAATATTAAATGAACTTAAAATTGATAAAAGCATACTTCTGAGGTAATTACGGTGCAATTATTAAATTAGAGAACCTTCAAACACAATCAATGACTTAATAATTCACGAAACATTTACTTACACGATACCATGAAAATGTAATCAATCTCACCACTTTTCATTAGAAATTTCAATCTAATTTTAAAAGCATCACACCAACACATAAATTCCAAGTAACGAAATTGTTGTGTCATCATAACCATTCATTTGAGTTTTAATTAACATTAACGAAGTGCTTCTATTTTGTATCAAAATTTATGAATGCACTATTTTACTTTTTCCAAATTATATCTAAACAAATAAAACATTTTAATGTATATTTTTTTTAATCGTTCGTTCGCGTTCGGTAGGATTGATAAAAAAACAATATGGAAGGCCTGAAAACAATTAATCCTTTCGTTCCGAATGGATATCGTAATATTAATAAATATTCAAACAAAATAATTTCTTTCGTTTCCAGAAATTCGGTTTCAGCGATCTCTAAACTCAAAATTTCAAAAAAAAAACAATTGAATTTAAATATAGTTCGTGAAATATCCCCTAGGTGGCTATTCCGCTAGAATGAAATCTGCAGTATAACAGCGGCAACTGGTGCGTTTTCTGAGAATGAACAAAGTTCGTATGGTCAGTAGTTGTCTATGTTTTAAAAAATGCCGTATTGCCGATTAATTAACTTGAGAAAATTTCTAAATTTATATGGTGTAATATTTAAAATTAAAAAAATGGTACCATTACATTTTTTAAATTACAAAATTATTCAGGAAAAATCCATTGAAATATAATTTAATAAGATAAATAAATAGAGGTCAATAGTTTGATATTTAAAAAATTATTGATGATAGGTATTTATTTTCATATCTTTAAAAAAAATGGTGATTTTTAATCATTTAAACTAGAACATCAGACCAATGCGATACTGCAAAAGCAAAATGTTTCCCTCAATGTCGAAAAAAATTATAGCTAAGTAGAAATAAATACAAACGTAATTTCCGCTCTTGCAGAATAGCGTCAAGCGTTAAGTTATATCGAAAAGCACTGGGTTCCGATTGGTCCAATTACTTTACGATGTTACTCAACGGTTGACACCGGCTGAACGTGGCCGTTCCTTCAATTTTAGCTTTGAAGTGAAGTGCAGCATTACATTGATTAATATTTTTCATCATATCTAATTAATTTACCCAAACTTATTAGTAAAAGATTCGTAGTTAATTATTCTCCAATAATGTTGCTTCTAGTTAAAATTAGTTTATTTTAATATTTCAATAAGTTACTGATGTTATGTATAAAATGAAAAAGCTAAAATCACAAGAACCCTTTATTTACGAGAATAACAGTAGTGCATCAAACCACACAAAAATTTTTATGTTTATTGGAACTATTCTAACAAACAGCAAGGTACAAGAACAATAAACAAAAAAGCTTTTCGATGCTCCACTTGACAAAAAATAAACAACATGATACACTCGAAAGTGTAACAAATTTTATCGATTGCTATTAACTATCAACTAGACTAGCATACTCTTATATATTTTTTATTTTTTAAAAGCTACTCTACTAAGAGCACTTTTATGGACAGAAAATTCTGAAATTTGTAAAAATTCTTACTTGTTAACGAGAAAAAATTGTAAATTAATGTTTTTATAATAATCTAATAGCTCCCTTAATATCACAGAGAATAAGAAACAAAAAACAGGAACCTTCAAGTTATAGCAGTCCGCTTCAGATCAGTGTCCATTAATTGAGATTCAAAACCAGATCTGTTCCTTACAATTAAAAAATAATAAATTGAGGAGGTTCCCGCATTTTGAAATACTTTTTTAAGCCAATTATTCTGTATAAAATGGAATCTATTAGCAGAATGCATTTATCTTTAAACTAGGATTCGAATTTTTAAAACAAACACAAATTGCCCTACCTAATTTTATAAATTTAAAATATCAAATCATAGAATACCAATGGAGAAGATAGGAAAACAATTATACACTTTCCTGCAATTTAAATAATTAGAGCGTGTGGTAATTTCGTTCCGTGCGTGCTTTATAAAATTTAAATGCAACAAAACCTATGGCCATCAATCCGCTGGCTAAAACGATACCTCCAATGAAACTAGCACCATCGAATTGTCTACTGTGATGAGAGGGAGCTGCCGTCGTAGGTGGAGCCACGCTCGATTTTGGAATAGCTAAAAATATAACGTATTAGCTTTATTATTAATCCTGCCGAGACATTCAAATTACCTGTCGTTACATTCGACGGTTTTACGGTCGTAGGTTCGGTACCATTAGTAGACGGTTTTAAAGTTGTGGTAACAGTGGTGGGTGTTTTAGGGGTGGGTGCGGTAGATTTTGTGGTAGGAACGGGCGCTTCACTGGAAGTGGTTATATTTGTAGGCGAGAATGTAATTGATGTAGTAATATCCGGATCAGGTTTAGGAGTTATGGGAGATATGGGAATAGTAATTGGTGGTTCGGAATTTAGAAGCTTATCAGAAGGATGCGTGACAGCAGAAACTGAATCGGAAATTTTATAAGCCTCGGTAGTACTTCTACTTAAATTCGACTCACGCTGAGACTCATTTAAAACATCTTCCAAAGTAGAGGAATCCTTTCCCAATTTAACACCTGCAATAAAAAAAAAATTTAATTTTATTACTTTAATAATAATAATATATTATTGTTTGCTACTCGTGCGACAGTTAAATTAAACAGCTGATTTATTTATCAAACATTTTTGAGATTAAAAGTTGCAAAGTGAAATCGGGTGATTAAAAAGCCAGTCCCAGAGGAAGCATAATATTTTTAATAATAAACAACAAGTGATATTAGTTTATAACGTTTTAATAACAAACAGTGCGTCCTTGAATTATTAATTCGTCCTTTTTAATTTAAAGCAGTTTGTTTTTCACATTCTACCACTAGAAACGAGGAGTTGGTACACGAAAGTTGCACCACAAAATTCTCGAAACTATTTATTTTTGAAAATTAAAATTGCTGAATAATTGTCGACAAGGCTGGCAATAATTAAAAACGTAAAAAACTTACCATCAGCTCGACAAGCAATGAAAAAAACGAAAAATGTAAATAATACGAAATTGCGATTTCTATTGACCATGTTCAATATTTTTATTGTTAAATTAACTTCTCAATAATGCACTACGTATTAACAATCACTTTATTACAGTATTAGTTAGCTGGAATGTTAAAATTTTGTTTGTTGAAGGTGAAAGAGTAGGGAACCCAGAAACATCCACAGACCGGAAGAGATACGTCAGAATTCCCCATAGAAACAGTCGACAATTCTAGCAACAGTAAAAGTCCCTATTATTGACTTCAACATCGACAGGACCGAACTTGACTTTTTCATGTCAAATTTTAACATTTTTTATTATTCAATTTGTTTTCTGTAATCAATAAAAACTAATTTTATTACAGAAAACCAAGCGAAAAATAGAAGATTTCTTCAACCAATTATGAGAGGTAAGAAATTTTTTCCATACATGGTGTACTCCCAAAAACCCGCTGGTTTTCATAAATCATTTTATACTTAAATATTTTTCAAATATGCAATTCTTTCTTTTTTATTTTTTGTCCAAATTTTTATATAAAATATTTTCAGTTGGAATATTTTCGAGTTCGTTTCTGTGCAGTAGTTTCGAAAATCGACACCTCTGGTCGCGCCAAACAAATATCTGACAGCTATCTCGATGTAAATAGTTTTAAAATTAAAGATTTTTAATATTATTAAATAATTAATTACCATGTCATCAACGGAAGAACGAACCGTGTTCGCCAAACTTGAGGCAATCAAGGAAATTAGGTTAGTTTACCCGACAATATAATTTGTAGGAATAACTTAAAAAATCAATACTTTTCTTTTAGAACCAAAACCATACAACTTGAAAAGCTGAAAGCTCGAATTTTAATCGAAGTTGAATCTTTGGAGCAGGAGGAAAAGCATTTATCCGATTACAAGCAAGAAATGGATTTGTTACTACAAGAAAAGATGTCTCACGTTGAAGAGTTACGTCAAATTCATGCCGACATCAACGCTGTAAGTTTATCTGATGCAAAACCAATGTATCATTTTTGAAACTTTATTTGCAGATGGAAGGAATAATAAAACATTCAGATGAAAGTCGTAACAGATCTTTGAGTACAGCAATGCGTGTTCACGAAGAATATGTCCCATTAAAATCAGAAATTGACAGATTACGGAGGGATTGCTTGGGTTTGGAGAGACTTCCAGAATTACACGAAGAGGAAGGAACTCCCATAAACGCAGAGTAACCATTTAGCTTAACTTTTTCTTTAAAACAAAACAATTTTTATTTTAGAAAATTCTCGCAAATCTTTTCGTCATCTAAACCAACTCATAATTATTCGAAAAGTAGTGAGTGGAACAGACCATTAGCACCATCCGATAGTTCTATGAGCAGTTTAGCGCCACCTTTGCCACCAACATTTTTACCACCACCGAATCCATTACGACTAGTTACTAATAAGCCTGAAACTGGAAGACCAACAAATATGGCACAATCTTCGCATTCGGGACCTCCTACTCCAACCTTCAGGTCGGATTTTGTTAGCTTAAGGTGCTTTTGTTTTTTTTACTTTTTATTGATCAACACAGTTTGTCTATTTTATTAATTTTTCTTTTATATAAATGACTTTAAATGTTGTTCTTTAGGCAACAACCGCCTCCAATGAAATCTTGTTTGAGCTGCCACCAACAAATACATCGCAATGCTCCCATATGTCCATTGTGCAAAGCTAAATCAAGATCCCGTAACCCTAAGAAGCCAAAAAAGAAAGAACATTAATACATCGAACATTAGAATAGTTATCCATCGCTACTTTTATTTCATTAAAGCATTTGTGTTGTCATAATCTCAATGTAATCTTTTCCGTATTATTAATATAGTATGTGTCGTACTTTTTAATTGTTTTAAATATCAATCCTTTCAACCATCGACAACCTAGAGTGGAGCACAAGCCTCCATGTAAACAGGTAGGTATAAAAATAGCTATAATAATTTAATGCACTCATTGGTCAAGTTAATGGAGAGATGATGACATCTTTAAGACCAAACCTGCATGGTCTGAATGTATCATATTGTTACAAGGCATTGATCAAAATTTTAGAAATAACTATCCACACCTTGTAAATTAATATTTAAGTTTAAAGAGACTATAATTTATTAGGGTGCAGAAAATGGAAAATTTTAGAAACGCTTTCGTTTAAAATAATGTTTTTCTTGCTTTTAATCAATATTTGTGCTAGTTTTGAGTTTTTAAGCTCAAACTGTGCTTAGGGGCACAGGCGTATTTTTCGAACACTCCACATCGAAATACATCGATTTACGTAATAAAATCACCATGTAAATTTTTTGCGGATTTTGAAAAAAACGTAAGGTTAACCCCTTTGAAGTTTTTTGACCCCAAAAAATGAAAGTACGAAATCCCCAGCTTTTTTCGCGTTTTCTGATGTAGATTTTGCAGAAAATTCGATTGGCGCACAAAGTTTTCCCGTAACTATGATATTTATTATTTTATTTTGCTTTAAACTTTACAAAATCGGTGCAGATTTCGCTCGATCTTATTCTTAATTTTTCTCCGGTTTTGTGAACTTCCCGCAGCCCCAGGAGTATTTTTCGAACACTCCGCATCGAAATACATCGATTTACGTAATAAAATCCCCATGTAAAATTTTTACGGATTTTGAAAAAAACGTAAGGTTAACCCCTTTGAAGTTTTTTGACCCCAAAAAATGAAAGTACGAAATCTCCAGCTTTTTTCGCGTTTTCTGATGTAGATTTTGCAGAAAATTCGATTGGCGCACGCAGTTTTCCCGTAACTATGATATTTATTATTTTATTTTGCTTTAAACTTTACAAAATCGGTGCAGATTTCGCTCGATCTTATTCTTAATTTTTCTCCGGTTTTGTGAACTTCCCGCAGCCCCAGGAGTATTTTTCGAACACTCCGCATCGAAATACATCGATTTACGTAATAAAATCCCCATGTAAAATTTTTACGGATTTTGAAAAAAACGTAAGGTTAACCCCTTTGAAGTTTTTTGACCCCAAAAAATGAAAGTACGAAATCTCCAGCTTTTTTCGCGTTTTCTGATGTAGATTTTGCAGAAAATTCGATTGGCGCACGCAGTTTTCCCGTAACTATGATATTTATTATTTTATTTTGCTTTAAACTTTACAAAATCGGTGCAGATTTCGCTCGATCTTATTCTTAATTTTTCTCCGGTTTTGTAAACTTCCTGCAGCCCCAGGCGTATTTTTCGAACACTCCGCATCGAAATACATCGATTTACGTAATAAAATCCCCATGTAAAATTTTTACGGATTTTGAAAAAAACGTAAGGTTAACCCCTTTGAAGTTTTTTGACCCCAAAAAATGAAAGTACGAAATCTCCAGCTTTTTTCGCGTTTTCTGATGTAGATTTTGCAGAAAATTCGATTGGCGCACGCAGTTTTCCCGTAACTATGATATTTATTATTTTATTTTGCTTTAAACTTTACAAAATCGGTGCAGATTTCGCTCGATCTTATTCTTAATTTTTCTCCGGTTTTGTAAACTTCCTGCAGCCCCAGGCGTATTTTTCGAACACTCCGCATCGAAATACATCGATTTACGTAATAAAATCCCCATGTAAAATTTTTACGGATTTTGAAAAAAACGTAAGGTTAACCCCTTTGAAGTTTTTTGACCCCAAAAAATGAAAGTACGAAATCTCCAGCTTTTTTCGCGTTTTCTGATGTAGATTTTGCAGAAAATTCGATTGGCGCACGCAGTTTTCCCGTAACTATGATATTTATTATTTTATTTTGCTTTAAACTTTACAAAATCGGTGCAGATTTCGCTCGATCTTATTCTTAATTTTTCTCCGGTTTTGTAAACTTCCTGCAGCCCCAGGCGTATTTTTCGAACACTCCGCATCGAAATACATCGATTTACGTAATAAAATCCCCATGTAAAATTTTTACGGATTTTGAAAAAAACGTAAGGTTAACCCCTTTGAAGTTTTTTGACCCCAAAAAATGAAAGTACGAAATCTCCAGCTTTTTTCGCGTTTTCTGATGTAGATTTTGCAGAAAATTCGATTGGCGCACGCAGTTTTCCCGTAACTATGATATTTATTATTTTATTTTGCTTTAAACTTTACAAAATCGGTGCAGATTTCGCTCGATCTTATTCTTAATTTTTCTCCGGTTTTGTAAACTTCCTGCAGCCCCAGGCGTATTTTTCGAACACTCCGCATCGAAATACATCGATTTACGTAATAAAATCCCCATGTAAAATTTTTACGGATTTTGAAAAAAACGTAAGGTTAACCCCTTTGAAGTTTTTTGACCCCAAAAAATGAAAGTACGAAATCTCCAGCTTTTTTCGCGTTTTCTGATGTAGATTTTGCAGAAAATTCGATTGGCGCACGCAGTTTTCCCGTAACTATGATATTTATTATTTTATTTTGCTTTAAACTTTACAAAATCGGTGCAGATTTCGCTCGATCTTATTCTTAATTTTTCTCCGGTTTTGTAAACTTCCTGCAGCCCCAGGCGTATTTTTCGAACACTCCGCATCGAAATACATCGATTTACGTAATAAAATCCCCATGTAAAATTTTTACGGATTTTGAAAAAAACGTAAGGTTAACCCCTTTGAAGTTTTTTGACCCCAAAAAATGAAAGTACGAAATCTCCAGCTTTTTTCGCGTTTTCTGATGTAGATTTTGCAGAAAATTCGATTGGCGCACGCAGTTTTCCCGTAACTATGATATTTATTATTTTATTTTGCTTTAAACTTTACAAAATCGGTGCAGATTTCGCTCGATCTTATTCTTATTTTTTCTCCGGTTTTGTAAACTTCCTGCAGCCCCAGGCGTATTTTTCGAACACTCCGCATCGAAATACATCGATTTACGTAATAAAATCCCCATGTAAAATTTTTACGGATTTTGAAAAAAACGTAAGGTTAACCCCTTTGAAGTTTTTTGACCCCAAAAAATGAAAGTACGAAATCCCCAGCTTTTTTCGCGCTTTCTGATGTAGATTTTGCAGAAAATTCGATTGGCGCACAAAGTTTTCCCGTAACTATGATATTTATTATTTTATTTTGCTTTAAACTTTACAAAATCGGTGCAGATTTCGCTCGATCTTATTCTTAATTTTTCTCCGGTTTTGTGAACTTCCTGCAGCCCCAGGCGTATTTTTCGAACACTCCGCATCGAAATACATCGATTTACGTAATAAAATCCCCATGTAAAATTTTTACGGATTTTGAAAAAAACGTAAGGTTGAAGTTTTTTGACCCCAAAAAATGAAAGTACGAAATCCCCAGCTTTTTTCGCGCTTTCTGATGTAGATTTTGCAGAAAATTCGATTGGCGCACAAAGTTTTCCCGTAACTATGATATTTATTATTTTATTTTGCTTTAAACTTTACAAAATCGGTGCAGATTTCGCTCGATCTTATTCTTAATTTTTCTCCGGTTTTGTGAACTTCCTGCAGCCCCAGGCGTATTTTTCGAACACTCCGCATCGAAATACATCGATTTACGTAATAAAATCCCCATGTAAAATTTTTACGGATTTTGAAAAAAACGTAAGGTTAACCCCTTTGAAGTTTTTTGACCCCAAAAAATGAAAGTACGAAATCCCCAGCTTTTTTCGCGCTTTCTGATGTAGATTTTGCAGAAAATTCGATTGGCGCACAAAGTTTTCCCGTAACTATGATATTTATTATTTTATTTTGCTTTAAACTTTACAAAATCGGTGCAGATTTCGCTCGATCTTATTCTTAATTTTTCTCCGGTTTTGTGAACTTCCTGCAGCCCCAGGCGTATTTTTCGAACACTCCGCATCGAAATACATCGATTTACGTAATAAAATCCCCATGTAAAATTTTTACGGATTTTGAAAAAAACGTAAGGTTAACCCCTTTGAAGTTTTTTGACCCCAAAAAATGAAAGTACGAAATCCCCAGCTTTTTTCGCGCTTTCTGATGTAGATTTTGCAGAAAATTCGATTGGCGCACAAAGTTTTCCCGTAACTATGATATTTATTATTTTATTTTGCTTTAAACTTTACAAAATCGGTGCAGATTTCGCTCGATCTTATTCTTAATTTTTCTCCGGTTTTGTGAACTTCCTGCAGCCCCAGGCGTATTTTTCGAACACTCCGCATCGAAATACATCGATTTACGTAATAAAATCCCCATGTAAAATTTTTACGGATTTTGAAAAAAACGTAAGGTTAACCCCTTTGAAGTTTTTTGACCCCAAAAAATGAAAGTACGAAATCCCCAGCTTTTTTCGCGCTTTCTGATGTAGATTTTGCAGAAAATTCGATTGGCGCACAAAGTTTTCCCGTAACTATGATATTTATTATTTTATTTTGCTTTAAACTTTACAAAATCGGTGCAGATTTCGCTCGATCTTATTCTTAATTTTTCTCCGGTTTTGTGAACTTCCTGCAGCCCCAGGCGTATTTTTCGAACACTCCGCATCGAAATACATCGATTTACGTAATAAAATCCCCATGTAAAATTTTTACGGATTTTGAAAAAAACGTAAGGTTAACCCCTTTGAAGTTTTTTGACCCCAAAAAATGAAAGTACGAAATCCCCAGCTTTTTTCGCGTTTTCTGATGTAGATTTTGCAGAAAATTCGATTGGCGCACAAAGTTTTCCCGTAACTATGATATTTATTATTTTATTTTGCTCTAAACTTTACAAAATCGGTGCAGATTTCGCTCGATCTTATTCTTAATTTTTCTCCGGTTTTGTGAACTTCCTGCAGCCCCAGGCGTATTTTTCGAACACTCCGCATCGAAATACATCGATTTACGTAATAAAATCCCCATGTAAAATTTTTACGGATTTTGAAAAAAACGTAAGGTTAACCCCTTTGAAGTTTTTTGACCCCAAAAAATGAAAGTACGAAATCCCCAGCTTTTTTCGCGTTTTCTGATGTAGATTTTGCAGAAAATTCGATTGGCGCACAAAGTTTTCCCGTAACTATGATATTTATTATTTTATTTTGCTCTAAACTTTACAAAATCGGTGCAGATTTCGCTCGATCTTATTCTTAATTTTTCTCCGGTTTTGTGAACTTCCTGCAGCCCCAGGCGTATTTTTCGAACACTCCGCATCGAAATACATCGATTTACGTAATAAAATCCCCATGTAAAATTTTTACGGATTTTGAAAAAAACGTAAGGTTAACCCCTTTGAAGTTTTTTGACCCCAAAAAATGAAAGTACGAAATCCCCAGCTTTTTTCGCGCTTTCTGATGTAGATTTTGCAGAAAATTCGATTGGCGCACAAAGTTTTCCCGTAACTATGATATTTATTATTTTATTTTGCTTTAAACTTTACAAAATCGGTGCAGATTTCGCTCGATCTTATTCTTAATTTTTCTCCGGTTTTGTGAACTTCCTGCAGCCCCAGGCGTATTTTTCGAACACTCCGCATCGAAATACATCGATTTACGTAATAAAATCCCCATGTAAAATTTTTACGGATTTTGAAAAAAACGTAAGGTTAACCCCTTTGAAGTTTTTTGACCCCAAAAAATGAAAGTACGAAATCCCCAGCTTTTTTCGCGCTTTCTGATGTAGATTTTGCAGAAAATTCGATTGGCGCACAAAGTTTTCCCGTAACTATGATATTTATTATTTTATTTTGCTTTAAACTTTACAAAATCGGTGCAGATTTCGCTCGATCTTATTCTTAATTTTTCTCCGGTTTTGTGAACTTCCTGCAGCCCCAGGCGTATTTTTCGAACACTCCGCATCGAAATACATCGATTTACGTAATAAAATCCCCATGTAAAATTTTTACGGATTTTGAAAAAAACGTAAGGTTAACCCCTTTGAAGTTTTTTGACCCCAAAAAATGAAAGTACGAAATCCCCAGCTTTTTTCGCGCTTTCTGATGTAGATTTTGCAGAAAATTCGATTGGCGCACAAAGTTTTCCCGTAACTATGATATTTATTATTTTATTTTGCTTTAAACTTTACAAAATCGGTGCAGATTTCGCTCGATCTTATTCTTAATTTTTCTCCGGTTTTGTGAACTTCCTGCAGCCCCAGGCGTATTTTTCGAACACTCCGCATCGAAATACATCGATTTACGTAATAAAATCCCCATGTAAAATTTTTACGGATTTTGAAAAAAACGTAAGGTTAACCCCTTTGAAGTTTTTTGACCCCAAAAAATGAAAGTACGAAATCCCCAGCTTTTTTCGCGTTTTCTGATGTAGATTTTGCAGAAAATTCGATTGGCGCACAAAGTTTTCCCGTAACTATGATATTTATTATTTTATTTTGCTTTAAACTTTACAAAATCGGTGCAGATTTCGCTCGATCTTATTCTTAATTTTTCTCCGGTTTTGTAAACTTCCTGCAGCCCCAGGCGTATTTTTCGAACACTCCGCATCGAAATACATCGATTTACGTAATAAAATCCCCATGTAAAATTTTTACGGATTTTGAAAAAAACGTAAGGTTAACCCCTTTGAAGTTTTTTGACCCCAAAAAATGAAAGTACGAAATCTCCAGCTTTTTTCGCGTTTTCTGATGTAGATTTTGCAGAAAATTCGATTGGCGCACGCAGTTTTCCCGTAACTATGATATTTATTATTTTATTTTGCTTTAAACTTTACAAAATCGGTGCAGATTTCGCTCGATCTTATTCTTAATTTTTCTCCGGTTTTGTAAACTTCCTGCAGCCCCAGGCGTATTTTTCGAACACTCCGCATCGAAATACATCGATTTACGTAATAAAATCCCCATGTAAAATTTTTACGGATTTTGAAAAAAACGTAAGGTTAACCCCTTTGAAGTTTTTTGACCCCAAAAAATGAAAGTACGAAATCCCCAGCTTTTTTCGCGCTTTCTGATGTAGATTTTGCAGAAAATTCGATTGGCGCACAAAGTTTTCCCGTAACTATGATATTTATTATTTTATTTTGCTTTAAACTTTACAAAATCGGTGCAGATTTCGCTCGATCTTATTCTTAATTTTTCTCCGGTTTTGTGAACTTCCTGCAGCCCCAGGCGTATTTTTCGAACACTCCGCATCGAAATACATCGATTTACGTAATAAAATCCCCATGTAAAATTTTTACGGATTTTGAAAAAAACGTAAGGTTAACCCCTTTGAAGTTTTTTGACCCCAAAAAATGAAAGTACGAAATCCCCAGCTTTTTTCGCGCTTTCTGATGTAGATTTTGCAGAAAATTCGATTGGCGCACAAAGTTTTCCCGTAACTATGATATTTATTATTTTATTTTGCTTTAAACTTTACAAAATCGGTGCAGATTTCGCTCGATCTTATTCTTAATTTTTCTCCGGTTTTGTGAACTTCCTGCAGCCCCAGGCGTATTTTTCGAACACTCCGCATCGAAATACATCGATTTACGTAATAAAATCCCCATGTAAAATTTTTACGGATTTTGAAAAAAACGTAAGGTTGAAGTTTTTTGACCCCAAAAAATGAAAGTACGAAATCCCCAGCTTTTTTCGCGCTTTCTGATGTAGATTTTGCAGAAAATTCGATTGGCGCACAAAGTTTTCCCGTAACTATGATATTTATTATTTTATTTTGCTTTAAACTTTACAAAATCGGTGCAGATTTCGCTCGATCTTATTCTTAATTTTTCTCCGGTTTTGTGAACTTCCTGCAGCCCCAGGCGTATTTTTCGAACACTCCGCATCGAAATACATCGATTTACGTAATAAAATCCCCATGTAAAATTTTTACGGATTTTGAAAAAAACGTAAGGTTAACCCCTTTGAAGTTTTTTGACCCCAAAAAATGAAAGTACGAAATCCCCAGCTTTTTTCGCGCTTTCTGATGTAGATTTTGCAGAAAATTCGATTGGCGCACAAAGTTTTCCCGTAACTATGATATTTATTATTTTATTTTGCTTTAAACTTTACAAAATCGGTGCAGATTTCGCTCGATCTTATTCTTAATTTTTCTCCGGTTTTGTAAACTTCCTGCAGCCCCAGGCGTATTTTTCGAACACTCCGCATCGAAATACATCGATTTACGTAATAAAATCCCCATGTAAAATTTTTACGGATTTTGAAAAAAACGTAAGGTTAACCCCTTTGAAGTTTTTTGACCCCAAAAAATGAAAGTACGAAATCTCCAGCTTTTTTCGCGTTTTCTGATGTAGATTTTGCAGAAAATTCGATTGGCGCACGCAGTTTTCCCGTAACTATGATATTTATTATTTTATTTTGCTTTAAACTTTACAAAATCGGTGCAGATTTCGCTCGATCTTATTCTTAATTTTTCTCCGGTTTTGTAAACTTCCTGCAGCCCCAGGCGTATTTTTCGAACACTCCGCATCGAAATACATCGATTTACGTAATAAAATCCCCATGTAAAATTTTTACGGATTTTGAAAAAAACGTAAGGTTAACCCCTTTGAAGTTTTTTGACCCCAAAAAATGAAAGTACGAAATCCCCAGCTTTTTTCGCGCTTTCTGATGTAGATTTTGCAGAAAATTCGATTGGCGCACAAAGTTTTCCCGTAACTATGATATTTATTATTTTATTTTGCTTTAAACTTTACAAAATCGGTGCAGATTTCGCTCGATCTTATTCTTAATTTTTCTCCGGTTTTGTAAACTTCCTGCAGCCCCAGGCGTATTTTTCGAACACTCCGCATCGAAATACATCGATTTACGTAATAAAATCCCCATGTAAAATTTTTACGGATTTTGAAAAAAACGTAAGGTTAACCCCTTTGAAGTTTTTTGACCCCAAAAAATGAAAGTACGAAATCTCCAGCTTTTTTCGCGTTTTCTGATGTAGATTTTGCAGAAAATTCGATTGGCGCACGCAGTTTTCCCGTAACTATGATATTTATTATTTTATTTTGCTTTAAACTTTACAAAATCGGTGCAGATTTCGCTCGATCTTATTCTTAATTTTTCTCCGGTTTTGTAAACTTCCTGCAGCCCCAGGCGTATTTTTCGAACACTCCGCATCGAAATACATCGATTTACGTAATAAAATCCCCATGTAAAATTTTTACGGATTTTGAAAAAAACGTAAGGTTAACCCCTTTGAAGTTTTTTGACCCCAAAAAATGAAAGTACGAAATCCCCAGCTTTTTTCGCGCTTTCTGATGTAGATTTTGCAGAAAATTCGATTGGCGCACAAAGTTTTCCCGTAACTATGATATTTATTATTTTATTTTGCTTTAAACTTTACAAAATCGGTGCAGATTTCGCTCGATCTTATTCTTAATTTTTCTCCGGTTTTGTGAACTTCCTGCAGCCCCAGGCGTATTTTTCGAACACTCCGCATCGAAATACATCGATTTACGTAATAAAATCCCCATGTAAAATTTTTACGGATTTTGAAAAAAACGTAAGGTTAACCCCTTTGAAGTTTTTTGACCCCAAAAAATGAAAGTACGAAATCCCCAGCTTTTTTCGCGCTTTCTGATGTAGATTTTGCAGAAAATTCGATTGGCGCACAAAGTTTTCCCGTAACTATGATATTTATTATTTTATTTTGCTTTAAACTTTACAAAATCGGTGCAGATTTCGCTCGATCTTATTCTTAATTTTTCTCCGGTTTTGTGAACTTCCTGCAGCCCCAGGCGTATTTTTCGAACACTCCGCATCGAAATACATCGATTTACGTAATAAAATCCCCATGTAAAATTTTTACGGATTTTGAAAAAAACGTAAGGTTGAAGTTTTTTGACCCCAAAAAAGGAAAGTACGAAATCCCCAGCTTTTTTCGCGCTTTCTGATGTAGATTTTGCAGAAAATTCGATTGGCGCACAAAGTTTTCCCGTAACTATGATATTTATTATTTTATTTTGCTTTAAACTTTACAAAATCGGTGCAGATTTCGCTCGATCTTATTCTTAATTTTTCTCCGGTTTTGTGAACTTCCTGCAGCCCCAGGCGTATTTTTCGAACACTCCGCATCGAAATACATCGATTTACGTAATAAAATCCCCATGTAAAATTTTTACGGATTTTGAAAAAAACGTAAGGTTAACCCCTTTGAAGTTTTTTGACCCCAAAAAATGAAAGTACGAAATCCCCAGCTTTTTTCGCGCTTTCTGATGTAGATTTTGCAGAAAATTCGATTGGCGCACAAAGTTTTCCCGTAACTATGATATTTATTATTTTATTTTGCTTTAAACTTTACAAAATCGGTGCAGATTTCGCTCGATCTTATTCTTAATTTTTCTCCGGTTTTGTAAACTTCCTGCAGCCCCAGGCGTATTTTTCGAACACTCCGCATCGAAATACATCGATTTACGTAATAAAATCCCCATGTAAAATTTTTACGGATTTTGAAAAAAACGTAAGGTTAACCCCTTTGAAGTTTTTTGACCCCAAAAAATGAAAGTACGAAATCCCCAGCTTTTTTCGCGCTTTCTGATGTAGATTTTGCAGAAAATTCGATTGGCGCACAAAGTTTTCCCGTAACTATGATATTTATTATTTTATTTTGCTTTAAACTTTACAAAATCGGTGCAGATTTCGCTCGATCTTATTCTTAATTTTTCTCCGGTTTTGTGAACTTCCTGCAGCCCCAGGCGTATTTTTCGAACACTCCGCATCGAAATACATCGATTTACGTAATAAAATCCCCATGTAAAATTTTTACGGATTTTGAAAAAAACGTAAGGTTGAAGTTTTTTGACCCCAAAAAATGAAAGTACGAAATCCCCAGCTTTTTTCGCGCTTTCTGATGTAGATTTTGCAGAAAATTCGATTGGCGCACAAAGTTTTCCCGTAACTATGATATTTATTATTTTATTTTGCTTTAAACTTTACAAAATCGGTGCAGATTTCGCTCGATCTTATTCTTAATTTTTCTCCGGTTTTGTGAACTTCCTGCAGCCCCAGGCGTATTTTTCGAACACTCCGCATCGAAATACATCGATTTACGTAATAAAATCCCCATGTAAAATTTTTACGGATTTTGAAAAAAACGTAAGGTTAACCCCTTTGAAGTTTTTTGACCCCAAAAAATGAAAGTACGAAATCTCCAGCTTTTTTCGCGTTTTCTGATGTAGATTTTGCAGAAAATTCGATTGGCGCACGCAGTTTTCCCGTAACTATGATATTTATTATTTTATTTTGCTTTAAACTTTACAAAATCGGTGCAGATTTCGCTCGATCTTATTCTTAATTTTTCTCCGGTTTTGTAAACTTCCTGCAGCCCCAGGCGTATTTTTCGAACACTCCGCATCGAAATACATCGATTTACGTAATAAAATCCCCATGTAAAATTTTTACGGATTTTGAAAAAAACGTAAGGTTAACCCCTTTGAAGTTTTTTGACCCCAAAAAATGAAAGTACGAAATCCCCAGCTTTTTTCGCGCTTTCTGATGTAGATTTTGCAGAAAATTCGATTGGCGCACAAAGTTTTCCCGTAACTATGATATTTATTATTTTATTTTGCTTTAAACTTTACAAAATCGGTGCAGATTTCGCTCGATCTTATTCTTAATTTTTCTCCGGTTTTGTGAACTTCCTGCAGCCCCAGGCGTATTTTTCGAACACTCCGCATCGAAATACATCGATTTACGTAATAAAATCCCCATGTAAAATTTTTACGGATTTTGAAAAAAACGTAAGGTTAACCCCTTTGAAGTTTTTTGACCCCAAAAAATGAAAGTACGAAATCCCCAGCTTTTTTCGCGCTTTCTGATGTAGATTTTGCAGAAAATTCGATTGGCGCACAAAGTTTTCCCGTAACTATGATATTTATTATTTTATTTTGCTTTAAACTTTACAAAATCGGTGCAGATTTCGCTCGATCTTATTCTTAATTTTTCTCCGGTTTTGTGAACTTCCTGCAGCCCCAGGCGTATTTTTCGAACACTCCGCATCGAAATACATCGATTTACGTAATAAAATCCCCATGTAAAATTTTTACGGATTTTGAAAAAAACGTAAGGTTGAAGTTTTTTGACCCCAAAAAATGAAAGTACGAAATCCCCAGCTTTTTTCGCGCTTTCTGATGTAGATTTTGCAGAAAATTCGATTGGCGCACAAAGTTTTCCCGTAACTATGATATTTATTATTTTATTTTGCTTTAAACTTTACAAAATCGGTGCAGATTTCGCTCGATCTTATTCTTAATTTTTCTCCGGTTTTGTGAACTTCCTGCAGCCCCAGGCGTATTTTTCGAACACTCCGCATCGAAATACATCGATTTACGTAATAAAATCCCCATGTAAAATTTTTACGGATTTTGAAAAAAACGTAAGGTTAACCCCTTTGAAGTTTTTTGACCCCAAAAAATGAAAGTACGAAATCCCCAGCTTTTTTCGCGCTTTCTGATGTAGATTTTGCAGAAAATTCGATTGGCGCACAAAGTTTTCCCGTAACTATGATATTTATTATTTTATTTTGCTTTAAACTTTACAAAATCGGTGCAGATTTCGCTCGATCTTATTCTTAATTTTTCTCCGGTTTTGTAAACTTCCTGCAGCCCCAGGCGTATTTTTCGAACACTCCGCATCGAAATACATCGATTTACGTAATAAAATCCCCATGTAAAATTTTTACGGATTTTGAAAAAAACGTAAGGTTAACCCCTTTGAAGTTTTTTGACCCCAAAAAATGAAAGTACGAAATCCCCAGCTTTTTTCGCGCTTTCTGATGTAGATTTTGCAGAAAATTCGATTGGCGCACAAAGTTTTCCCGTAACTATGATATTTATTATTTTATTTTGCTTTAAACTTTACAAAATCGGTGCAGATTTCGCTCGATCTTATTCTTAATTTTTCTCCGGTTTTGTGAACTTCCTGCAGCCCCAGGCGTATTTTTCGAACACTCCGCATCGAAATACATCGATTTACGTAATAAAATCCCCATGTAAAATTTTTACGGATTTTGAAAAAAACGTAAGGTTGAAGTTTTTTGACCCCAAAAAATGAAAGTACGAAATCCCCAGCTTTTTTCGCGCTTTCTGATGTAGATTTTGCAGAAAATTCGATTGGCGCACAAAGTTTTCCCGTAACTATGATATTTATTATTTTATTTTGCTTTAAACTTTACAAAATCGGTGCAGATTTCGCTCGATCTTATTCTTAATTTTTCTCCGGTTTTGTGAACTTCCTGCAGCCCCAGGCGTATTTTTCGAACACTCCGCATCGAAATACATCGATTTACGTAATAAAATCCCCATGTAAAATTTTTACGGATTTTGAAAAAAACGTAAGGTTAACCCCTTTGAAGTTTTTTGACCCCAAAAAATGAAAGTACGAAATCCCCAGCTTTTTTCGCGCTTTCTGATGTAGATTTTGCAGAAAATTCGATTGGCGCACAAAGTTTTCCCGTAACTATGATATTTATTATTTTATTTTGCTTTAAACTTTACAAAATCGGTGCAGATTTCGCTCGATCTTATTCTTAATTTTTCTCCGGTTTTGTGAACTTCCTGCAGCCCCAGGCGTATTTTTCGAACACTCCGCATCGAAATACATCGATTTACGTAATAAAATCCCCATGTAAAATTTTTACGGATTTTGAAAAAAACGTAAGGTTAACCCCTTTGAAGTTTTTTGACCCCAAAAAATGAAAGTACGAAATCCCCAGCTTTTTTCGCGTTTTCTGATGTAGATTTTGCAGAAAATTCGATTGGCGCACAAAGTTTTCCCGTAACTATGATATTTATTATTTTATTTTGCTCTAAACTTTACAAAATCGGTGCAGATTTCGCTCGATCTTATTCTTAATTTTTCTCCGGTTTTGTGAACTTCCTGCAGCCCCAGGCGTATTTTTCGAACACTCCGCATCGAAATACATCGATTTACGTAATAAAATCCCCATGTAAAATTTTTACGGATTTTGAAAAAAACGTAAGGTTAACCCCTTTGAAGTTTTTTGACCCCAAAAAATGAAAGTACGAAATCCCCAGCTTTTTTCGCGTTTTCTGATGTAGATTTTGCAGAAAATTCGATTGGCGCACAAAGTTTTCCCGTAACTATGATATTTATTATTTTATTTTTCTTTAAACTTTACAAAATCGGTGCAGATTTCGCTCGATCTTATTCTTAATTTTTCTCCGGTTTTGTGAACTTCCTGCAGCCCCAGGCGTATTTTTCGAACACTCCGCATCGAAATACATCGATTTACGTAATAAAATCCCCATGTAAAATTTTTACGGATTTTGAAAAAAACGTAAGGTTAACCCCTTTGAAGTTTTTTGACCCCAAAAAATGAAAGTACGAAATCCCCAGCTTTTTTCGCGTTTTCTGATGTAGATTTTGCAGAAAATTCGATTGGCGCACAAAGTTTTCCCGTAACTATGATATTTATTATTTTATTTTGCTTTAAACTTTACAAAATCGGTGCAGATTTCGCTCGATCTTATTCTTAATTTTTCTCCGGTTTTGTGAACTTCCTGCAGCCCCAGGCGTATTTTTCGAACACTCCGCATCGAAATACATCGATTTACGTAATAAAATCCCCATGTAAAATTTTTACGGATTTTGAAAAAAACGTAAGGTTAACCCCTTTGAAGTTTTTTGACCCCAAAAAATGAAAGTACGAAATCCCCAGCTTTTTTCGCGTTTTCTGATGTAGATTTTGCAGAAAATTCGATTGGCGCACAAAGTTTTCCCGTAACTATGATATTTATTATTTTATTTTGCTTTAAACTTTACAAAATCGGTGCAGATTTCGCTCGATCTTATTCTTAATTTTTCTCCGGTTTTGTGAACTTCCTGCAGCCCCAGGCGTATTTTTCGAACACTCCGCATCGAAATACACCAATTTCGTAATAAAATCCCCATGTAAAATTTTTACGGATTTTGAAAAAAACGTAAGGTTAACCCCTTTGAAGTTTTTTGACCCCAAAAAATGAAAGTACGAAATCCCCAGCTTTTTTCGCGTTTTCTGATGTAGATTTTGCAGAAAATTCGATTGGCGCACAAAGTTTTCCCGTAACTATGATATTTATTATTTTATTTTGCTTTAAACTTTACAAAATCGGTGCAGATTTCGCTCGATCTTATTCTTAATTTTTCTCCGGTTTTGTGAACT